>JANUYF010000001.1:78993529-79593529 GCA_026167975.1 Phrynosoma blainvillii
AGGGAGCAACTTACAAAGTACCAAGGTACTATATGTCCCCAAGTACTCCTAGACTTATTGCAGACTGCCAGAAATAGTGCACATTAAATTGAGGCACTGCCCTGGCTCAGTGCTAGGGAGTCATGGGAATTGTATTTTTTTCTGGGACATTGAGCCTTCTCTGTTAGAGAGCTCTGGTGCCACAATAAACTACAGTTCCCATGATTCCCTAGCACTGAGCCAGGGCAGCGCCTCAATTTAATGTGCACTATTTCTGGCAGTCTGCAAAGGCCCCTATTCTTCTTGTTAGCTGCCCTTGAGTGCAGTATGGCATTAGAGCTCATTAATTAATAGAAACAATTTGTTGTTGTTAGCTGCCCTCGATTTGGTTCCTACTCATGGCAACCCTGTGGATAGACATCTCCAAGAATCCCCATCATCATCATCATCATCATCATCATCATCAATTATTATTATCCCTCCCCTCTGCATAACGCAACCAGGGCGGCTTACAACATTAAAAATGCACTTCTTATCCCACAGTCCCACCCACTCCTTAAAATACCATTAAACAATGAACAATTTAAAACACTCTTAAAATGAAATACATATAAACAAATAACAATAATTGCAGCAGAGTCAGGGGAGCAGGTTGGGCTTTCTTCCACTGCCTTGCCCAGATCCTGCAAGGCCTTCCCCATAACCCCCCTGATTTGATTCGGCATAGTCCTAATGAGAATCTGAACCAAGGACAAGGGGCCACCGTCAGAACAGATTTTGGGGAAACAGAGTGGTTCCCAATAGAGAAAGGGGTCAGACAAGGCTGCATCCTATCACCCTACTTGTTTAACTTATATGCTGAAAACATCATAAGAAAAGCAGAATTAGAATCAGAAAAAGGAGGGGTTAAGGTAGGGGGAAGCAACATTAACAACCTCAGATATGCAGACGACACCGTAATATTAGCAGAAGACATTCAGGAATTGGAACAGTTAATAAGGAAGATCAAAGACGAAAGTGCAAAGGCAAGTCTGAAGTCTGATGCTGAACATAAAGAAAACAAAAATAATGATCACAGAAGAAATACACAAATTCAATCTAGACAACAAGGAAATTGAAATAAAGAATTCCCATATCTAGGATCAAACATTGACCAGAATGGAGACTGCAGTCAAGAAATAAGAAGACTAGGAATGGGAAGGGCAGCCATGAAAGAACTGGAAAAGATACTGAAGAGCAAAGACATCCAATTGAGCACTAAAGTCGGAATAGTCCAGGCCATTATATTCCTAATTACCATGTAAGCCGCCCTGATTGGGTATCCATTGGGCGGGGTATAAATAAAATTTTATTATTATTATTATTATTATTATTATTATTATTATTATGTACAGATGCGAGAGCTGGACAGTGAAGAAAGCGGACAGAAAGAAAATCAGCTCATTTGAGATGTGATGCTGGAGAGGAGTACTTAGAATACCATGGACAGCCAAGAAGACAAACAAATGGGTTCTTGAACAGATCAGACCAAGGCTCTCCTTGGAAGCAAAGATGATCAAGTTGAGACTACTGTACTTTGGCCACATCATGAGAAGGCACGGGTCACTAGAAAAAACAATAATGCTAGGAAAGGTAGAGAGTAGAAGAAAGAGGGGAAGACCATAAACCAGATGGATAGACTCAATCAGGGGAGTTATGTCAAGGACTTGAAGGATCTGGGCAAGACAGTGGAAGATAGGGATTCTATCTTTATTGTGGCACCAGAGCTCTTTGACATAGAAGACTCAATGTCTCACAAAACTACAATTCCCAGGATTCCCTAGCATTGAGCCAGGGGAGTTAAAGCGGTCTCAAACTGGGTTATTTCTGCAATGTGTTTTGGACCTTAATCATGCTCAAAATTGAGGACCTTCAAGAAAAATGGAGGATGTTACCAAATAAAAGTGAAAAACACTCCTAGAAATGTAAACTCAGGCTTCTCAATCATGTTCAAAATGGAAGAGGTTTGGAATTCCTCCTGGACAGAAGCCCAAAATGTAGGACAAGTCCAGGAAAGGGAGAACATCATGTCACCCTCACTCAGCTTCAGAGAATGGCTATGGCAAACCCCTTCTGAAGAAACTTGCCAAGAAAACTTGCCCATGATAGTTTCACCTTAGGGTCGCCATAAGTCAGAAAGGACTTGAAGGCACACAACAACAACAACAAAGTGGCGGACTGTCACATTGCAGAAGGCAAGTGGAGGAAGAAGAGAGACCAACCCTCACACATTGGGGCTGCATCCGCACTGCAGAAATAAGGTTTTAGTTTGTAGCACAGTTGTAGAAAAAAATATGTTTGTTGTGGTGGCACCAGAACAGAATAACTACAACAGGAAGGTTTCACAAACAAATGCCCAAAATTAAAGGAAGCAACTTACAAAGTGCCAAGGTACTATATATCCCCAAGTACTATATATCCCAAGAAATGAAACTACCATTTACTTAAACATGATACTAAAAGTATATTTTGCAAAAACACCATGTGGCTAACTGGATTATTTCTGCAAGTGTCTTTTGGACCTAAGAAGCTTAAATTTACATTTGTAAGAGTGTTTTTAGATTTTATGTGGGAACGTCCTCTATTTTTCTCAAATGTCCTTTATTTAGCAGTGCCTTGACTTCTTCTTGGTGGTGAGGCCATCTGGTCACCCTTTATTTCTTCTGTCCTCTGGCTTTTGCCCTAAGCCCACTTGAGGGGCATTCCCAGGGTGACCAGACACATCCTCCTTTTCTAGGACATGGCCTCCATTTCAGCCTTCTGTCCTCCATTTGGAGCATGACTAAGAAGCCTGAATTTACATTTATAGAAGTCAATTCACAAATGTAAATTCATTCCCGTTTCTATCCTTTAATTTGTAATATTTTTCTTGAATGGCCTACATTTTATGGTGCCTTGTCCTCCTTTGCGTTTAGGACATCTGGTCACCCTGCGTTGTGTGGGTTGGTGTCTTCCTCAACCTGCTTTTTCCAGTGCAATAGTCGGCCCCATTGTTGTTGTTGTTGTTGTCCTTTCTGACTTTTGGTGACACTAAGGTGAACCTATCATGAGGTTTTCTTGGCAAGTTTCTTCAGAAGGGGTTTGCCATGGCCATCGTCTGAGGCTGAGAGGGTGTGATTTGCCCAAGGTCACCCAAGGTTTACATGGCTCAGCCAGGATTCAAACCCTGGTCTCCAGGGTCGAAGTCCAACACTCAAACCAGTACACCACTCTTGCTCTCCTTTTACACCTCTGTTTTTCAGCTGCGATTCCCCACTCCCTTCTAAACCAACTTTATCTTGATTGAAACATTACAAAACCCGAATCAAATCACAACAATATAGGATGAATGTTGCTTTTTGCAAGCTCTCCTCAGCAGCCACTATGGCTGCATCTCCACTACAGAAAGAATCTGGTATGATCCCCTATAACTGCCATGGCTTAGTGCTATGGAATTCTGGGAATTGTAGCTCCGCTCTGGTGCCTCAACAAACTACAATTCCCAGAATTCCATAGCATTGAGCCATGGGGGTTACTCAGATAGTTAAATAATTCCAGTAGAACGTGGATTGAATCTGTGTTGTTCACAAGAATTTCAAATGCATCCAATTAACCGGGGAGGGGGGGGCTGCTAAAAAAAAACCCACAAAAACTGGGATAATTGATCTTGGATCTTTTTATTTTCAAGTTTTGCTGAAAGATTCGCATTGTCGGCTGTGTGAATTACCCATGCAGATAGACTCAGGATAAAATTCTCCATGTCTTTAACATGTTTTGAATATATCCGCAACATCGACTCCATCTTTATTCACAGTGCTGACATGTGTGGGCAACAGAGTTTGCAGAGAGGCACATAGATTTGGGTCTGCTTTTTAAAAATAGCATGAACAACAAATTGGGAATGTGTGAGTGAGGTTATTTGCATTGTTATATTGCAGAACAAAACGTGTAGCTAACCCATGGCAGTTAAAGTAGGGTGAAACCAGATTCTTTCTGCAGTGTGGATGCGGCCTATAACTCCAGTTTCAGTGTTGATATGTTCCAAAATGCCTTTATAGAACACTGCTATTTAGGAGGTGGACCTGAACAAAGATGAAGAAAGCTGGACATAAACGTTGTTTGTTTTAGACACAGAAGAAGTTAGAAGGCAATGCGTAGGGAGAATAAAGTTTCCGCCTTCTAATTCTGTCATTAGCTACATGATTCTTATGCAAAGGCACCTTTGAGACTGGGAAGCTGTAATGAAAGAGGAACTAATTCCTTTTTGAGACCTCCATCCAATAATCATGTAGACATTTGTAGACTTGAGCCCTTTTGTTTTTTTGTAGACTTGAACCCACTTCCTCAGATGCACATGAGGAAGTAGGCTCAAGTCTAGGAAAGCTCATGCGATCAACTTCTGTCTTTCAGTTTGTCTCAAAGGCACTGAAAGATCCCTTTGCATACTGATTTTCCAGACAAACATTGCTATGTATTAGAATTCTACATGATTATTGGATGGGGCTCTGAAAAAGGAATTAGGTCCTCTTTCAATACATCTTCTTGGATCTTTCCAGAGGCCTGCCCCACACACAACACTGGGTGGGGGGAGTCAGAAACTGTGAAAATCTGAAATACAGAACAAAGATTTCTGGATAGAATCACTACTGAGGGAAGGATGGAAGACAATAGGGCAGAGTGATCTCTGAAGAACCCCACCAGCCTTCCTCTCTACAAGGCGCTTCCCAACAGGTAGAGAAAAAGCACACATAAAATGGATCTCCTACATCCCTGAGATCCTTTGGCAATCTATAGGGAGTGGCACACCAAGCTGTGTGTTTGAATGCCTTGAGAAAACAGATGACAAAAGGGGATGTTAGAGTGGAAGCCCAAAAGTTAAAAATAATTATACAGTTGTGCCTCCGTTTTCGCAGACTTACAGTCCGCGACCCTCACTTATCCGTGGAGCATGAAGGGGCAGAAAATGGCTGCTTGCTCCCACAGACACGCACCTCCATTCAAGCCAATAGGGGTTGAATATTTGCGTTTTTCCTTTTTCGCTGGGTGTGTGTGTGTCCGGAATGGATCCCCACAAAAAAGGAGGGGTGACTGTATTTCTTTGGAGGCATTTAAGACTATTATCTACAAAATTAAAATATATAATCAGATATCAATTTTTAGGGTGTTAATTAAATATTGGTTTAGAATGTGGTAGACAGCTTATGATCTGCTGTCCACATGTTTTTGGACTGGAGTTCCCATTAGCCCTAGCCACTGATGTCAATGGTGAGGAATGATGGGAGATGCAGTCCAATGGCATCTGAAGCCCCCACTTGTTGCACATTTTTGTTTTACACACATTAAAAACTTGTTAACCTTTAGCAAAAGAAATAATTTTTGCCCACTTATGGTAGAATGGTAGAGCTGCCCAGAGGGCTTTAAGCTTCTGGCCAGTTTTATAAATGGAAATGAATACTTAAAAATTACATAAGGATAAACAGGATATAATCTCTCTTCTACTGTCTTTTAAGAACTAGATGTAAGGTGGTCTTATTGTGTGGTGGAAATAGTAAGAGAGTTGAGGTGATACAGGTTCAAATCCCCTTTCAGTTGTGGAAATCACTGGGGACCTTAAGCCTGGAAGTTTCTTTCTGTCTGACCTCTCCCACAGGGTTGCTGACAGGATAAAACAGCATAGCAGGGAGTCACAGGCTGTCCTGAGTTTTGACTGAGGAAACCTAGGCTAAAAATATAGTATCATAAATTTGTGTCAGTGCACAGCCCTATTGGGTTTATTGTTCTTATCTGCCATCAAGTTGACTTTGACATATGGTGACCCTATAACTGAGAGACCTCCAAGTCACTCTGTCATCAATAGTCTCACTAAGGTCTTGAAAACTCAGGGCTGTGGCTTCCTTGACTGAGTCTATCCATTTGCAAAACAGTCTTCCTGTTTCCTATTGCCTTCCATTTTGCCAAGCATTGATGTCTTTTTTAGAGAGTCATGTCTACTCATTATATGTCCAAAGTATAACAGTCTCAGTTTAGTGATCTTGGCTGCTGGAGACAGCTAAAGCCTTTGTTCTGTTTGTGTGTGTGTGTATATGTGTTCCTTCAAGTTGCCTGCTTCTTAATTGAATTAATCTGTCATCCTTTCATCTCTTTTAAATAGTTATTCAGTGTATTATTGCCATCAGCATTTTATTTCTTCTTAATCATTCAGTGTGTACCCCTGCTGGTCATAGAGCAACACAATTCTTGCTTTAAATTTCTCTGTGATTTCTAGAATCTTGTGGAAGAGGTCTTTTTTGTTCTGGTCTTCTATTTCTCTGCACTGATTGTTATGGTAGTTTTCTTTGTCCCTGCAAACAAGTCAGTTGAACAGTTGCATTCAGGGTTCTGACCCTATAAGGACAGTTTCCCATCTGTCCTTAATTGCTTTAAGAGTTTAATTTGTTATCCAATTAGGTTTTTGTTTCGTTTTGGCTGCAGATAGAATCTTTTTGCATTCTTCCCTAACAATTTCCATGATTTCAGTGCAGAGTTCTTCTGGATCCAAGTTAAATGTTCTTCAAGTTGTGTTTTGGCATAGTGGTTGGTTTAATGTTCTTCTTCAGCTTTATTCTAATTTTTGATGTTAGTAATTCCTGGTATGTGACACAATCTGCTCTTTATTTTTGTTTTTGCACAGAGAATGGAGCTCTTCCATCTTCTGCTTCCAGTTATGTAGTCTATTTGATTTTTATATTGGCCAGCAGATGATGTCCATGTCATCTGTTTAGTTGCCTGAAGAATGTGTTTACAATGAACAAACTGTTGGCTCCACAAAATGCAGTCACTCTTCTGCTTCATTTCTTGATCCTAGGCCAAATTCCCTTACAATCTTTGGTTCTGCTCTGTTTCCTACCTTTGCATTCCAATTGCCTATGATTACAATATGTTCTGTTTTATTGTGTGACCTTTCTTGACTCCAGCATAGAATCTTTCAACGTCTTCCTCTACAATTAGATTATAAACATGGATTATGGTTATATTGATGGGTTTTCGCTTAAGTCTTTTCTTTATTATTCACTCAGACTCTGCATTATGTCCCTTGACTGCTTTTGTTACATCTCTCCTCACTATTAATGCCACCCCATTTTTTCTCAGATGTTTCTGGGTAAAACACTATGTAGCTTATAAAATACTATGTTTTTTCATAACATTTGGACAGCAAAGTTTATGAAAATTCAATATCTCCAATACCCTTTAACATCAGTGAAAAGACAAGAAGACCTGTAAGGGATGCAGAATTCCTGCTTCTCATTTTAGCATAATTTTTTAAACTGAAATTTACATTTTTATCTCAGTCTGAAGAGGGAGGGAGGGAGGGAGAGAAACACCATGTAGAAACAAGTGGGAGAGAGTGTCCCAGTCAATACATTAAATGATTTTAGTTACAGGATATTATTTCCTTCAGAAATTTACCTATAAGCATTCATAGATACCCATGGGATGGCCATGTATATAACATTATAACACGTATATAGCATATTATCTGCTGCTTTTCTCTTTTGTTTACCAGTGTATGGTTAAATGGAAGGGAGATGAAAAGAGAAACCTAGCAGGGCTTTTTATTATTCTACCTTGTGAAAACAGAAAAAACTGTTTTCATATCCCTGTTTCTTGTGTAAATAAAGGGCTGAAAATTGTCCAAACTGGCAGCTGGAAGTGATGTTATGTTATCTCTCAGGTACTGAAACATCTTGGGTCATCCTGTGAAGGGAGTGCATGAGGGGAAATGGCTCCAGTTGTCCATCCTAAGGGGAAGCCTGTGAAACCTTTGAATAACCTCTGATTTTGGAACACTCTCATCTGTATATCTCTTATTTTCTGAATATAGAGAGATCTTGTAGCACATTTGAGACTAACCGAAATAAAGAAGTTGGCAGTATGAGCTTTCATAGACTTCACTCTACTTCCTCAGATGCATTTGGTGGAGTGGAGGCCAGGCACAGACATATATATATGAGGATGTCAATTCAAACCACAAATCCTTTGTGTATGGAAATGAAGTGGCAGGTCTAGTCTTAACAAAGGTTGATAGTGCACAAAGACATAGGAAACTAGTCTTTGTGCATGGGGTGAACTGGCAGATCCAGGTTTGGAATGGGACTAGCCTGTGGTGAGAGGAATAGATGAATGTAGGGCAGCCCTATGAGGATGGGGTCAGAAAGTGTTGAAGTGTGTGTAGTGAGTAAGGAACCCATTGTCTTTGTTCAATCCATTGCTGAGGGACTGTAGTTTGTGGATAAATTTCAGTTCTGCTGCTTCTATTTCCAATCTACTGAGTTTATCACATGGCACTTTCAGGAATGGGAACTGAACAGAATGGAATGGCACAGAATAGGGCAAGAACACAAGTTACCGCACGTTCTCCTGTTAAAATTAAAGTTAATAGTTAAAAATTTCTTATATCTTGGACCAAACACTGATCAAAATGGAGATTGAAGTCAAAAGATAAGAGAAAAACTAGGAATGGGAAATGTATGAGCTTTTGTAGACTTCAGTCTATGAAAACCCATGCTGCCAACTTCTTTCTTTAGTTAGTCTCAAAGGTGCTACAAGATCTCTCTACATATTGATTCTACAGACTAACACGACTTTATCTTTGAATTCTTATTTTCTGAGTAAACTGGCTGGAGACCTAAGATGTTGATCTTCTTGCCTATTGTTCTGTTGTTTAAGGAAGCCCTTCCCTAGGCAAAACCCTAAAAGACCCCAGAGAACAACCATCTTATCTCACTCACACTGCCAGAGCTCAGACTGCTTTTGTGACCATCAGAGGAGAATCCAGCATTGCGGAGCTTGTTCTACATGTGTTAGACAATTATCTCTGTTTATTATTTTGAACCCTTGGTATGGTGAAGGCAAAGGATATTATTACCAGTCTTGCTTTTCCATACATCTGATGAAGTGGACTGCATTCAATAAAAGCTCATGCCAGGCAAAACTTGTTGGTCTTTAAGGTGCCCAAAGACTTTTGTTTTGTTTTTCCAAACCTAACTTCTAACTTCCAAACCTAATCTATCAGGTCAACTAAATACTGTACTGATAAAACAGAATGCATCCTGATACAAGCAACCTAGGAATATTTATTCCTTTTCTTGTTCATATTTAATCCTGATAATATCTACACCGATATTCTTAATCTTCTTTACTATTGATAATTATCTTCCTCTGCTGTCAAGCTAAGTCATTCCTCTATGACCACATGAGCATACCCCAACAGGTCTCCTGTATGTCAACAGAGCTAATTTTCCACTCTTATACTATCCCATACCTTGCCACAGAATCAAAATAGTTGTCATATGATTATTTTGGCAAAACAAAACAGATTTACAGTGACATTTCTCCTCATTCTCTACAAGAGGAATATGGGTAGGTATGAACCAGTATGGCATAGTGCATTGGATGTTGGACTAAGACTTCACAGGTCCAGTGTCTGAATCCTTACTCAGCTATGGAAACTTGGATGACCTTTGGCAAGTCACACTCTGAGTCTAAGAGGAAGACAATGGCAAAACTCTCTGAATAAATCTTGCCAAGAAAACCTAGAGTTGATAGGGTTGATGGAGTTGACCTGAAGGCATGCAACAACATCAACAAAACTTCTAATGATATAAGAAGGGCCAGGCTAGATTAGAATAAAGGTACTCTCCTGATCATACTCCCTAGCAATAGATGTAAGAGGCAGATTGTCTCTGGCAGTGGAATTAATGAATCTTAGGGCCTAAGCAGACTGCCAGAAATAGTGCACATTAAATTGAGGCACTGCCCTGGCTCAGTGCTAGGGAATCATGGGAAGTGTAATTTATTGTGGCACCAGAGCTCTCTGACAGAGAAGGCTCAATGTCCCAGAAAAAATACTGTTCCCATGATTCCCTAGCACTGAGCCAGGGCAGTGCCTCAGTTTAATGTGCACTATTTCTGGCAGTCTGCTTAGGCCTTTAATATCAACAAGTCTCAAAATGAGGCAGAGGAAGGTAGATTTGAGTCAGTGGATTACTGCACTACACTCTTATAGTGCTGTTATTCCACTTTTCCTGCTCTGGCTGCCTCCTGTGACATTCTGGGATTTGTCGTTTAGGGAGAGGAATATAGAATTAGAATTCAGCCAGAGAGCTCTTAGGTCTCATTGAACTACAAACCCCAGAATGCTACAGGAGGCAGCCAGAGCAGTTAAAGTGGAATAGCTGCAGTACAGTAATCTCCAGTGTCCTACTATGTTCTGTTGATTCAAGATGAGATGCATAAAACTGTAATATTTAATTCTTGTTCAAAACAAGCATGAGATTTCCTCTGCTGATTCAATTTTCAGTGAATGTGTCTCCATGGCCTATTCTATGAAATTTGTAAAAAGCCCATGAACACCTTTTTCTACATTTGTTGTAATATGGATACAGATTTCTGGGACCCACAGAGGTGAAGGCCCCCCAAATATTGATTAATGTTGCCTAAAATTAGTGAACTAACAAGGTTGTGCCTGTTGTGTCCTGTCTTATTGTTTTAATGTTATGATGTTTAATACTGTTTGAAAGGGTGGGAGGGTTTTTGGGATTATATACTTGTGATGTTTTATTATTGTAAACTGCCCTGATTGCATCTGCAGAGGGGCGGGATATAAATAATTTATTATTATTGTTGCTGTTGTTGTTGTTGAAAGGAAAGCCACCACTAATAAGCCATGTCTGAAAAATGGTTTATTTACATGAGATGTATGAAATATTGATGAGCCTATATAATCTCTTCAGGAACCAGAACAGTCCCATACCTAAGGGGAATCAGGGACAATTCTTAGGACGTTATCACACGCGGGTCTCAAAGCGGCAAGAAAGTGGTATGGAATCAATCCAGAACTATACCGGTATAGACCCCACAAGACGGAAATGGCTATCAGACGCAACTAGTATCATTGCGCAATTAACGAAACTGCGATAGATGCGCTCCTGGGAACCGTATCTGCCGTTCACACACAAGTGAGAAGATCCCTTCCAGAACCCAGCAAGGATGTTCTTGCACATGCGCAGAAACAGGACAGCCGCGGCTGTCACTTGCCGCAGCTGTCAAACACACCCCTTCCCAAGCCGGCACAGGGTTGGGAAGGGGTGTGTGTGACAGCAACTCTTGGGACTTGGGAGGAGGGCAGGGTCGGAGGATGCCTCTGACCCTGGCCTCATCCCAAGGGAAGCCTGGTTGCTTTCCTTGGGAGGAGGGCAGGGTCGGAGGATGCCTCCGACCCTGGCCTCGTCCCAAGGGAATCCTGGTTGCTTTCCTTGGGAGGAGGGCAGGGTCGGAGGCATCCTCCGACCCTGGCCTCATCCCAAGGGAATCCTGGTTGCTTTCCTTGGGAGGAGGGCAGGGTCGGAGGCATCCTCCGACCCTGTCCTCATCCCAAGGGAATCCTGGTTGCTTTCCTTGGGAGCAGGGCAGGGTCGGAGGATGCCTCCGACCCTGGCCTCGTCCCAAGGGAATCCTGGTTGCTTTCCTTGGGAGGAGGACATGGTCGGAGGATGGCTCCGACCCTGGCCTCGTCCCAAGGGAATCCTGGTTGCTTTCCTTGGGAGGAGGGCAGGGTCAGAGGATGCCTCCGACCCTGGTCTCGTCCCAAGGGAAGCCTGGTTTCTTTCCTTGGGAGAAGGCCGGGGTCCGAGCCCGGCCTCGTCCCAAGGAAAGCAACCAGGCTTCCAGGCTTGGGGAGGGGTGTGTGTGTGTGACAGCACACACACACACACCCCTTCCCAACCCAACCCGGGAAAGAGAGCCGCCCTGAGGACTTCTGCTCAGAGCGGCTCTCTCTTGGGAAGGTGTGTGTGTGTGTGTGTGACAGCTGGCTGTCACACACACCCCTTCCCAAGCCTTCGCGGGGCCTGGGCTCCAGGATACGTATCTGGTGATCAGACATACGGTGAAAGCGTTATCATTGCGGTATCAATTTGGTCGCGCACTTGTACTTCCTCAAGAAACCAGCATTCAAAAGAACGGGGATGATGCCGCATTGAGATGGGGTTGGGACGGGGTTGTATGCGACGTCGTGTGAACACACGGGGGAAAAAACCGCAATAGGATGGGATTGAGTGTGGATTGGGTCTGCTTTAGACCCTGTGTGATAACGTCCTTAGTTAAGTTAGATGTATTTCTTTGCCTTCAGTCTGAAGCCGGTTTGAAATGGATCTAGAAAATCGGTTTCATCCAAGATCACCTGGAGTTGAAAGGTGACAGCTCGCTTGATCACCTTGCTCAGAAATGGTAAATGAGAAACTGGTCTGTAATTTTTCAGGTCCACGGGGTCCAGGAAAGGTTTCTTCAGGAGCGGTCTAGCGACTGCCTCTTTTAAACTTATGGAACAATTCCTTTCCTAAGGGATGCATTGATGACCCTCTTAAGAAAAGCCATCAAAGCATCACCACCCCTGGATGACCAGCCAAGATGGGCAGGGATTGAGGGAGCACGTCGTCTTCTTCACTTTTCCAAGGATCTTGTCCACATCATCGGCAGTTTTAATAATAAATAATTACATTTCTGGAAGAAGTCTCGTGTGTGCTGCTGATCTAGCATATACAACAGCATCTATCAATGATTAATCTTCATGCGTTAGGGCTGTGGCTGTACAGAGTCAAAAAGGAATCTAGTTCCAAAATTCTTGGAAGTGATCCAGAGTCTTCAATTTTCCTTGGATGAGGAGAGTAAATTGGGACAAGCAAGAGCCCTGAATGGGAGAGATAAAAAATGGACCTCAAGCTTCCGTTAGGCTCTCTGGAAACGAAACAAAGAAAAAAGACGCAGGACATAAATGTACTACATAAAAATGAATAAGAATGGTCAATTACATCACATGACCATGCCATTGTTGTTATTGTTAACTGCCTTCGCGACATCTCCAGGCCTCCCTGTCCTCTACTGCTCTGCCCAGCCCCTGCAAACTCATATTCATGGTCTCTTAATAAAGTGCATCCATCTAGCATGTAACCTTCCTCTCTTTCTACTTCCCTCCACCTTTTCTAACATTATTGCCTTTTCCAAAGATTCATGCCTTCTCATGATGTGTCCGAAGTACAGCAGTCTAAGGACTTTATCACACGGGGAGAATCTATAGTTCATCCCATACAAATCCCAAAAAAAACACGTAATTACGCGCAACAATTTCACATGCCGCCGCACAAACCTCGTCATTATAGTAGTCAGAAAGTGGTGTTATCCCGGATCTTTTTATTTTCGGGATTTTAGTGAAAATGCATTTGCGATATTACTGTAATTGCGCATTTATTCTAGTATGAAAGTCAAATTCAGTTTATTCACGGAATAATCCTTTCATTTGTTTTCCCAGTTTTCCCATGGTTCTGTGGGGCCACTTTTACTCCCTGGTTTGCTTGGGCAATAAACATGCCAGACATGCCATGTATCCAATCTCATAAAGCAAAAAATACAACTGTTGAGAATAGGAAAGATTGTAAAGGTGAAATAACGTGGGAACACAAAGAAGAAGAAGCATCACACAAGAAATGAAGCAAGGAAGGTTCCTGTGATGCACTAACTATGCATCTCTCTGTGCATGTGCAAGTATACCATTTCTACTTCATATACGGAATTTGTTTGCTTTTGTATGAAACACTAAAGCGGATTTTTTTCGCATTATTACACATTTTTTCTAATTGCGTGTGATCTTCATTTGCGCAATTAAACATTATTTTCGCTTTATTTTCGGGATGGTTTATTTGCGCTTTATTATCTCTTTAAAGATGGAACTGGCCCCGTGTGATAAAAGTCCTAAGTCTTGTCATCTTGGCTTCTAGGGAGATTTCTGGCTTGATCTGCTCTAGGACCCATTTGTTTGTCTTTTTGGTTATCCATGAAATCCTCAGCACTCTTCTCCAGCACCACACCTCAAAGGAGTTCATTTTCCTCCTATCTTCTTTCTTGACTGTCCAGCTCTCACATCCATACATGGTAATAGGGAATACGATGGCTCGTATTAGCCATTAGTAAACTTAAATTGAGAGAAGATTGCTAAGACCTACCACAGGGCAAGAAAGACTTAAGCATCTCAGCAAAAAGTAACTGTGCTGAGCAAACCTCTTTTAACAATTTCCGTGATCTTTTTGACAAAATTAAAACTTAGAGGAAATAATTCAAATAGGCTACTTTATCTATTAGATGATCCATTAATTATACGTAATAATTTTTTAAATTTTGCAAAAATGTGATAATTTCTGCTCTTGATTTTAATTACTGAAAATTATGTTTTATAGATAACTATAATAATTTCCTGTAAGAATATTTTTTGCATTGCATTAAGGTACAGTATATCCATTCTTTACTAGACAAACTAGAATAGACTCAAGGGGCAGTGTAATGTAATGGTTTGAGTGCTGGACTATGACTCTGGAGTCCTGGGTTCAAATCCCCTCTTG
The DNA here is from genome assembly GCA_026167975.1 of Phrynosoma blainvillii. Taxonomy (NCBI): domain Eukaryota; kingdom Metazoa; phylum Chordata; class Lepidosauria; order Squamata; family Phrynosomatidae; genus Phrynosoma; species Phrynosoma blainvillii. The sequence goes on from JANUYF010000001.1 coordinate 79,007,956, forward strand.
GCTATGGAACTCTACTGAGTTACCTCGGGCATGTCATACTTTCTTAGTCTCAGACGAAAGCAATGACAAACCTTTTCTGAAGAACTTTGGCCAATTAAACCCTGCAATAAGTTCACCTTAGGGTTGCCATAAGTCAGAGCTGACTTGAAGCAACACAACAGCAGACTCGCTCAATACATGCTTAACAAGGCAACAATTATATATGTTCCATTGATTGAATGGGTCTACTATAGCTGAAACTAACAATTGGGTAAATCCCTTTCTGTTAAACTGTTCTTTGATGTAAGGTGGCTTGGAAATGTTTTCATAATAAATGAATGAATTAATTAATGAGACTGTTAATTTATATTTTCTTAAAAAGCACCAACAAAATTCTGTCAAGATGTTTTTCTATTTTTCTACATTCTATATGCCTGTTCCCTAGTTCTTGATGTCCTGGTTTTCCACATCTCCCTTTTGAGCACTGTGCAAAGTGGTTGTAGCCACAAAAAACTATTTACTACCGTGTGTGTTTTGGAGCAACATAAAGGAGTCATTAAGAGGGACTTTGAGTTCTACATGATAGTCACCTTAAGCTTCGGAGAGACTCATAAACAGAGGCAACATTTTCTGGGTTTTTACATTTTTAAAAAAAATCATAATTGGTTGCAACCGTTTACCTATCCGCTAAACTCTTGTGAGTGGGTATATGCCAGGGGAAGTGAGCCTGCAACACTAAATCTTAAACCAGCCCATCACAGCTTGCAAACTGACTTATCAGATGCTTTCCATCAGCCCCTCCTTATCAAGACCCTTACGCTTGTTACCCTTACCCTTATCTTCCAATCTCTGGTTGGAAATAGCAGGGTCTTCTTGTTCCACTGTCAGTTTACACTTGCAGCAGCCAGCTGAATCCCAGTTGGGGCTCAGCTGACCTATGGAGCCACAGTCTTCCAAATCTTCTGGAAAAGTGGAAGGCAAGCAATCTGGCTGGTTTTGAGGTAGCAGTCTCAGGGATTTTGGAAAAGGGGAAGAAAAACCACCTGGCTACCTGTCAGAAGGCATTCTCAGGAGACTCCTGGAAGTGTTATCTGAAATACCTAATTTCATCTGTACCCTGGAAAAAAGATACAGAATAGACTCACAAAATTCTTAACAGGGACTAAGGTCCTTCAATTGCATTATGCTTTAATTTTGTCAATTTCACTGGCTTCATTGTTTCACAACCTTCATCGGCTTCACACATCCACCAAACAATGATACCTTTATTGGGCCAACCAAAATGCACAATTCCATGTTGTGAGCTTTCGAAGCTGCACTAGCTTCTTCATCAGGCAAAGGATTAAAAACCATACAGGAGAAAAAAATTGAAGATGTTAGTCAAAGGCCTGAATTTTGCTGTTGTTTGTTCTCGGTTCAGATGGCATGGAGGGGCATATCTTGCAGGCTGGCACCATCTCCTTCTGGCCATTGGGCTGCTGGGAGATTCTCAAAGTCCAGGAAATTTAACATCCATTTACAAAACAAAAAAAGATGCTTCTTTGCAATCCAACATGTCTCCATGCATTGTGAGACCACAGCCTCTCAGTTCATTGTCAGACCCAGTTTAAAGATATCCCAGAAAATTACACTCCAGAAGAATGAATATAATGATCAGATCTTGAAAAGTTACTTTTAAAAAAATCATTACTTGTTGTTAAGAGTACCAATGCCTGAAAATTAATTCTTCAACATTATATCTTCTTTTTCAAAAACAAATAATTGTTACTTTCTCAATGTTCAAAAGTGAGTAAATTAGTTCTTTTTTATGTCCTTTAAAACTACAACAGCAATAACAGAATGTTACAAACACATGGCTTGTGGTACAAAACATGCCTCAACACTGAGGGCACACATCCTATAACTATAAAAATAAATAAAACAGTTTCAGTTATGCTGCAAGAAAAAAAATAATGCTATTATTTCTTGTTTAAGTTACAGTCACCATGTGATAAATGTATTATTTATTGTAAAAGGAACTAATTAGAAACAACTAATGATTTGCAAGTATTTACTTTCAAGACTAGAAGCTTTGCCCCATTCTAAATGAAGCTGGATGGTTTTTCCTCCTCTCAAATAAATCTGGCAAGATCACTTATTAATCTTGAGAAAAATTTGTCAGACACATTATGTTGTCCTTTATTTAACCAGAATAAGAGGAAATAATCCATATTCTCCAGTTATGATATTGAGAAGAGCTGCTTGAACTGCCTTTTGATCAGTCATATTGAGGTTGTTGGTCAAGATTAAAAGCATATTTCCTCCATTCAATGGGAGATAGCAATTTGAATTTGGTACAAAGTGAACCATTAGACTTGTATTATGATGAATGTTTATATACTGGCATTTTCTCGGTTTCCTTATGTGATATCACAATAATTAAATGCAATTCTGCAATTCTGATTATGAAGAGAAATAATGTTAATTTCATTGTGGCTGTACTTCCCGGGGCGGGCGGGGGGGGGGGGGGGAGATACTGCACTTATGTTCATTTCCAACTCATTTCTCACTGAAATTAATAGGAAATATTCTATTGCTTTTGAACAGCTCAGTATTTGTCATCATGGAACAGAAGTGGAAATTATAGACATCTGGTATCTGTCAGATATGTTGACTTTGCATTGTGATGGCAATGATAATCATGGAAATAATGAACAATAGTAGATCATAGAGATATTTGTAGCACTTGGAAAAATTACTTTTTTGGAGTACAACTCCAGTTTTTGGAATGCAGTTCTATACTGGCTGTGGGACCCTGGGAATTTTGCCTCAAAAAGTGCATTTTCTAATTCTGGATATTAGTTTGTTGTTGTTACTGCCCTTGAGTCAAACCCGACTCATGGTGACCCTATGAGTGAGACGTGTCCAATATCCCCTATCCTCCACTGCTCTGCTTAAGTCCTATAAATTCATGCCTGTGAACTCCCTGATTGAGTCTATACACCTGGTGTGCGGTTTTCCTCTCTTTCTCTTACCCTCTAGCTTTCCTAGCGTTATTGTCTTTTCTAGTGATGTGTCCCTTCTCATTATTTGGCTAAAGTACAACAGACTCAGTTTGATCATCTTAGCTTCCAAGGAGGTTTCATGCTTTATCTATTCTATGAACCATTTGTTTGTCTATAGTTTTTTGTGGGTTTTTTGGGCTGTATGGCCATGTTCTAGAAGAGTTTCTTTCTGATGTTTCGCCAGCATCTGTGGCATGCTGGCAAAATGTCAGAAAGAAACTCTTCTAGAACATGGCCATACAGCCCGAAAAACCCACAAAAACTATGGATGCCGGTCATGAAAACCTATGACTTCACATTTGTTTGTCTTTTTGGCTGTCCATGGTATCCTAAGCACTCTTCTCAAGCACATCTAAAATGAGTTGGTTTTCCTTCTATCTGCTTTCTTTACTTCCAGCTCTCACATCCATACATGTTGAGTGGGAATATAGTGGCTTGGATGATTCTAACTTTAGTGCTCAGTTGTATGTCTTTACTCTTTAGCATCTTGTCTATTTCTTTCATAGCTGCTCTTCCTATTCCTAGTATTCTTATTTCTTGACTGCAGTAACCATTTTGGTCAATGTTTGATCCTAGATACAGAAACTCTTTAGCTATTTCAGTTTCCTCATTGTCTAGGTTGAATTTATGTATTTCTTCCATGGTCATTATTTTTGTTTTCTTTATGTTCAATATTAAGCCTGCCTTTGTACTTCCATCTTTGACCTTCCTTAGTAATTGTTCCTAGTCTGTGACGTCTTCCTCTAGTATTATGATGTCATATGTGCATCTTAGACTGTTGATATTCCTTCCTCCTATATTCACTCCTTCTTCTGAGTCTAACCCTGCTTTTCTTATGTTACAATGCGTACAAGTTGAACAAATAGGGTGACAGAATGCAGCCATGCCTAATCCCTTTGCCAATTGGGAACCAATCTGTTTCTCAGAATTCTGTTCTTGTAAGTTGCCTCTTGTCCTGAGCACAGATTTCTCATCAGAACTATCAAATGTAGTGGCACTCCCATGTCTCTGAGCTTTTCATGCTCTATACAGTCAAATGCTTTGCTAGTCTATAAAGCACATGGTGATTTTTTTTCTGGAATTCCTTTGTGTGGATATTAGTACTTTTGTAAAAGTATAGCAATATATATCTGATATATTGATCAAATTGATGCACGTGTGCCGTGATCCCCCCCCCCGGTCCGCTGGAAGGGACAACTTCGGGGGATCGTCCCCCAGCTCAAAAAGGTCACCTACCCCTGTTCTAAGCCAAACAGGACAGCAGTGTGGGAGACAATAGAGGAGGGTGACACACAATGACACAATGCCCACAACCTGTGTGGACAAGTGTAGCTACAGCTAATTAAATCTCATGGAGATTGAATGTGAAAAGATTACAGAAAAAAAATCTGGCATTGGGTTGTAGCCATGGACTCACTTAGATGGCATGTAGACAACTTGCCATCATTCAGATGTATTTGGGCTTTCATTGCCTTTTGCCATCAGCTGTGAAAGCTAATGGAGGGCCTGGCTCAGTGCTAAGGAATCATGGGAATTGTAGTTTTTTCTGAGACATTTAGCCTTCTCTGTCAGAGAGCTCTGGTGCCACAATAAACTACAGTTCCCATGATTCCCTAGCATTGAGTCAGGGCAGTTAAAGTGGACTCAATTTGCACTATTTCTGGCAGTCTGCAAAGGCCCTTAGCCACTCTTGCTTTAGAATAGTCTAGTATTTCAGATCCTAACACAAGCTCTGCCTGAGCTCCTGCTTTAATGTTCTAGATCAGGGGTCGGCATACCTTTTGGAGGTGGGGCCGGTTCCGCTGTCCCCCAATCGTCGGGGGGCTGAAGGGGGGGGGAAATGGCACCGGAGGTGCATGCGCGCTTGCTCGCTCACGCATGCGCACTACTCCCACCCTTGTACGCATGCGTGCACAAGTGCGGGCACCATTTTGGAACACAAAATGGCGGCCCATGTCACACGCACACGGCGGTGGCAACGGCAGCAGGAACGGCCATGGGTGGGTTACAAGGCCTTGACGGGCCGGGTTCGGCCCGCAGGCCATAGTTTGCCGACTGCTGTTCTAGATGATGGTGATGATGTTCATGTAATTAATTTATTATCATGTCAATCTAAGGAATATCTGACCTCTGTCACTGAAGGAAGTCTTGTGAGTTTTCATAGAAATAAGATTTTTCTTCACTTTATCATCTCTACTAAAGAAAATCTGTCTCTGGGAATTTGCCCCCATGACCTTTTGTCTCTGGTGTTTGCACATCAGGAAAAACCTGGCACACCCTTGATGTGTGGGAAAGAGTTGTTTTCACCTCCTCCAGAAATTAAAAAGAGTTTGAATCTTTATGTGATGTTTGCAAGAGCAAAGGAACTGACATCTTCAGGTCATATAATTACAGGGGTCCTTCCAGCTGAAGCTTTTATGATGTAATTGACCAACTCCTTCATGGGATTTTACAGGGATTCATATGAAAACATCTTCCATTTGTAATCTTCTCATGTTTTCACACCAGTTGACTTCTTCTGTCTTTCTCATTTCCAAATACAAATAAAGTACATTTAAGGAGGAAATTTTGCCATGGTTGTACAATGCTAGGATACCCATCAGATTAGGTTCACGCAAGATTGAGTGGAGCCTGCTTTAAGAACTTTGCAAAGCACAGGTTACATATCATTCTCTTGTTTTGTTACATGCTTTCAAGTCATTTTCTGATTTTTGGCAAAGATCCTTATGGCAACGATCCTAAGACAAACCTATCACAAGGTTTTCTTGGCAAGATTTTTTCAGGGAGGGCTTAGCTTTCCCTTCCTGTGAGGCTGAGAGAATGTAACTTGCCCAAGGTCACTCAGTGGGTTTTCATGGCTGAAGAGGGATGCAAACCCAGGTCTCCAGAGTCCAACACTCAAACCACTACACAAGGCTGACTCTCTGTCATTTTCTTACATGGCATAGGACGTTATCACACGGGGCAAATCTGCTGGTTAATCCACATAAATCCCAAACAAAAACTGGATTTGTGCCTCGCGTTTTCACACTAAGTCGCACAGAAACTGGACAGAAAGTGGACAGAAACTGGTGTTATCCGAGATCTTTTGAAATTCGGTAGTTTTGAGGAAATGCAAATGCGAAATTAAGGCAATTTCGCATTTACCATAATGTGAAAAGCAAATGCGCATTTGGAAGCATTTCCACGCATTTTCCCATGGTTCCACGGGGTTTCCCATGGGTCATCGAGGCAGCGTCTCCTTATTACGTTTACTTCCGGGTTTGCTTGGGCGACAAACCTGCCGGCCAGACGTGAGCCTCTCTGCTTCGTCTTTCTAAATATATCTGTCTTTTACTAGAGATATCGGGTCGTGGTTGATGTGGGGTTTGTGAAGGAACACAATTGGGGATGGGTGCTGCAAGAGAGAGATCACGTTAATGGCGAAAACACGCGGCCAAAGCAATGACGAAATGGGGAAAAGGAAGTGACGAAAACAACATCCGCCAGCTGCGGCAAGCATAGCTATATCTGCGCATGTGCTAGAAGATCATTTCTAGTACATTTACAGGCTTTTCTCACTTGTGTGTGAACGTTAAATGCACTTACTGTAATTTCGGAATTAAGGTAATTATGTGTGAAAGCCATTTGTGGAATCAAGGTTTATTTTCGGTTTATTTTCGGGATTTCTCATTTCCACTTTATTATCGCTTTGTGGCCCACGTGTGATAATGTCCATAAATGAAAAAGAAAAAATGTAGTAAGATTGGAAGCAATAAAAACAAGAACCAGTAGGTGTCTCCATTGTTTCTTTTTATGTGCAGAAAAATGGGGGATGGGGGATCCTCATATTTTAGGGACAGTGTGCATTTTTGTATCCCCTGTGAAAATTCACAAATCAGTTCCTTTCTGAACATTATTTGAAGTTTCTGATCCCGGGTGATGTCACACTGGCATAATACTGATGCAGAGAACCTTAGGACAGTTTTGGATATTAGCTCATTGTATATTAGAAGTGAGGAATCTTGGTCTTCCAGATGTTTTGGACTATTATGTCCATAGTCCCTTACTACTAGCTATGCTGTGTAGTGTTGCTTGAAACTGGAAGCCAACATCTGGATAGCTAAAAGTCCCCACTCCTGCTTACAAGAACAGGATGTACAGGTTCTTCATGCTTCCAGTTTCTGTACAACAACTAAATACTGATTTTCTATCTGGCTTATGGATCTTGGATCAGATAAACTCAGATATATGCAACACTGCCAAAAAAGCAGAAAATGAGAGGTTTTTACAGACAGTTGTCTTTTTTTAACTGCCCTCGAGTCATCCCTGATTCATGGCAATCCTGTGAATGAGACACCTCCAAGACCCCCGGTCCTCCACAGCTCTGGTTAAGTGACCTCCCTAATGGAGTTTAGTCATCAGATGTGTGGTCCTCCCTTCTTTCTACTATCCTCAACCTTTCCTAGTATTATTGTCTTTTCCAATGAGTCATGCCTTCTCATAATGCGCCCAGTGTATGATAGCCTAAATTTGATAATCTTGGCTTCTAGGGGTATTTCAGGCTTGATCTGTTGAAGGATCCATTTGTTTGTCTTTTTGGCTGTCCATGGTATCTTCAGCACTCTTCTCCAGCACCACATTTCAAATGAGGCGATTTTCTTTTTATCTGGTTTTTTTCACTGTTCAGCTCTCACATCCATACGTAGTGGTGGGAAATACCCTGGCTTGGATTATTCAAATTGTAGTGCTCAATTGTATATCTTTGTTCTTTAATATCTTGTCTGGTTCTTTCATCACTGCCCTTCCCATTCCTAGATATAGAACCAGTATGTAGATAGATCTTGTAGCACCTTTGAGATTAAGGGCCTTTACAGACTGCCAGAAATAATGCAGCTTGAGTCCATTTTAACTGCCCTGGCTCAGTGCTAAGGAATCATGGGAACTATAGTTTATTGTGGCACCAGAGCTCTCTGACAGAGAAGGTTCAATGTCTCAGAAAAAACTACAGTTCCCATGATTCCCTAACACTGAGCCAGGGCAGTTAAAGTGGACTCAAGTTGCATTATTTCTGGCAGTCTATAAAGGCCCTTAGTTTATTTGGTGTCCCAAGATAACTATCATGAATTTAAAGAGGTTTAACCTTTTTTCCTCTGTATTGTGATCCTCTGATCTTAATTCTGCCAATCAATTCTCCTAGCTCTCATCTCCTCTAACAACTCATCAGTTGTAGCTTCCATGTTTCACTATGGGGCCATTCACACGTTTTTGTACTGAGGAGATCTGGGGAGATTTAATGATTTGATACCCAATTGAAGTTCCCACTATGTTTACCACTATCAAATCTCTCTGTGACATTTTAATCCTATTGACATTCACATTACTGTAGAATTGATTTAAAATGGAGCCTCCATTTCAAACACGTTCGATTGTTCTTGGGGTTTTTAAAAATGTCATATCACTTAAGTCAGTATTTAAAGGTACTTTCACACTGATAGAGAACGGCAGCCATGCAAAAGCTGCACATAACCTCTCCCTTCCTGAGTGCTCCGAATGGAATCAAGAGCATGTTCTCATTTGCAGCTCTTTAAAAAAGATTGGTTCTTTCTAAAAGACGCTTTAAAAGGCCCGATTTCAAAAGTACTAGGTTAAGTGTTTTTTTTGTTTTTGTTTTGCCACCCCACCATCCCTCAGAAACTGCACTGAGTGCTCTCGGTGCAAATATGAACAACCCGGAAATAACCCGCTTTTCACACTAGGTTATTTTGTAGTGTGAATGAACCCTAAAAGAACCTGTACATATGGCTATGCAACTTTAAAAAGGCCACTTTGTGAACTATAGACATGATAGCACCTATGGAGTGGCCACATTCAGGCTGTTCTATAACAGTAACATACGCCAGTCAGTAAAATGCTCTGCCCTACAGACCATTTTTACTCAGATTCCATGGCCACGAAGCTGCATCTGCAAATTCTATGGACGTTATCACACGTGGGCCAGTTTCGTTGTTAAAGAGATAATAAAGTGGAAATGAAGCATCCTGAAAAGAAAGTGAAAATAGAACTTAATTACACAAAAGCTTTTCACGCGTAATTACAGTAATAACGAAATTGAGTTAAAAGCGAAAAAAACACGTTTTTAACTTTCATACACAAGTGAAAAGAACCTGTACATGTACTGGAAATGGATGTGTTTTGTGACAAGACTCCTCCTTTTCCAGGGCAGGTCCTGCATTTCCCAGGAGGAAATGTCAGACTGTCCTACATTTGGGGTCATGTCCTCCTGCACAGGTCCTAACCCCCTTCCATTGGGGTTAGGACCTCTCAAGAGAGCAGAGGAGGAGGAGGCGGCTGGAAAGGCAACGCAAGGCAAGGCAAGGGAGGGATTGAGAGGGGGAAACTGGAGGTAGCTCCCATGCCCCCCCTAAGCCTTTCCCCTTTGTAGGACCTGCAGGGCAGAACTTCATGGTGAGATGGAGCTCCAAGTTGCTCCACAAGCACACCCCACACTTGCACCCACATCTCCCCACAGCTGCTGTGAGGGAAGCCTTCTTTCCCCTCCTTTTCCCTCTATCCCAAATGCCAAACTTCTCCTCCGTCCCAAACTTTTTTCTCCTGGGCTCCCTTCCCTTCCCTTCACTTCCCTGGCACTGAGAAGGAGCCCAGGATTCTCCCTCCCTGGAGGCCCCTCCTCCTCCTCCTCTTGGCCCTCCTCCAGGTTTTAAAAGAGAATTGTCCGTGCGTATTTGCTTTTCACATTACAGTAAATGCGAAATTACTGTAATTTCGTAAATGCATTTCCTCTAAACTCCCGAAATTAAAAAGATCTCGGATAATACCAGTTTCTGACCAGTTTCTGTGTGACGTCGTGTGAAATCGTGAGGCACAAATTCAGTTTTTGTTTGGGATTTGTGTGGATTAACCAACAGATTTCCCCCGTGTGATAACGTCCTATGTGTGTTTGTGCCTTCTTGGTCAGTCCTAGTTAGTACTTAGATGGGAGACCAGTGATGAATTCCAGGTGCTGTAAACTATATTTCAGAGGATGAAAGTGGAAAAAAACACCTATGAGTATTTCTTGCCTAAAGAATCCCTATGAAATTTATGGGGCCACCATAGGCAACTTGAAGGTCCATAAGCACACAGGAATATACCATCAGATTGCTTGTCAAGTTATGGCAACCCCAAGAATTTAATAATTCTGGTTAACAGCAAATAAAATCCAGTGTTTAGCCAGGAGAAGAGAAGGAGGAAACAGTTGTTTTCAAATATTTGAAAGGCTGTTACACAGAAGGTGCAGCCAGGTAATTCCTCATTCCTCCAGAGCAGGGATAGGCCGGTTCTGCTGCCGCCACTGCCGACCCCCGCAGCCGCCGACCCCCGCCATGATGATATTGATTATTGTTGTTATTATTTGTTCTTGGGGTTTTCTTGGCAATATCTCCACAGGGGTTTTGCCATCATGGCTTTTCTGGGACTGAGAGAGTGTGCATGCATATTTATTTATTTATTTTTGCTTTGGCCCCCCAATTGTCTGAGGGACAGCAACCCAGCCCCTGGCTCAAAAAGGTTGCCTACCCCTGCTCCAGAGGGTGGAACTACAACCAAAAGGTACAACATCTAGGAAAGCAGATTTTGACTAAACATTATGAGTAACTGAGAGCTGCTCACAGATAGAACAGACTACCTTAGGGGATTCTCCTTCATTGGAGGAATTTAAACAGAGACATGGCCGTTTGTCAAGGATGCTGTAGGCAGCTGTATCCTGAATAACAGAGCCAGCCCAGCATTGAGCAGATTGGATGTTCTTCAAGTTCCAAGAGTCTATTTTCCACAAAGACATAGAAACTACTTACATCGTGGCAGGATTGGTTCTGCTTTTGAAGGCCAATATGCAAGAAATCTGTGCTGCCACATACACATATGTACATACATCCCTTCAACTCAGGTCTACTCCTTCCTCAACAGAAGTGCACTTCTTGTACCCTTGTTGTTGTTGTGTGCCTAAGATTTATTCAGAGGAGGTTTATTATCACCTTTCCCTGAGGTTGAGAGTGTGTGACTTGCCCAAGGTTGCCCAGTTGGTTTCATGGCCAAGCTGGGATTCGAACCCTGGTCTCCAGAGTCCTGCACCCAAACTACTACACTAAGCTAACTTGCTTGTACCCTTCCTTGATCTTAAATACACGGAACATTATATTTAACAAGCCAGCCCTTCTTTTAGCAGGAGTGAGCAGCTTTCATAACATTTCTGATTCTTAATTCACCATGCCAATTGTTTCTCAAGAGGGAACTATTTTTGTTGCTGGTCTTAGCTTTAATTTGCAGTAGGTTACAAATTATGCAGCTCTGCTGCAGAAAATAATTGAGATTTTGCAGAAATGACTGTAATATAACACTTTTTATGTGATTCAATATTATGTGATTCAACAAAGTTGTCACGCACCGGCAAAATTCTAAGTATGCTCTTCTGGGTGCATAACTGGTATGGCAACATCATCAAATATCTCATACAGAACATGTATCATATTCAGAAAGAGAATAAAAATGAATGTACTTACATGATGTTATAAATCCCAGTACATCAAAGATTCACAATTTTGAATTCTTTCGATCTAAAGGTCCTTTTATTTACAATTCCAGGAATGGATTTATGTTGTTAGGGAATCCCCTGCTGGTGACTGTCTCATTATTCTTATACCACATTTTAGTCTCTGCATAGCTTTACAGTTAAATTGTTTGGGCATTGCCCCCAGAGTCTCAAGCTTCCTTTGACACAAATTTCCATCATGGTAACGTTTGCTGTTTATGCATGGAAGCATCAAATTGAGGATATAATAATGGTTGCTCCTGGATTCCTTGATAAATGCAAGCAAGAAAAAGTATGAGTCCCTAGAGGCAATGTAACATCTAACAATTTGCAAAGATTAGGTTATTATCATGAATCTGTATTTAGGTCTGGAGCTCTGAAAATAGGCTTTTCTAGTATCAAGGAAGCACAGTATGATGATTAAATAATACAAGGTTTGTTCTGTGTCTGGCTGTAACTAAATCTGACATCCAAACCCAAATCTAACATGTTATTTAGTACTGCTGTTGCTGCTACTATTTATTGGTTACATTTATATGCCTCCTTTGTTCCCATGAGCTCTTCTTCTCACCACTTAAACTTCAACCCTGTGAGTTAGATCATCAGGCTGAAAAGGAATGACTGGTATGGAGTTGCCCAGTTGGATTGTGTAAGTGCCCTGATATAATCTACCTTTATTTTGTTATCACATTGCTGGAGGCCAGCATGGGCTGCAGAGGCTGCATTGGCCTATGAAACACCAGAAAAGGTAGTATTGTGAATATGACACGTAGACCCTGGACATGTGAAAGGCTGAAAGCAATGAGTGAAGGGGCTTGATATAGAAGAGCCCCCCCCCCCCCTGCACACATACACACTGCATTTCATACAAAAAATCAAAATCAAAAGATGAGTTCTGACAGCTAGATCGAGAGATCGGATTCCTTTTCACACCCTATTCCTGAATACCCTTCCTGTCCATTTGTTTTGGGGGTACTCCAGATCTGATCAGAGTGTTGTGAAGTCAATGAATTTAGTATCAATCAAATTAGTCTTGTTCATCTCTTGGATTTCAAAGCAAGCCACTATTTCAGCAACCCATTTGGTCTTTCCAAATGATTATCAAGTCTTTGTTTCCCACCTTGCCCTGGGGCTAGTTTTAAAGTATAAATATAACTAGAAGAGCCTAGCTTCTTTACTGCAGACAACCTCCCCACACACTCTTTGCCCAGTGGCTGTTGCCCTCAGACTCTGGTCTGAACCACTCCTGTAGCCTTCAGACTCTCTGGACGTTTTCACACGGGCTTTTTGAGGAGGCAATCCTACCGGCTCCATTTCCACGTAGTTCACACGTGCGCGCGGCAAACCCCGCCCCTTCCGGTGCCATCCCTGCGTCCGTCCGGCTTTTCGCTCCGTGTGTTCAAACGCACGGAGCCCTAAGTCCGGCGTCACTCCGGGTGGCAAAAGGCTAACTCCGGCTAACTCCGGCTTCAGGTAATTCCGGCTGTCCACCCGGAATTAGTCTGCCGCCGACAGAGCCATTCCGGAATCGGCGGCAGGAGCCGTTCCGGAATGGCTCCACCCGGCTTTAGGGGCCCCCGTGTGAAAACGTCCTCTGTCTGAGTTGCTCCTGCTTTCTGCTGACCATTCTTCACGATAGGCAGATTCTGACCCTCAATCCAATCCTAAACCTCCACTGTCCCCTTTTGCTTTTTCTAATTCAGTCAACTCTGTGTGCTGGATGTAAGAGTGAGTTATTCTCCTATGTGTGTTCTTTCATATTTTTCTCAAATAAAAATTAATTAGTCCATTAATTCTTCTGGAGTCTTCATCAATGAGTACTGATATAACTGGTGTTTTTGATTCTGATATTACACCCCCTCACAAGCCAAGCCAAATTTCCCATTCTTATTAAAGATAGACTGCTACTAGTGGTGGAGGCTCTCCAAGCCTTAACATCTTTGTGGGTAACAGTTGTTTAGTGGGGGCTAGAACTTGGACTTCCCAAGTTCCCATCCAATAGTTCTAAGCATTATACCATGCTGCCTCTTGAATAGCACTTTCCTATGTGCAGCACATACATGAAGAAACAAGTTCTTTTTTGAAATGTTTGCAAGTCATGGATTGCTTATGGGTAGTAGGAAAACAAGTAAAGTTCAGCAAAAGCTTTCACTGTGATCCAGCTAAAGCACTAACCTTGAAACGTTGAATTTACTTAAGTGTCAGCATAGGCTCAAATCTGAATATATGAAATTAGACAGAACAGAGGAAATGGCGATGTGTGAAAGAGGACACATGAGACAAGATACAATGCTCCTCCAGACTGGCCAAAAGCCTCTAGATTTGGCAGTAGTTGTAGCTGTACTTTTGGGAGGATGGGTTCTCATAACCATATGGGGTTCTTCCTATCCTATTTTTTTCTCTTTTGAAATTCCAGGATTAGTCACAACTTTTTATATCCTCTGAACTAGGGAGTTTCTGAGACAGGCTGGGATAAATCTCATATGTCTATATCCATTGTCTTGGTTCTTCACACTATATTTCATAGGAACTCACACTGATGATGCTTCATATGCGGCATGACCTTCACTACAAAGATTTTCCATAGATTGGCATTCCCTCGTTACATTTCCAGTTACTAGACTGAATGCTTCTCCCCTTGCTCAACTTCTGTGCAGAATTACACTGATAATGGGATAAAACTTAATATCACTTTAACTTTATTATATTATTTTTATTTTTATTTTAGAAAAATAGAAACAATGTGCAAGGCTGGGAACCAGGATACTGGGGAGAAGCATGAAAGGGGCAATGTTGAGTTCATGGAAGTGATAGCAAGGATGGAGGGCAACCATGCTAAAACCACAGCTTAACCACACTTCATGAGGGAGAAATAAGTACGGTACTTTATTTTCCGGCATATAAGACGACTGGGTGTATAAGACGACCCCCAACTTTTCCAGTTAAAATATAGAGTTTGGGATATACTTGCCGTATAAGATGACCCCTCTTCCAACGCACACCAAATAAAAATTAAAAAAACATCAGATTTGATTTCAGTACGGTAATTTTAATTCAAATGCTTATGACATGCAGGTACTTAGCAGGAAAACTGTCACTTATAAACAAAACAAACTACAGCTCCCATGTTCGTTACCATTTATTTCTGCAGTGTGTTTTGGACCTTACTTTTTAAAAAAATAGTCCAGATTTAAATGCTGCTTTAAAAATTATTTCCATCTCCCAACTATGAGATGACTGGGGGGAAATGAGAAAGTGTTGGGAGGAAAGACTGCCAATATACTAGGTCAGGGGTAGGCAACCTTTTTGAGCCGGGGGCCGGGTTGCTGTCCCTCAGACAATTGGGGGGCCGAAGCACCAAAAATAAATAAATTAATTAATAATAAAATATTTTTTTTTAAAAAATTATTTTTTAAAATATGCATGCACACTCTCTCAGCCCCAGAAAAGCCATGACAAAACCCCTTTGGAGATTTTGCCAAGAAAACCCCAAGAACAAGTAATAACAACAATAACCAATATCATGGCAGGCGGCGGCGGCAGGACCGGCTTGGGGCCGGTCCAAAGGCCTCGGGGGGCCACATCCGGCCCCCGGGCCTTAGGTTGCCTACCCCTGTACTAGGTGATGCATTCTGGGGTATGTACAATTTGCAGCCAAGTAAGTGACCCTGGTCATGTCACACACTCTCAGCCTCAGAGGATGGTAATGGTAACCCCCATTTGAAGAAACATGCCAAGAAAACCCCATTGTAAGGTTAAAAGTCACCATTTTGACCATTAAAATGTCCTCCATTTTGAGCATGGCTAAGAAGCATGGATTTACATTTATATTAGTGTTTTTAGCTTTCTCTACTTTTTTTCTTGTATGTCCTACATTTTTTGTAGTGACTTGTCCTCCTTTGCATTGAAGACATTTGGTCAACCTGTCTGAGTATCGGAGTATGACTCTGGAGACCAGGATTCGAATCCTGGCTCAGCCATAGAATCCCCCAGGGTGACCTTGGGCAAGTCACACTCTCTCAGCCTCTGGAGAAGGCAATGGCAAACTCCCCTCTGAAGAAACCTTGCCAAGCAAACACCATGCCTTAGGGTTGCTGTAAGTAAAAAATGACTCAAAGGCATACAACAACAACAACAACAATCTTTGAAGTCACACTCTCTCAGCCTCAGAGGGTTGCAAAGGCAAACCCTGTCTGAAAAAACACATAGGCAAGAAATGATAGGTTCATGATAGGTTTGCCTTAGGGTCATCATCAGTTGAAAACGACTTGAAGGCACACAACAACAACAGTCTTGGAAGTCACACTGTCTCAGCCTCAGGGGAAAGCAATGGCAAACCCTTTCTGAACAAACCTTGCCAAGGAAACCCTCCTTCTCTCCCAGGCTTCCCCGCCACCTTCCCTCCTTCTTCTCTCCCAGGCTTTTTCCCTCGCCTCATACATGTCCTCCTGGTTCTCCTTCTTCTCTCCCAGGCTTTTTCCCTCGCTTTACACATGTCCTCCTGGTCCTCTTCTTTCTCTCCCAGACTTTTTCCCCCACCTCACACATGTCCTCCTGGTCCTCCTCCTTCTCTCCCCACCTCCTTCCTGCCTCGCACCTCTATCTTCCTCGTCCCCTCCTCTTATACCCGGCGTATAAGACGACCCCCAACTTTAACCTCAGATTTTCCTGGTTAAAAAGTTGTTTTATATGCCGAAAAATACAGTAACATGCAAATGGAGGCAACACTAAAATCCAGTACAATCAACAACAAACAAGGGTCAAACCATTTAGGACATGACTCATTGTGGGAGTGTAAACAATCATTGCAAGGTATTGCAGGGCTGGAAATCCCAAAAGAGAATGACCTTACAGAATGACCCAGAACAGACAGGAGAAGGCCGCCCTCTCTGTTCTCTTTGGCTGGCAGGCAAAGACCTAATTCATATGGCAGAAGGTTCTTTTAATGGGGTATGCTGTGTTTTCCCTCTTCTTTCCCTTGTTTTAAATAGAGGAGCCCTGCGCAGTGGTTAAATGCCAGTACTGCAGCCAAAATGTTATAAGTTTGACCCTGCAGGGCTCCAGGTTGGTTCAGTCTTCCATCCTTTCACCAGTTGATAAAAGGAGTACCCAGCTTGTTGGAAGCAATTGGCTAACACATTGTAAAACTGTTTAGAGAGTGCTTAGCACTATAAAGCGGTATAGAATTGTAGGTGCTATTGCTATTGTTATTGCTATTTTAACTGGGTGTTTTTTTTAAACAGAATTGTTTGTTTAACCTTTTCAAATGTTTGTACTAACTGCATTTTAGCTGTACTTTGGTTAAATTTGCTGTAAGCCACCTTGGGTCCTGTGCTGAGAGAAAGGCAGGAAAAGAAAGAAAGAGTATTAAAGCATTGTAGGGAGGCAGTGGCATCATTAGGGGTATGTGTGGGGGGTGCAAGATGCACCGGGTGACACCCTAAAAGAGAGGTGATGCCCGGTTGGGCCCTCCTCCCACTGCGGGGTGAGAAAGGCGCCCCTCTTGAATTTGTGGCAGCACCGGTCTTCTTACGAGGAGGCTAGTACCACCACAAGGAAGGTGAGGGCTAAATGTGCCCCTCCTAACTTGCTGTGGTGGTGCAGATCTCCTCATAAGGAGGCTAATGCCTCCGCAGCAAAGGAGAGGGTAGAGTGCACCCTTTTGGCTGCCCTTCGGCAGCCCCCTGACTGCCTGGCAGCTGCCCACACACCGGGTGGCAGCAGGGATGGGGACGTCACTGCAGGGAGGGACCTTTAACGTTTGTATAGTGCTTTAAAGAATTCAAAGTACTTAATATGCAATATTTAGTCATTTTAATCCTTACAACAACTCTGTAAGACAAGACAGAATCATTATCCACAATATTAGGGGGAGCTGGGTCTGAGACTGGGAGAGAGGCTTAAGGCCACCAAGTCAGTTTATGCGGAGGCAAAGTATGAACCTCCCAATTTGCAGCTGTCATTCAGCTACTAGGCTGCACCCAGTCTTCTTCAGAAAATAAGACTCGCATATGAAAGAACGAGAACTATCTTAGGGATGAATGGTGGGATCACATGTAATGGTACAGTGTGCATTTCCAAGCAAGTAGTATGTCATGTTGTATTTCTTCAATTTACACTGTGGATTTTTCTTTCTGACAATAGCTTTTCTTCTTAAATAAGACAGGAAAGGCTTAAATATCCTTTGGTTGCAATAAAACTGTATAAATACTGTTCATGCTGATTAGCTGGTATATATAGATATAGGTGATGTAATTGGTTTAACAGTTTTTTAAAACTGAGCTTGAAATATAGCTTACTTCCTCTGCCTTCGAGTCTTAAGATATTTCCTTTAGCATGATGTTATCCAGATCTAGAAATGAGTCCATAATTCCATGAATTACGACTATTTATCCTTCTTAACCTTAGTCAGCCTTATTCTCTGATATAATGCAGCTCAATCCACTTAGAAGCTACAAATCAACATAAACACCCACCATTTCTTCCCAAATATGGCTTAACATTCTCTTGTAGACTACACACACTGTACATTTGTCAAATCGCAATGGTCAAACATGAAAATCTTGCCAGCTCTGTACAACAGTTACTCAGTGAGCAACGACTGGGAAAAAAACCACAAGGTTTCACAATAACAGAGTCTGATGTTACTACTGTCTCTTATGTTTCCTCATCCTTGACTAAAGCACTAGATTTAGGGCAAAACACCAACCTGGCCATTCAATACCAGTTTACCCATGTACTGTTGCCTGCCATGTGTTCAGTTGTTGTGTACCTTCAAGTTGTTTTGGACTTATGGCAATACTAAGGGAGCCCTATTGTGGAGTTTTCTTGGCAAGATTTGTTCAGAGGAGATTTGCCATTGCCTTCCTCTCAGGCTGAGAGAATGTGACTTGTCCAAGGTCACCCAGTGGGTTTCCACAGCTGAACCCTGGTCTCTCAGAGTCCTAGCAAGCCACTACAATCAGTGGTTCTGTGTTTTGGCAGGCCCAGGTAGACGTTTTATCCCATCCAGATACTGGCTTAGATTGTTTTCTATACCGTATTGCAGTGGTCCCCAAACTATGGCCCACGGGCCAAAACCGGCCCATCGAGGACTTTGAAACGGCCCATGGCTGGTCCCGCCACTGCCGCCGTGGTACACATGGTGCACCATTTTGGGTTCCAAAATGGCACCCAGAGTCATGCTCACGCGCACGTGACACCGGGCACATGCGCACGACTCCGGGCGCCATTTTGGAACACAAAATGGCACCCGAGTAGTGCGCATGCGCACGGGTGAGCATGCGAACCTCCACCCCCCCGAAGATCTGGGGGCCAGCGAACTGGCCCCCAGATCAAAAATTGTGGGGACCCCTGCCGTATTGTAAGATCTCCTTTCAGATTCAAACATACGGTAACTTTAAAAAAAACAACAACCTATCACGCCTTCCATTTTTCACTTGAAACACAGGTTTGGCTCTATGATGAGGTTGTGAGAAGTGTGATAAGCACTAATCCCAAGCCGGTACGTATCCAGTTCCCTCCATTAACATGATCGTGGAAAAACAGGGCTCAAGCAATAATCTCCTAAAACAAGGACTATTCAGAGGTGATTTGCCATTTCCTTCCTCTAAAACAGGGGTAGGCAACCTTTTTGAGCTGGGGGCCGGGTTGCTTTCCCTCAGACAATTGGGGGGGCCGGAGCACCAAAAATAAATAAATAAATAAATAATTTTTAAAAAAAAAAAAAAAAATTTAAAAAAATATGCATGCACAGTCTCTCAGCCCCAGAAAAGCCATGGAAAAACCCCTGTGGAGATTTTGCCAAGAAAACCCCAAGAACAAGTAATAACAACAATAATCAATATCATTATGGCAAGCGGCGGCGGCGGCAGGACCGGCCTGGGGCCGGTCCAAAGGCCTCAGGGGGGTGCATCCAGCCCCCGGGCCTTAGGTTGCCTACCCCTGCTCTAAAATATAGCTTATAGCACCTGGCATTCCTTGACAGTCTCCCATTCAAGTACTAATCAGGTCTGAACCTGCTTAGCATCCAATGAGATCTTGTGCCTTTGTGGTATTTAGGCTTGGAATAATGTACATTTTTCTTGTTGTGTGCCTTCAAGTCATTTCTGATTTATGGCAACCTTAAGGTGGGGTTTTCCGCCTCTAAAGAAATCTTGCCAAGAAAACCCTATGATAGGATCACCTAGTCCTAGGGTCACCAAAAATCAGAAATAACTTGAAGGCACACAACAACAACAAAATACAGATTATATGTAGAAATTACAAGGCTGTGAAGAAGGAGCTTTTGTCCTTTGGTTGCAGAGCAGGCTGCACATAGCTTTTTGTGTATGCAAATAAGCATCTTGTTCACACACTCCGCACAAAAGCATGCAGCAGATAACAGTTTGGAAAGAATGTACTAAAGGGAATGCTGGAATGTGATCCCCAAAGGCCTGCTATTTCTCCTTCCTGTACACAACTCCCAAATACACATCTGGAAATAAAGAAGCTTTTCCCAGCAATGAATAAGCCTTTAGACTAGACTTTAGAAAAGTTACTTTTTGGATTACGTCTCCCAGAATCCCCTAGCTCACATGAGGGTACTCTGGGAGTTCTGATTCAAATAAGTAACTTTTCCAAGATCTGCAATACTGAAGAGGGAGAACCTCCTTGCCAGCAAGATGGGATCCTAGTATTCTGGTCCAAAAAAGTAACTTTCCCATGCTCTGCAATATTGGACAAGCATTCACAGACAAGGCAGTATACATACATATGTTTTTCTCTCACTACAAAGAATAGGAAAATATGACACAGAGGACATCATTTGTAGCTTCCAACTGTAAGCAAGAGTTGGCAGAAGTGTTTCTCACATTCTTGATCTTCCAGCAATGCCTCCATAGTGGTTTCCTGTTCTGGAACATGACCCTGACCTCAACCCACTGAATTAATAAGAATGAATGGAATATGGCTATTGTTCTTAATGGAGAGTGTAGAGAGCAGCGGGATCCATGCATCAAATACAGTTTTTCTTTCCAGTGAGCTGGTGCCCAGTTCCACAGGAGTTCTTTACACTTGGCAAAGCTGCCACATTTCATCCAAGTTAAATGAAAGGCAGGCCAATTTTTGTGTGTAACAAGATACATTTTTGTAGCATTTCTTACATATTTTTCAACCAGCTCAGAAATAAAAGCATTTCCATCCTCAAAATAACTAAATAATAAACTGTCACTGAGCAACAGAGACCACTTGTTGAGAGCTGAAAATGCACTTCACCATAGTTAAGTAACACAATCTTGTTGGGTTGTTATTAATCTTCAACTGATGCTTCCCTTTTTTTATCTAAAAACATGTAGATTTTATATCTAAAAGGTCTTCTAAAAATATTGGGGATGGTATAAATGCAGGATATTAAAAGCAATGCATATAGCAGAAGACAGGACATTCCAGAAACAAGGAGTTTGTTCAAAACCATACTCCTCTCCTGTACAAAGTTCGAGTTGTGTGTGCCAATGGTGGGTGGGTGAGTCATATGCCTATTTAGGGTTATCTAATAAAGAGCAAAGGGAAGAGAAGAACACAAAAGAGATGAGTTTTAACCCTTAACTAGGTGTACATTTGTATAGATCAAAATTCTTTAGGTGATCTAAGTATTTCCATGATATCTTATCCTTCAGAATAAAAAGAAACTTTCATCCTGATACAAGTTTCTGATGATATACTGGATTTACTATTGAAGTTCTGGTCTATCACCAGAAGTTTGAATTGTGATAAACTATAAGTATTGATTGTCTCACCTAATGCTAGGATGTTCTGAGTTTTATCAGCAACTCTTTGGTGACTAGGCAGTGTTAATAACATAATTGTTGCTGTCTGTACTTTCTGAATTTAATTTCTACTGCATTTCATCTTTCTATTGTCCCACCTCTGTTCTAATACATATTCATCTACAATTTTGAATTGCAGGATTCAGAACTGTAGATTATTGTATCTAATTAAGTGAATTTTTATCCATGAAACTGTATGCTCTTAGAAAGTTGTTCCTCTCACCACATGCATACACACCTCTCAGTACTAGGCTAGCATGGTTACCTATCTATAAATACAATAAACACACCTGTTATTTGCAAAAGCCATTGCTACGATGATCAAACTAATACATTTCAACTGTTAAAATTATGAATGTATGAAAAATCACTATTAGGTCCTTGATTCACAAAAGAATCTATACAGTACTCCTTCATAAGAAAAAAAAGATGGGTATTCAAGACTGAGAAAGATCAATATATCAGTTGCATTTTCCCCATGTTTACTTATTACTTGGGTGATTTAAAATAATGTACCATATTTTCCAGTGTATAAGACAACTTATTAACCCCGGAAAATCTTCTCAAAAGTCCGGGGTTGTCTTATACGCTGGGAAGAGAGGAAGGCCAGGCAAGAGCCCCCCCCCTCAGCCTGGCCATTTTGTCTCCCTCCTCCTCCTCCTCCTCAACGCACTCACCGCACTGGGCTGGGCGAGACCCTCAGGAAGATCAGGGAGGAGGAGGCGGCGGTGGGGGCGGCGGTGGCTTGGCCTGGGGGAAGAGGAGGAGGAAGTGGGCCAAGGCATGGTGTTTCTGGGAGGGCCTCCCTTCCTCCCTCACTGCCCTGGGCTGGTCTGCCCTCCTCTGCCCTGCCTGTCCTTCCTCTCTACAGGGAAGGCCCTGTAAAAACCCACTGGGTGGCCTTGGGCAAGTCACACTCTCTCAGCCTCAGGGGAAGGCCTCAGCTTCCCTCCCTCCCTTCTTTCCTCCCTTTCCTTCTTTCCCTCCTTCCCTCTCTTCTTTCCTCCCTCTCTCCCCCTCAGGAAAAGCCCCCCCCCACGGGAGGAGGAGGAGGAGGAAGAAGAAGAAGAAGAGATAGGGTCAGGGAAGCCCCTTTGCAGGGCCGGGATGCCCTCTTCCTCTTCTTCTTCCTCCTCCTCCTCTTCTTCTCTCCCAGGGAGTCCCCCCCGCTCTCTCTCTGGCACTTGCCAGCTTTCCTCCTCTTCTTCCCGATGACAGCAGACGAAGCATCTCTGGGGGGGGCTTGGCTGGGCTCCCTCCTTCCCTCCTGGAGCCTTTAGAGGGGGGAGGAGGGGGGGGAGGAGGAAGAAGACTTCTGGCAACTCAAAGATGAACCTATCCTGGGGTTTCCTTGGCAAAGTTTGTTCAGAGGAGGTTTGCCATTTCCTTCCCCTGAGGCTGAGAGTGTGTGACTTGTCCAAGTTCACCCAGTGGGTTTCATGACAGAGTGGGGAATCAAACCCAAGTCTCCAGAGTGGTAGTCCAACACTCAAACCACTACACCATGCTGGCTCCTATTCCCATGTACTACCTATGAAACAATTGCACTTTTTTGTTGTTCTTGTGTGTCTTCAAGTCCTTTCCGTCTTATGGCGACCCTAAGGCAAACTTATCTTGGGGTTTTCTTGGCATATTTCTTCAAATGGGGTTGCCATTACCATCCTCTGAGGCTGAAAGTGTGTGACATGCCCAGAGTCATTTACTTGGCCGCAAACTGTACAAACCCCAGAATGCATCATATTGTATATTAGCAGTCCTTCCCCCCAACACTTTCTCATTTCCCCCCAACTATCTCACAGCTGGGAGATGGAAATATTTTTTAAAGCAGCATTTAAATCTGGACTATTTTTTAAAAAGTAAGGTCCAAAACACACTGCAGAAAAAAATGCTAACGAACATGGGAGCTGTAGTGTGTTGTGTTTATAAGTGACAGTTTTCCTGCTAAGTACCTGCATGTCATAAGCATTTGAATTAAAATTACCATATTGAAATCAAATCTGATGGGTTTTTTTTATTTTTATTTGTTATGCGTTCGAAGAGGGGTCATCTTATATGGCGAGTATATCCCAAACTCTATATTTTAACTGGAAAAGTTAGGGGGTCGTCTTATATGCAGGAAAATACAGTAATACACAGCATCTCAGGAAAACACAGACAGTGATCCCTTTATTATCCAAGTCATATCTCTGTCTGTATTGTATTGTAGTAATAGCTTTCAGGGGCTTACCAGGGAGGGCTCTTTGTAAACAGTACAATCCTAAGCATGTTTATTCAGAGGTCAGTCCTTGTACTGCGTTTAGTGAGGGTAGACTTAAAAGGTACTTCCTTTTAAGTGAGCTTATTTTAAAGCCTAAAACTGTTTGCAGTTCTGTCTTTCTTCTCTTCCTTGAAAACGCCAATTGGCATGTCCATCGTATGGAGAATTTGGAAAAGTTAACTAAATGACAATTCTGGGAACTGTCATCAAAAAGTAATTGGTCAAAGTTTTGGTCCTACGTATTCATTTGCCTTTAGGAATAACAACAACAACAACAACAACAACAACAATAATAATGCTTTAATGAAAAAGCCATTTTCAACTCTATACTAAGTACAAAGAAAATGTGTGCACATTTATCCTTTATTTTATTTTTGTTATTAGCGTACATATGCTATTAATGACATACACAGACTGGTTTTAAAACTTCTGTTTGAATTTAAGAATGGCTGCACCATAACTACAAGTAATAAGAAGTCGCCAAGTGAAGTGAATTTACCATTAAGGTCCAGCATGCATAGCAAAAGGGTTGCCCTGAGACATTTTGATGCCTGAAACAAAGGGAAAGATGGTCCTCTACAGTCCTCATTTAGAAGCTCACTTGACTGGCAGCTCATCACTGGTGATGGGATTGCATGATGCACTTCAGAATGAGAGGCTAAGCCTAAGGCAATTGTGAAAATTGTGCAGCCCTCAAATTACTGAATTGCAACTTCCATCATTTTTCACTGTTCACTGTTTCCTAGGGCTGATGTGAGCTGCACATCAACATCTGGAGGCCTCTGAGATTCCCACTCAGCTCTAAGGAGTAAAAGACAGGCCACATCATTTGAACGCATGGCCCCTCTAGAATAGTAATAGTCCGAATACTGTTGCTGCATTGTTACCTGAAGTAGTTGCCTGACTCTGTCTACTGGTTAGACCATCCTTGGGTACTTCTTCCATAGGGCCAGCCCCACCATTTGACGGAGGTAGTTGCTTAGCCAGCAGATGGAGGGAGATAGCAGCAAAGTGCTAGCAAAGGGGAGGTGTGTACCACACAGCTTACCTTGTGCTGCCTTCAGGTGTAGTAGAGGATGCTTCCAAAGACAAACAGTTCAGCTGCCAGTTCAGTCAGCTTTATACAAGGAATGGAAGAGGCCACCACTTTGCTCCATTTTTCAGACAGCAAGATGACTTGGACCAGCTCTGTCCTTGCAAACAACATCTAAGAATCAACATATGGAATTTTAAGAATTTAAAGTTATGGCCCATATCTTTACGGTCAAAAAACTGTGCCTTACTTGAAAGAGGTGCCTCATCTTTGTTCTTGTTGTGTGCCTTCAAGTCCTTTTGACCCTAAGGCAACCCTATCATGGTGTTTTCTTGGCAAGATCTGTTCAGAGGGGGATTGTCATTGCCTTCCCCTGAAGCTGAAAGAATGTGACTTGCCCAAGATCACCCAGTAGGTTTCATGGCTAAGCTAGGGATGTTATCACACGGGGAGTCGCGGGGAGAAAGTGGAAATAAATGGGCACGAGCGGAAGTCTTTAATTTACGGGATTTGTCCCGTTCCGCCTTGTCTGATAACTAAATTCGAATTTAATAGGGGGTTAATTCGAATGAAAACCTGATCTTTTCATTTTCAGGATTTTTGGGGATTTGAAAAGATCAGGTTTTTGTTCGAATTAACCCCCTTTTAAATTCAAATTTAGTTATCAGACGAGGCGGAATGGGACAAATCCCGTAAATTAAAGTCTTCCGTTTGTCCGGTTTATTTTCAGTTTTCGGCGGCGGATCCCCGTGTGATAACGTCCTAGGAATCGAACCCTAGTCTCCAGAGTCCTAGTCCAATGGTCAAACCACTATGCCATGCTGACTCCTATGCCTCATCTTTACCTGTATACATAAATCAAGTACTAACTCATAAAGTATTTTTTTTTTAAAGCATACAACTGTGAGTAACAATAGTTTCTGTTGTTAACTGCCGAGTCAATTTTGGCCCATGGTGACCCTGTGGATGAGACATCTCCAAGACTCCCTGTCCTCCACTATTCTGCTTAGACCCTGCATCCCAATGCCGGTAATCTCCTTTATAGAATCCATCCATCTAGCATGCAGCCTTCTTCTTTTTCTACTTCTCTCCACTTTTCCTAACATTACTGCCTTTTCCAAAGAGTTATTCTTTCTCATGATAGGACACCCTCAGCTTTATTATCTTGACTTCCAGGGAGATTTCTGGCTTGATCTGCTCAAGGACCCATTTGTTTGTCTTTTTGGCCATCCATGGTATTCTCAGCACTCTTCTCTGGCACCACATCTCAAATGAATTGATTGCCCTCCTATCTTCTTTCTTAACTGTCCAGCTTTTGCAACCATACATGGTGATGGGGAATACAATGGCTTGTATGATTCTAACTTTTGTGCTCAGTTGTATATCTTTATGTAGCCTGCCTCTGCACTTTCTCCTTTGATCTTCCTTAGGACTTTATCCCATGGGGAGAATCTATACTTTATCCCATACAAATCCCCCCAAAATTCCGCGTCGACCAAACCCGTCATTAAAGTAGTCGCAAAGTGGTGTTATCCCGAATCTTTTTTTTTTTAAACTTTCGGGATTTTAGCGAAAATGCACTTGCGATATTACTGCCCTCCTCCCTCCCAGTGTGATAAATAAAATCCTTAGTAGTAGTAGTAGTAGTAGAAGAGTAGTAGTAGCAGCAATAGTAGTAGTCCCCCTCTCCCCAAAGCCCCTCCTGGCCGAAGGCGGGAAACCAGGGCTCCTTGGGGTCTGGAGCAGTCTTATTATGTGCTGGGCTTTTGGGGGCCAAGTCTTTTGGGGGAGGCGGGCCCTTCCTCTCCTGGCGATAGGGCGAGGGTGGGCAGGGTCTGTCCTCCCTCCCTCCCTCCTTTCCTTCCTTCCTTCCTTTCTTTCTTCCTTCCCTCCTTCTCCCTTCTCTTTTTCCCCAGAGTCGGGGCCGGCGGGGCTTGCGACTCCTTCCTTCCTTCCTTCCTCCTGGTCGGGCCATGATGGGGCGCCTGGGATGCTGCTACTGGTGCTACTGGTGGTGCTGGTGGGCGCTGTCGGTGTCGGGGCCCGGGGCCCTCTCCCTCTCCCTCTCCCTCTCCCTTCCCGGGGGGACCCTCTTCCCCTTCGGCCAGGAGCGAGGAGACGCGCAGCTGGAGCCCGCAGACGACGCTTCCTCCCCGCCTCTGCAGCTCCGCGCCCCGCTCCGCTTCTACGGCTCCCCGGTGGAAGCCCTCTACGTGAGTCTCGGGCGGGAAGGAAAGAGGGTCGGTCGGGTCGGGTCCGGGGGCTCCCCTGGGCAAGTCCTCCTTTGCCCTACATTTCAGCCCCCTGCCCAGGAGGGACTCCCAAAGGGCCTCCCTTCCCAGCAGGACTCAGAAGCAGGCGTCGGTATGGATTCTTATAGGGCTGTTTTCAAGCTTTTGGTTTGGGCACATTTTTTGTTTTCTGGACGGTCCTACATTTCGGGGTGCCTTGTCCTCCTTTGCGGTGAGGGCATCTCCTCCTTTTCCAGGACATAATGTCCTACATTTCATACTCCTGTCCAGGAGGAATTCCGAAATGTCCTCTCTTTGGATATTACTAAGAAGCACGGTTTTATGAGTGTTCCTAAGCCCCCCCCATCACGTCCTACATTTTTTCTGAAAGGTCCTACATTTCGGGGTGCCTTGTCCTCCTTTGCGGTGAGGGCATCTCCTCCTTTTCCAGGACATAATGTCCTACATTTCAAACTCCTGTCCAGGAGGAATTCCGAAATGTTCTCCTTTTGGAACATCACTAAGAAGCGTGCATTTATATTTCTAGGAGTGTTTTCTAGCTTGTTGTTTGGGCATGTCCTACATTTTTCTGAAAGGTCTTCCATCTCCAGGTGCCTTGTCCTCCTTTGCGATGAGGACATCTGGTCGCCCATCACAGGATGACCAGATACATCCTCCTTTTGGAGGACCGTCCTCCCTTTCAGCCTTCTGCCTAGGAGGAACTCCCAAATGTTCTCCATTATGAGCATGACTAAGAAGCATGCATTTATATGAGTGTCTTTTAGCTTTTATTTGGTCATGCCCAACATTTTTCTGGAAGGTCCTGCATTTTGTGGTGCTTTGTCCTCCTTTGCAGTGAGGACATCAGGTCATCCTGCACAGGATGACCAGACAGGTCTTCCTTTTCCAGGATGTGTCCTACATTTCAACCTTTTGTCCGTGAGGAATTGCAAAATGTCCTCCATTTTGAGTAGGACTAAAAAGCATGGATTTGTATTCACAGATGAGTGTTTTTAGATTTTATTTGGTAATGCCCTCCATTTTGCAGTGCCTTGTCCTCCTTTGCGGTGAGGACATCTGGTCACTCAGTGTAATGAGGACAAGGGGAGAACTGTGAGGAGCAGTGCTGAAGTGAGAGTAGAGGGTGGCTCTAGGGGTGACTAGATGTCCTCCTTTTCCAGGACATTCTTCTGTCCAGGAGGAATTTCAAAATGTCCTCCATTTTGAGCAGGACTCAGAAGTATGATTTTATATTTATATGAGTGTTTTTAGCTTTTAATTGGTCATGTCATGCACTTTTCTTGAAGGCCCTACATTTTGCGGTGTCTTGTCCTCCTTTGTGGTTATGACATCTGGTCATCCTGGGCATTATGGGTGGATTGTGGCGGAAGGGTCCTGGCAGGCCTGGGTCGAGATGGTGTCACTGGGACAAAGAAGCGGGGGCTACAGTTTGACTGAGGGGGTTAGGCGGAGGTGCAAGATGGAGGGAAGGGCTTTGCTGGGCTTGCTTAATTCCCAGGAGGGAAAATTGTTCCCTTTTTTGGATGCGGCCCCTCAGTGTTGGGTGCTCTTTCTAATTTCAGCTGTGTGGTTGTGGCTGGGTTGTGTTTCCTCGTTGTTGCGTGCCTCCCAAGTCATGGTGACCCTAAGACGAACCTATCCTAGGGTTTTCTTGGCAAGTCTCCTTCAGAGGGGGTTTACCATTGCCATCCTCTGAGGCTGAGATAGTGTGTCTTGCCTAAGGTCACCCAGTGGGTTTTTACCCAGGGAAGAGTTGTCTTCCTCAGCTCAGTGTTGTTGTGATGTGCCTTCAGGTCAACTCTTGACTTATGGCAACCCTTTCTGTCCCAGGATTTTCTTGGCAAGTTGAGAGAGTGTGACTTGTGTAAGGTCATCCAGTGGGTTTCCATGGCTGAGCAGGGATTCAGACCCTGGTCTCCTAGAGTCCTAGTCCAAAACTTGAACTACTACACCACGCTGGTTCTTGAGACTGTTTTTCTCCCTATAAATTGATGGTGACAGTGCCCTGGGCAGGCTGTGAGAAAGTGTTTGTGTTTGCCACTACATGTGTGGCAAGGGAATGGCTGAGATGATAGTACAAGGTGGATTCACCACATTTACTTACATATAAGGTGGAGCTGACCTGAGATAGGAGAGAACCTTTTTTGCTGTGGAGTCCTCTTGTGTGAAGATGAGAGCAGGCTAGGCTTTTTGTGCCGAAAACTGATTACTGAGAAACAGTCAGACCCCTTGTTATTTATGTCTTTATTTCTTTACTCAGTTATTTATTACCATGTTCTTATCCACCCCTTTATCGCAAGACCTCAGGGTAGTGTACAGATAAAATCAGTTTAGAACTAGTTAAAAGAGTAAAGGGGTAGTTTAAATGGTCTAAAAGTATGTTAAACTATTAAAACAGATGTAACAGTTAAGCCACCTACCTGTACAGATTTGGGCAAAATATTTGGCTCACAAAAGCTTGGATTAAAAAGACATGTTTTTACTTGGTGCCAGATTAAAGCCAGTTTTTGGCGCCAAGTGGGCCTCCAAGGAGAGGGGGGCTTTCCACAACTGGGTACCAAATAATAATAATAATAATAATAATAAATAGAGCGCTGTAAAATTTGCACAGTGCTTTATATAGTAGGAATCAAAATACAGTAAAAATAACAACAATAGATAATGAAAAATCTGCCACATGGTGTACAATCTAAAATATCAATGTACAAAATTAAAACATCTCTAAAATAATACAGCAACTATACAATGAACACTTCTTCTTGTTATTGTTGTTATAATATTTATTTATATCCCACCCTTTCCCCAAAACTGGGACTCAGAACAGATTACAAGATTAAAACAGTACAATTAAAGACATAGAAAAGTGTTATATTAAAACATAATTAAAGTATTGCAATATTAAAAGAGATTGCATATAGAAGAATAAAATATAAAACCAAAGCAGAAAAGGTTTCTTCTCACCACCTCACACAATATATTCTTCCCAGGAAAGAGCCCCTCTAACAGTCCTCACTCCTTGGATGGGCATGTTAAATTAAACTCTAAGATGTAAATAGTTGTGTTTATTTACATGTAAGTCTGTTGCAGCTAAACAAAAAAGTATCATGTTAGTTTGAAAGATGCCACAGGCAGATAAAAAGTTGAAGTAAAAATATTGAAACAAAAATATTTGTTATTGTGTACTTTTATGTTATTTCTGACTTATGGCGACTCTCAGGTGAACCTATAATAGGGTTTTCTTGGTACGTTTGCTCAGAGGGGGGTTACCATTGCCACGCTCTGAGGCTGAGAGAGTATGACTGGCCCAAGGTTACTCAATGGGATTTCATGGCTGAGCCAGGATTCAAACCCTGGTCTCCAGAGTGAAAGTCCAACACTCAAACCACTACTACACCATGCTGGCTGTGGAAGCAAAAGATATTCTCTTACATCCATAGTTCTTTTACAGTAGAGCAGTGGTTCTCAAATCTACAATTGGCCATTGTGCACCCCCCTCAATATAGTTGTATATGAATAAAAATATTTTGTTTAGTGTGCATATTTCCATTTGTACATTCATGCATAGTCACATTTTAACATTTTATGAGGAAACAACGTAGTCTAAATTAGAACAGTTTTATTTAAATAAATTCAATACTTAACACATGTGTAAATTTTACTCATAAGGTCTCACACACAGCCTTGCTCACATAACCCAGTGCTCACAGATATGTACATAGTCATGCCCTTTCATTCTCTCTTTCATTCACACGCATACTCATTTGCCGTCCCTCACACAGTCACATAGAAACATTCATTGTTTTGGGTATATGTATGTAAAAAAGAGATGAAAAGTGTGACTGTGTGAGTGTGTGTGAGAGAGAAAGAGAGAGCGAGAAAGAGAAAAATAGAATTTGTGTGGGAGACTGTGGTCCAAAACACATTGCAGAAATAATCCAGTTTGAGACCGCTTTAATTGCCCTGGGTCAGTACTAGGGAATCCTGGGAATTGTAATTTATTGTGTAGTTTATTCTATATGCAATCTCTTTTAATACTGTAATAATTTAATTATGTTTTAATATAAAACTGTTCTATGCTTTTAATTGTACTGTTTTAATCTTGTAAGCCATTCTGAGTCCCAGTTTTGGGAAAAGGGCGGGATACAATGTCTCACAAAACTACACTTCCCGGAATTCGCTAGCATTGAGCCAGGGCAGTTAAAGCGTTCTCAAACAGAATTATTTTTGCAGTGTGTTTTGTAGCTGTGTGTGAATGAATGTATCTGAGGGAGTCTGAAAAAGAGTATTACAGAGTGTGTCTGAGATTGTTGTGTGCTGGAAAGTAACTTACACACTGAGGGCCTTTACAGACTGCCAGAAATAATGTAGCTTGAGTCCACTTTAATGGCCCAGGCTCAGTGCTAGGGAATCATGGGAACTGTATTTTTGTCTGAGACATTGAGCCTTCTCTGTCAGAGAGCTCTAGTGCCACAATAAACTACAGTTCCCATGTTTCCCTAGCACTGAGCCAGGGCAGTTAAAGTGTTCTCAAGCAGCATTATTTCTAGCAGTCTGTAAAGGCCCTCAGAGAGAGGTACTGAGGATGTGTGAGAGAATATGCTGAGGCTGCAGCAATGTCTCATCTTGAGACCTGGGGCAGTGACAGGACTGATGGGGGAAGAAGCAGCAGCTTGGGATGCTTTCCCCCAGAGGCCACAATCCAATGAGCTTCCCCACTCTCCTTCTCCCTCAGGCAGAAGCAGCTGCTCCAAACATCCTCCTGCCTTTCTCTTCCCTTCCAAGAGAGAAAAAGTTTGGGAACAGGAAAAGGAGGGGGGAATCAGGGCCTCCAAGTCTCACATCCGCCTTCAGCATCTTTCACACCCCCTCAGGGGCCTGAGAACCACTTGCCATAGGATGTTTTAGGCTGAGTAGTGTCCCTTGCATTTTGAGGCAGTGGGATATGTTGTCCTGAAAGGAATGCAATAGCCGAATTTATCCCCTAAAACTGGAAACCCTCGACAAAATGCAATGATCATCAAGGGAAGAAATTGTGCAGGAGCCAGTCAGGAAGATGTTTGCTGGTTGGGGAAGAACAGTCCCAAATTGTTTTGGCAACTAAAGTATAGTTTTGCTAAATCCAAACAAATAGAAAACAGATGGGCTTTGTCCTTTCCAGGGCTTGCAATTCCCCTCTGGAAGAGGCATTGTTGCTGTCGTTGCAGCAGTTTACTCCACTGGAGTGTAGGTCATGCAAATAAATTTACGACTGTATGTTTGAGTACAAAGGGTCAGATCCTGTTCTGTTCTAAATAATTGACATTCCTCTTCTGTTACTATATCATCCAAGAAAGATTTAGTTCATAGAGATTCTCTTCTGGTGAATTCTACTTGTTTGCATGGATGATTTTGTTTGCTTTTCTTACTCCAAGCTTGACCTTGCTTTTTCTCAGTACTGTAGAGGCTGGAACTAAAATGGGTGTGGGTATCCATCCTACTTTCCTGGGTTATCTTCTCCAATATCAACATTTTCCCCATATTAATATCAGCATCTCAAATTCTTCTTGTGAGACCTCTTCCAGTTTTAGATGAACTAGGTGTGATTGGAGAGAGGTTTTTTCTCATCTGTGATGTCTCACTTGTGAATTTGTCTTTCCAGATTACTTTCCTGGCACCGTTAGCTCTCTCTTTTAGACACTGCTGTGTGAAGATTATTCTGTTTCGTTTTGTCATATCACTAGTTGCATTTGTTGTAGAGTTTGTTGCTTCCCTTAGTTAGTGCTTTATTGTTAGCCATTTTACTGTATATTATGTATTAATACTGTGATGTGAATTACCCTAGAAAATTTTGAATTGAAGTGAAATGATGGTCTTTATGCATTTGCATCAATTTCCAAAACCACATTATACTATACCACACAATACAGTACCAATATAATTGCCAATAATTATACTACCAGGTGGCTTTGACAGTATGAAGGCCATCAATTATTAGCAGCCTGCTTTTTACTCATGCTTGCTTTGTCCTTCTTTTACTGAAGAAAAAGCAGGCTAGCATCAAACATTGCAGGGTAGAAAATTCAGTCACGTTTTCTTGCAGTAGAATCTGATGGCTCCCATATCAATGGGACATTAAACCCACTTTGAGTTTTAGCCTGAATTTTAAAGGAGCTCTCCAAAGTGCTATTTTGTGGATAGGGTTCAATACCTTGGATAAAGTTTGGGATAAAATACCAGAATGTATTAACTGTAACACTGAATGGAAGCCACCACTTCCAGGGAAGGAGAGATTGAATACTTCCTCCAGTATACAGATTATATATAATTATATTTTTATCCAGCTCTGTATCACAAGATCTCAGAGCAGTGTACAGATAAAATCACTTTAGAACAGATTTCTCCAGACAAGAGAAATGTGTCAGGAGGTTGCATTATTTGTTGCTGTAGTTATTGGGTGGTTTGTTGTTTGTTATTTTTTAAATAGCCAAATGCTGTTTCTGTTGTTTCAGAATTCCCAGCACCAGCTACAGCATTTTATTCTCATTTTGTAGTACAGTGATTCCCAAACTTTAGTCTTCTAGGTGTTTTGGACTTAGGGCCTCATCACAGGCAAGGAGGATGACACAGCAATTGGTGTATGGACAATGGATCGGATTGAATTGAACCCAGTCCAGCCGTACACATGGCAGAAGAACCTGAGGTCACTCTGAGGTTTCAGGGAAACACTGGGAGTTTGCCTGTCTTTACTTAATTCAGAAGAAAGTCGGTTAAGGGCCAGAAATGGTGGTTTCCTTGGAAGCAGGCATGTGTTGTGAGGCTGCCAGCAAACCTCTGGTCTTAGGTGTGCACCCCTATCTATTAACTGAAGATGCCATAGGTTAGCTTTGGGGCTTTCTGCTTGCAGAGTGACTATTATACTGTCTATGCCTTATTGGCATAACTGATTTGGGTCTGAGAAAAACTGCATAGTAAACAAACAAACAAACAAATATCCTGTCTGCCTCTGAAGTATGCAGTTCTGACATTGACTGCACACAAGTCATACAGCCACTCATGCCCCTATATTGGGTGGCTGATCCAAAGTTTGATAGTAACTAATTACAAATTTGTTCCTTTTTCCTATAATAAAACTATAACATCTTCACATGGCAGTTATAAGGTAATGAGGGAGAGTGCTATTCCTTCTGATGTGTAACTACAATTTTAAGTTATTTTTATAGTCACAGGTGTGTGGATTCACTAAATGCTAATGGAACAATATCGCAACATTCAACTGATGCCCTCTGTTGTGTACAGGATGACCAGACATCCTCCTTTTCCAGGACATGTCCTACATGTCAGCCTTCTGCCCAGGAGGAATGCCAAAATGTCCTCCATCTTGACTAAGAAGCATGTATTTACATTTCTATGAGTGTTCTTAGCTTTCATTTCATAATGTCCTACATTTTTCTTGAATGTCCTATGTTTTGTGGTGCCTTGTCCTCTTTTACAGTTATGACATCTGGCCATCCTGGTTGTGGATGGTAATCTGGTGACAAGATAGACAGGAAACAATTCTGCTTCATTCTACAGGCCAGTGGCTTGTAGTGTTTGGATTATTTTTTAAAAAACTACAAAATGTCATTTTTTGAAACACTGGACTTCTCTCAAAGCCTAGATATATAAAATAAATATAAAAATTTATTTGTATCCCGCCCTTTGGGAAACCCAATCATAAATTCAGCTCCTTTGTCTTCAATACTCCTTTCAGCTTCTCTTGCCTTTTATTAATCTCTAATGAAGCAGAACTATGGACTCTATAAAGCTTGTGGATGTTTTCGTACATTCTGTAAATGTAACTTAACCATCTATGTAATTCAGAAGTACTATGTCCTAAAAATATAACAAGAGGTTGTGTCATGTCAGATTAAATGGAGTAATACCTTAAAAGGCAATGATAAATTACAGTATACAGTTCTTATTGTCTCCACACAATTACTCGTGTTCTATTTTTTTTTGTCTTGCACTTCATATAAATATACTTGATTAATGTAACCTTACTATACTGTGAATATACTGCTTTTTACTGGCATTTAAATTTACATTCAATCATATTTAAAGAGATGCACACAGACTTAAATCAAATCTTAAATACATGTCCATATTTGGATTTAGTCAACTGAGTCATTCTTTATTGTATTGAAGTCAAAGATATAATTTTCATCCCAATTTAAAATCTGGACAGTGTCCTTAATTACTAAACGATATTAACTGTAACACATGTGTATTCATTTAACACATGTAATCACAAATATATAAATGAAGGAATCACAGCTTCAAAAAGAGAGGGCTGTTGGTTGTTGTAACAGCAGTTGCACTGGCACCTAACCATTGGATAGAGGAAAACGAGCTCTTCAGGAAAGGAGGTTGTCTGCATGGCAGAGAGGAATACAGAGTTGGGAGAAGTTACTGGCAGTTGACTGAAAAAGGCAACATTTTATATCCTGAGAGAGCATTCATATCCTGAATGAAAGTCAGCCTTTGCTTACATATGGCTGCCATGTTTATCTGGAGGGTTTTGTTTGGCTTGTGGAAGCTTTGTTTGGCCTGTGGAAGGCCTAATTCAGTTAGCAATCTGTGCTCAAAGCACTTTTCAAAGCTTTTGAAATGATCTGCTACTCCAACTGTAACAAGAGAAGCTTACCCACACTATTATGATTAGAAGTTTTCTTTTTGCAGAGGTTGGTCCAGAGGACACTGCACAAAGGACATGCATGACAGAGGAGAAATTAAAAGGAAGATGGGTGTAAGACAAATATGGGAGAATTTGTGTCCATTTTATTTTGCAATGAATGAGAAAAGAAAGAAATATGGGAGCCAAAATCAGCTTTCCAAAATAATGCATATGTGATTCAAGCAGTGACATTAGCAGAGTTTATCATACAGTAGCTGCTCCCTAGATTGAGTAACCCTCTTATCTCCTAGATCTGGCTGGGTGTACCTGATCATGTTATCTTAAAAGTCTGTTGCTATTCGTCACTCAGAATAAAACAGCTGACATGATATGGATCAGGACCCTAGTGTAAAGGTCAGAGGGGTCTTGATTCTTGTTGCTGTGATCCCAGTCTCAACCAGGACTTTCCAGTTTCCCTTCCCAATTTGTATTGGGGGGGGAGCCTTAAAAAGTGTTTTTCCAATGCAGTCCTCAGGTTCAGAGGCCTTGATCTGAATTAAACTGTTGTGGAGAAAGGAATATCGTCTCCCTTTGCCACTTTGTGGGGTCTCAGTCTGGATTGGGACTCCCGTTTTTCTGAGTAAGAAAAAGGACAGAAGGTGATATGTAATTTGGTTTCAAGTATTATTTCCCAAATGTATTTAGATCAGATCAGACGTAGAACTCCCATATGCATGTGTCACTTCTAAGGATGGTGGTTGCGTCAAATATATTTTTAATTTTTGCCAGCAGATAGCAAGCTCTTTATTTAAACCAGTGGTGTTCCTGCACAGGCTGTCACCCGGTGTGGGGAGCGGGGCTTCTGGGAGTGGCATGCACTCCCTCCCCCTGTTCTGCCCTGTCATTTTCCTGATGAGGAAAATCAAAAGTGTGTGTGGGGACGGCATGTGGGGAGCATGGCGAGGAAGGCCCAACGGGGTGTCTTCTGGGGTGTTACCGAGTGTGGGCCACACCACTGCACCCTCTTAGTGACTCCACTGATTTAAACAGACATTTGATGATTAACAGATTATGCAAAAGGCTTTTAGTAGGGAATGTGCTGCATTTTTATCTTTATTGTTATGTCTTTTTAATGATTTTTTTTTGTTTTTACATGCTAGCTAATGTAATTATTTTTCAGTTTTTGTATTATTAGGATTTTAGTTGTATCTTGTTTTAACTTAGTCAGGAGAAATGCAGGCTGTTCAGTTGCTGTTTCCAAGGTGACTGGTGAAAAGGGAGCAGCAACTGAGCAGCTGGTGGAGCAGTGACTAAGAAGCCTTTTGCCCATTCCAGTCTTTGCCCCAAAGCCAGCAGAGTTGAGAGTTGCTCAGTCAGCTATTTGGTTACTGCTTCCAGGGTGACCAGATGCAAAGGGAGCAGCAACCAAGCAGCCTGTTGACCAGCAACCAAGAATCTTGAGAACACCACCCTTGCGGCAAAGGCCAGTATGGGTGAGAGGCTTCTCAGTCGCTGCTCAACCAACTGTTTGGATGCTGCTCCCAAGGTGACTGGGTGCAAAGGAAGCAGTGGTCAAGATTGATGTTTTGAATTTGCAGTAGTAGAGCAGTGGCATCACTTGAGGGGTGCTGCCTGCAACAGATGACACCCTAAGGGGGGGGGGTGACACTGCTGCTCCTCAGATACCTACCTTTTGGCAGAAATGGGTTCTGACATTCATCTGCTTTTCTTTAAAATGCTTTAAGAGAAGGTGGGAGCGGGTGAAATTCAGTGGGAAGAGAAAGGAAAGCCCCCAAATTTTAAAATTAAAATTTAAAATTTCAATTAAAAAAATAGACATTAAAAATATTTTAAAAATTTTCTTTAAAAACATCACATTTTAACTAAATCTTCACTATGTATATGTAAAAACATTTAGGTTATGCTTATGATATTGTAATTTGAAGGTATAATTTTAATTTTGCTGGTTGTTTATGTCACAACTGTTAGCATGAAAATAAGTAGTATATAGGAATTAGGATTGATTATGTTGTTTTGCACATTAGTGCAAAAAGCATTACTAAGGATTCCGTCTGGTGTGAAATGGGAGGAGGTCAATGGGGGGGTGACACCATGAGTTACTGCACTGGGTAACACCAACCCTAGGGATGCCACTGTAGTAGAGTAGAACTAATATTACAAGAAACAGGCATTGGGGGTGCTAGGGTTGTTGCTCAAGAGGATAGGGGATGGTAGCCCAAAAAAGTTTGGGGACTAGTGGTATAGACTAATGAATATACTATGACACAAACTGTTATGAGCTGAAACCATCTTAGAACCATAGTAGAGTCAATGGGAGGGGGATAATTGACTCTTAGATCATTTATCTTCTTTTTGTTGTCCTTCTTGAGCTTCTTTAGTCAGCCGTGAATTATAGTATCCCATTGGTTAGAAAGGTAATTCCATTTTATTATTTTTCACCAGTTTTCAGAGTATACAAAAAGATTCTAGTGGGCTCTATAATATCTATGATTGATACATCTTTCATTTATTCCTCCCATCCTTCCAAGAGCTAGGGATCATACATGAATGGTATTGAATTTAACATCCCAATAACTCTTTAAAACAGTTGGGCAGAAAGATTTGTTAATTCATTTTTCAAATTTACACTCATTCTTTTGATCATATAATCTCTAAAGCATTTTACGACAGATTACAACAAAAAAAAGAATAAAATCTTGGTGGTCGCAGCCAAGAGAGATCCTGGTGTGAAGTGTTTTAAAACCAGCTTCCTGGTATTATTGTTGCATATTGTGCCCAAAGGAAACACTCTCACCTCTCAAGACTTACAATGGGTTTGATCATGGCAGGACAGGAAGACTGGATTGTCAATGGTGTACTTGGGACAAACTTTTCAGGGCCTTCAGTGTCGCTGCTGCTGCTTCTGGGCAATGCACACAAGCACTCTCATACTGTGATGCTGTTCAAGACAAAAATAGTTTGTCTCTGCCCTCCCTCCACCATGGTTGGGAGTGTTAACTGCCCTCCTCAGGTCCATTTTCTAGCTGTGGAGCAAGTGAAGAGATGGGGTGTATTGCTGCCTCTGAGATTCTGGTCTCTGACATGTTGTGCGGTACACAGGCAAGGGAGAAGCCCAGAACTGCCCCATTTTAAGTCCCCAAATCTCTGTCCCTGTCTCTGGAGGAATCTCCTCTCCATCCTCAGTGTGGCCATCCAGCTCTCCAAGGGGACAGCTGCATATGTCAACAAAGGACCTTTGGTTTTGAGAACTGCTCCAGGGCCCCACCCACCTTAATAGTTAAAAGAAATTATTCACACTATTACACACTGTAGTGTTTGAAAAGTATAGAATTATACAGTTTGAAATGGCCACTAAGGCCATCCAGTCCAACCCACTACCATGCAGGAATGCACAATACAAGGTGCTTATCCAATCTCTGTTTAAAGACCTCCAAAATTGGAGAAGATTATAACAATATAACTGTTCCATCTTTCCCACCCAATTGCAGAAAGGACTTTCACACATAACCCATACTTGACCTGGTAGGGAAGCTCCAGTGAAAGTGATAGCGCAAATCACTTTTACACTGCAGTGGGCTGAAAACTACTTTCACCCATCATTTGCAGTCATTTGCAGGAAGAACCCATTAATACCATGATGTCTGAAAGCACTTTTTATCCCACTGCAGCGTGAAAGTGATTTATGCAGTCACTTTCACTCAGGTCTTGGACGGGATAAGGACGAGGGAATGATCCTGTCCCTATCCTGTCCCCCATGTGATAATCTCCGGAGACTTTACAACTTTCCAAAACAGTCTATTCCACTGTTACTCAGCTCTTAACAGTTCTTCCTAATGTTTAGGTGGAATTTCTTTGTTGTAATTTGAATCCATTGATTCATATTCTAGTCCCTGGAACATCAGAATATTTAATGATGGCTAGAATGTCACTTTTATCTTCTCTTGTCCAAGCTAAACATACCCAACTCCCTATGTCATTCCTCATGAGGCTTGGTTTCCAGATATTTCATCATCTTGTTTGCCCTTTTCTTGACACATTCCAGCTTTTTAGTATCCTTCTTGAACTGTGTTATGCAGAACTGGACATAATATTCCAAGTCAGATCTGAACAAAAACAGAATAGGGTGGCATTATTACTTCTGCTGATCTGGACACTATGCTCCTATTAATGCAGCGTAGAATTGCATTGGCTTTTTTGGCCACCACATCATATGGTTGACTTATATTTAGCTTGTGGTCTACTAAGATCCTTATATCTTTTCACATATACTGCTTTCAAGCCAAGTGTCACCTATATCTGTGCACTGCATTTTTCTTGCCTGAGCGTAGTACCTTACATTTGTCTCTGTTAAAATTAATTTTATTAGTTTTGGATCATCTCTCCAACCTGTCAAGCTTATTTTGAATTCTAATTCAGTCCTCTGGGCTATTCACTACCCCACTTCCAATTTGGTATCATCTGCAAATTTGATAAGCATGCCTTCCATTTCATCATCTACTGTCACTTATGAAGATGTTGAGAAATAGGAGAGCCAGGACAGAAACCTGAGACACTTCACTAGTCACTTCTCTCCAGGGATGAAGTGCAACCATTGTCAAGTACTTTCTCAGTTCAGTCAGTCAACCATTTACCAATTCACATAACTGTCTAGCCCACCATTCACATGTTTGGCTGCATTAATATCAACAGCAGCCTCCAATCTACCAAGCTTGTAACTACCAAAAAAGGAGATAAGATTAGCTTGGCATGACTTGTTTTTGAGAAACCCATGTTGTCTCTTTCACTTTTTGTTCAATGAAAATGTCTGCAAGGCTAGTGGGGAATTTGTTGGACCTTACTTTAGCAGAGTTGATGTCCAACAAATGTCAGGGTGTTGAAGTCTCATTACTACTATGTTCCTCCTTTTTGAATATTTTGTCATTTGTTTTAGGAAATCTAAATCTTCAGTCTGGCTTGAGGTCCTATAGCAAACTCCCATGATGATGTCACTTTTATTTCTTTATGCTTTAGCCATTTACATAAATGCTCTCAAATTGTTTTCCATGTTCTAAGCTATGGATCCCCTCACAGGTATACACATTCTTAACATACAATGCTACTCTTCCTCCTTTCCTTTTTGGTCTATTTCTTTGGAATAAGTTATTTCTTTCTATTACTACATTGCAATCATGAAACTCATCCCACCGGTTTCAATGATATCTGTTAAATCATGTGTTAAGAGTTCATCTTGTTTATTTTCCATGCTCTGTACTTCAGTGTAGACACATCTAGGATCATGGGCCATTCTCTGCAGCTGACTTTTCTGCACAGTCTTCAGTTCTTCTACTATTGGGCCAATTCCCACTGTATCATTATAATATGACTCCATTAACCATAGCACATTCTGAGGAATTCTGGGGTTTGAAGTTTGGTGAAGATGCAGAGCTCTCTGGCTGAAAATTCTAAGTGCCCCTCCCTATGGTGTAAGCCCCAGGATTCCATAGGATGGAACCATGGCAATTAAAGTGGAATCATTGTGTGATGGTTGCATAGGTCCCCATGTCTTTTATCCATAATTCTGAAAGATATATTCCATTAAACTTTTTAAAAAAGCATTGGAAACTCCCCCCCCCCACTGAGAAAATACAGTTCCCCCAAATTTTTCTGTTTCTGAGCCTTCACATTTCTATTTATATAACTTGTTACTTCCATACTTTGAAGTAGGGATAAATCCAGTGAAATTTGAGTATATTTGCGAACATAACATGAAATGAAATAGGAGTAATTTCCTCATCCCTTGTTTGATGGCCCTGCAGGGATAGGAATCCACTCTCTCTCTCTCTTGCATTTACTATTTTGAGCCACTATTACCCTCTTTGCAATATGATTGTTATTTTTTTTATTATGTGAAGATTATATGAACAAATGGTCTATATCCTATCTTTTCATCTGTAGTCCCTCTAATCATTTAAGGAGCTCCCACCTTTCATAAATGGAAAACT
Source organism: Phrynosoma blainvillii (assembly GCA_026167975.1). Classification (NCBI taxonomy): domain Eukaryota; kingdom Metazoa; phylum Chordata; class Lepidosauria; order Squamata; family Phrynosomatidae; genus Phrynosoma; species Phrynosoma blainvillii. The sequence goes on from JANUYF010000001.1 coordinate 79,049,530, forward strand.
TCTATTTAGTTTACAATGCCACCACACGATGACTCTTACAAAGACTTAGGCTTATGCATGATTCTGTAGGAGTGCAGGATGTGATAATTGGCAAATAATTTAGTTTACTGATAATCTCAATTTTTCTTTATTATTATTTTCAAAACAAGTTTCTGACCTTTGTGACTGCAAAAAACATAATTGTAAATGTGTGAGCAATGCCTGCTAAAGCCACAGAAGTGGCTGAATTGGCAGTATCTCTTTTGTGCAGATATCTGAAGAGGCTAATGGTGGATTAGAATAATTTGTTATGTATCATTTCTCCAGTGTATATGGAAAAGTTGTAACTCATACTCTGTATTTATGCTGCTACTTCTAAGTCTGTACAGTATTAATTGTTTTCCTATATTAACATAGCCAAAAGTACAGCTGGAAAAGTTACTTTTCTGTAGTACAAATAGTCTTGCTTTTCCATGCTCTGGCTAAGAATCTAGAATGCCATAGGTTTTTGGTTTTTTGCCAAATATCCCAACTCATTGATAACATGTCCTATGTTGTTTTTACAAATATTTTTACATCAGAGCTTTGGCCTGTTGGGAATATTTAATGTTTTGCTAGTAGTTAGTACTTGGAAGGCAGCCTACCAGAGAAATGAAACGAAGCTGCTTTGCTTTGCTTACGAAGCTGTGCACCATATTCAGAGGCAGGAAATGGCAAACCTCTTCTGAATAAATCTTTCCAGGAAAGATTTAACAGGGTTGCAACTTGAAGGCATATTACAACAGTAGAAACTCATCAGCACGTCTGTCTGTAGTAGTGTCTTCTCATTTGCCCCAAATCATCACAAATGTCTGTCTGAAAAGAGCCTGGATGCTTGATGCAATGATCTGAAGTGGTGATCTTATCTTGTTAAGGAAGGGTCAAAGATGCATTGGATATAGTAAAGATAGAAGCAATTTAGGGTGTGTCCCCCCCCCATCTTGAAATCTTTAAGTGGCCTATTTCATAATGCCAGGTAACAAAGAACTAGAAAATAGACCTATATAAATGGGATATTTGGCATAGTCTTAATCCAAAATACCTCTCGCCATGCCACTTTCCTGATTCAATTTCTCCCCCTCCCAGAACTGCTATTTGGTCCCTAGGGAACAAATATTAGATGTCATCCATACGTCTGTACATTTCCCCCACAACAGAAAAGATTAACTTTAAAGGAGGAAACATACTGATAAATTAGGAAAGTGGCACTAGAGAAAGGATTAGCAATGGACTACCATCTGTGTGCTTCTAATTCAGTTTAGGGACATTAGTGGCAATTTTTAAATTAAAATTAACTTATGTGATTAGGATGTGTTTGTTCACTGTCATTTTTCTAGGCATATTTCATTAAAATACCATATATAATTACCCCTTTACCATTATTATGGTAAATTATTAGTCCCCATAGGTCTGAGGTAGCAGAATTGTTAACTACCTTGATAATAATATTATTTAGGCTTAGCACAGACTGATTGTTTGACTGGAACACTGGGCCCAAACCAACAAGATAAAATATAATAATAATAATAATAATAATAATAATAATAATAATAATAAATTTTTATTTGTAGCCCGCCCCTCTGCAAGGCAGTCGGGGCGGGGGACAACAACATTTAAAACAGAACAACGTTAAAACATTCTCTCTCCCCATAATCCCTTCCTCCCCCCACCCCAACCCCTTAAAATAGAATTAAACCATAGAATAATTAAAATACTATATTAATTAAATTATTAAGTTAAAAACAAAATTTTAACAGAGGAGTCAGACAAATGGGGGCCCCTTTATGGGCTGACAGTTATTCTGGGAAGGCCTGCCGAAAGAGATCCGTCTTTACTGCTTTCTTAAAAGCAGCAAGCGTGGTAATAAGACGGATCTCGTCCGGCAGGCCATTCCAAAGTCTGGGAGCGGTTGCTGAGAAGGCCCTCTGGGAGGTCTGAGACAGCCTAGTTTTTATTGGCTGTAACAGATTCCTCCCAGAGGACCGCAGGGCGCGGGGGGGAATCATATGGGGAGAGGCGGTCCCTAAGATAAGATGGACCCAAACCATGTAGGGCTTTAAAGGTCAAAACCAACACCTTGTACTGCGCCCGGAAACTAATTGGCAGCCAGTGGAGGGATTTCAGCATTGGTGTTATGTGCTCCCTCCTTGATGTTCCTGTAATTAGCCTGGCTGCCATATTCTGTACCAGTTGAAGTTTCCGGGTTAGGCACAAGGGTAGCCCCATGTAGAGTGCATTGCAGAAGTCCAGACGTGAGGTTACCAGGGCGTGTACCACAGCTTCCAGGTCCCTTCTATCCAGGTCCCTTCTATCCAGATAATATCTACACAAATAGATATTGTGTAAATGTTGGACAGTATATTCACAGAACAATAAATAAATGGATAAATGTACAGGATGAGGGAGGCCTGGTTTGGGACTAGTACATCTAAAGATGATCTAAGCATTGTACAGTACTTGGGGATATTAAAAGCTTCTGTCTAATTTTGTCCTTTTTACTATTTATTTTTACTAGATTCTTACTAATGGCATCATTGCAGTGAGTGAACCTTCAAGGGAAGATGAATACCTTGGCCAGTTTCCTCTCAATTTTGGAGGTATCGCGCCCTTTTATGCTGATTTGGATACTACAGGTGGACAAGGGAGGGTATATTATAGGGAAGATTCATCGCCTGATGTCCTCCAGCTCGCTGCCAACTATATTAAAAAGGGCTTTCCAGAGACTACCTTTGACCCAAATAGTGTTATCATTGTTACCTGGGATTCTGTGGCTCCTTATGCTGGACCTGGAGAAGATGCCATTTTGCAAGCAAAGGTGGGTAGTGCAGCAACAGACAAATCAAATGGCACAAATTTAGTGCCCTGCTCTGTTAAATGACAAAACTATAGCAAATTAAGTAACAGTACATATTTATTTGAAAGTAAGTACACTGATACCTATGGCTTTATCCCTCGATAAAGCCTTTCCCAAACTGATGTCCTTCCGATAGTTTATGCTTCAGTTGCACAAGCCTTAACCAGCATGAACAGTGTTCAGAATGCTAGGAGTTACACATTGTGTTCCATGTTGTGAAAGATCTTCTAATCTGAGACTGCAACCATACATGCAGTTTTATATAGTATTCTCAGAAGGAAACCCCATTAGGTCCAATAGTAAGAGATTCCTCCCAGGTAAGAATTGCTAACCTGTAGCGTTTCTTAAGAAAAACAGATTGAAATGTAGTTACAAAATATTGTAAACCATTCTTCAGTATGCAGATTTAGAACAACTGGTGGGCAGAAGCCAGAGTACAAGCTGTTGATGTTCAGACCTTTGGGTGAGATAGCCAAGTATTCATACTAACAAAACAGTCTTGAAATGTAATTTATGGGGAAAACATGGATATAATGTTGATACTGTTTGGTACATGCGAACAGAAGTGCTCCAGGTTCCACTAAACCCTCAGGGAATTACTCAGCAACCCACCCACCCCTGTTTTATTCCATAGGCCCTAGTACCACCTCACACATTTTGATATCAAGTGCAGTGACATCAGTGTGATTCATTTGAGGAAAACTTTCCCAAATGCACCCCTAAATAGTATATCGGCCCTTTACATCCTTTCTTCTCTATATAAATACTTCAGTAAGAAACTATGACAAAGGTTAATTAATTAGACTACTTCATTTCCAGGCAAACAGTAATAAGGATATTTACTTCCAGATAGGTTTCTCTTAAATAATTTTTTAAGTAAGCAAACTTGAGATTGTTTTGTAAGTCTACAGTTACAAATCTCAAGCCAGAACAAATCTAAGAGAAAATTTGTCTTTTTAGGCTTTCCTCTTGAATGTTATAATTTTTCAATATTAATATTCTACTCTTTTTATTGAAGAGCAGAATTCTTGTATTTGGTATTTACCAGTCTGTTTTGTGTGCAAACAATAATAAGCCATAAATTGCAGATTTGCTTTAAAAGAATTGTTAAACTTCTAGTACTGCTGAAGCCATACTGTTTCATAAAGCAGAGGTCCAAAAAATCCACAACTAGTTCCCCATATCTTGGAGAAAGGTGGTTTAGTTCTGTATTTCTTGATAGTATGCTGCCCTATGCTACAGAGTAAATTGCTTTAGAAACCAGGAGAATTTTTCAAAAGCAATTTATGATTTGATATGGGATACGCTATTCAAAAAGAGGAGTTTACAAAAAATCCTTTTGCATCTTCTGAAGTATCCTTGGGCATACCTAAAGTAGAATTTTGGATTGCAGTCTTGGGCATTGTTTTTCATTTTATGAAAGTTCTGTAATATGTACAGTCGCCCCACCATTATCACAGACTTCAAGTCCGCAGTTTTACATATTCACAGAGGGGCAACCTCCATTTAAATCAATGGGGCGTGCCCATTCAAGCCTATGGAGCTTGATTATTCACTAATATCTGTTTTTGCTGGGGGGGGGGGGGGGTCCAGAATGGATCCCCATGAAAACGGAAGGCCAACTGTACTGTTCAAAACACTGCATGTTTCTTGAAGATGAATTTGCTGATGTTATGTATACTGACCTTTATAAGATCGATAAAGTATAATACTTATCTCTAGTCATGCATATTTCTTCTACAAATTTATTTATTTAAATCTTCCTACAGAGAAACACATTCCAGGCTGTTTTAGCCTCTTCCGATTCCAGTTCCTATGCAATTTTTCTTTATCCAGAAGACGGCTTGCAATTCTATAGTACATATTCTAAAAATGATAAGGAAATTGTTCCAGCTACTGTTGGCTTTAGTCAACCCTCTACAAATTACTTCTTATGGGTAAAAGCTGGATCATATAATATAATTGCTGACAATGAAGAACTTCTTGGTAATCTGCACAGGTATGTTTTTAAAAAAAATATTTTGAATGTTTGCGTAATTGTCTTAATTTATTAATTAATTTCATGCCATCAATGTAAATTGAGCTTTACAAGTAAAACAACAACAAAAACCAACAACACTCCCAAAGATGTACAGTCTAAAGCATACATGTGTACCTAGAGGAGAAGGACAGAGGAATGTAAATATAAAACCATACAATTGTAAAACAGATTATCCACATGTAATATACAAAACAATACAATGTAAATGAAGCAAAAAAATATATATTCTCAAAATGTACAAGACACATGAAGGGAATCTAACAGAAGGGCATTATCAACTGTGTCAAAGGCTGCAGAAAGATCAAGAAGAATGAGAAATGAATGTAGACCTTTTGACTTGGCCCAAATGAGATCATCTGTGAGCTTTGTAAGAGCTGGCTGCATATAGTGCAAAGGGCAAAATCCAGATTGAAAACGATCCATTATAGAAATATGAGAAAGCCGAGGCAATAGTGAATTAGAGTGATAATTAGAAAGAGAAGATGGATCAAGTGAAGGTTTCTTGAGAACTAGAGAAACAGTAGCATGTTTAAAATCTAAAGGAAATTAACCACTGGAGAAAGGCAGGTTAATAATATGGAGAAGAGATGGTAGTTTTGTGAGGCACCAGCACTCTTTGGCAGAGAAGCCTAAAGAAATATCTTTTAAAATTACAGATTCCAGGATTCCATAGGATGAAGCTACATCAATTAAGGGGGGATGCAGACGGGTGGCCATGGGCCGCCCTGGATAGTGGTGGATTGGGGCCAAGGCTGCCCCATGCCTTGGCCCCGATCCTCCCTTTCACCGCTTGGGAAAGGAGTGCTAAAATAGCGCTCCTTCCACAAGCTGTGAAAGGGGCGCCCGAAGAGCCACCATGCGGCTCTTTTCCGTCTCTTGCGGTTCAGCGTGTCCGGATGCTGAGCTGGAAGGATGTTGTTGGAGAGCCCGTCATGTGGAAGGGCAGGCACTCAGATGACGTCCTCAGGAAGGGGATGGGGCACCCAGCGTCCGGCTGCCCCTCCCCTTCCTTGGCTTGAAGATGGTGCAAAGCACCATCTGCAAAGCCCCTAAAATGGTCTCAAACTTTATTATTTCCACAGTGTATATGGACGTACAGTATAAAACTGGACAGCATGTATTAATAGCAAAGAGATATGGAAGGAATAACCCTATTATGTGAAAAATTGTTCATGACAATGTGAACAAATGAATTGTTTGTACACTAAAAACCGTATAAGCTGCTGAAAACTGGTACCCTCTGGGTACTTCCAGTTTGCCTTATGTAGTGTACGCATGTCTGTTTTTGAGTCAGTGTATCTGCAGAGTTTGGTAATTAGTGATGAAGAAGTTATTTAACTTTTAAGAGTGATTGGTATTCTTGTTTTGCTTCATCATTATATTTTTCTTGCCTTCTAGGAGCAGCAATTTGGGAAAACAAGGAGTCTGGGCATTTGAAATCGCCTCAGATAATATTGTGTCAGCTAAAGTCACTCAGAGTCCTGTCAGTATTGATTATGGTGACTATGACCAGTTCCAGGAAGTAACTACAGAATCTTCCATATCACATAAGGATTCCATTGATATAAGACAGCCAGAAGAATCCTATGAGATTTCCAGCAGAGGAGATAATGTGCAGATTAGTTACAACATACCTCAACCAGCAGCAGAAGATGGTTTTCAGTCTCCATATCAAACTTTAACAGAACAGCCTCCAGTTGAGCCTCCACTCCCTACTGGGAAAAACCCACCTCTCCAGTTTCCAGCTCAGCAGTTTCCTCGGCAGCATGCTCAGATTATTGATGTGGAAGAAGTTGATGAAACTGGAATTGGTAAGATCATTTGGAGTTACAAGGATAATTTCATCAACCATAGAATGAGTTATGCCATTATCACATTGAAATCTAATTATCACTAGTACTAACAGACACCTGATTGCAGCTGGAGGGGCCTCTGACCATTCTTAGTGGGTCATCTGCTTTGCCCCTTAGTTTCAGACATAGATCAGTATTCAAACTGAGTTATGTGAGATCTTTTCCATCAGTCAGTTCGGACACATTCACTCCCCTCTGACTTCCAACTACTTTCTCAACTGCCTCTTACTTTAAAATCCCCATCACTCACAGAGGCCCTTACTGCCCATCTCCCATCCATTATATGCTGGATGGACAGTTGCTGCAATCCACTTATACAAGTGCAATCCCATGCGCTTGTAACTGTATGTTGCTTGTAACATGCAGTTACAATTCACTGTAACTGCAATCCAGGCAGTTACAGGAGAAAACTGGAGGAGAAAATGTCCTGTTTGAGATGGAAAGGAGACAGGACAAGAAGGAAATAGTTGGCCTAACAAAGGTGAGGTTGATCCCTCACAAAGCATATAGCTTCACAGCTCTGCTGGCAGTGGTAATCATGAACAGAAAAGCTGTCCATCAGGTGTGTAATCTGAAGCAGAAGAAGCTATTGCCTTCAAGTGTTTCTTGGACCATTAAAAGAAATACAACCAGTCCAGGAGGATGTAAAGTCCTGTAACCATTCAAAAATTGCCTGATCCATAGATTTGATAAACAAGAAGGCTCACAATCTCTGTGTTCAGATTGGCTACCCTCGGTTGTTCCAAGCATTGTTTCATCCCCATTCATTCAAGAGGCACTCAGTTTCATAGAATCATAGAAGGATAGAGTTGGAAGAGACCACAAGGGCCATCCAGTCCAACCTCGTGCTATTAATAATAACGATGATGATGATGATGATTATAGTAAAAGAATCATAAAATTGGAAGAGACCACAAAAGGCCATCCAGTTCAACCTCGCTATTAATAACAACAGTTGTTTCCTCTTTGCTTTTCCTGTTACAGTTTCACACCACCTTTCCCCTTTGCTAAAATAACATTATCCCCAGAAGTAAAATATAATGGGTAAAAGTGTTACTTGCAGCTTCTTGTATTCAGTCTGTGAGAACTCAACTTCCAAAAAAGCCCAGTCAAGACTGACAGCCACAGAACCATGTGGGAGTGAATGATAGAAATGAGTTTCCTGGATCTGACATGACTGACTAAAAACACTGAACAGGAGTACTCTACATGGCAACATTTCATTGCAAGTCTTGCTTGTATATTTTTCTAATCTCCTTGTAGTTTGGCCACAAAAGCAAATTAATCTTGACTCCAGGAGGGGAAAGCATTTTCGACCACAGAGTAGAAATTGGAAGGCTACTGACTGCATCAAGCTGGATTTTTGTTCTATTTCATCATGAGCTAAGAGTGGGTGTTAGAAAACTGAAAACTCCACTACTGATTTTGGAGACATTCCTCCTACAATTGGAGTGGTGTTCTTCTGTCTTCCAGTGTTTCTGTATTTCATTATCCTGCAGGTTCGCTGCTTCACAGCTGCCTGGCAAAAGGAGTGGGGAAAAATGTATCACAAATGGTATTCTGGTTGTAACAGAGACAAAACTTTTGAGTTTTTATTGAAATGCACTATGCTGTGAATATTTCTTCTTTTTTCCTCTCTGTAGTGTTTCGCTACAGTACGGATGTCCAGCAGAGCTGTGCAAACAACCGTCATCAGTGTTCAGTTCATGCTGTCTGCAAAGACTATCCAAATGGTTTCTGTTGCAGTTGCATTTCTGGTTACAAAGGAAATGGCCGGCAGTGTGTAGCAGAAGGTATTTTTAAAAATTGTTTCGAACTAAAATTTCTCAACACATTTAACAAGAGTCCTTTTCCTTTGCTGAATTGTTACTTTGCTGTGGCAGCACAGGGATCCTAAAAGCCCAATATAAGACCTCTAATAAAATACAGTCCAAATGCACCAATGAATGTTCTATAGCAGTTCTGGGAATTGTAGTTTGTTGAAGCACCAGTTCTCTAACAGAGAAGACTACATGTCTCACAAAACTGCAATTCCCAGAACTCCAGAGCATTGAGCCATAGTAGTTAAAGTGATACCAACCTGGATTATTTATCCAGTATGGATGCAGCCTAAAAGTGATAATAAATATGTACTACTGTTGCAAAGTAAGTGAGCAAAAGTGAGCACCATGTAGGCCTTATGTAACTATATATTTTATTTTTTGGTAGATCATGTAAGAATATTAGGTTGTTGTTTTATTAATAAACATCTTGACTGCAAGAAAAACAATATCTTAATTTGTTATTAAGTTTGCATTTGGTATGCAAACTTTTATTCCTTTAAAACATTTCATAATTTTGCCCATTACAGTTGGCCCTCCACACCCACAGATTGTGTTTCCACAGATTCAACCATCCACAGCTTGAAAATATATATTTTAAAAGTCCAAAATGACAGGCTTGACTTTGCCATTTTGTGTAAGGGACAACATTGTACCATGCCATTGTATATAATGACACTTGCACATCCACAGATTTTGATATTTACAGGGGGTCCTGGAACTAAACTCCAGAGATAATAAGGGCCCCACTGTATTTTGAAAATGATGTTTGTCTCTAGGAGACTGCAGTGCTAGGCAAGAAATCATAGAGTTGGAAGGAGCCCTGTAGGCAGGTTGAACCCTCTGCTCAGTGCAGGATCTTCAGCCAAAGCATTCCCAGCAGGAAGCTCTTCATGCTCTTTTTGAAGACTTTCTTAGAAGGACATCCCACCACTTCTCTAGGTAACTGGTTCCACTGTTGAACTGCTGTTACTGTCAAAAGGTTCTCTGTAATGTTCAATTGAAATTACTATTCTGTAACTTCAAACTATTAGACCTAGTTCTACCCTTGGGGGCAGAGAACAGACTTGACTTCTTCTCTCTCTGATAGCCCTTGAAGTATTTAAAGAGTGCAATCCTGTCACCCCTTCAGTCTTCTCTTCACCAAGCTGAGCAAGCCCAGCTCCTTCAACTTTTCCTCATATGTTTTTCTCTCCATACCTCTTATCATCCTTGCAATGTTTGCCAACTTTGGGGTGGAACAGATGGGCAGGAAGGAGCGGCCAGAAGCTGCTCCCACCCCAGTCGCCCTGGGACTACAGTGACCACACACCATGGCCCTGAGGATATCTGCTGCCATGATCCCAAATGGGATGTGGAAAGAAGCAGGAAATATTCACTCCTTTTTGGGCAGCCTAAAGCGGCCCCAGCGCAACCCTGGTACAGCTTCAGCAGAGTTTGGGGGTGTGCATCGTTTAATTGCCATGCCCCCAAGCCACGTGGAAGGTGCCCTTTTTTGTCCATCTGTTTCCACCCATTGTTGGAGGTTTTCTTTTTATATACATTTACAGTGAAACTTTCACTTGGTTTGAGGTACATTATTTCTACTAATATTAGCTTATTGTCCACAACAGTCAAGTAGATTGCATGAAATTCAAATTAGCATGCATTAAAAAAATATAAAGAATATTTGGGAACCTCGGATATCATATTTCTAAGTGTTTTTCTTCCAAAATCTTTTTCTCCTCTTGGCTTCTAGCCTGGTTTTGGAGGTTATTTATTGCTGATTGTTCCCAAAATATGACTAGCAGCCAACAAAATGCTTATTGTTTTTGCTTATTCTCTTTTGTTTCACATGGTAAAGAGGACAAAGAACAAAAGGAAGCAAACTATTTTCTGTTTTCTCTTCTATGCTTAAATTGGGACTAATCTCTTATTCCCTGGTTTGTAGCGTGCTCAAATCACAGTTTCTTCATGGTATTAGCAAAGAAGTCTTCAGACAGATGTGCACAAAAATGTGGAATGAGCACACAGGTATCATGTTTCTGATCCAGATGTGCTGTTTGAACCAAAGAAGAGTGTTGGACCTGAAAGGGGAGAGGTGAATTTGTGAATAAGAGGGGAGATGTATGGGATAGACATACATAATCCTCAAACATAGTTAGGGGGGTTGCAGACTGCCAGAAATAGTGCAAATTGAGTCCACTTTTAGGGTTAGGGTTAGTGCTAGGGAATCATGGGATTTTTTTTTTCTGAGACATTGAGCCTTCTCTGTCAGAGAGCTCTGGTGCCACAATAAAATATAGTTCCCATGATTCCTTAGCACTAACCCTAACCCTAAAAGTGGACTCAATTTGCACTATTTCTATCATCCAAGGGGGGAAGCAGATGGGCGGCCATGGGCCGCCCTGGGAAGCTGCAGATTGGGGCCGAGGTAGCCGCACTCCTCGGCCCCAATGCACTGCGTCCCAGGCCCAGGAAGGAGTGCTAAAATAGTGCTCCTTCCACAAGACGCCGAAGGTGTGCCGCAAAAGGCCTTGGGCGCACCTTCGGTGCCTCTTCCGCTGCAGCATGTGCAGACGCTGCAGCGGAAGTGCGCCGTCAGAGCTCCGGCCGTGCAGAGCGATGGGCGCGCCGATGACATATTCGGGAAGGGGTTGGGCCGCCCAGCGTGAGGCTGCCCCTCCCTTTCCTGGCCTCGAAAACGGCGCTTTGCGCCGTCTGCTTAGGCCCCAAATTGGTATGGTGTTGGATTATTGTAGATCAGGGATGGGCCAAAGGTAAATTAGGATCTACTGGTTTTTTAAGGGAGGGTGGGAAATACGTTAGTTTTAGGCTGTATTATTTTAATGTTGTGAAGCGCCCGGATTGGGTCACCAATGGGCGGTATATAAATAAAATTTATTATTATTATTATTAATTCGAAATAGATTTGCAATACTTTATGGCTTCCAATAATTTAACAATGGCTGACCAACATTTGAGCCATGTCAATCATACATCTCTTGGCTTCTGTGCTGCTCATCTGTAAAGTAGTAGTATTAGAATTATGTAAGAACTCCTAGTGTGTAGTTCAGTGGGATGTAGATTTGTATATAAATGTTATCCTAGGGCTTATGAGCTGTGATAAATAGACTGGCTCCCTTGGTTTCACAAGCATTTTTTTACTTGTTTGTTCTCCTTTTGGATCAAGCTCTGGTTCTTGGATTTTGGAGCTGTAACTAAAAACAACATATATAGGGCCTTTGCAGACTGCTAGAAATAGTGCAAATTGAGTCCACTTTAAGGGTTAGGGTTAGGGTTAGGGAATCATGGGAACTGTATTTTATTGTGGCACCAGAGCTCTCTGACAGAGAAGGCTCAATGTCTCAGTAAAAAATCCAATTCCCATGATTCCCTAGCACTAACCCTAACCCTAAAAGTGGACTCAATTTGCACTATTTCTGGCAGTCTGCAAAGGCCCATAGATCCCATAAGCTTGAAATCTGGCCACCTCTTTTTTGCATTATTGGAAACATGTGATAATTTTTGTATGTGAAATCAATATCAAGCTTATGGTCTTAGGGCCTTTGCGGACTGCTAGAAATAGTGCAAATTGAGTCCACTTTAACTGCCTTGACTCAGTGCTAGGGAGTCATGGGAACTGTAGTTTATTGTGGCACCAGAGCTCTCTGACAGAGAAGGCTCAATGTCTCAGAAAAAAAATACAATTCCCATGATCCCCTAGCACTGAGCCAAGGCAGGGGGGAAGCAGACTGGCGGCTCTGCACCGCCCCGCGAAGGTGCGCGGCGGGACCGAGGTATCCTCATGCCTCGATCCCGCGGCACCCCATCGGCGCCCCAAGAAAGGAGCGCTAAAATAGCGCTCCTTTTATACGTTGCCGAAAGTGCGCCCCAAAAGCATGAGGTGCACTTTCGGCGACCCTTCCGCCGCAGTGTGTGCGGACGCTGCGACGAGAGGTTGCCCCCGGAGCGGCGGCCATGCGGAGGGCCGGCGGCTCCTAAGACAACCTCGGGAGGAGGAAGGGGCGCCGAGCGTTCAGCTGCCCCTCCCCTTCCTTGCGCCGAGGACGGCTTTTTAAGCCGTCTGCCAAGGCCCGCAGTTAAAGTGGACTCAATTTGCCCTATTTCTAGCAGTCTGCAAAGGCCCTTACATAGCAAAGCTTAGAATGAATTCATTAAAATAAAATCATCGCCTGTAATCCATTTCATTTTCTTTAAAAAAAACCCTTTTTTTAAAAAAAAATAACATCAGGGTTTGAATAATGAAAAACATTTCACATTATTTTTAGAGGTTATTTTGCAAGTTCTTGGCTATTTTTAGTAACTTTGCTGCTTTGGTTTTGTTGTACAAGGTTCTCCTCAGCGAGTCAATGGGAAAGTCAAAGGACGAATTTTTGTAGGGAACAACCCAGTACCAATTGTCTTTGAGAACACTGACCTCCACTCATATGTTGTGATGAACCATGGGCGTGCATATACTGCAATCAGCACAATTCCAGAAGCTTTGGGTGTCTCCTTGCTTCCTCTTGTCCCCATTGGAGGTGTCATTGGATGGATGTTTGCTGTGGAGCAGCAAGGATATAAAAATGGATTCAGTATTACTGGTAAATTTTACGTTTGTTCCTAAAAAGTCATTTCATATTTAGAGCCTCATTAGTAGTGAAATTATTCCTAGCTAAAAAACAAAGCCAGCTGTCTTTGTTCTAGAAGAAATGCCTCAGAAGTACTACATAAAACACTCTTTCATCATGGTCAGTAAGGGAAGTTGGTACAGAACATTTTTCAGGGCACAGCCACAGATCATCATAATATCTGTGAATGGTAGGAACCATTTTTGTTTTCCGCATTTTTGGCAACTTAAAAAAGGCTAAAAGAAGTGGTAAGTACAAAGCAAATGGGCAGAAAACTCTTTCCAGCAAAGATAAGCTTCAGGCCTTTACTTTCATTTTTTTGCATTTTTCCTTTTTAAACAACTACTACCCATACATGCTACTTCAGATGTGTGTTTGTTTGCAAGGTTACAAGGGGGAAAGCCCAGCAATTTCTTTTTGCACTAACAGTATTCCAAATCTTCCTGGATTCAGTACAAGTTACAAAAATTTGCAATTTTTTCAGAATGGAGAACTGCTGAAGTTTTTTTGCCCACTTTTAAGTACTGTATTTTCCGGTGTATAAGATGACTTTTTAACCCAGGAAAATCTTCTCCAAAGTCGGGGGTCGTCTTATACGCCAGGTGGAGGAGGAGGAGGAGGAGGAAGAAGGGGTGATGCGTCACGAGGCAGGAGGAAGAGGAAGAGAGGATGTCCAGGTTAGAGGAGGAGGAGGAGGAGGGGAGGAGGAAGGGGTGGCTTGGTGTGACGTGAGGCAGGAGGAGGAAGCAGTAGGAGATAAGAGGTGAAGGAGGCAGCAGTGGATAAGAGGTGAACCCCTATCCTGGGGTTTTCTTGGCAAGACTGGTTCAGAGGAAGTTTGCCATTGCCTTCCCCTGAGGCTGAGAGTGTGTGACTTGTCCAAGTTCACCCAGTGGGTTTCATGAGAGAGTGGGAAATCAAACCCAGGTCTCCAGAGTGGTAGTCCAACACTCAGACCACTACACCATGCTGGCTCCTATTCCCATGTACTACCTATGAAATAATTGCAGACTTTTTTGTTGTTCTTGTGTGTCTTCAAGTCCTTTCTGACTTATGGCGACCCTAAGGCAACCTTATCATGGGGTTTTCTTGGTATGTTTCTTCAAATGGGGGTTGCCATTACCATCCTCTGAAGCTGAGAGTGTGTGACATGCCCAGGGTCACTTACTTGGCTGCAAATTGTACATACGTTGTGCATTGGAAGAGGGGTAGTCTTATATGGCGAGTATATCCAAACTCTATATTTTAGCTGAAAACGTTGGGGGTCGTCTTATACACCGGAAAATACAGTAGAATACCATGCATGCTACTTCTGGCATATCTTACACTGGATACATCTGCACAAATTGGTCACTCATGTAAAAAGCACCAGTGCTGTCGGTTCCTGCTCTAGAGGGGCCAGAGTTGTTTCCTTTTTAAATAGAATTTAACCATTTGTTGCTGTTTGAAAAACTGGCCCCCATTAGAGCTTCTACGCTATTGCTATTGCTTTTCCAAAAGCAAAAGTAAGTGAGATAAGAGGACAATCGATTTTTCCTCCTTTTTCAAGATTTAGGAGAGATGGCTGTATTAATCAATTTCCCCTCTTTTCTCCTCAAAGTTATGATGTACACACCAGATCTAGTGCAGAGTGAAGCATATTACATATTTAATTATTTAATTGGAATTTAAGGGCCTAAGCAGATGGCTTAATAGGAAGCAAAGCAGCTTATTTATATACCGCTTCATATCACGCTATGGGATGTCTAAGCGGTTTACAACTGTGAGCTGATTGCCCCCCAACAAGCTGGGTACTCATTTTAGCGACCTCGGAAGGATGCAGGCCTGAGTCGAGCCTCAGCCCTGGCTGGTATTGAACTCGCAACCTTGTGGTCTATGAGTGAGTGGCTGCAGTACAGGCATTTAACCACTGCGCCACCAGGGCTGTCCTCAGCGCAGGGAAGGAGAGGGGCAGCCGCATGCTCAGCGCCCCATCCCCCTCCTGAGGTCGTCCTCAGAGCCGCCGGCCCTCCGCACGGCCGGCGCTCTGAGGAGGACCTCTCGCCGCAGCGGAAGGGTCGCCGAAAGTGCGCCGCAACGTTTTGCAGCGTACTTTCGGCGACATATGAAAGGCCGCCCGTCTGCTTAGGCCCTAAGTTTTTCCTCATTATCTCTTTTCTACTTTCATGTCATCATTCAAGCTGGTTTCACCTCCAGAAGCTTCCTAAAATACAGGATGTATTTTTAAAACAGACTATGGTAGAAGCATGGTTAGAAAATGGAGAAAGGTGAGTATCATCTTCTATTTCTTTAAACATATAAGTAAGAACTGCTTTCATATCACTTCTAGGTGGCGAATTTACTAGACAAGCTGAAGTTACATTTCTCAACAACAATGAAAAGTTGACCATTAAACAGAAATTCAGTGGAATTGATGAACATGGACATCTTACCATTGACACACAACTTGAAGGCAAAGTGCCAGAGGTCCCATTTGGTTCTTCTGTACAAATAGAGCCTTACACTGAGCTCTATCACTCCTCTAGTTCAGGTGAGTTAAAATCCTTGCAAAACTTTGCTTCTTCCATCTTTTTAAAACACATTTTCTAAACCTATGATAGCCTTTCCAGACATTGCAAGATGAGTCCTCTGTATTGTCTTAGATTTGACAAACCTAGTACAGTTATGTCCTTATCTGGAGGAGATTCAGTGTAATATCTGAAGAGTGTCTGCTTTTGATTAGACGTTTATCAGATGAAATGACTCATGGCTATGATTTATTTAGAGATTCACATGACTGTATTATAACTGCCCATCAAGCACATGCCAACTTTGCAGGTTAAATCCAACATTGCTTGTAATTGACTTCTGCTCAAACAACCAAACTTTCCTATCTCGTCTTTCCTCCTGAAGCCCCTGTGCCATCTAATGTCTGCTCCAAAAGGGCCCCAACATTATAGTGTGCATGAATTTTAAAAAGTAGTGGAAGAAATAAAAGTGTACATGATGAAGATTCCAATTCAAACAATTACTTCTTATGCTTTAATCCACACCAGCATTTGCAAAGTCAAATATAATTTCTGATCATTCATGCTCTCAGCCACTTAACCCACCCTTGCCTTGTATAAAGCAATGGACTAAGGGGGGAAGCAGACGAGGGCGTCCAGGACGCCCTGGGCCGGCGCGGCGCGGGGCTGCAGCCTCCGCACCTCGGCGCACCGGCGGCGTCCCTGGAAGGAGCGCTAAATCAGCGCTCCTTCCTCAAGACAGCGAAAGTGCGCCCTAAAAGCGGCGGGCGCACTTTCGCTGTCTTTTCCGCCGTGGCACGTCCGGTCGCCGCGGCGTGAGGTCATCCCCGGAGCGCCGGCCGTGCGGAGGGCCAGCGACTCCGAGGGCGACCTCAGGGAGAGGAAGGGGCACCGCTCGTGCGGCTGCCCCTCCTCTTCCAAGCCTCCAAGACGACTCTATTAGTCGTCTGCCGAGGCCCTAAATCCAGTACAGTGTTTAGTGAGCAAAGGGATCTTGTAGTATCTTTGAGACTAAAAAGTGAAAGAGAAAAGTTGGTAGTGTGAGCTTTTGCAGACTTGAGTCTGCATACTTGGATGCATAGGGTGTTGAGACAATCTCTTTGTTCTCCTATACTTCATGGAAGGCTGTACCAGAAGACTGAGGGACCTTCCAGAGTGGCATGAGAAGTGTCATGATACAGGAGCAAGGGGAATTAACAAAGATTTCCTTCCTATGTGCTTCCTCCTGTGGTGCCCCTCTGCTGGATCCCAGTGTTTTCTGTGAATGCAAAGAGCCTTTCTATTCATAGAATGATCAATCCAGATCCGATTCAATAATTGTAACTTGTTGTTTGTTTGTACTATTTAATAGTCTAATTTATATATCACTTCAAAAGATTTACTATTAATATATTTATAACCTTTACTTTTCTTCTTGTTAATATAAGATATTTTCTTTGTTTCAGTTATCACATCATCATCTACCAGACAGTATACTGTGACAGAACCAGAAAGAGATGGGGTCTCTCCTACTTACACTGTTCCCTATCAGTGGCGACAGACAATCTCATTTGATGAGTGCATTCATGATGACTCTCATCACCCTGTTTCAGCCACCCAGCAACTATCAGTGGATAGCGTCTTTGTCTTGTATAACAGAGATGAGCAAATTTTGCGATATGCAATGAGCAATTCAATTGGCCCAGTTGGTATGTTCAGTGGAAATTACTTTGGTGTATTGACTTCTTACTGTTCTGGGTTTGTCAAGACACTGTTTTGTTTACCTTTTTATCCCCCCCGCCCCTAAAAGTTTTATTGTGTCAGACCAAAGAGCCATGTAGTCTTGTTTTCTGAAGAAGCTAGCTAGATACTTTTGGGAAGGCCACAAGGAGAGATTGGAGGTGGCTGTTTCTCACCAGCACCTATGGACAGAACTACCTCTAAACAGGGAGCTTTTATTGATAGCTCTACATTCTATGAATTTCATTAATTCTCTTTTAAAATCATCTAAATAGTGATTGTATGCCATTGCAAGCCAGTGAACTGCAGAAATTCTGGCTTATCCATTACAAACACCAATCACTTCCTGCTTACAGTGGAAGCAACGAAAAGTGTATGGGGCTTTGCTGCGTGGTTTGCTTAGTGCGGTGTCCAAATGTGGATGCTTTCCTCCTTCTAATTTCTCCTCTCTTGTTTGTTTCTCTTCTAAAAAAAAACAACCCAGAAAAAGAACCTCTAACTTGTTGGGAAAATAATAATTCGAAAGGAAAAATTCCTTTCAGCATGCTAAACAAGGCACATATTGAAACTCCATAGTTTGTTCAGCTGTTCTTGCTTCAAGTTGAAGCGTTCAAGGAACAAGTGGCTGCACACCACTCATAACCAGTAAGCCAGGACTCCTGAAATTTTTTATTTTATTATGTTGCATGTCCATGGCCAGTGCATCAGTGAGTTTTGTTAATTAAAAATTTGAACTGATGATGTTAGGATTATGAGAAAGAGAGAATGGAAAGCTTCTCTCCCTCTTTACTACATGAATGAGTACTTAAGCCATGTGTTCCCTTAGTCAGTTTTTTTTCTAAACTAAATGCCCCCCCTTTTTGCTTTTCTTCATAATAGAGGTGATCCATGTCCACAATCATTTTGATTGTTGCTTTTTACATTTTTTTCCATCCTTATGATAAGCTGTTTTGATATGTGCTTTTTAGAATTGTACACAATCCAGCTGTATTGACTGCCTGATCTTTAAAGTATTGTAAGAGAAAGTTTAGTTTTTAGAGGACTTAATGAAGCTTGAGAGCCAGCGTGGTGTAGTGATTGTTAGACTAGGATTCTGGAGACCAAGGTTCAAATCTCTTCTCAGCCATAGAAACCCACTAGGTGACCTTGGGTAAATCACACTCTCTCAGCTTCAGAGGAAGGCAAAGGCAACCCCCTGTGAACAAATTCTGGCAATAAAAGTCTGTGCTAGGGTCGCCATAAGTTGGAAACAACCTGGAGGCACACAACAATACAACAGTGAAGACTTGTAGTATTATGGATAGTACAAGCCTATGCACATCTACTCAGAATTAAGTTTTACTGAATTCAGTGGAACTTACTTCAAATGTGTATAAGACTGCAACAATAAACTACCTAATATCATTATCCAGACTAGCCTAATGTCATGATCCATTTCTGAAAAATGTTCATTAATTCTATGAAAATACCACATTGAAATTATATGTATTTGAAGCTGTCCTCTATTTTTTTTTTAAAAGATCTTTGCAGATGGCTGTTGTAAACTCTCTGATACCTCTTGACTTCAGTCACATCATTTAGACCAGTGGTGGGCAACTGTGAAAGGTTAGGGAGCCACATTAGTCTCTTAGCAGACCTTGTAGAACTGCATCTCTCCATTGCACCTACTCCTGAAAAAAGGAATTAATAATAACAAATCATTTATAATAATAATAATAATAATAATAATAATAATAATAATAATAATAATAATATTTATTTATATCCTGCCCTTTGGGGACCCAATCAGGGCGGCTTATAATAATAAAATAATACAATATATCCTAAAACACAATCTCTCCCCCCCTTAAAACAGTATTAAATCAAATGAAGATTAAAACTACAAATTCGAACAATTAAAAAAAATTAAAATATTACAAGCACAAGATTGGCCCAAGGCAATATTCTTCATCCATCAGTAGATGGGGCCACATGAAGATTGTTGGGGGTAGGAGTACCCGAGGCCGGGAAATAATTAATCTGGAAAGGCCTGCCGGGAGAGATCCGTCTTGATAGCCTTTTTAAAGCTGTCTGACAATGTTAACTGACGGATCTCATCCGGCAGGCTGTTCCACAGTTTGGGGGCGACAACTGAAACAGCCCTCTAGGAGGTAGCCGCAAGCCTCGATTTCTGAGGCTGCAGCAAATTCCTCCCAGAGGAGCGGAGAGCACGGGGAGGATTGTATGGGAGGAGGCGGTCCCTGAGATAGCTTGAACCCAAGCCATTTAGGGCTTTAAAGGTGATAACCAACACCTTTAAAGTGTTGGGCCCAGAAGCTGATAGGCAGCCAGTGGAGGGACCTCAAAACCGGAGTAATGTGGTCCCTCCTAGATGTTCCTGAGACAAGCCTGGCTGCCATATTTTGTACCAGCTGTAATTTCCGAACCAAGCACAAGGGTAGCCCCATGTAGAGCGCATTACAGAAATCAAGGCGTGAGGTTACCAGCGCATGCACAACAGTCTCGAGATCCCTTACTTCCAGAAAAGGGTGCAGCTGGCATATGAGCTGAAGCTGATAACAGGTGCTCCTGACTGTCACATTTACCTGATTTGTCATCAGGAGCGATGAGTTGAGGAGCACCCCCAGACTGCGAACACAGTCACTGGAGGAGAGTGTGGCCCCATCCAGGACTGGAGGTTGCAACCCAATTCTTGGTTTCGGGGCCGCTACCGTGAGCACTTACGTCTTGTCCGGATTTAGTTTCAATCTGTTTTTCCTCATCCAGCCCATTACTGCCCGAAGACATTCATTGAGAAAGGAGATGCCATTAGAATTCGAGGCCGACAAACAAGACATGGAGAAATAGATTTGGGTGTCATCAGCGTACTGATAACACCCAGCACCATAACTCCGTATAATCTCACCCAGCGGCTTCATATAGATGTTAAACAACATCGGGGACAAGATAGCCCCCTGAGGGACCCCACAAGTGAGCTTCCTCTTGCTAGAGCTACTGTCCCCGAGCAGCACCCTCTGGGACCTACCCGAGAGGAAGGACCGGAACCACTGCAATGCAGTGCCCCCGATACCTAACCCCCTCAGACTGTCCAAGAGGATGCCGTGGTCTATCTTGTCGAAAGCCGCTGAGAGGTCTAGGAGCACCAACAGGGTCACACTACCCCTGTCGATGCTCAGACGCAGATTGTCGGTCAAGGCATCCATGGCAGTCTCAACCCCAAAGCCTGTCCTGAAGCCGGTTTGAAATGGGTCTAGATAATTGGTTTCATCCAAGACAGCTTGGAGCTGAAGAGCAACCACCCTCTCGATTACCTTGCCCAAAAATGGCAACAAAGAAACAGGCCTGTAGTTACTCATATCTAGGGGGTCCAGGGAAGGTTTTTTCAGAAGCGGCCTTACAGCCGCTTCTTTTAAACAAGATGGAACATGTCCTTCCCTGAAGGATGCATTGATGATATCCGTGAGGAATCTCCTCAATGCATCCCCCCCGGACGGCCAGCCATGATGGGCAAGGGTCGAGAGGGCAGGTCGTTTTCCTCACCTTACCAAGCAGCTTGTCCACATCCTCAGTACTCACAGATTGCAGCTGATCCAGGATAACTTCATCGACGGAGTCGCTGGACACCTCGCCTATAGATTCTGCTACAATAGTGGCATCTAAGTCAGCTCTTATCTGAGAGATTTTATCTGCAAAGAAGTTGTTAAACGCGTCACAGCAGGCTGTTGTCGGGTTAAGTAGGGGATTTGGCGCAGGGGACACCTGTGTCATTTCCCTCACCACCCTAAACAGCTCTGCTGGACGGGACTCTGCAGACGCAATACGTGCAGAGGAGAAGGCTCTCTTTGCTGCAAGTATTGCCTCCCAATAGGAATGAAGAAAGTTCCTATGGCGAGTTCTGTCAGATAAGAGTCGAGTCTTCCGCCACTTGCGCTCTAGTTGTTGACCAAACCGCTTCATCCTCCTAAGCTCTGGTGTATACCATGGCCTACGATTTGAAGCGGATTGGCAAGGACGCTTGGCAGCAATCATGTCGATAGCCCTGGTAAGATCGGTGTTCCAGGTGTTGACCAGAGCATCGACAGGGTCACCGGCATTCCCAACCATTGAACCCTCTAAGGCTTTCTGGAATCCTATTGGATCCATTAGCCTTCGAGGGCGGACCATTCTAATGGGTCCACCACCCCCAATGGGGCAGATGTTGGCTCTAAGTTCCATCTTGACCAGAAAATGATCTGTCCATGACAACCTCTGCCCATGGATATTCCTGTTCCGTACTGAAGACTGCATCAAGTGTATGACCTGCACAATGTGTGGGCCCAAGGACCAATTGGGATAGGCCCATGTTTGTCATGAACTCCTGAGCTGTGCCTGTTAAGCTGGTCTCGAGCGGGATGTTGAAGTCCCCCAAGACTAAAAGTCTGGGAGTCTCCAACAGCAGCTCAGAGACCAGCTGTGTCAGCTCGGTCAGGAAGTCTGCTAGACAACGGGGTGGCCGGTAGACTAGCAAAATCCCCAAACTATCCCTGGTTCTCAGGCTTAGGTACATACACTCGAAATGGACTGTGTTCCGGACAGGTATCCTGGTCAAGGTCAGGCTGTTTTTATGAACTAGAGCCACTTTTCCCCCCCGCCCACTTCCCCTCACCTGCTCACTGACAGAGTACCCGGCTGGGAGGGCCTACGCCCATGTGACAACGCTGTCCTCTCCCAGCCAGGTCTCTGTGAAGCAAGCCAGGTCAGCATCCTCATCCATGAGGAGACCATGGATGATATGTGTTTTATTCTTGACCGACCTGGCATTGCAGAGGAGCAGAGTGAGGTTTTGTGGAATGGTTGGTCTGCTCTCCAAATCATTCTGGGAAACAGAGGGAACTGAAGGCAGGATAGCTTTTAAACAGTGATCCCGTCTTCTTTTGTAACATAACACTCAAACCCCCAAACACTCTCTAGGGGGTATGGAGCATTTTCACCATATTTTGGGGTCTGCCTGGGTCATCTTAGATCAATTTAGAGTCAATTGTTTGGGTCTATTTAGGCCTTTTTATAGTAGATATAAAAACAGAAGTCATTTTCTGTTTATTTCCTGTTTCAAAGAAGCCCTCTCTTGGGGTTAAATTGATTTGGGGGGGGGGTTGCGCTGCAAAATGTGGTATAAATGCACGCCTCACCTGTAGTGGACATTTTGTTGCAAAAATTGTTTGTTTGTTTTTACCCTGGGGAACAAGGAGACCTCCAGATGTGGTGGAAGTGTTATGCACACGACCCTATAATGTTTTTGGGGACATTTGGGGGCATTCTGGAACAAAGCAATTTTTGTTACCCTCGCGGAACATAAAAATGGCCCTAGGGCTGCATGTAGCCCAGATGTTGCACTGTGGCCACCCTCCTGCACAAAACCTGTTGTAACAAAAATAGCTTGCAGAAGTCTACAGAGTATGAAATGTTGCATAATCATAGCAGTGTATGATTGGACATGTGGTAAACTTTGTATGCTATTGTTACTACAGACTTATCAGTTAAAAGACCGTGGCTTTGGACTTGTACTCAGTGTAAATTATCATGGTTTGTAAGTTAACTGTGATAGCTATGAGCAGTGAAAACATTTTTGCTTGAACTGGCAAAAATGTAGATTCTTAGCATGTCAAAAAGAACTCTCTCACTTCATATGCTACTGTCATCAGTAATAGTAGTAATACAAATAGTTGCAGTGAGAGCATTACGTATATGTTTTGTTTTTTCTGTGGCCTTCTGACAGATGGATCAGGTGAAATAAGTCACAATCCTTGCTACACGGGTACCCATGGCTGTGACACGAATGCAGTGTGTCGTCCAGGAACAGGCAATCAGTTCACCTGTGAATGCTCTGTGGGATTCCGAGGAGATGGGCGTACATGTTATGGTATGAAAATAACTTTGTAGGCACACTTCTGAGTTTCATAGAGAATCAGTTTGTAATCCTCCTATCCAAGTGTATGTCCTTTTAGCTTCAATGTTCTGCTGATTGATATTGTCTTCGTTGTGATTTTTCTAAAATATATCATTTCCAAAGCTGCAAGGTCACAGTAACTATCGGAACCACAGATGCATGAGGGCAGCTGCACTGTGTCTTTGTAGAAAGAGCAACATGATGGGATTGTTCTAAAACTGCTTTTTCTTAACAGTACTCACACCTTGAATCCTACAGAAAATTATGGGGAAACTAGACAGAGTATTAATCATATAATATAATTGTTAACTTCTTGTTTTTTCTTTACTAGATGACTGAGAGCTCAGTGTTTTACCCCTTACCCCCTTTGTGGTCCCAGACTGGGTTTGTGGCTACTGAAGCTACTGTTTGAGACCTCAGTCCAGATCAGGATCACAACAGGGACAAAGAAGTCTGGAAAGGCCAACTCACATGTTCAGTGTTAATCTACTTTGGTCCTTATTCTCTCAGGCTGAACAAAATATGATGTCTATACCCATCATACACATAGAGTTTTTAACTCTTTGTTACTTTGTGAATTTATCTATTTATTTATTAGAATTATTTCTGTATTGCCTCCCAGCTCACAAGGGCTCCTGAGGCAATGAACAAATAAAGACCAATTAAAACAATACAAAGATAAAAACATTTTAAAAACAGATTAAAGCACTCTTTTAAAAACTCTTAAAAGCAGTCTAAAAACAATCCTAGAATCCAGTTTTGAAATAGTTAAAATAACAGTTTCACATGCCACATGAAACAGTGCTGTTTTGGCTGCCCGCAGGAATTTTAAAAGAGATGGGACCAACCTAACTTCTTTGGTTAGGAGTTCCACAGATGAGGCACTGCTGCAGAGAAAGTCCTATTACATGTGTCCACCAACCTAACTTCACATGGTGCCAGGACATGCAACAGAACCTCCTCTGAATATCTCAAATTTCTGACAGGCTCTGGATGAATTGCAGTAAAAATGTCTGCATATTCTTTCCTCTGTAGCCATTTATGTATTGAAAACTGGCCATTCATGAGGGAATAGTATCTTGGGAATGATAGTGAAAGAGTAAAGCAACACTCTTCTATCACTCCTCCACTCAAAGTTGTAGCAGACTCAGACTATTTTGGGTTGAAAATAAAAATCCATAATGAGAAGTGTTACCTGAGGTTGCATCGTCACCTATTTTAGACCCTAGTGGTGTCATGTTGCTAAATTTACTGTTTTGAGTGCCTAAGAAACTGGCTGAATATAAATGAACCAATATCCTAAGGGAGCAAAGTCATGTGTTGTGTTCTTTATCATCTGTGCCTTGATGTACTATTTGGCAGTTGCTTCTAATCTTTATTGAAACTGGTTGAGATACATAGGCATCTCTTCAGTTGAAGCTATACTACAAATATACCATGTTCTATATTTCAAGAACTATTTTAATGACAGCTGTGTAATAACATTGCCTGTCCATATAGATATTGATGAATGCTTAGAGCAACCAACAGTGTGTGGCAGCAATGCACTCTGCAATAACCAGCCGGGAACTTTCCGATGTGAGTGCCTTGAAGGATATCAGTTTTCTGCTGATGGACGGACATGTGTTGGTGAGTTTATTTTCAAAAACCTTCCTTTGATGTTTTTAGAAAAATGAGGACTGTACAAGAAAGTACAAAAGTAATATTTATACATTCCTCTCAATGTGTTGCTTAACAGCTACTGCATCTTGTGTTGAAAGAGAACTAAAATAAAAATAATAATTTAAGCTTTATATTTACCTCACATTTTCCACTGAGAAATATCAGGAATGTCAGATCTGCTCTTTCTTAATTTTGTCAAGTGAATGCTTTCGTTTTGTAAACAATTATAGTTGGATAGGCACTGCAGTCTTGATCTGCTATCTGGTGCTTTCAAGTTTGGACATAATTCAAAATATGCATCTGTCCTAATCTAGTCCAAGGGTTTTCTTAATCCCTGAAAAATTCTGATTCATCATCCAAGGGATGCTCAGTTCTGAACCCATGATTTTGCCTGCTGCTCCAAGTCAGCCAGAGCAGGTCAGAAACATGATTTTCTGGAATAGTAACTCTCACATCTTTTCTGCACCAACCCACATACTCAAGCATCACTGGTTATGGGACAGCAACCAAGCAGAAGAGGACACTTGGATGAATGTGTTGCAGTAGTAGAGGAACAGGAGATAAAAAAAAAAGAGTGGTTTCTCATTTGATTTTGAATATGTAAACAATCATAGACCTTTCCCTCTCATCAGTGGACAATTTGGTGAATTATTTTTTTTAAATGTACACAAAATATATGTGAAAGTCTTGCAACCAATGTTGCATGATGACAGGGTTTGGGGGGGGGGGGGGCAGAGATTCTTCATCCCAGCTAGCAGAAGGAGCAGTAGAGCTCTCAAATGCAACAGATTCATTACAACATTTAGAAGAAATGTACATTGCCAACTAAAAAATAGTGCCTCTTCCCAACTTAGGGGGGAAGCAGACGGTGCCTTGCACCATCTTGGAGGCAAGGAAGGGGAGGGGCAGCCTCATGCTGGGCACCCCAACCCCTTCCCGAACACGTCATCAGAGCACCCATCGCTCCACACGACCGGTGCTCTGATGACGTACTTCCGCTGCAGCGTCCGCACACGCTGCGGTGGAAGAGACGCCAAAGGTGCGCCCAACGCCTCTTGCAGCGCACCTTCGCGCCTTGTGGTAGGAGCGCTATTTTAGCACTCTTTCTAGGGCCCAAAAAGAAGTGAATTGGGGCCGAGGAGTGCGGATACCTCGGCCCCAATCCACAGCTTCCCTAAGGGGCTATGCAGACAGGCAGGAAAAGGAGAACTGAAGTTGCCTTTTCCCTAAGCTGCAGCAACCGCACTGCCTGCCCTGAGGTTGCCCTAAATGAGGATGGAGCAACCACACTGAGTGGAGTCAATGCAGCTTTTCTGGGGTTGTATAGAAGCCCCAGCAAGTGCACCACCAGCCCCAAGGACACGGCAAAGGGAGACGGAGCAACCGCATGGGCCAGCAGCAGCTGCTTTAATTTTTTTTGTTCTCAAATGCAACACATTCATCCATTTTTTATTTTTTATTTTTGTTCTCAAATGCACATGCGCAGGACCATCTCTCCACACCTGTGCATCTGTGCAGGAAAACACCCCTGCACACCTGCACAGGACCTGTTATAGGGTGGTATACAGTCTGTCATTTTGTCTGTACAAAGGTGACTGAAGTTTGGCATCCCTGTGCACCTGCACAGGACCTGTCATACACCCACATATCATGCAAGGATTCGCTGACCTCTGCTTCCCCCCAAGGAGTGGGTGAAGTAGATAGGTGCCACTGTCTGATTGTGCCACCCTTGGGGTGAAGGAACGGATTTGTCAACTGAAAAGACACCTACTCCATTGTCCTCCAAAAAACATGTCCCACACAGATCGGGGGGGGGGGGGGAGGGGAGAGATTTGTGTGGACATGCAAGGGACGTTTGTGTGGACAGACTTGATACATGCAACTGGTGGTCATGCAAGGGACATGGTCAACAGGGCACATGGACAAACATTACTCCAGGAGCCTCTCCCCCCATCATGCCAGGAAGTGGTGTGCGGGTCTTATGCACACCTGCACAAAAGAGGTCACAAAAGCCTCTTTCATGCAAACTGCTGTGCATGCCGACAGCAAGCATACATCCAACAGAATGCATTTATTGTCATAACAGAGGACAGTTGCTAGGGCACATGCAGAGGGTTAAAATTAGGGTTAGGGTTAGAGTTCTAATATTCAAGCACACCTGCGCCAGTGCATCCACACCTGGAAGCATAGGGCATTTTAAATTAAAGCTTGCATTGTAGGGTGCATGCTCTGGATTGCCGAGTCGTTTTCTGCCGCATGTGCAGCAGTGCATTTATATGGCCATTTTCTGGTGCATCAGTGTCACTGCATACATACAGACATGCGAAGGTGCGCATCTTCACTGAAGGAGCGAAAAAAGTGGCTCCTTTTTGGAGCAGCTTTTCTCAGCATATGATGGCTAGAGGGTGGTTCCCTGGAGACTTTTAGGCATGCGTCATCTAAAGGCCACGCCTACAAGTCACACTGAAAGCACCCCTTTTGCCCATCTGCATAGCCCCTAAGTCCAGCATCTTAAATTACTTTAGTGCACTCAGTGTGCCACATTTATTGTCCTTATTTGAACCATGTCAAATGTCAGTCCTTCAATTGTTTGGTTTTTAAAAAATAAAGACTCAAGTTACAATACCACCCCCCTCTGCAGACCAGGGCGTCGGGGACTGCGGCGCTCCTCCGGCGACTCTAAAAGGAGCACCAAATTGGCGCTCCTTTTAGATGTCAGGGAAAGTGCGCCCTAAAAGCGGCGGGCGCACTTTCCCTGACTCAAACGCTGCGGCGCGTCCGGTCGCCGCGGCGTGAGGTCATCCCCGGAGCGCCGGCCGTGCAGAGGGCCGGCGACTCCGAGGGCGACCTCAAGAAGAGGAAGGGGCGCCGCTCGTGCGGCTGCCCCTCCTCTTCCAGGCCCGGAAGACGGCTCAATTAGCCGTCTGCCGAGGCCCCATGTCTTTTGATCTTATTAACAAGAGAAAATTATGAAAATTCCTTTTCTGAAGGGTGGGGTAGGATCAGTGCTTTAAGGCTACAATAGCTATGCTGTTTGCTTCATTATAATTATTCCATCTGTCAGTTCAAGTGAGTGAGGCATACTCTGTTGTGGGAAGAAAGGGGCTTGCAACTGTAACTGATCTTAGAAGAATAACATTCTCCAATAGATGAAGACAATTTAAATTCATAGTTTGATTATGTAATATGAGAAGGGGTTTGGAAACTTCATGTTTGTAGCTTTGTTGGATTTGCAAAACAGCTGTATTAAACATTTCCTTTCTTGCAGTTTGGTTCAAAATCTGTTTGGAGGAAACTTGAGCTTATAACTGTAGCCAGGCATTTCCTGAATGATTTCCTTCCCCCCCCCCCCCTTTCTTCTTCAGACAGACTTGGTTAATTCACTCTTTAGGTAAGGGTACCACTTAACACTAATACAGTTGTGGCCACCCTAATGCTATCCAGATGAGTTGGAGTGCAACTCACATCATCAGCCATCTTGACCAGCTAGGGATGATGGGATTTGAACTCTAACACATCTGAAGGGAATCAGGTTATGAGAGGCTCTTTAAATTGACAGAACCTTTGCATATGTAACCTTGAAACTAAGAGCTGATACAGACGGCCGGGGTGGCACAGAGCTGCCCCTGGGAGCGGCAGACCGGGCCGCAGCAGCCACACACTGCAGCCCTGATCCTCCTTTTTGCCACCCCCAAAAGAGTGGCAAAATGCCGCTCCTTTTGGGGGCGGCAAAAGACTGCCCTTTCAGCCACCACCGCGGCTTTTTTGCACCCTTTTGGCGCAGTGTGTGCGCACGCTGTGCCACCAGGGCATCCTAATGCTGCACGCCATGTGGACGGGTGTGCGGCATCAGGACGGGGGTGGGGTGAAGTTGGGGTGGCCAGCATGTGGCTGCCCCACCCCAACTCCATCCCCGGGCCAGCCCTTTAGGCCGGTCTGTATCCCCCCCAAGTCACAGTGAATTCTGTAGGCCTTCTTTTCTAATAAAATTTATTTATTTATTTAGCACCATCAATGTACATGGTGCAGCAAGTATGCGTAGGATTAAAAGCTCAAGGGTGTCTAGTTTAGAGGACATAGGTTTTGTATGAAATATTTAATAAACATGATTATTTGCGCCAGTTTCCTGAACCCATCAGAATCTCAAAACTCTAATGTCAACTCCTCGATTCTTCCCTACAGTTTTGTTCCCAAGTGTATTCAGTCCGCCATGCAAAGTCTACTCAGGCCTTGGAATGGATTAGGTCTGTGGATTACTGATAAAGCACACACTTTGCTTGCAAAAGGTCTCAGGTTTCTGGCATCTCCTTGTAGGCCTAGAAAAAAATCTGAAATCTCAGAGAGTTATTGCCCATTAACCTGGATGAAGACTTGGGAAGGGAAAACATTCTCTACAGTCTCATGTATTTTATTGGTCTTAAAAGTATTTGTTCTTTAGTCAGTAGCAAGTTGATAGAGTTACCTAATTGTAACATAAAAAACGTACTTCTAACATATAGGTGCACTTATGGCAGTGCAACAGAGGTCTTCTGTCTCACTTTGCATAAGCTAGTACTATTTAATAAGACCATTTATTTTTGCTTTTCTAATATGAACACTATTTCCCATCTCCATAACTTCAGCACACCTGTCCTTCTAACATTTTTAAAGCATCATTGTTACTTGTCTGCTTAGTGAAAACCTCCTTTGATAGGATATTTTTGTCACCATGGCCCTAGTTCAGAGGAAGCTTGATAGAAGTTTTGTTCAGTGCAAGATCAGTTGCACAAGTTAGTAATGACAAATTTTAAAGTACTCTTAATGCATCCAAATGTGAATTGTCTGAGTAGAGGCCAAAATATATTATTTGCTCTCTTTAGATTGGATATTTCATTATGACATTGTAATGAGATCATAATGAACCTCTATTTAAAGGTTTAAACCTCTGTTTAAAGACCTCCAAAGAAGGAGGATCTTCTCCTCACCTTCTGAGACAGTCTACTCCACCCTTGAAAAGTTCTTTTAGTAAAGTATTTCTTTCCAATGTTTGAGTTGAATATCTTTTCTTGTAATCGGAATCCATTGGTTCATATACTGGTTTGCAGAGCCCCGCAGTAAACAAGCTTGCACCATCTCTTATATATATACCTTTATGTTTTTCAGTATTTAAATCCATGAATTCTCTGAAGGAGATTGAAATATTTAAATCCTTCTCAGTCATCTTTTCTCCAAATTAAACATACCTAGCTCCCTCCTAGGATAAATTTCTAGAGTGACATGCTTTGAAGATCATGTACGAGTCTTTGTCTTATGCAGTGGGCTCTTGGTATCTACTGAGTTGTGGTTCCAGGACCCCCTGTGAATACCCAAATCTTCACTGCTCAAGGCCCTTTATATACAATAGTGTAATAAAATGATGTCCCTTATAAACAATGTCAAATGTCAATTTTTGATTTAAAAAATACTTTCAAGCCATGGATGATTGAGTTTGTGGATGCAGGATCTGTTTTTGTGGCTATATTGTTGCAGATGTAATGCAAAAAAACATTTCTGGCAGCAAGAATTGTATTTTCTGTTACATCAGTTTCTAGCTGTCCTCCTATCTCTTAAAGGAATGAAGAGAAGACTTTTATGGGTGGTAAGATGGTTGATGTTTTTTATTGTAGAAAAAAATAAATCATAAATCAAAGAAGCTCTGCAGGTTGCAGAGTAAACTTTGAAGACCATTGGACTTTAATCCTCAACTGCGCTCTTTTTTTAAAAAAAGTTTAATGTACCACTACACAAATTTGAATTAGAATTTTTTTTTTACTTCAGACAAGTTTCAGAGTAATTCTAAATCCCAGTTCCCAAAATGTAGTGGTGAATGTTCAGCTTGGTATTTTTTCTGGTTATTTAAAACTCATTATTCTACCAACATGTTGATTTTAACTGAGTTACTGCTATTTCCAAATTACAATTTTCAGTCATTTGCAGCTTAATTTTTAGCAAGGTAGTAAATCATTCCCTGTGTAAAAGTATACATAGTTCAGCCAATGTATGGGAGGCCTCCAGGGTTATTTCTCTCTGCAAATGTTTTATTTGTTCACTCTTCCAAATATTGTTTTAGCTGACTAGTAGTTACACAAATAAAAAGCAGGCTGTGTTTGTGAAATAAGGGTTGCTGAGAGAAGACAATAGCTTAAGAACACTAAGTGATAGGACTTAACATTTTGAATATGTTACATTTAATTGTTTAACAGGGTCAGCATACAAGCCTCTAAAGACAAAGCCTTTCACAATAGATACACTGAGAAAAAGGCAGATTTTGTTACTATCAAAGCAGAGAGGAGCCAAAGTGCTTGTAATCTGAATAGGTATATTATATGTAGATGCAAAGGATGTGGTTGTAGTGGCTTGAGTGCTGGACTTGAATTCTAGGAGAACATGCATGGCAGGGGGTTGGACTGGATGACTCTTGTGGTCTCTTCCAACTCTATGATTCTATGATTCTAACAGGTTCAAATCCTTGCTCAGCCAAGAAGAACCATTGGGATTACGGTACATTGGGCAAGTCACACACTCTCAGCCTTAGGAGAAGGCAATGGGAAAAACCCCTCCGAACGAATTTTACCCCCAAAAGCCTAATGATAGGTTCAGAGTTGCCATACATCAGAAATGACTTGAAGGCATATAACAACAACAAAAGATTTGTCCCTCCAAATGGTATGCCAAGGAGATGGTTAAGATGAAGAATGAGAAAGAATATATTTCTGGTCCTACCTATCCAAATGTAACTTTTCCAGCACAACCAGCCACTTCTCTTTCACTTCTCTCCCCCAGCCTCCAGGATTCCACCTTTAGGTGGAAAGGTGGAGATTCTGGCTTGCAACATTTTGGTAGCAAAATGTTAAGAGGAAACATCCAGTTCACAACACTGTCCTATCATTAGTCAGAGTTAAGCAGCTGACCCTGATATTGATATGGAAAGAAAGGTGGTGGCAGCAGCAGCCTCCCTTGCCATCTTCCTGAGCCGTGGTGAAATTTTGTAGATGATTTAGGCTGACTGGTTTCTCTGACAAATTCCTTTGCCTCATACACCACAATCAGTTGGCAGAGAGGCAGACAACCTAGCTTGCACATTTCAGCAGGCATTGTGCATGCACATGGATCACTGTCCATGTGATATTGCTGGTGTGCCTACTGTTTCTACTGCAATGGGCAGTGTATCTTTAGGTGGAACTGTTTAGGGCAGTGAGCAAGCCCCAGATAAAACTGATTGAGCAGCAATAAAATGCTGGAGGACAGAGCTGTTTCTGCCACAGAACCTGCCCTGTCTCCTGCCAGTCAGTGTGCTGCTTTCTAGAAGAGGAGAGACTGGAGTCTTCAAGTAGATTTGTGAGTCAGAATACACCAAAGAAGATTGTGAAAGCTAGGAATTCTGGGGGCAGGAGGAGAGAAACTAAAGAGAGACACTAATGATGTTGGATGAGGTCCAGTTGGACATTTAGGCCAGATGATGATTCTGATACTGAAACACAAACTCTCAAGTGGGATAGAAAGGATATTGTAATAAATATGGGGAGCAAGAACAGGATTAAATAGTAGTTGCAGGTGATATTAGGTTTTGGTAGGAGCCCCATGTAACCAGTAAGTAATTTTTGGGCTACAGTTAGCTTCCTCTGATTTCTTTCTCTCACTTTCACATGTAAAATTTAATATACTGTACATGTTGCATATGAGGAAGTAGACCAAATCTACAAAAGTTTATGTTACAATTTCTTTTGCACAGTTAGTCTCAAAGGTACTACAAGATCCCTTTGCAGACTGATATTCCAGACTAACTAAAGGTTATGCTTTAGAATTCCACCCCCATGTTGCATACAGTTACTAAAGAAGTCTACCCAAAGTTCCAACAACTGATTCTCCCTAAATTTTCATTTTGTATTCTTTACATTTCCTCTGTTCAAAAATGTTTTAAAAAGACTTACAGTCTTCTTTGTATATGTATTTCTAATTTGTAGCTGTTGAACGTGTGGTCAATCATTGTGTGACAGGCACACACACTTGTGATATCCCTCTACGTGCTCGCTGCATATACTCTGGTGGCTCTTCTTACATTTGTACATGTCTGCCAGGATTCTCTGGTGACGGGCGTTCCTGTGTAGGTGAGTAAATCGTTTTTCTCCATTTTTCATCTTGTTCTTTTGGAGAAAAACCTGTTTTTTGAACTACAGCTCCCAGAATATACAACCAACATGGCCACTCACCATACTGACTAGGAAATTCTGGAAACTTGAGTTTCCCAAGCTGCTCTTAATTATGTTTGCACAATTTGGTTAACAAATTCCTCATCATTTGTTTAGATTCTAGCTATTTATAACAGTATTAAGCTGCCAGTCTAAAACATGAATATAACAAGTTTTTTTCAGACAAAGCTGACAAAGAGACGCTTCCCCTATGACCATTCCTCCACATTTTTAAAAAGGTTATTTTCAAAACTGGTATTGAACAGTGGGTTTCTCCAGTATTGTGACTGATGCTCTGTGGAAATGATCCTTGTGAATGTCCCAAATGCATTTTGTGAATCCAAGATCCAAAAGGCACCTTGTTAGTAATGCCAGAAATGAGCCAAGGAATGCTGACAATACCCACCTTTTCAGAGGTTTCCAAGATACCTCTGCGATTATCAGCATTCTCATGTGCATCAAGGGCAGGATCCAGTGATAGAGTTCCTCTGGTGAAATGGAGGACATCAGCAGAACCGGGAAGGCAGCAGTCAATCTGCCCCACTTATACACCTTCTTATACATCTCCAAAACCAGCTTCTAAACCTGATAAATCCCCAGAAGTGGTTTCTGAATGACACTGGAAGGGTGGGGAAGACACTGGAAGGCTGGAAGGGTGGGGAAGAAGGTTTTGCACGTTTTATCAACAAAATGTTTGATTTAGTTTATTATTTTCAGTGCATCATTTTAAAGCACATTTGATTGCAAAATTCATAGGGGAATTATTATTAAATACACCACCATTGTGCAACATTATTTTGAAAAGAATATCATCATTTTCTTCAGGCTCAGTATGTCACATTTGGTTCTAGCTCTTGAAAATATACAATGGGCCCACCATATTGGTGGGCTAGCCATCCATAGACTCAAGAGTCTGTAGATTGCCCTGCCCCATTATTATCAATGGTAGTGCAGGCACACAGCTGCACCAGTGCAGCCATGTGCACATTGCCACTCCATTGACTGTAATGGGGCTTGAGCATGTGCATTTTTCTCAACTATTGGTGGGGGGAACTGAACCCCCACAGATGGGAAGGGTGCACTGTATCTGGCATTGCTCTTGTTGATGTGTACCAAGTCATTTTCAACTTATAGTGACCCTAAAGCAAACCTGTCACAAGGTTTTCTAATGAGGTGTTTGCCTGGCCTTCTCTGAGGGTGAGAGAGTGTGACTTGCCCAAGGTCACCCAGTGGGTTTCCATGTCCAAGGAAGGGGTTCGAACCCTGGTCTCCCAGAGTCCTAGTCCAATACTAAG
The DNA here is from genome assembly GCA_026167975.1 of Phrynosoma blainvillii. Classification (NCBI taxonomy): domain Eukaryota; kingdom Metazoa; phylum Chordata; class Lepidosauria; order Squamata; family Phrynosomatidae; genus Phrynosoma; species Phrynosoma blainvillii. Next base: position 79,084,045 of record JANUYF010000001.1, read on the forward strand.
ACCACTACACCATACTGGCTCTCTTTTAATGACCTTCCTGCTAAACTGTAACTTTAATTTCCCCAAAATTAATCAACGTAGACTTCTCTTGATTTTGATTTAATCAAGCACAACTGGAAAAATGGGTCCCATTCTGGGAGAAAGGCAGGATATAAATCCCTTAAATAAATATATAAATAAATAAATAACTATTGAGCACACAACAAATGAAGTCTGGGCCTATAAAACATTCAGTGCTGGCAAACTAGTTAATTCTTGTTGAAAATCTGGTTTGCCACATTTTTGTTTTCCTTTTGTTTGTTTTTAACAATCTTGTTCCTCACACTTGGGTCACCTTAATGGTTTTTTGGCAGTTTTGTCTTGCTGCGTCTTTATAAACTTTGGAACCATTTCATGAACCCTAATCTATTCACTCTTAGTTAATTGTTTTGGAAAGATATCAGTGATACAAAAAGAATGGTGCAAAAATAAAGCTGTTCTTATTTGGTTTTGCACCGTTCTTTTTGAATCACTCTGAACAATTGCTAGAGTGGGATGTCAACGAACACTTAAATTTAAACACTACATTTGACTTAATATCTATGGTCATGGCAGGCTACATATTGGCACGATGAGGACATGGCAGCTTATGAGAAAATAAAGAGAGAAGACCCAGGTCCTTATGCAGACCAGAGGCAGGGCCTATATGCATACTTTTCACTTTCCTAAAAGGGATCTATCTTACTATAATAAATAACTACCAGTAATTTTGATAATTTTTTTTACAGATGTAGATGAATGCCAACTGAGCCGCTGTCATCCAGATGCTTTCTGCTATAACACACCAGGGTCCTTCAGCTGTCAGTGTAAGGCAGGCTTTCGTGGAGATGGTTTCCAGTGTGTGCCAGGAGGTAAACTTTTACTATGTCTTGTAAAAAATTCTGATGGAGGCAGACTGTTGTTAATAGTTTAGGGTGGAATCTGTTTGAATTAACAGAGGTTATGCACTAATGCTTAATCCTCTGGTTCATCAAATTGAACTCTCTGGTCAGACAGTAATTATTTGATATTGCTCTTTTACTATTTATCAGGAATTTTTTTTTAACTTTGAAAATTTACAGTGCACTCTATGCATGCCAGATAAGCCCTACTGAGTTCAGTGAGACTAACAACTGGATAAATGGATATAGAATTTCAGCCAGGCAAAGCTGTCACAAGGGAACCTAAATAGTTTAGAGGAACCAGAAACTTGTCTGACCTTGAAAGATAAACAGGTTCAGCCCTAGTTAGTACTTGGATGGGAGACTTTCTAGTGAGCAATGAATTTCACAACAGCTTAACTATGTAACTGCTATTCATGGATTTTTTAGAATGAAAACTGTGTTTTTCAGTGTTGCATTTTACTATTTACCTCTGCAGCTAAAAGGGGGGCCAAAATACCCTAAAGCAGGGGCCGGCAACTTTTTTATGTTGGGGGCCGGCGCACGTGCGCGTGTGTGTGCTTGCACATGCGCATGCGCACAACGCCCATTGTTGTGCACAGTGGGAATGCCATTTTGGAACGCCCTACGTGGGCCAGCATTTTGGAAGGCCCAACGGCACCGGCGCCGTTGGGCGTTCCAAAATGGCACCCCCCGTTGTGCGCATGCATGCGCAAGCGCAGGCGCGGTGGCGCCTGCGGGCCGTAGGTTGCCGACCCCTGCCCTAAAGGCATCAAATTCCATCTGATCTTGGAAGCCAGGCAGGGTCAGCCCTAGTTAGTACTTGCATGGGAGACTGCCAGTGAATACCAGGTTGTTGTTATCTGCCCTTGAGTCAACTGACTCATGGCAACCCTGTGGATCAGACATCTCCAAGACCCCCTGTCCTCCAGTGCCCTGCCCAGGTCTTGCAGGCTCAAGCCTGTGGCCTCTTTAATTGATTCTAACCATTGGACATGTGGTCTTCCTCTCTTTCTACTGCCCTCCACCATTCCTAGCATCATTGTCTTTTCCAGTGATTAATGCCTTCTCATGCTGTAGCAATAGCAATTGCAAGTACATTTCCATATCAGTGAACTAGCATTCCCTAGCTGGTTTACAATGTGTAAGCCAATTGCCCCCAACAACTGGGTACTCATTTTACCAACCTATGAAAGGATGGAAGGCTGAGTGAACCTTGGAGCCCTCTTCTAGGATGGAACTTACAACGTTATGGCTGCAGTACAAGCATTTAACTACTGTGCCACCAGGACTCCTTTGGCTGTGGCCAAAGTATAACAGTTTCAGTTTAATCATCCTGGCTTCCACAGAGAGTTTGGGCTTGATCTGTTCTAGAACCCATTTTTTTTGTTTTGTTTTCTTTGCCATCCACGGTATACTCAGCATTCTTCTCCAGCACCACATCTCAAATGAATTTATTTTCTTTTTATTGGCTTTCTTCACTGTCCAACTCTCACATATAGCCGGCCATACATGGTGATGAGGAATACAATGGCTTGCATGGTCCTCACTTTGGTATTCAGAGTTATATCTTTACACTTTAGGATCTTGTCCAGTTCTTTCATAGCTGCCCTTTTCAATCCTAATCTTCTAATTTCTTGACTACAGTCACCATTCCAATCGATATTTGGGAACTCTTTTAACTATTTCAGTTTTCTCATTATCTTTCTAGAACGAATTCTTGTGTATCTTCCATGGTCATTGTTTTTGTTTTCTTGATGTTCAGCATTAAGCTTACCTTGGCACTTTTTTCCTTGACCTTCTTCAGCAATTGCTCTATGACTTTCTTCATTTTGCCGGTAGTATTGTGTCATCTGTGTATCTGAAGTTGTTACTGTTCCTTCCTCCAATTTTCACTCCTCCTGTCTCAGAGTCTAAGCCTGCTCTGCATATGATATTTTCTGCATAAAGGTTGAATAAATAGGGTGATAGTATATAGCGTTGTCCTTGCTGGTTGGGAAGCATTCTGTTTCTCCATATTCAGTTCTGATGGCAGCCTCTTATCCTGAGTGCAGACTATACATTAGGACAATCAAGAAATGGCACTCCCATTTCTTTGAGAGCATTCCACAACTTTTGTGACCTAAGCAGTCAAAGGCTTTGCTGTAGTCAATAAAGCACATACAAGTTTTCCTTTGGTATTCCCTAGTGTACGCCATTATCCACTATATGTATGCAATGTGTATACATATATGTAAGAGCCCTGGTGGCGCAGTGGTTAAATGCCTGTACTGCAGCCACTCACTCATAGACCACAAGATTGCGAGTTCAGTAGTAGCCAGGGCTCAGGCCAGACTCAGGCCTGCATCCTTCCGAGGTTGCTAAAATGAGTACCCAACTGTTGGGAGGCAATGAGCTTACAGTTGTAAACCGCTTAGACATCCCACAGCGTGATATGAAGCAGTATATAAATGAAGCTGCTTTTGCTTTGCAATGTGGTCTTTCTGAAGAGACACTAGGGACCTCTTTCTTTCCAACTTGAATCTCTGGGATTTTTCGCTCCATATGTGGTAGGAGTCTTTGCTGCAGAATTTTGAGCATGACTTTGCTTGCATGGGAAATTAGTGTGATGGTCCTGTAGTTACTGCAATATTTTGGGTATTCTTTTTTGTGTATAGGAATGTATATTGATCACTTCCAATCTATGGACCACTGCTTTGTTTTCCATATTTGTTGGCAGATTTTAATTAGAACTGGACTTGATTCTACTAGTTGCTTTGAGACTGATGTTCACCTCGCTTTCCAAAATTTGGGGTTCATCTTCATATGTTTCTTCTTCCCATGTGTCATTCATCCTTTTGCATTTTTATATAGCGCTTCAGTGTATTGTTTCCATCATGTTTTTTTTTTCCTCGTGTTGTGTATTGCATTCCTCTTCTGATTGTAGAACACCCCCATCCTTGGTTTAAATTTCTCTTTGAATTCCCAGATCTTGTGAAAGAGCTCTCTTGTTCTTCCTTTTTTGTTGTCAGCTTTTATTTCTCTGCATTTATTGTTGCAGTAATTCTCTTTATCCTTGTGCACTAATCAATGGACAGTAGCATTCATGGTTCTGACTGTGTTCCTATCTCCCTTTTCTTTTCTTCTCATCTCTTTTTAACTGTTTGAAGTATTTCATCTGTCATCCACTGTTTCTTCTCCTTCTTTTCCCCCACTGTTATCATCTTTCTTTGTTCTTCTTTGACTATGTACAAAACCAGGTGCTTTAGGCTTTATTTCAGATAAAGGAGCTGACAAAATCATCTTTGATTATTTATTGCCTAAGAAAACTCTATGAAACTGATGGGGTCACCATAAGTCAACAGGCAACTTGAAGCCATATATACACAAAGCAGTGCCAAGGTGGTGGTGGGTGGGAGATATTGTACAGGCCTCTGTGAATCAGCTCTACTGGAAAGTTGACTGTTGTTCAGTCAGTGAAGCACAGTTTGAATCTTCTGTATCCTTATAAATATCCAGGATAGAACTAGCCTGTGAACCTCTGTTTGCCAGTTAAAACCCAGTAACAGACAAAGCAGCCACTCTATATGATCTATTAAAAGCTGGACCTATTGGGGGTGCTTTAATTGTATATTCCTACATGGCAGGGACTACATGGACTGAGCTTGAATGTTGCACTAGCACAGAACTAGACCCATGGAATACTTGGCTTGCAAGAACAGCTGTTAGCGTCTCTCACTGCTCTGGGGGATGAAAAAATTGAAAGCCTTATTGCACAGCAGCCTAACAGCTTTTCAGTCTCTGTGAACAAATTAAAACCTGTCTGTCTCCTCCAAACATGCTTTTCCTTTTAGTTAAGGAATAGAATATGGTGCTTCAGCCAGCCAGGGGAAGAGCCAGCCAGCTTTGCTTTACTTATGGTACTGTTTTGTCTCTAGTTATTGCAGACCTATAGGATTATGTTTTGCATCTTTGTTAGCAATTTATTTTTGGTTAATACAAATACTCTTAATATTACTTTGAGCCTCTCTGAATCTTTGAACTAGAGGACTGATTGTACTGATACAGATGTTTATTTATATAACAAATCCATCACTTGAAGTGGCTGTGAAAATTGCCTGGAACTTTAACATATATTCTGCACATAGCCAGCTTGTTAACAAAAGAGTTACTGATGTAAGCAGTGACATTCCAGCAGCTATTAAGAACGTCTGTATTTCATTATTCCCTCAGGCTCCATTGTTTCATTTCAAAAAGAAGCAGATGGCCAAACTTGTCACCCCTTCATGTCCCATCGTCTATGTTTACCAAACAGAAACCAATCCGGACAGTCTGGCTGGGACCATTAAAAGTCATTTGCCAAATGGTTAATATGTGTAATCCATGGGGAAAATAATTGTGGCAAAAGCCTATATCAAATTTGCAGTGCTCCATGTAAGAAACAAAATTGAATTTGCTATAATAGGAATGAAAAAGTACATGAGCCCCAACTCCTTGTGCTTCTTAAATCCTTCATGAACTCCCCATTGCTCCCAGATGAACAAAAAACCCCACCCCAAACCACCATCTAGAATGACATTAGCAATAAAAAAAGCACCACACACCCATAAAATACCTTGCTAACCCCTACCCAACGTTTTCCCAAAAAGGAAACCAGAAGTAGTTTTCTGGTCACTTCTGGGAATGATTTTCCACTGAAAATGTAATGTGTGATCCACTGCTAGGGCATGGAGGCAGAAATTGGCCACTATCACATTTGCCCACCCCTGAACTATAAGATCAGTATTCTAACAACAATGTCTTCATCTGCCAGTCTTTGAAGCTGTATGGATCACAGAACAAAATAAACTGAATAACTGTTCACTTTGTGGCCACTGCATATAACCTCACACCACTTGAAAACGACTATCACCCAAAAAATATTCCTTTATTTGGATGACAATTTCTGTAATCCCCAGTCAACATAGCTAGAGGAATTATGAAAGTTGTGGTCCAAAAATACCTTGCTCCATATATATGTATATATTTATTTCCAAATTGTTGTCACTGCATGATGGCAATTTCAGTACGTGGTGGCTTAGTGGTTAGGACACTGATTCTGACAATCACAAGGTTGGCAGGTCAAGACTCAAGCACCATGCAACAGAGTGAGCTCCTGTCACTAGTCCCAGCTTCTGCCAACCTAGCAGTTTGAAAGCATGTAAAAATACATGCTTTTATGTGGGAAGGTAACAGTGTTCCATGCAATCATGCTGGCCACATGACCATGAAGTTGTCTTTGACAACACTGGCTCCTTTGGCTTAGTAATGGAGATGAGCACCACCCCCTACAGTCGGACTTGACTAGACAATCTTGTCAAAGGGGAAACCTTTACCTTTTTACCAATTTCCACACTATAGCAAATAGTAGCATTACTAGTTATTATGGTAACTTGTAGAAAATTGCCTGTGTATATAATGAGCAAATGCACAGAAACTGCTTACCATGTGATGATGGGTACATGTGGAACCATATTAATATGTACCTACATCATGGATGTAGCATACACTTGTTCCTCCATATTCACTGGGGTTAGGGGACAGGACCCCCATGAATGGAAAAACAGCAGATAACAAAAACACTATGTTTTTACCTGAGAGAAACCTTTCTAGGAATCTCTGGGTCCTCCAGTGCAACTCTGTGGTCAACATCTGCCAGACATTGACCATAGAATTGCACTGGAGGAGCTACAAATGTCTAGTGCAGTGTTCTCTCTAGGAATGTCTAGGTTCTTCAGTGCGACTTTCGGTTAAAATTGACCATAGAGTTGTGCTGGAGGATTAATCCATGAATAATCCATGAATAATCAAATCTGCAAAAGTCAAAGCTGCAAATGTGGAGGGATGGATGTATCTCCTTTCCCCTGCCTGTTTAAAGTGTTTGCTATAATCACAGGCAACACATGTTGCCTAAGTTGTATAAGCTATATGAATTTTTATTTTCAGTAGCTGATAAGATTAGTTTCCTGATGTTTTGGTTTCTGCCAGGATTTTACTGGTGTTGAATATACAAGAAAGAAGTTGGAAGTTTTTCAACCCATTAGATCATCAGTAACTTATTACTATTGTAAATACCCATAGCTTAGGAGTCTCTACTACAACTCTGGGGTATTGCAGTTCTGGAACCTCATGAGTTCTCTTGCTGGACCAGTGCTTGTCCTCCTCTGCTCCATCCCAAAGTCATTTCAGCCAAATCATTGGTGAAAAAACCATTTCATGTCATTTAATATACAAAATCTTTAGTTATATGTCATCACCTATTTCTGATGCAGAAGAACCTTGGGTGGTATATTGGTTACAGTCTACTTACAGTGGATTTTTAAAGTAGAATATGATACAAATGGAATGGAAAATGAACACTCACAACTCTTCCTTTCCTATATATATATATATATATTTATTTATTTATTTATTTATTTATTTATTTGCAGAATTAGAGAAGACAAAATGTCAGCGGGAACAAGAACAAATTGTGGCTTTTGGACCAAGAGGACCCAGGCCAGTTGACCAGTTTATTCCTCAGTGTGATATCTATGGGAATTATTTGCCAACCCAGTGCCATTCGAGCACTGGATATTGCTGGTGTGTAGACAGAGATGGTAATGAAATTGATGGAACCAGGAGTGGTCCAGGAATCCGACCTCCATGTAAGATGTAACAGTTTCCTCATTTAGAATCTGATTAATTGATTGTTATATCACAGACCTCTCTTACAGCCCTTTTCCAAACTTTCCTATTCACTTAGACTTTCCATATCAATAAGCCATGTTGAAAGGATTTATATGACCAGGGTGTATTTAATTTAAATCACTATGTAGAAAGACTTGATTTAATAATGTGATTCCCCCCCTCCCAAAGGGCACTCTTCCTCATTGTAAGCTTAATACATATTTTAAACAATGGAGTTACTGAAGACTCACTCTTGCTGGTATAATCTTAATATTTACATCCAGATGAAGTTTTCATTTTTAGAATAACAACTTTTTTGTTTAGTTTTACAGTTATATCAAAATACTGCTTATACTATTAGAAACACATCACAGTCAGATAATTATGAAATTGTTTTGAAGTGAACTATCTCTAGTTTAATAGGTTAATCATTCATGTTTGGACAACTTTTCTGCTGTACTTTATTCGAAGGAGACAAATAATCATTACCTTAATAATGACAATTTAAATATGTAGAGAGATCTTGTAGCACTTTTGAGACTAATTGAAATAAAAAAGTTGGCAGCATGAGCTTTCGTAGACTTCAGTCTACTTCCTCAGATGTATAAGGAAGTAAACTGAAGTCTACGAAAGCTCATGCTGCCAACTTCTTTATTTCAGTTAGTCTCAAAAGTGCTAAAAGATCTCTCTACTTACTGATTCTACAGACTAACACAGCTATATCTCGGAATTCAACAATTTAAATAGTTTAACTAAGGGGCTCTGCAGACAGCGCAAAGTGCCATCTTGGAGCCAGGGAAGGGGAGGGGCACCTTGGACTCCAGGCGCCCCAACTCTTTCCCGAGGACATCATCGGAGCGCCAGAGCTCCGATGATGTTCTCCCAGCCCAGCCTCTGCACGAGTTGAGCCGGAAGAGCCGCGGAAGAGCCGCACAACAGCTCTTCCGGCGCCCCTTCTGCCCGCTCTGGAAGGAGCACTATTTTAGCGCTCCTTCCAGGGCCGGCAGAAGGGGTGCCCTGGAAGGAGCACTAAAATAGTGCTCCTTCCAGAGCGGGCAGAAGGGGCGCCGGAAGAGCCGTTGTGCGGCTCTTCCGCATCTCTTCCGGCTCAGCCCGTGCAGAGGCTGGGCTGGGAGAACATCATCAGAGCTCTCACCGTGTGCAACGGTGCCCATGGCCGCCCATCTGCAAAGGCCCAAAATAACATTAAAGCTTATATATTCTTGTATTTGCTTAAACATCCATGTCTGTTAACTGGTGTACATAAACAAAATATCTTTAAAAAAAACACCAAACCTCAGACTATCAATCCATTCCACACATAAAAAGCTTAAAACACTATCCCCTGTAGCTGAATCATCTTCATCTTTTTGTCTGTTTATAATATGGAAAACAAAAACAAACTTCCTGCTTTATCAGGTCCCAAATGATTTCTCAGTTTAGAATGAACGAGTCCAAAGGACGAGAATATTCTTTCTGCGCCAGCGGAAAAAAGCTACTGGTGTTAAAAGTGAAATTATTGCTTCAACAGACTAAGGGCTGATGCAGACCGGCCGTTTGGGGCAGCACAGAGCTGTCCCAGGAAGTGGCAGTTTTGGCTGCAGCAACCCCACGCTGCAGCCCCGATCCTCCCTTTTGCTGCCCTGGAAAGAGTGGCAAAATGCTGCTCCTTTTAGGGGCAGGAAAAGGCCACCCTAAGAGCTGGTGCTGCGGCTCTTCAGTGCCCTTTTGGTGCAGTATGTTTAAATGCTGCGGCATCAGGACGGTGTCGGGATGGGGTTGGGGCAGTCGGCGTGAAGCTGCCCTGCCCCAACTCCGCCCCCAGGCCCTAAGTGACTTCCACCAGTTCAGTGGTGGGACTTTCTTTAAAACATCATCAACAAACATATCTTTCTAGAATGGTTGCCCCTTAGCTCTGAAGTTTATTATAATTGTCAGTACAGATGAATGATTGCTTGATACCCATGTCATAGCTAAGTCATCTTTCTCACTGTTAAGGTTTGACCCTGGTACTGGATATTGACAATATTTGCAAGAAAATGAACTGGAATCGGTGCTTGTGCCATTCATTTTTTTAATGCTTGTAATTCTGTCAGTATATAGTTCTGTTTTTAAGTGCTCACTCAGTTCCTTCCATTAGAAATACCAAAAAATTAGATACATAACATTTCAAGCTCCATGGATGTATAAGGTTGCAGTCCTTGACCAAGGAAATTACAAAGGAGGACTAGAACCCAAAGGATCCCAATTGGCCTGGGACCGCAGCGACCAGATGGCCTACTCCCAAAGTGGGCCGCCACCGCAGCCCCAAATGGGCCTCTGGCAGGAGCGTATTAGATCCGCTCCTTTTGCTGGTGGCTTTGGGCCACCACAGGCAGACTTGGAGCCGCTTCCAGCCACATCAGGGGCATGCATGGTCTAAATGTCACACCCCTGAAGCAGCTGGAAGCTCTTCTATTTGGCCCGTCTGTTTTGATCCAGAAACAGCTAAATTGAATTATAGTTACAAATTCCAATCTATTGACAGAATCCTGAACAAATACAGTGCTTCATAGCACACTACATGTACTAACACAAGAGTCCTCACTACTGCACATTTAACCAAAGAATTCTTAAAGAAGGGTTTCAATCCAAAGAAATGGAATTTTCGTAAGCAGATTTGTCTAAAGCTAGTTTGTTTTAAAAGTGTGGCTACATTCTCCCCCCCCTCCTTTTTATGCTGCAAGAGACTAAGATGATTGCTTCTTCAGAAACTACAAGGAGCCCTGGCAATGCAATGGTTAAATGTTGGTGCTGTAGCCACAAAATTGTGAGTTGGATCCCAGGGATCCAAGGTCAATTCAACTTTCCATCCTTTCGTGGGTAAAATGAGTACCCAGCTTGTTGGGGGCAATTGGCTTACAGATTGTAAACTGCTTGAAGAATGCTGAGTTCACTATTAAGTGGTATAGAAATGTAAATGTTAATACTGTTGCCACAAGCAATGTATAATATGGCCACCAGGTACTGATTAGTATGGAATGCAATGAGCACATATAATGTTAGTTCTATAACATCCTTACTGGCTTCCAGTTGGTTTCTAGGCCTTCAAACCTTTTTGAAGATTCTCCCTGCTGTGTCAGCTGCAGACACCAAGCCTGTATTTACTGCCTTATAAATACATGAAATAAGACATTTGATAGTAACAGAAATAGCTAAGGTATTTAGTAATGTATGTGAGTGGTACAGATGGGGAAGTGTCTTCCTTGATAAATCGTACTCCTCTGGAAAAATATATAGAAGGGAATGAATAGCTCTCTCCAAATACATTCCTTTGTTTTCATTTATAATGAGATCATCCAAGTAAAATTCTGCCCTTGTATCCTCAAAAGAGACATTTGATTCAAACCTATAGCATGTCCATTTCTGTACCAATTATCATTGAACTCAGCACTCTCTAAGCGGTTTACAATCTGTAGGCTAATTGCCCCCAACAAGCTGGGTACTCATTTTACTGACTTACAAAAGGATGGAAGGCTGAGTCAATCTTGGATCACTTGGTCATGCTTATTCAGAAAGATTGACCAGAAGTAAGTCCATGGATGTCAATGGGAGCTGACTCCCTTGGGCAAGGTTGCATCTGCACTGCAGAAATAATGCAGTTTGGCACAACTTTAACTGCCATGATTCAGTGCTATGAAATTCTGGGATTTGTAGCTTTATGAGATACTTAGCCTCTGTCAGAGAATTCAGGTGCCACAACATACTAGAAATCCCAAGATTCCATATCATTGAGCTGTGAAAGTTAAAGTGTGTCAGACTGCATTATTTCTGCAGTGAAAATGCAGGCTAAGTGTACACAGAATTATAGTTACAAGGATGTGCTTCACTGGCTCCTGTTGAATCTAAGGTATTTTGATGTGTTAAATTTTGGTGGTGTTCTGTGTATTTTAGTGTAATCTCCCCTTGCAGACAAAGTTTAGTCTCGTTTGCATTTGCACAATCTGACTGCGTATGTTTTCTGTCCTTTGTCAATAAGGTCTGAGCACAGTTGCTCCCCCTGTCGTGGTTGGTCCTTCCGTAAAACCAGATACAATTCCTCTGCCTCCAGGAACACACTTACTGATTGCTCAGAGTGGAAAGATTGACCATGTCCCTCTAGAGGGAAATGATATGAGGAAACTGGATGCAAAAGCTTTGCTGTATGTGCCAGTAAGTATCGCTTGAACATGATGTGACCATTTGGTTTAGTGAAAACAAGTTTTTAACTGAAGAGTTACTAAGGAAGAGTACATTTCAAATTCAGTATCAAAAACAATGACGCATCTGACTTTTAAAAACAATCTAACTTGATTTCCCATAAATTTTGAGGGTTCAAAATCCATTTCTAAGTGTTAGGTTGCAAACAAAAGTCCAAGGACCCTGAAATGGATAGTGGCATTCAGTGTTTGAAGTTGCTGTTTCAGCTGTTTTAAATCTGGATTTTGAGATTTTTTTAGATAGCTTTTAGGAGTTTTAAAAGAGCAGTTTAATGTGGTTTTAAAATGTTTTTATCTCTGTGTTGTTTTAATTGGTTTTTACTTATTCATTGCCTCAGGACACTTTGTGGGCTGAGAGGTAATACAGAAATACTTTAAATAAATAGGCAAATCAATAAATACTGAAGTCATGGCCAGTTTTGTAATTTTAAGGAAGTGCATTTCCAAGAAAAGTATGCTCTTCCTGTTGTACAATATTGTTCAACTTTTCTTGTTTTCAGAATAGGCTCTCCAAGCTATTATAAACAAATTCATGCTGTATGTAGAATTACTTTTTATAGGCTTTCTTAGCAAGTCAGAATCTCCTATAAACTTCCCAGTGCTTTTTAATAGCTCTAGAGACTCTTGAATTTTAGCAGTACATACTAGCTATGGAACTCTAAAACTATTTGTGGCCTTTAAACTTCTTTCGTTGAGTGCTTCATCTTCCTCTGCTTGATGCTCTCTTCTCCTTTTATAAAATGTACAATCTTTCTTAATAATTTCTTGCACTCCAGTCAGTCTCCTATATTCTTCCATATGTTTCTTTTCTAGCCCCTTCTCTATGCCTGGCCTCAATGAGTAAGTATGTCATTTTCCAGTGCTTCATCTTTTCTTGCACTTCTTCTTTCTTTCTAATGGCTCTCTCATTTTTTCCCCATTCTGTCATGCCCCTTGATTGTTATTGGTACATCTTTATTAATATATCAGTGTCTTATTTGCTTTAGATTTTCATTTTGGTCAGAGTGTGGTTGCCACAGCCCCAGTATGGTGCTCCCAGGGGCGGCACAGAGCCACCCCCAAGGGGCCATCGGCATCGGCCCATAATCTCTTCTGGCCTGCTACAGCTCTGTAAGGCCACAGACGCAGGACTTCTTTAGCCTTGCTACCCAGACTGGGATCCTTTTTAACTTGAGATGGCTGGGACATCTGTATGCAAAGTGTGTTCTCTGCTGCTGAATCACAACCAAAGAATTATGAGTTAGAAATGATCCCCCAGAGTTATCTAATCTAACTTCCATCAGCGCAGCAAACCTGTGTTAGAGCATTCCTGGCAGATGGCTATGCGACCTCTACTTAAAAACTTCCAATGCAGGAGAGCTCACTGCCATTCAGAACAGTTTATGCCACTGCTGAACAGCCTTTGCTGTCAGGAATTTCTGAAGAATCTTTATGTTGCATACATATATGATATATTACTTTGGATCCATACAGTGGGATTGGATTGAAACAACTGAGAGTGGACATACAACAGCTTCTATTGTTATTCTACAAATACACTTACCAAGTCTACATGAGTCCTAGCTTCTACTTGCAGCAGTTGTGCTTATAAGCAGTACATAATTTAGTTTCCTGTGTCATTGTAGTGTGAAGGGTAAAGCAACTTTGACTCAAATCTCTCCCTTAGATGGTGCAGTCTTTCTGTGCTGCTGCTTCAGATTAATTTCAGTAGGTTTAAAAGTGGCTCCTTTCTCCTCTGTAATGATCTGGTTTGCTTTTGTTTTTACTCCCAACTGTTAGCAACATTTGTTGTGGATGCATTTCCCATTTTAACATTCACTGTACAGGTTTTACCTAAGTGTTTTAACAAATTTAACCCTTAAGCATTTTTTTTAGAATTGGAAGTGTGATATATTTTGAGATTTTTAATAATTGCTCTAACTTTCAGGATAAAGTTCTTATTGGAGTTGCTTATGATTGCTTAGAGAAGATGGTTTATTGGACAGACATCAGCAGCCCATCAATCAGTAGGGCCAGCCTGGGTGGAGGAGAGCCCGTATTCATCATAAAGACAGGTAAGATTGTATATATTTCTTCTTCATGACTCCAGGTAATATCTAGTTGGTGTCTCTCTTTCATCCAGCAATGACTTGCACTAGCAGAACAGAGTGAAGAAGATTGTAGACCATCTTCCCTTTTACTGCAATACTCTCTACTATCTTTAATTCTATTCTGAAGAGTTCCTCAAACTGTTAGAACAGATCTGAAATAATGGAACAGGGAGAAGTGGCCAAAAGTTGCCTCCCTATCCATCTTGCTGTTAGAACCCATAGTTGGATTAGAAAAGAGACATCAGTTGGATACATCCCATTATTTCCAGCATTAAAGAAAGAGAATTTCATAAACAAGTTAAACAATCCAAGTCTAGAACATATTAATGTAAAGTTGGTACAGAGCAGAGAAGACATGCAAGTCTCTCAGCTGAGCTATCCTGTCCCTGGGGCTCACCTGGGTCAGTCCTTGGGTCAGTTCACACTCCCATCCCTGCACCAACCCAGGACAGGGTGCCACTCCTTACTTTTCTTTCTGACAAGCCCCCCCCCCAGTTGTCCATGTAGTGTGGAAATGGGGTGCCTGGCTGCACCTATGTGGCATCACATCAGATGGGGCGACTGGGGGGTTTCTCAGATGATTGCCTGCTGGAAGGATAAGGAGTGGGGTGGGGGCTGTGTGAACAGCCTGGTTTTGCCACAGAATTTCTTAGAAACTGCAAAACCAGGGCTATTTTACCCTCTGGATTTGTGTCTGCACAGGCAGGATTGGGCTCAATCCTGCCACTAGTGTTTTGGCCTGCATTGTCTAAAGTGGACAATGCATGGCCAGGGAGAAGCTAGGTCATTTGGCCCATGCAGACAAGCCCTTGGTATCTGTTGATGTCTTATAGACATGCATCAGTAGGAGTAGACTGTGAATGTATATATTTATTAGTATACCCAGCTGTAGAACCTTGTATAGGTTTACAAGGGCACGATGCTGGCCACTGCATTTACCTTTTATCCATTCTTGAGCCAAGATGTCTTTAGTTTATTAGTGAGTCAGCAGGAGGATGACATGTTCAAAAATAAAGTTGTCAATTGAATTGATTCGGCATATTGTTTCTTTCCTCAGTTTCCTTTCTTATGCCTTAATAAGAATGTATTATGAATTTAAACAGTACAAGAAAGCTCAAGATAATCTGACTCCCATTAAAGTCAAGTGTAACAAATTTGGATTTTAATGTTGCACAATTTGCTTGCATAGATACAATGTAGTAGCAGCATAGCTGTCCACAATGCATATCTACTCAAAGATAAACCCAAACGTATTCAATAGAATTGTAGCCTCAATGGCAAAAATACCCCAATGTCTGCCTTTTGTTTGCTGGTCTCTCCCTACCGCTGTATAATTCTGTCTGTCTGTGTATGTGTATATACAAATATGATTAATTAGCTATGGATTATTTCAAAATCAGCTGTAGAGTAAAATAGAGAAAAATATAAAAAGAAGTAAGGGGGGGGGGAAGGAATAGCAATAGCAAGTACATTTCTATACTACTTACCAGTGCACTTAAGCACTTCCTAGGTGGTTTACAACATGTAAGCTAATTTTCCTCAACAAGCTGGGTACTCATTTTAGTGACCTCAGAAGGATGCCAGGCTGAGTCGAGCCTGAGCCCCTGGCTGGGATTGAACTCACAACCTTGTGGTTTGTGTGTGAGTGGCTGCAGTATAGGCATTTAATCACTGCACCAGCAGGGCTCTGTAGCAGTAGCAGCAATGTAGCAGTAATTTTAAGACTAAAGTAATTGGAATTTATTTTTGTGTTAACTGTCATGGATATAAACTCACTTCTTCGGATGCTTGCAGTGTGATAATAAATGCTCAAGTATAAAGCATACATATACTTTTGTGGAAGTGGAATGGACTATAATAGAATCTAGAAGGATGCAAACCATGACCTTTGCCCTTAAGTTTCAAAGAGCTGACTACAGAGAGAAAGGTCTTCAGTTAGTGACAGTTGATCAGTTAGTGTTGATGTGTGAAAATAATAAATTACAGTTGTCCCTCTGTTTTCGCGGACTTCAAATCTGCACCCAGAGCCTGTTCATGGGTGGGAAACAGAGGGGGATGAAATGGGGTGCACACTCACAGGCGCACACCCCCATTCAAGCCTATGGGACTTGAATATTTGCGATTTTCCATTTTTGCAGTGGCGGGTGGGTTCCGGAACGGATCCCCCACAAAAACAGAGGGGCAACTCTATTTAATAAATAAAAATAATAAATTTTGCTTACCAAAAGTCAGTTTCTTGGGTGGCAAGATTCCCTTTGTTACTATAGTGAGGACTCTTGTATTAATATATGTAGTGTGCCATGAAGTCATTGTCTTTATTTATACATTTGCTAATATATTGGAATTTGTAAATACAATTCAATTCAGTTGTTTATCTTTCTAGTCTGGTCTTCCCAGGTTTTCATTTTAGATACAGTGACAGATGAGAAAACTTTACTAAGTTAAATGTTTTTTCCTAACTGCAATATTGTATCATATTGCATAACTTTTGAGTGCTGTATTTGTGCTCATCATTTAAATTTTTTAATGATAGTGTTGTTATAGTGCATAGTTGGATTGTTCTGTCCTCTGTAATATGGCCCCTTCCAGCTATTATCTGCCTCTCCAGTTGCATTGCCTATGAATTACATGAGCTTCCCAAATTTCACAGCTGCAAAGGCTACTCTACAGGGAGAAATGTTCCCCCTTACTGCAATTTAATCAGCTAGGTGAGTTGTATGTAGCTTCATAATCCTTCCTATTGCAAGGCTCTGAGCCTTGAATTCCATCCAGTCTTGCTGTAACACTAATAATGCAATTGCACAAAATTATGCCTAAAATGGAGTTAGGGATGCTCACAGTATGCATTGCAAACTTCATAGCATCTTGAATGGGCTGAATTTCTGTCTGGCTGCTTTTCAACCAGCCTGGAAAAACATTTTACTGTAGGCCACAATGCTACATTAACTCTCCTAACTGATGGCTCAAAGATGAAAGACAGCAAAGGAATAGATTGTTCTGCTTTCAGATCAGGACTCCTGGTGATACAAGCAGTTATTCTTAGACCATAATAGATGGACGCTCCTGTTGTGCATTGTTTTGCTTGAAATAAGAAGGAATAATTTTAGACTATGTATTGGAGAGGAAAGCTAGAGCTCAGTCTCTAGAGCAGGGCTTTTGACGTAAAGCAAATCTCTTGGTTTTATATAGGGTTACATTGATTTCTGTTGTAATTTATATTGCTGGTTCCTGGAGGAACAGAAAGAGAATGAGAGAGAGAGAGAGAGAGAGAGAGAGACTGCATACTGAAGATTTTATGATGTGCTAAAATTTTATAACAGTCATAAGTGCTACATAATCTGTAAATATAAAAATGTATATTAACTTGAATGGTTATGTGAGCAATCATACCCCTGCATTCCCTATTGACCTATTTGATATGCTTGGAAATAAATGAAGTCCAAAACTATAAAATGTTTGTGGAAAAGAGTGGATATTTAGAAAGCTTTATAAAGAAAATCTTAGATATGTGGGTAACACCATATTACTAGCAGAGAACATCACAGAACAATTACTAAGGAAGGTCAAAGCTGAAAGTGCAAAGGCAGGCTTAAAGGTGAACATAAAGAAAACTAAAGCAATGACCACAGAAGAAATATATATAAATTCAACTTAGACAATGAAGAAGTTGAAATAGTTAAAGAGTTCCTGTACCTAGGATCAAACATTGATCAGAATGGTGACTGCAGTCAAAAAATAAGAAATCTAGGAATGAGAAGGGCAGCTGTGAAAGAACTAGATAAGATCCTAAAGAGTAAAGATATACAACTGAGCACTAAAAGCAGAATTGTCCAAGCCATAGTATTCCCCATGTACTGCTGTGAGAGATGGACAGTGAAAAAAAGCAGAGAAGAAAATAAACTCATTTGAGATGTGATGCTGGAGAAGAGTGCAGGGAAGTCACAGGCATGAATCTAAAGACCTATGCAGAGCAGTGGAGGATAGGGGGGCTAGGAGATGTATCATCGACAGAATCACCATGAGTTGGGGCTGACTCTAGGGCAGTTAACAACATAAAGAAAAGAAGAAAGTACCCTCCACTCTTAAAATGAAAAAATTAATAAAGTATGGATCTAGACTCTTCTGTGTTCACATTAACCAGGTGTGTCTCTATGTGTAATGCATATGTATATGAATTACCTTCAGAGTATATTTCAGAGACAT
This sequence comes from Phrynosoma blainvillii, assembly GCA_026167975.1. Taxonomy (NCBI): domain Eukaryota; kingdom Metazoa; phylum Chordata; class Lepidosauria; order Squamata; family Phrynosomatidae; genus Phrynosoma; species Phrynosoma blainvillii. Next base: position 79,102,183 of record JANUYF010000001.1, read on the forward strand.
AGGGCCTCTACAGATGAGCAGCCATGGGCCGCCCCAAGAAGCCGCGGATTGAGACCGAGGCTGCCCCATGCCTCAGCCCTGATCCACCCTTATGGCGCCTCTGAATCCTCCTTTCAGAGGATTCAAAACGGACGCCAGAAGAGGCACCGGGCGCCTCTTCCACGCTCCTTCCAGCTCAGCATGTCCGGATGCTGAGCCAGAAGGACTTCATCAGAGCACTTGCCATATACAATGGCAAGCGCTCTGATGACGTCCTCAAGAAGGGGTTGGGGTGACCGGCATCCAGCTGCCCCTCCTCTTCTCTGGCTCCAAGACGGTGCTTTGTGCCGTCTGCATCCCCCGATAGACATGCTAGCCTGGAATATCAGTATGCAGAGGATTGTTGTAGCACCTTTGAAACTGAATGAAAGCTGTAGCATAAGCTTTCGTAGATTTGGTCTACTTCCTTAGTTGCATTGTGTGAACTGGTGCCCAAGAAGGACCTTTATAATCAGACTGTATGAAAAGCCATAGAAATGCAAAACCTGTGGGTATGGTGATGAGGTAACAAGTTTAGTTTTAACTATGATTGTTGAAGGAGAAAGGCAGTAGGAAAGATGGTGCTAAAGCCAGCGTGGGATGACCATATGAATGGTGGAGGGAATTTTGGGATGTGGTATGTGCAGGCTGGGAACTGGAAGGAGATGTGATGAACTGCCAAGAACATCTTTGTGAGGCTGGGATGTTAATCAGTGTTATAATATCTACAATGTGCCAGGAAGCCATTGTCTTTGTTCTATCTACTGATTGGATTGGAGTTTGTGGATATATTCCAACTTAGCTCTTTCTCTTTTAGTATACAAATAAATATTATTATTATTATTATTATTATTATTATTATTATTAACTATATGTGAATGTGTGTTAGTACTGCCAATTAGTTTCCGGGCGCAGTACAAGGTGTTGGTTTTGACCTATAAAGCCCTACATGGCTTGGGTCCATCCTATCTTAGGGACCGCCTCTTCCCATATGAGCCCCCTCGTGCCCTCCGTTCAACGGGGAAGAATCTGCTTTATCAGCCAAAGGTAAAGTTCAGGCAGACTTCCCAGAGGGCATTTTCCGTTACTGCCCCTAAACTGTGGAATGGCCTGCCGGAGCAGATCCGTCTTAGTACATCTTTGACGGCCTTTAAGAAAGCAGTCAAGACGGATCTCTTCCGGCAGGCCTTCCCAGATTAACATCCTTGCAGGGTCAACATAATATACTTGGATCTGTTTTGCCCTTCGTCCCTCCTTTGTGTGGCCAAATTGCTACATACACTGGCCACTGTTGTTATTCTATTTTAGTTATGTGTTTGAATTTTAAAAATTATTAGTTTAATTCTATTTTAAGGGGAGTGGGTTGTGGGTGGGGGGGTTTGTAGGAATCTGGAATATTTTAACTGTTGCATTTTAAATTGTTGTAAGCCGCCCCGATTGCTTTGCAGAGGGGCGGGGTATAAATAAATTATTATTATTATTATTATTATTATTATTATTATTATTATTATTGTGCAAATCTTGGAGGAATTATGTTTTTGGACTAGAACTCCCAAGAAATCCCAGCAAGCATGGTGACTAAAACAACATTTAAGCTCTGTTCTCTATATTAACACACAACTGTATGTGCATGCGTGCACACCAACACACACATCTGCACACATGAGAGAAAGAGAGAGAGTAAAGTAGAAATTATGTAGTATTTAGCTCAAATGGAATTGGTTGTGAATGGTTTGTACCTTAATGAACCAAAGGAAGAAGAAAAGAAAGGGCTGTGTTCCAATTAAAGGCAGGGTGGGGGTAGGAGGAAAATGTTTTCCCCAGTCATATTTTTTTTCCAAGTAGAAGAACGCATAACATGCATTTGAACCTATATGGTTTCTTTATTATTATTATTTATCGTTTGTTCCTCAATCTGTGTTTGAGCTCAGCAAACCCCTGGGGCCAGGGTAGCAGGTCATTATCTGCTGTTTCCTGTTGCTTAGACCTGGTCACTGTCCAAAAAAAACTATGCACATATATTTCCCAGGATTGTTCCAGACTTAAATCTGTTCTCTAAGATCCTTAACCATTAAGTTTAATTCCAGTCTTATTAGCTAAGACCAAGAGAATTGTTTTTTAAAGTTTGGTTACTTTTCACAAACAAATTTGAAAAATAAATATAATTTTAATTCATGATCTAATTATCAGAAAATGTATTATTTTAATTAACATGCTTTAGATAATCTACCCCAATTCTTGGCTGTCCTGTTTTCTAAATGATGAAATGCTGTTGTATATAATGGCATCTTTGTCTTCTTTTGAAATCAGTGCTTCTTATAGCAAGCCCCCATGCATATATCCCAAAAGACTCAGGCCCCTTTCAGACTGTTTCTGATTGCTGGGTGGGGAATGGGAGGCTGAAATACGCGCCAGCATCTAGTTGCTGGGGTAATTCTCTCTTGAGAACACCTTTATACATTTGATAGCAAATGCTTGAAGTGAGATGAATAAATGTATAGATCAGGGCTATGTCTGGTTCATGCTATACAGTGCCAGACACTTTTTTTCAGAAGCTTAACATCCTTAAGGTCTGCATCAGCAATACATTATCAGCTTCGGCTGATACACCAGCTGCGCCCTTTTCTGGAAGTAAGGGATCTTGAGACCATTGTGCACACACTGGTAACCTCCCGCCTAGACTTCTGTAATGCGCTCTACATGGGGCTACCCTTGTGCCAGGTTCGGAAACTACAATTAGTTCAAAACATGGCAGCCAGGCTTGTTTCTGGAACATCTAGGAGGGGCCACATCACTCCAGTTTTGAGGTCCCTCCACTGGCTGCCTATCCGCTTCCTGGCCCAGTACAAGGTGTTGGTTATTACCTTTAAAGCCCTAAATGGCTTGGGTCCAAGTTATATCAGAGACCGCCTCCTCCCGTACAATCCCCCCCGTGCACTCCGTTCCTCTGGGAGGAAATTTTTGAAGATAAGAAAAACGAGGCTTTCTGCAACCTCCCAGAGGGCTTTTTCTGTACTTGCCCCCAAGCTCTGGAACGACCTGCCGGACGAGATCCGTCAGCTAACATCTTTGGATAGCTTTAAAAAAGCTATAAAGACGGATCTCTTCCGGCAGGCCTTTCCAGACTAGATAATCAGCCTCGGGTGATTCTATATTCTATATCATACATTCATCCTGCGGTACCTGGTTCCCGCACTGCGGAAAATTGAAATATCTCAGGAGGTCATTGAAATTGTAATTAATTGATTTTAGTGTTGTTGTTGTTATTGATCTTAAATTGAAATTGTTTAATGCTGTTTTAAGGGTGGGAGGGATGTGTTTTTTATTGGTTTTATTCTGTTAACCGCCTGGATTGGGAAACCATTGGGTGGTATACAAATAAATTTTATTATTATTATTATTATTATTATTATTATTATTATTATTATTTTCCTGCAGGGTTCTTTTTTTAAAATGGGATCTGTAGTCAGTGCTAGTGTTTTTCAGCCTTCGCCTTTGCACATTTTCTGTCATCATAGCTCTTCCATATCTAGTTTGGTAAAATTTGGAGTGAGCTGGATTTCACTCAGGGCCTTCAGATCTTTAATGAGATTTTTTTTTACTTGGTACTATTTTGAATTGTCAGAATAGGGGGTAATATTAAAGAGCTTGTAAGCAAGACTGATGATTTACAATCTAATCTTCCTCTCATGGGCTTTGTTTTGGTTTTGGAAGAAGCGTAGTCATTAGACTATATTTGGAAGTAGCATGAAACTGACCATGTAGTCCGATTTTAACCCTTTCACCCCAAATAAGAAGAATGGTTGATATATTTTAAATGAATATTTAAGGGTTTCAATTTTTTTCTTACTTTGTTTTCCAGATTTGGAAAGTCCTGAAGGAATAGCACTTGATCACCTTGGCCGCACTATCTTCTGGACAGATTCTCAGCTTGACAGAATAGAAGTAGCAAGGCTAGATGGCACCCAGCGCCGAATACTGTTTGACACTGATCTTGTGAACCCTAGAGCCATAGTAGCAGATCCTATGAGAGGGTTGGTAAACTCTCTTATTTTTAGAACATATGCATTGATAATCCATTTGATTTCAGTATTGTTTTTTTCAAATTCTTTCCACCTAATGGTGGAAATGCAAAATATCCCAAAAGATTGCCATCTCCCTTGGTTTCCAGCTGAGGTTTTGGGTTTTAAAATCTGGAAAATTATAATTGAATTTTTATACAAACTCAGAAGCTTTGTTAGCTTTTCTGTGATAGAAAGTACATGCATGTAGCAGCTAGCTATTATGATTAAAGAGCACTGACATCTATGGCTATAGAAAAAATATTAACAGTGAAATCCTAAGCATGTTTCTTTAGACTTTAGTCCTATTGAATTTAGTAAAATGTATCTCCAGTTAAGTCAGTACTTCTCAAATAGTGGGGCGCGCGGCTCCGTAAAGGGGGGCTCATTTGACCCCGGCAAATACTGTACAGATACTATTTACAGTCGCGCAGGGGGGTGCGAAATGTTTTCTTCTTCCTAGGGGGAGCATGACAGAAAATAATTGAGAAGCACTGAGTTAAGTGTATAAAAGATTACAGCCTACATAACTTCAGTGATACTGGTTCAGCATTCAGGTTGTGTATATCTTCTATTGTCTTAAACCGAGTGTACTTTTTTCTTGACATCTTTTTTCCAGAAATCTTTATTGGACAGACTGGAACAGAGAGGCCCCTAAAATTGAAACTTCTTACATGGATGGCACAAACCGAAGGATTCTTGTCAAAGATGATTTGGGGCTACCAAATGGACTGACATTTGACACCTACTCTTCACTGTTGTGTTGGGTGGATGCAGGTAAATTATCATCCACACAGTAAAATAAACTCAGTTGAACTTATTGCTGTAAAAATACAGCATGGGTCTCCTTGGAAAAGATTATGCTGATTATTCATTGTTTCATTGTCCCGTTTCAGCAAAGTACAGTTGCCCCTCCCAATTCATGTGGGATCTATTCTGCCCCCCCCCCCATGAAAATGGTGGCTTGCTAATATTAAACTAATGGGGTGCGCACCTATGGTGTGCGTGCAGGGCCACACATGGGCGCTTGCAGCCATTTAAGGTATAGCTGTTGTCGCTTCCCATGAAGAGCAAGACTGTGGACCTCAAGTCCATGAACGGGGGAGGGACAGGTGTACTCCCCAAACTCTGGAACGACCTGCCGGATGAGATCCGTCAGTTGACATCATTAGACAGCTTTAAAAAAGCTGTCAAGACGGATCTCTTCCGGCAGGCTTTTCCAGATTAACCATCCCGGCCCAGGCTCCCTGATCCCCTCATTCCTCCCGTGGCCCCATCTTTAGTGATGGTTGAGGATCTCCAGAGGGACACCAGGGTTTTTAGTTTGTTTAATTATGGTTTTATGTTCTGATATTGTGTTTTTAATTTGTCATATTGTTTAATACTTTCTTAAGGGGGGGAGGGATTATACTGTTTTAATGTTATATTTTAATCTTGTTATATTTATTGTTGTCAACCGCCCGGATTGGTTCGCCACAGGGCGGTATACAAATTATTATTATTATTATTATTATTATTATTATTATTATTCAGTTATTGTACTTATCCTCTTTGAAAAGCTGGGAAAGGTTTTGCTGAGATATAGTTGTTGCCTCAAGAGATTAAAAATAATTTATCTTGGATCAAACCAAGACACTGACCTTTGAAGTTTAAACCTTTTGACCTAGAACTTTGGCCCAGAACTTTAACGTGTGATGTATTGTGGGAAGCTGGCTTGTGCAGATAGATGAGATCAGGAGGCAAGATAATATCTTTACTGCATCCCTTCAGAGCAGGAATCTGTGGGCCTCATCCCTTGTGTTTATTAACATTACTAGGGTTCATCCTTCTATTTGTTAGTTGTTGTTTAGGGGTCCTCATTTTAAACACATCTAGCTTTGCTTCTGTCCGCCTTTGATTTGGCTATGCCCAGGTTTTCAGAGATAGAGTTCAAAGATAGAGTTAAAAGCAGGGACACCATAATTTTAAAAGAAAATATTTTATAACCCATTTTCCCCAATCCCTTTTCTCACCTAAAAAAAAGCTTTAGAAAAATAAAGATTTTTAAAAAGATTTTTTTCCCTGGACATTCACATCTCTAATTTTAATTGATACTACTGAAAGCTCTCTGTCTGGAAACACATCCATCCTCCCCTCATTTTCACAGCAAACACAGGACCGGTACCTTTCTATACAGGGTCTAAAGAAGGGTGCTCCCCCATCTTTAATTCATTTCTGTGCACATACATATTTTAGGATGATAAATTCTTAAATCTTTGAGGCTTTTGTTCTGTTTTTAAGTTTATTCTCTACAGTACTAGGGCACATGAAAATGCAGTAGCAGATTACTTCATGGATGGAACAGAAGGCTCAGGCAGTAGCAATATTTAATTATGCCAAAGAGACAAAAGATCAGGGAACTAAACCCCAGGTATATCTATTTTTTCCATGAGGATTAACAGGTCTTTTTATTTATTTAGTTGGAATAAACAAAAACAATCTTTCCAAAAGAGTTTGCCCAATACAAATGTTCTTTTATATGTGTATGTTAGTTCAGGATCATGCTACTGTGTGTTTCCCTAAATCCCAGTTGCTAGCTTCTAGTTGGAGTCTGTTCAGATAAAGCAGGGTAGAAAACTGCCAGGGATTGGGAGACTGCACTGGACTTCTGTAGAACCCCAGAGGGCTGCATCCCATTGTCTCTCTCCTATATCTTTCCCCAAAATTGGATAAATAATTCAGCAAATCAGACCTGCATACATCAAAGTTTATATATTTAGATCCCTATTTGAATGTGACATCAACATGCCCAAAGCACCTAGAATCATAGAATTACAGAGCCAGAAGAGACCTCAAGGGCCTTTCAATCCAACCCCCTTCTATGCAGGAAGACACAATCAAAGCGTCCCTGACAGATGGCCATCCAGCCTCTGTTTAAAAAATTCAAGAGACCTCTCATAAGTGCTTTAGAATGCATTATGGGTTAAACTAGATGGCACTATTCATTCCATGTGGCATGAATCCCAATTTTCTCTGTTACACTTAATCATTTTCCTTCTCTTCTGAGATTGAATTAATGTTGTAAATAAATAAATGCTGTCAATAAAGAAACAATTCCCAATTGATCCTGGATCCAATTCTTGCAAAGATTCCAGAGAAATCTAACTCCAATTAATGTGTATAAAAGATACTCAGAAGGTAACAAAATATTTCTTCAGCTGACTATTATGCAGATAGTTGCATGTCTAGAATTGTTGTGGGTTGCAAACTCCCTGAAGTATCTGATTTGAAATATGCAGCAATGCAATTTTCAAACATTACATAGCATGACCCATGGTGTCAGGCAGCTGCCATGGCCAAGAGTTCCTTTGCCTAGCATCAATAGGGACACATAAGATTGTATCCAGTGCAAAACAATCAGTAACAGTGTCTAAAAACTCTGACTGTTCTTCACATAAATGATTGCCTGGAAGAAATGTGGACATTTGGCATGGGTAAGCATAATAGAAGCCTAGAGGAAACCATAATACCATACATATTCATTTTCTTGCATCATTGTGATCTTTCCCCTACAAAAGTTCGGTTTGTCACATACAAAGACTAAATGGTTTTGTTTCATGTAGGCACCAGAAGGGTTGAATGTATGGATCCAAATCAGTTTGGTCGGCGAAAGATTCTTGAAGAAATCCAGTATCCTTTCAGTGTCACAAGTTATGGCAAGAATTTGTTTTATACAGACTGGAAAAGGTACAAATAATATGGACTTGTGCTTTTCTTAAGTCTTCCCACCCTGTCCTGTTTTGGAAGCTTTGTTTAGAATTTTAAATTTTTCAAGTTTTTCAGGTGAATTACTGCAGATTTTCTAAGTAGAGGTGTTTTTGCTAAATGTTCATTTATTTTCCCTGAACACGTACTTGCTGTAATGTTCAGTACAGAAGCTGATAATTTGAAGCCCTTCTTCATCCTAGTCAATATGAGAAATTTGAATAATAATAGAAAATCCCTAAATAATAATAATAGAAAATCCCTAAAAATCCCATTGAAGGCTAAGGCTTTAAATCTTTAAGATAGTTCTGGACAAAAGTGTACTTTGCTTTCAAACCACAACTTCTTGTACTTTGAAAACAAGAGTTGGAAGTTAATAAGCACTTAACCATTTCAATGATGGACCCACATCTATGCATATGTGTAGCTGTGTAACACAATGCAAGTACAAGCCTTTGGCTAAAAGCTTTGTCAGGGAACCCAAAATCAGTGCCATTAGCTGTGATCATTTGTTTATGGGCAGGGAGGAAAACAGGGGTGGATCATAAATAGGAAACTGGGATTTCAACTTCAGGAAAATGTGTACACATAGTACTAGCTTGGGATGCTTCCATGCAGTCATATCCCTGGCAAGAACTGGTGTGACTGAAAAATAGATAATCATCCAGAAGATCCTTTAGTCAAGAACTGGTGTGACTGAAAAATAGATAATCATCCAGAAGATCCTTTAGTCATATTTCCAGCCTTAAGTCTGGATATCCCATATTTAAATATTCTCAAGATGTGCTTTTATGCTAGCAAACACTAAACTATTAAACATTAAACATTGGCTCCAGTGATTTATTTCATAAAGAAGATAATAGTAAAATTGAAACATCTTCAATTTATGGAACACAATGTACTGAAACCTCAAAATGAACTAAGAATCCACATTTGTATTTGAAAAACAGAGATATAGAAGGTTGGAAAAATTGGCTGTGATCATGTCACATGTCAGTGCACTTCTTCCTTCCATTTCTACTCACAGTCACTGAATTGTTATCTAAGCATAAAAAACTAACTTGCGAAAGTTAACCTGTAGCAGATCTCAGGCCTTTCTTGGTATGGAGGGCTCTGTTTAGAAGATTGCATAACCCAGGGGTAGGCAACCTTTTTGAGCCAGGGGCCGGGTTGCTGTCCCTCAGACAATTGGCGGGCCGAAGCAAAAAAATAAAATAATTAAAATAATTAAAATAAAATAAAATAAAATTTAAAAATATGCATGCACACTCTCTCAGCCCCAGAAATGCCATGATGGCAAAACCCCAGTGGAGATTTTGCCAAGAAAACCCCAAGAACAAGTAATAACAACAATAATCAATATCATCATGGCGGGGGGGCGGCGGCGGCAGGACTGGCCTGGGGCCGGTTCAAAGGCCTCGTGGGGCCGCATTCGGCCCCCGGGCCGCAGGTTGCCTACCCCTGGCATAACCTGTTTCTAGCAATCTTTCCTTCTGTTCTGGTTGTTTTTTGTTTTGATTCTTTTCTACCATTCTCTCTTTCCTCTGTTTTTGTTGTTATTTACTGTTTTGTATGCTGTAGAGATGCTGTGGTAGCCGTGGATCGCACAATCTCAAAGGAAAATGATAACTTTCAACCCCACAAGCGCACTCGTCTTTATGGAATAACTACAGCCTTGGCTCAGTGTCCACAAGGTAATTGCAGGTTCCTTTTTTATGTATAAGCCACTGTAGAATTTGAAACTGCGAGCAGACTTATCCCATGTGTTCAGAAAGTTCTTTCAGGCATAAGTCAAAAACCAAAAGGATGGTTGAGCTGCTGGATTACTTTCCATCACTGGAATTGTGAGGGAGGTGATTCCCTCTTTCCTACTGTAGCTCCCATCATGCAGCCCAAACTGGGATCTGCTGGGCTGAGAAAATGGGAATCCTTCTGGAGCTAGTTTTCATGCAGTGCAGAGAGCTGAAGTGGGAGGGGAGGGGAAGGGAGTTCCAGTGCACTAGTGGTCAACTGTGGATGTTAATTTTGTTGCTTACTATCAGCTTCAGCTGTTACCCCAGCTGCACCCCTTCCTAGAGCTGGAGGCCCTAAAGATAGTAGTGCATGCACTGGTAACCTCATGTATTTACTTCTGCAATGCACTGTTCATTGGGCTACCTCTATACGAAGTTCAGAAACTTCAATTAGTTCAAAACGCGGCAGCCAAATTGGCTACTGGTACATCCAGGAATGATCGTATCGCACCAATATTAAATTCACTCCACTGACTGCCAAATTAATTTCCAGGCAAGGTACAAAATGCTGTTTGTTACCTTTAAACCCCTACATGATTTGGGTCCCAGTTACCAACAGGATTGCCTTCTCCTGTACAATCCACCCCGTATACTCAGGTCCTTTGGGGAACATTTAGTCCAGTCAGCCAGGACTAGGTTCGCAACTATCAGCCAGAGGACTTTTTTTTCAGCTGCCCATAAACTGTGGAACACCTTCAGGAAGAGATTTGATAGCTAAACATGCTGTCTGAATTTAAAACAGAATTAAAGACCAGTCTCTTCTGGAAGGCCTAGGCAAATGATTTTTAAATTATGAATTGTAAATAACAAAATTTTAAATATAGATTGTTTTAATATATATGTGTCTTATTTGTTATTTTAAATTTATGTGCGTTTTTGTGTATTTGTTAATCTATTGATGTTCCCACTCAATCCATAAGAAGAAGTGGGTAAATAATAATAATAATAATAATAATAATAATAATAATTGCCCATGGCTAATAAAAATCAAGCTCATTACCCAGTAATAGATATGTATAATTTCTTTCTCTTGGTTACATGAGAATTGGTGGTATTTCTTTTTCAGTTTCCTAGACAGATAAATATTTTGGTACTGTCAATAGGAGACTGAACTAATGTTTGTATTAAGGTGGTGGTCATGTTTTACAAAGATGTTGCATTAGTCCTCTAATGCATTGGTCTTGCTTTATTTTAGAAGCTAAGAAACACCTTGATTGTCTCCATTTGCTCATCCTGCCATTCCAGTTGTTCAATAAATGCATAATGAAATATATGTAAAGCTTTCAGTTTACTAAAAAAGGGTCCAATGCAGCAGATGCTCCCTGAAGCTAGAAAACATTGAAGATAGTTTTGTCGAAAGTTTAAAATCCTAGTTTGTTAGATTTATCAGCATACAGTGAGCTCTTAGTAACCTCTGGGGTTTGGTTCCAGGACACCTCCATGGATACCAGAATCTGTGGATGCTCAAATCCCATTAAATACAGTGGTGTAGTAAAATGGTGTCCCCTATATGGAATGATAGAATCAAGGTTTGCTTTTTAGAATTTATCTTTTAAAAATATTTTGAAGCTACGGATGGTTGAATCCATGGATAAAGAATCCATGGATAAGGAGGGCTGACTATACTGTGTTCAGAAAGGGAGTCCCACTAGCTTAATTTATTATTTCTGGACTGGCTGGTTTGGACAGAGCTTGAAGTCAGGTTCTCTTGTGTCAAGTTAGAATTTTGATATGCAAAAGAGGAATGACATTTTGCCTAGAAATTGCAGCCTGTGTATACCATTTTGGGATCATCAAGAGGCTAACATCTAGCTCCGGGCTAGTTTTATGAGGCTGCACTCTAAGCATATGCATAGAAAAGGGAACAGCAAGAATGAGAGAGAGGCCACTTCTGTTATCTGGAAAATTCTAACATCATCTATTTTGCACAAGCATCTTTCTCTCTTTTTGTGTCCCTTGAGATTTAGAAACATTGCATGCTGACTTCCACACAGACCATTGGTCCATTTAGCCAAGCATCTCAACTCTGTCAGTGGATCTCTAGGATTTCAGGCTGGATTTTTTCCTAGCACTGTATGGAGTATTCCTTGATCATTTTGCTTTCAAGGATTATCTAGGCCTGACCCTGATTAGTTTCTAAAATTAGATAAAAGTGGGTCTTTACAGGGTGATATGGTGATACTTTCTGCTGTTTTGCTATATTTCCTCTTCCCTGAGATTTGTTTTAAGAGGGTAAAATTACACTATATGGAACACTGGTCAGAATGCTGTAGATGGTTTACACTGGCATATACCCAAGTTATATCAACGCCAGTATTTTTAAGATGTTGTAAAAGGAAGTATTCTGTAGCTCTGTGCAAAACTTCTTTTCACCAGGAGTTACCCCTAGCTACTTATTGGCCATGAGGGTGTGCCTAGGAATCGTCCAGCTATACTTGCCCTATGTAGGAATGAAAAATGAAGAAGCAGCTTCTGCCCTTTTAGCTGCTGCTTCTCCTCTGACCAGATGCACCCTTGCAGCCTGTTGGAGACCAAGAGATGTGGAGCTGCCTTTCCACACCTTGAAGAAGAAGCCACCACCTCCCAAACCAGCATAACTATGCTGGTGGAAACTTACACATGAGCAATATACCTATTAGAGTTCAGCCTTAGGTGGCAGTGGCAGTTGCAGTTGAAAATGGCATTTCTATCAAGTTTTCTTCCTGTGACCCACATATAATATATAGCATCATTTATCCTGCATTTTGACATGACCATGTATGTTTCTATACTTCTAAGCCCATCTCATTGGCCAGTGTGAAACGGGTGGAATGAAGTAGCAGCATAGGTTAAAATGTTACAGAGTTAATTAGCAAGCTATCTAAAACTTCCTAGCGTACTAAAGCTGACAAAGCTGTAACCAGAGGCACTTCCATGACAAGAGCATTCCATAATTGGAGGGCTACTACATAACAGGCCATCTGTGGTATTGCTCCAGAACATTGTACATAGGCCTGTTTCCAAAAACAAGCTACTACATTCTCTTATGCCTGAAGCTTCTAGAGTTTTATCTGACATTGATATTGATTTCAACAGGTTTGTTTTATTTGGGACTAGTCATTGGGCATAAATGTGTGTTTTTAGTTTGAAAAGGTAAAGATATTCCCCATTGACAAGGTTGTCAAGTCATGTCTGACCATAGGGGACAGTGCTCATCTCCATTACTAAGCTGAAGCGCCAGCCTTGTCAGAGACTACTCTGTGATCATGTGACCAGCATGATTGCATAGAACGTCATTTACCTTCCCACTGAAGTGGTACCTATTTATGGTATTTGCATTTGCATGCTTTTGAACTGCTAGGTTGGCAGAGGCTGGGACTAGTGACAGCAGCTCACCCCATCATTCAGCACCTGGGCCTTGAACTGCCAACCTGCTGATCTTGCAATCAACAGGCAGCATCTTAACCATTTGAGCCACTGCTTACTGTTAAAACCTAACACATTAATAACATGTTATTACTGAATAGTAAATAAGTAATTGCCCCTTCCCCACTTTTAAAAAGAGGTGATGTCAACATGTTAGTTTTACATTAACATTTCAAAGCTCTAGTTCAATTAAGCCAGGCTCAGACTGTGACTTACTATTCTGGTTTATTCACTGATCTGCACTAGAAGAACAGAAACTGACCCAAGGATGATCATGGTTTGTTCACATGATCCAATCTACCCAGAGCCCAAAGTGTCCAGACTGCCCCAATCTTTCCCCCGGTCTGTTGTTGTCTTTTAAATGTACAAAAGTCTAACAGAAACATGTTTTGTTATTTCTTTTATAGGACATAACTATTGTTCAGTGAATAATGGTGGGTGTACTCATCTATGCTTGGCTACTCCAGGGGGGCGTTCTTGCCGGTGTCCTGATAATACCATTGGAGTGGATTGTATAGAAAGAAATTGAGAGGTACAGCATGGAGTACATCAAACCACTTTTTGGAAAGATGCAATCAGTAACTATTTTAACAGTAAGTCATAAACAAGGAAAGACCCCAAAGAGAAGATTCTCTATGCTTCCTGAAGATAAAAGCCATAAAACACACATCTAAGAAGAAGCAGTGACCATATAATGGAATATTGCCATATTTGTGCAAGCAGCTATTGTTGACTTTTGTCGTCGTCCTCCTCCATTCTCCCTCCTTTCATTAAAATAACTCTGGTAAACAGCTGTATCTATGCTGATACCTCCTATACATTGTTTGTGCAAATTGTAGTAGGGATTGAAAAGAACTAAAACCATGATCTAAAAACACTTTTTTGGGGGGGAGCAGAGAGGGCATATAACATAATTTTGACAGTTCGTTTACAAATTAACTTTCTACAGCCTATCACTAGGGCAGCTGAATTTCTTCTTCTGAATGTTACATGGTGAAGCTTAGGGACAGAGTGGTTTTAATAGCAAGCCAATTAAGCAGAGGGAATCCCATATTCAGTAGATTCTTCTTCCGGAGGATTTAACAGTTAAAACCACCACGCCTGTGGATTTTTAATATCTGCTGGTACACTATATTGGAGTGCTTAATTTGAAATGATTAAAGAAAATTGGTGCTAGAAATGGTTGGCTTTTCCATACAGGACTGGATTAGTTATCTTAATATTACTTTTACTAGGGTTCCTCTTCCCCAGCTGTTCATTGGGATTTTCTAAAAGAAGCTTAACAATGGCACAAAGGGAAATCCCAGAAATGTGTGATTTGTTCATCAGCCACTGATACTAGCTTAGTGTTCTGGTTTTATCAGGACAGCAGCAGGGAAACATTAGCATGCTACCTGCTTTTGGACTTTTAGATCTGAATTTCTTAAGTGAAATATAAATTTGAACTGACTTTCAGATAGATCCTGTGAAATAGTCTTTATTTTTCACGTCCATTTCTTCTAACACTTTCTTTCTAAATGATACACAACCCCATGTTTGCTGCAGTTTTAGATGTACCTTACTATTGTATATAGCATGAGCAATCAGGATGGTGAAACAATTCATCAAGTAGCCAGAATGTTTTCATTCTTAGGTCTTTATGGCAGATATCCCCTCCCAAAGTAGTGTCCAGTTTTTGTGTGAATCTCTAGCAAGGACCATTCACCTGCAGCGGAATTAGCAAAATATGCTGTATAAACAGGATGTAGGTTTTAAAGCATTTCTGAATTCTTCTTCTATAGCAATATTTAAGAAGCCTTATTTCTGTTAGAAATGAAGTGCATCCATAGTAACAGAAGCAAACAAAATCCATTGAGAGAACCACAAATTCAAAATACCCCATTTTTAAAAGTACACAGAAGGTTCGATATCAGAAGATATTGTTCACAAGGCTACATTAGTATTAAAACAGTATTAAAGCAGAGCCAGTTTTGAAGCTTCATTATCTAACAGCTTTTTCTTTTTATATTTATCATTAAAATATCAAATGCTATATTAAATCTTTTAATTTTTGTATAACTTTTGTGTAACTTTAATGCATTTAATTTTTCCACTCTATTAGATGTGTCTGCAAAAATGTAAATACCAAAAATGGTACTGAAACAAACAAAAGGTGCTTTTAATCAGTGTTATTTCATTTCAGGTGACAACACAAAAGGTTTACACATTGTACAGCTATTCACAGCACTGCCAATAAAATGATTGTTTTGTTTTTTATAAAAATAGAAATTTGTACTTGGAATGTAATACAATTACTTCATTTATATATATATATATATATATATATATATATATATAAAAGTTTTAGATTCACTTTTTCAACCCATCTATATCTATGTTGCCATATACATTTGCTTTGTTATTTAATATGTACTTTTAGAAAACACAGAGTCCCATGAAGTACTACCAATCTTACAGATATATGAAAACATTCTTAGCAAATTATTTATTTACAGAGTGCTTGAAAAATCCAGGGACTGCTCATCCAGCATTCAGAAGACATTGCATAAAATCTTTGTCTGTATAAGAATACAGATCACAACCCCAGGGTCTTTTCAAAATAACGCACGTAGATTTCCCCCACGCACAAAGAGTGTAACTACTAAGTTCAGCAATGGACTATAGAGAGCAGAAATACATGGAAACAAATAACTGGGGCCCTCCTGCATTTGTTTGTTATTTTGTTTTTGGTTGTTTCTTGTTTTGTGGGGGCTTGCTGCTCCCACAATCCTTTATACTTGGCCATGTTTTCTATGTCTGATAGAACATGTAAGCCAAAAACAGAGACCTACAGTTGCCCAACCCTGATCTATGGACTTAACCAAGTTGTCCCTTCTGACTCTGTTAGAATTCAGTTCTCACAGCATCTTCTGGAAAAGAAAAATGCCCTTTTCAAAGTCTAGACCAGTTAATGGTATCAAGGAGAAAAGATCATGAAGATATGGAATATAAAAGAACCTAAATACATCAGTAGCATAACGGCACTGAAGGGGATTTTTCTTCTCTCATAAATGTAATAGAAATTACAAGACCACGCTCAGTGAGTCAAGGATATAACTTTATTTAGGGAAAGAAATGCATTTCTGTTTCCTACCCTGACAGACCAGAATCGAGAGACTGGGAGCTCTGAGCCATGAACCTGTACACACATATAGTTTGTCAAGGTTGCCAATAGACATTTTGAATATAAACTTAGTGTGAGTTGGCCATGTATTGCCTCTTCTAATGTAAACAACCCCACCTCCCACCCCAGTTTTTGCTATATATCCCATTCTTAAGTCTTTTGTCATCCTAGGGATTGAAATAAACCATGCAACCTTTACAGTGTCAGCTTTTTCTTTTGGAAGAAGCATTTTGCTGGGTTAGTTCATGCGAAGCCATGTTAGTTTCCTCTTCAGCACCCTATAGTCAGTCTCTGTAAATACTACTGTGTTCGGGATTAATTTTATCACATGGCTATCTCATGCTTCCATCAACGAGTTCTAAACAGTATACATGGAGTTGTCCCATTTTCATTGCACAACAATTCTAAAGTAGGTTTAGCCTAGGAGACAGTGACTTATCCAAGGTCGCATTGTTTGGAGGACTTTGAATATATCTCCTGAGTTCAGTCGTATCAGCTCTGGTTCTCAGTGTGGATTAAACTAGACCTGATTTAATCTGTTACAACAGAATCCATTTTATTGATCGCTTCGATCCCAGCGCCAGCCCATTCAAAGACTGAGGCCGCGGGGGGAAGGAGGGCTCCTTCTCCCCGTGGCCTCAGTCTTTCAATGGGCTGGCGCTGGGATCGCTTCGATCCCAGCGCCAGCCCATTGAAAGACTGAGGCCGCGGGGAGAAGGAGCCCTCCTTCCCCCCGCGGCCTCAGTCTTTGAATGGGCTGGCGCTGGGATCGAAGCGATCCCAGCGCCAGCCCATTGAAAGACTGAGGCCGCGGGGAGAAGGAGCCCTCCTTCCCCCGTGACCTCAGTTCAATGGGCTGGTGCTGGGATTGGAGAAGTTCTCCGATCCCAGCACCAGCCCATTGAACAACCAGCCTCCGGCTAAAGGGAGGAATCCTTTTTTCCTGGATTTTCTTCCTTTAAAATTGGGTGCGTCTTATATGCCGGAGCGCCTTATATGGCGAAAAATACGGTAAATGCTTAGACAGGGGTTACAGACTAGCTCTCAGTAAAGGCCACAACATCATATGTCCTAAGCTTTTGTTTCTTGTGAAATGGATCCTTCTATAATTTCTTCCTTGCTTTCTCAGATGTGCAGGAGAGAAGCTGCTCGATTTCCTATCTTTTACAGCTGTGAAGAATATGAAGTTGTGAAACTGTACCTGATGATGCCCAGTGGAGTAGGTTCCCACTGGAAGTACTTCTAGCCACCTTTCTTCTGGTATTTTAACTGTTCAGGGAAGTGTTTCATGCTAGATGAAGATGATTAGGACTTTTACCATTAGCAATTGCATTTTAAGATATTCTTATGAGTGATTAGATAAAGGTATTCCCCTTTGACAAGGTTGTCAAGTCATGTCCAACCATAGGGGGTGGTGCTCATATCCGTTACTAAGCCGAAGAGTCAGTGTTGTCTGAGGACTGCTCTGGTGGTCATGTGGCCAACATGACTGCACCAAACTGTTACTTTCCCACCAAAGGGGTACTTATGTATCTACTTGCATTTGCATGCTTTTGAACTGCTAGGTTGGCAGACGCTGGGACTAGGGATGGGAGCTCACCCCATCATGCAGTGTCTGGGCCTCAACCTGCCAACCTGCCCATCTTGCAATCAACAGAATCAGCATCTTAACCACTTGAGCCACCACATCCCTAAATCTAATGGTTAGTCCCATCTGGAAAAGACCCCACTGAACCAATTGAACTTACCTAAGTGTTAATTTACTGAAATCCATCAGTGATACCTTTATTGGCCAACCAAAATGAACAAGTATATTGCGCATTTTGCTTGGCCAACAAAGGTATCACTGATGGATTTTTGTTTGAATTTGCTAAATGGCCAACACAGCTACCCCTGAATGTTAATATATTGATTTATCATTGATTAATGGATTTGGTGTAATTGCAATTGCTAATTGTTTATTAAAACATTTTCACTTTTGTGATTTGTATTGTTCTAGTATGTTGTGCATGGTATGGGTACCACTTAGTCAAATGAGAATGCAGAAAAGGGATATTTGAATAATAAATAAATACAGTTGTCCCTCCGTCTTCACGGGCTTTGAGTCTGCAGTCTTGGTCCTTCATGGACCAGCAAGCCCCACTGGTTAAAATGGCATGCCGAGCCACATTCAAGCCAATGGGGCTTGAATATCTGTGATTTTCTGTTTTCATGGAAGGGTCTGGAAGAGATCCCCCATGAAAACGAAGGGGCGACTGTAAATGCATTCCAGCAGTATGCTGTTGCAGGCAAATATATCAGTGGAAATGCCCAACACTAAAGGCTTCTTAAATCCCACAGGCCAAGCAAGTGATAGCCTGCAACTAGTTCTGATGTTATTTGGTATAGCTCATATTTCAGAGCAACTGAAAGTTGCCCCAAGACAGAATTGAAACATCTAAAGTACTATCAGATTATTTGTCTGCTGCATTGGGGAAATATTTAGCAATGAATGTCAACTGTGATGTATTAGGTTTTGATTCCTATGATTTATTACTTCCATGGAATTCATTCCTTAGGGTACTGCTATTAGCTCAAGAGAACCTGCAAAGTGGCAACATTCCCAGTGGGAGTATTCCAACTTGGAAAACTGCTTGTCTGGCATTTCTCTGATTACACAATTTTGTCACAAAACACTGGATGTTAACTTGGTGGAACATAATTAAGAATGACAGGAGATTATTAGAGGATAAGAGGATAAATGGCCCCTAAATTACAGTGTCATATTTCATCAGTTTAATTTAAAGTTAAATATGGTCTGATTTTCAATGCAAGCATTTCACGGTGTATTGTTCAGGCCTAGATTGTGTAGCAGTAGCAAAACAATGTGAAACATCTGAAGAAAAGGCTTAGAAAAAGATAAAGCAGTGTTGTAAAATAAATGTTTGCTATATTCCAGCCCCACTGACCATTTTATATGGGTGTGCCTATTCAGAGTACTGTTAGACTGCTTTCAATCAAATAGCTGAAGCTGTGCCAAAACACAGTCCTAAAAGAGGATCCTATCACAGGGTTTTCTTGGCAATATCTATTCAGAGGGAGTTTGCTCTTGCCTTCCTCTTAGGCTGAGAGGGTATGACTTGCCCAAGGTCACCAAGTGGGTTTCCATGACTAAGTGAGGATTTGGACCCTGGTCTCCAGAGTTGTAGTTCAGTGCTCAAACCACTACTGACCCTGTCACATAACTCCCATCAGTACATATGTGCAAAACAATAAACACTACAGAACAATTACTAAATCAATAAGCAGGGATGACAAACTTATTCGAATCTTCATCCCGCTCACCCCCTTACTTTTGCTTGAAAACAGAGATACAATCATACACAATACAGCTGAACTGGCAGTTTGCTTAATCCATAGTTTGGAAATCGTGTTACAAATAATATAGATGCCTATATAGTTACTTTCCTAGCTTAACAAGGATGTAACACAGCTACATTTCAAATGTAATCTAATGATTAAAATCACTCTGTTGGTCTGATGAGTAACAGTTTCTAGTTAGTTCCAAAATTTACTTTTAAAGAAGATATGAAAGAAAAGAATAGATGGAATAAATGGTGATTAAATGACAAACTGTTGAAAGATCCAGAGGTGATTAGCAAAACAAAAATAGCTTTAGTAAATTTTTTCAAAGAAAATCTGGATAAAGGTAAAGATAAAATATAGCCACAGTATGGGATACAGGAAAAGCGTCATTAGACAATGTTTTTTTTAGAGAAAAGAAAGCAGAAACTGATATTATTAAATAAATTGTTAAAAGATAAGGAAGATTGTCTGAAATATAAATCTTTCAGACAAGGAGATTAAGAAGGAGATAAAGATTTTGGAAAAACAATCTCATTGGAAATGGTTAATGAGCTGGGGAAGAAACTGAAAGCAATTAAACAGTTTATTTCTTAGAACTCTAATAAACTGGGTAAATGGCTATCCCACAAATATAAGAAAAGAAACAAATAATCAAAATTAAGGAAGTTAATGAAATATATTCCCACAACGAAAAAATTAAGGAGATTTTCTACCAATATTACAAAGTACTTTACACAAGTAGAATAGATTACAAAAATAGCTGATTACTTGAAAGATGAAGATATAATAAAGTTGGATGAGGAATAGAAGGAGAGTTTAGAAGCTGACATCACTAGAGAAGAGGTAGAAGATGCGATAAATAGATGTAAAGATGATAAATCTGGTTAGGATGGTTTCACAACGGAATATTATAAATTATTTAAAGAAGAACTATGTGGACCATTGCAACTAACAATGAATATGGCTTTGGGGAAAAATATACCAGATTCATGGAAAGAAGCCGAGATAATTTTGATTCCCAAAGAAAATAAATATGCATTAGGCCCGGCAAATTATAGGCCTATATCTTTACTCAGTGTAGATTATGATATATGATTTTTGAACTAATTTTGGCTAAGAGATTAAATAAATGTTTAGAAGTACTAATTGATGAAGATCAAAGAGGTTTCCTCCCAAAGAGACAGATGAAGAACAATTTGAGGTACATATTAAATATTATAGTATATTATGGGAGGCATAATGATAAAAAGTCGGTTTTAATTTTTGTGGATATTGAAAAAGCATTTGATTCAGTTAATTGGCATGTCTTATTTGGAATTATAGAAAAAATGAATATGGGTCAAAATTTTAAAAGGTGGATTGAGCATATCTATGATAATGAAAAAGCTAGAATTAATATCAATAGTGATTAACAGAACCATTATCGATTGATAGATGAACTAGACAGACCTGCCTGTTGTCCCCTTTACTTTTTCTACTAGTAATTGAAATATTGATTAGGAAGATTAAAAAAGAGAAGTTACAAGGAGTCAAAATTAAACAATTTAATTATAAAATCAGAGCATTCGCTGACAACGTAGTAGTAAATTTAGAGACCCCAATAAATAATATTGAGATATTGATGAAAATAATGGATGATTTTGGTGAATTCATAGGGTGTAAATTACTAAGAGCAAACCAGCAATTACCAAAAATATGGAAAAAAATGAAGAAAATGGTTTGCAAGAATGAGCAAAAAATATTAACTTTTAATATTGAAGTTAAAAATCAGGTTAAATATTTGGGTATTTGGATTACTAAAATAACCAATGAACTATTTGACAATTACCTGTGTCTATGGAAAGAGGTTAAAAAAGATTTAAGGAATTGGAAAAAGATTCAGTTGTCTCTTTTAGGGAGGATAGCTATGACTAAAATGTCTATCTTACCAAAAAATTCTTTTTTTTATTTCAGATAATCCCAATTATTGATTCTAATAAACTTTTCAAGATTTGGCATAGAGATCTAACCAAATTTATTTGGCAGAGAAGAAAACCTAGAATCAGGCTTAGTCTTCCAGGATGCACAAGAAAGAGAGGGGTTGGCTATCCCTAGTTTACATTTATATTCCAAAGCTTGTTGTTTTCTGTTGCTTAGGGAATGGATAAGATTGGAAAATAGAAGACTTCTAAAAGGGGAAGGATTAAAATTTGGCCTACATGCATATTTGGCCTGTGATAAGGAAAAAGTTAATCAACTAATTAATAATCACTGTGTGAGGAAATCTCAAAAGTATGGAAGAAATACACAAATAGATTTATCCAGAAATCCCCACAAGAAGCTATGTACAGGAAAGAAACGTATTGAGAGAAGAAATGATTTAAATACAGTGAAATTACAAAAAAAATAAAAATAAATAAAAATAAAAATAAATTACTTAGGGAAATTAAAAATTAAAACCCAAGAGGAATTACAACAATTAGGATTTGACTTGGGGTGGATTGCATACAGACAAATTTATGAGAGAACAGTTTAAATTGTTTTGGATGGAAGAAAAACAGTCATGATAATAATATGATAATAATATAATGATAATTTAAAGATAATAGGGAAGGTATATAAAAAACTATTAGAATGGGAGATGGAGAATGAAATAGTTAAAGATACTATGGTCAAATGAGCGAACTACGTAGGTCACAATTTTCAAATGGAACAATGGGAGAAAATTTGGAACAGAGGAATCAAATATACGACGTCACAAAACATAAAAGAAATCTGGTACAAGATGTTTTATAGGTTATACCTAACCCCAGATAAATTAGCAAAGATTTATAAATGTACAAATAATATGTGTTGGAAATGTGGAAAGGTAGCAGGTACGTTTATCCATTGTTGGTGGTTATGCAGACACACTAAAAAATATTGGAGTACAATAAAAACAATGATTTGTGAAATTTTACATATTAAATTAGAAATGAAACCTGAATGCTTCTTACTAGGAATGGTCAGGGACAAGGTGAAAAAGAAATATGGAATAGTATTGTTTTATATGACATCTATAGTAAGA
Source organism: Phrynosoma blainvillii (assembly GCA_026167975.1). Lineage (NCBI taxonomy): Eukaryota > Metazoa > Chordata > Lepidosauria > Squamata > Phrynosomatidae > Phrynosoma > Phrynosoma blainvillii. The sequence continues at coordinate 79,124,758 of JANUYF010000001.1, forward strand.
ATTTGCCCAATACAGTGGTACCTCTACTTAATTCGTTCCGACAGCCATTTCGTAAGTAGAAAATTTCGTAAGTAGAAGCAAATTTAACATTGAAATGCCCTAATCCGTTCCAGGCCCCCAGATTCAAGCTACAACTCAATACAAATGTATAATACAGGGTTATTTCGTTAAGTACCTCTAATACAAACATGTTACATTACCCTTAAGGAACAAAAAACATAAAAATGACTTGCAGGACTAATGTAAAGAATAAAAAAGAGTTTCATTTACCTTTCGGGTCGGCCGGCTGTGCAATGGCAACAGTGAGTGAGAGAGGAGACGGCAGAGGAGGAGGAGGAGGAGGAGGAGGAGGAGGAGGAGGAGGAGGCATCCGAACACAGCCAATTTAAAAGAAATTAACAAATTTTAACGTTTAACTTTTTTTGTTTTGTTTTTTGTTGTTGTTTTTTTAACTGCTATCGTCAGCACCTTTCGCCTTCTTCGATTTAGGTTCACTCTGTTTCGTAAAGAACCGATCTAACTGCTTTTGTCAGCTTTTAACAATTTGTCTAAAATGCGAAAGGCAAACATCATCAAAGTGAGTGATAGCTCGACTGGTGAACACTTTTTCTGGGTGCTTCTTTTCGACAAATTCCACAACTCTATGGAATTGTCGTAAAACGTCTTTGATTTCGGATGTCGGAATGGCTGCCTCCTCTTCCTCCTCCTGGTCCTTACGGAACTCCTCCTGCACTGCCGTGTGTTGCATCTCCTCCAGCTCCTTCAGCTCCTGAATATCAGAAGCCACAGAAGCCAAAAATACAGTCCTTTCGCAAGCCCAAACAGTGCTGCCTAGCTGAATTTCGCTAGGCAAACAGTTCCTCTTTCGCTAGCCAATACAGTGCTGCTTTGCTAGATTTCTCTAACCAATGGCATGCCACGAAATTCGGAGAGCAGCTCGTTTGTGCCAATTTCGTAAGTTGGAACGCTTTCTTAAGTCGAAGCAAATTTTTTCGGAAGGCACGTTTCGTAAGTCGAATTTTTCGGTAGAAGAAGCATTCGTAAGTAGAGGTACCACTGTACTAGAAAAGTAAATTTATCCCGAGTAAGGAAGATTGGTTGCTGAAAATGTTTGATATAATAGAAATGGATAAACTGACACAAGTTTTGAAAAATAGTTCAATAGAAAAATTTGATAAAGACTGATCTCCCATTCTTGAATATATGAAGGAGCAATGGGGTAATGTATTGCTGTTGTAGTATGGAAATATTGTTATACCAATTTAATTTGATATATTACACTAATATAGATATATTTTATAAGTGTGCAGATAAGAAATGTAATGATAAGCAGAGATTAGGTATATGTAGCAGGGACAATTAGCTAGATTTAGATTATAGTATTGGATTAATGGATAATAAGCTTAAGTTAAAAAAGAGACTAGATAAAGTGCATGAAGGATTAGGGAGGAAGGAAGTCAGGTCTGTATGAATCTAGATTGTGAAAGAGTTGTTTTGGGGAAGGAGGGGTGAGGGTTGTGATGTTGTTTGTCTGATTGTGTGTTTCTTAAAGTGTTGGAATGATGAATAAGAAGTATATATCAAAATTTACTTTTAAAGGATATTTTAGAGCCAGCGTGGCATAGTTGGATTATGATTTGAGACCAGGATTCGATTCCCAGCTCAGCCATTAAACCCACTGGATGACCTTGGGCAAATCACATGCTCTCAGCCTCAGAGGAAAGGCAATGGCAAACCTCCTCTGAAAAAATACTTGCCATGAAAACCTCTTAGGGTCACCATAAGTCGGAAACAACTTGAAGACGCACAAAAAGAGGAGGCATATATAATAATTCTCCTATCAATTTTATGGTTCCCCCCCCCCCCCCTTTAAAAACAAACAGGACACAAGACAAAACAACCAATTAAAATTTTCAGCTTTAATGGTCACTGTTAATTCTCACACACAGCAACTAAGAACAGGAAGGAATTACTTTTAAACACCAACTTGTTTGAAACTCTGGCCTGACCACACATATATGGACCAGTCACATCAATAAACCATGGCTGATGCCTACTGAGAGCCAATGTGGTGTTAGTAGTTTGACTATGACTCTGAAGAGCAGGGTTCGTATCCCTGCTCTGCCATGAAACCCACTGGATGACCTTGGGCAAGTCACACTTTGTCACCCTTAGAGGATGGCAATGGCAATCCAGCTCTGCAGAAACTTGCCAAGAAAACCCCATGATAGGGTCTCCTTAAGGTGACCATAAATTGGAAATGACTTGAAGGCACACAACAACAACAAAAGATGCTTATTGCTCAAAAAACAAATAGTAGAGGGAGCTACATTAATGACGAGAGAGAAAGAGAGAGAGAGAATGGGGATGGTGCTACTGATGAAGAGTGCAATTGCAGATGTTGTGAGGCCTTGTGAGCTTTTATCTCTGGCTGGCTCCTAATGCATTTCCTATTTTCACCAACCTGGCCACTGTCATTTCTTGAAGCATTAATCTGTCTGGCTGATGTGTGCGTCTGGTGGCAAGACAATAGGACACTGTCATCCTGTTTCAGTCAGGGAGAATCAGTGGCAGGAAATGCGATTAGGTATAGCCTGCACCAGTTTCTCTGTCTCTTCTTTTAGTCTAGACTCTACACAAATGAGTTGTCCAGACATCCCCTCTCTTTCCATACATTGCTGTTTTTCATAAAACAGTTAATAAGAGTCCCTAATAAGAGGCCTCTGGGCAGACTTTAGATGTCTCTTTTTAAAAATTATCCCAAAGATAAAAAAATTTTATGGTGCCTTAAGGAAGACGCATCCTAATTCCACTCTAGCCTTCAATATATGCCAGTGGATGCCCAGAAATACCCTAATGCCAGGGGAGAGGAGCTTTCTGATCATATCCAATTCCATGTGAAGAGTGGCCAGTTCCGTGTAAGGCAGAAGAACTTCCAGAACTGTAAATCAGGGGTGGGCAACTCTGGAGTAGGGCCCATTTTTACCCCAACAGCCCTCTGGTGGGCCATAAGGCCAACCTGACTGGACCAGGAGTGACATACCACTTCTGGTTTCAAAATTGCTTGATCTTCACCTAATTTTTCTGTTTTTCTTCAAGGTTTGGAAACATGGAGGGGGTTCCAATTGGTCCATTTTGTCATGGTCTTTACACATTTGAGCCATCTACCTATTTTTTTAAAATGAGGTTTTGGGAGATTTGGGGGGTTTCAAGGGCTGCATTTTGGAGACCCAAGAGCCACTGGTTGCCCACAGAGCATAGGTTGCCTGCCCCTGCTGTAAATTATCACAGAATAAAAGTTATATAGGGGCAAGAGAACAAGATTGGAGGACAAAGGAGATATACATTCACCCCTCCATTTTTGCAGACTTGAAGTCCGCATCTCTCACCTGTTTGTGGGAGGCAAATGGAGAGGGACAAAATGAGATGTGTGCCCATGGGCGCACCACCCCATTCAAGCCTATGGGGCTTGAATATTTGTGGTTTTCGATTTTTGCAGGGGGATCTGGAATGGAGGGGCGACTGTACATTTCTCATTCTGTTTGCCAGACCTATGATGGAGGTTGGAGATGAGATATAGGAGCCAGACTTGGGCTTTGAGTCTGCAAGACTTGAATAGGGCTGTTAATGATAGGAGGACTTGGATGTCTATTATTTACTGGGTCATTGTAAGTCGAAGTTGACCTGAGGACAGTTAACAACAACAAGCAGCTCTATGCGTGGATTACAGAGGGGTGCATTTAATTAGCACTTTTATTCCTACATCTGGCTACTCCTTGCACCCAGATTTCCTGGATTTAGAAACCTTTAAGATTCTAGCACCACTGAAAGTAACATTGGGTTTGATCTAGAACACATGAATGGAGTCTGTGAGTCAGTAGAAAGCTTTGTTTCTGGAAGGGTGGGGAAAATATCATATGCCCTCCTTCCTCTATACCAGGGGTAGGCAACCTTTCCCCTTTAAGGGCCGAGGGACTTCAGCTCCCAGAATCCCAGGAGCTATTGGCCAACATGGGACTATTGGCCAACATGGCTGAGGCTTCTGGGAGCTGAAGTCCCTCGGCCCTTAAAGGGGAAAGGTTGCCTACCTCTGCTCTATACCATCCTGTGACACATCCTGCCATCCAAAGGATACCCCAACATAGATTTTGAAGCTAGAAGGCACAGGCCTGTCTTCTTTCCCTTCTATGGGCAGGAATGGTTTTTGTGAGCAAAAATCTATTCACAGATCTCTGGATTTAACCACATTTTAAATGGTTGGTATGATAAAAATCAGACAATGATTTGGTGGGATACATCATTCATTGTAAAGATTTCTTGTATATTGGCTTTTAGAGGTCTACTGTAAAGTCTTGGGCAGTTGTCGTCTCCAGGAATCTACAACAATTAACTCACCTTACTGAAATCTTAGAGGCAAAACATTTGCAGAGTTGAAAAGAGATTAGGTCATTTTGATTAGCTCACAACAATAGAATGTGGTGTGAACCCCATGTTGGTTTTTCCACATGTTTTAAAACTCTCTTGCAACTATCTAATTCCATGGGCCAAAAAGGTTGTTGGTTTCTCATATTTTTCCATTGTTCTTCCTTTACTTCAGTGGGCTTCTTTTGCTTTTGTTCTAAAATGGGTCTGTCTTAATGCCTTTTCTTGCAAAATCCTTATGTCTCACAGGATGTTACATTTTTGTTTGATTGCTATTTGGTTCTTGTTTAATTAATCTTCACAGATACTCTTTTCTCCACAGTCTGTAGAAAATTTCCCCTCCCTTAACAGCCATTTATTGAATGTTGGAACAATTTCACTCCTCTACCACTAGAGTGCTCTCTGGATCTATAAATTCACTTTTCCCCTACAACATGCGGGCATTTGACTGCATAGATCATGAAAGGCTATGGAATGCCCTTAAAGACATGGGAGTGCCAACACATCTGATAGTCCTAATGAGGAATCTGTACTCAGAACAAAAGGCTACTGTCAGAACAGAACACAGAGAAACAGAATGGTTCCCAATTGGCAAAAGGGTCAGACAAGGCTGCATCCTTTCACTCTATCTGTTCAACTTGTATGCAGAACATATTATAAGAAAAACAGGCTTGGACATGGAAGAAGGAGTGAAAACAGGAGGAAGGAATATCAACAATCTAAGAAATGCAGATGACACCATAACACTAGCAGAAAACCTCATAGACCTGGAACACCTACTAAGGAAAATCAAAGAAGAAAGTGCTAAGGCAGGCTTAATGTTGTACATAAAGAAAACAAAAAATAATGACCACCAAGGACTTTCATAAGTTCAACCTAAACAATGAAGAAATAGAAATAGTAAGGAAATCAGAAGAAGACTAAGAATGGGGAAGATGGCTATGAAAGAACTAGAAAAGATTCTAAAATGCAAAGATATACAACTCAGCACAAAAGTTAGAATCACACAAGCCACTGTATTCCATATTACCATTTATGGATGTGAGAGCTGGACAGTTAGGGAAGATGATAAGAAGAAAACCAATGCATTTGAGATGTGGTGCTGGAGAAGAGTGCTGAGGATCTCATGGACAGCCAAAAGGACAAACAAGTGGGTCCTAGAGCAAATCAAGTCAGAAACTTCCCTGGAAGCTAAGATGACCAAACTGAGACTGTCATATTTTGGACACATCATGAGAAGAGAAGACTCATTAGAAAAAACAATAATACTGGGAAAGGTGGAAGAAAGTAGGAAGAGATGAAGGCCACATGCTAGATGGATGGACTCTATTAAGGAGGTCATGGGTATTAAGGGGTTGCAGGAATTAAGCAGAGCAGTGGAGGACAGGGGGTCTTAGAGATGTCTCACCCATAGGGTTGCCATGAGTCGAGATCAACTCAAGGGCAGTTAACAACAGCAACAAATGCTGGCATTTGCAAGAACTGTATTTTCCATTTTCTTTCTGCTGTTATTCACCTTCTGCAATAACCTCTGAGCTCCCTACAGTCCTCTTTTTATTCTGATGTCCAATACTTGCTTAATGAGAATAGTCATAGCACTTCAATATATTTACTGTTGTAAGCTGGAAGTTTGGAGGGTTAATAATGCCAATAATAGTGTAACCGACTGCCTTAATAAGTAATTTAAATAAGAAGTAAATAGCCTACAGCTACTTGGAAATAGCTGGAGACTCCTCTGGAAGATGAAAGCCATTTTGACAAAAGGGCATGTTGCCCCCCTCACACTAATGTCTGGAAAAACACTGGAAAATGGTAATGTTGAGGCAGACACTCTGTAAAGCTGGATCTGCACTGCAGACATAAAGCAATCTGCTGCTGCTGCAAAAGGGTCACTTGGCCGTTCTTACCCTACAGTGGGAGGATATCCTGACTGTTTGACCCCTCCTCTGGGGTATCACCCTATGCGGTCCACACACCCCACACCCCTAGTGACACCACCACTGTGGGCACGAGTTGGTCTGAGATCAGAACAAGATGCTCATCTTTTTTCTGATTTCAGAGTCACTCACATCCACAAAGCAACCTGAAAGGGATACTGAGGGACTGACAGCTGCAAAAGATAAATTTTTAAAATGTGGGACAAGGGCTGCATCAGCTGAAGAGGAGGAGGAGAGAGGAAAGAACTTGGCGGGACAGCTTAAAAACTGTCCTCCCGCCCTACTTACCCTCCCAGCATTTCCATCAGCTGAAGAGGAGGAGGAGAAAGGAAAGAACTTGGCGGGGCGGCTTAAAAACTGCCCACCCGCCCTCCTTGCCCTCCCAGCATTTCCATCAGCTGAAGAGGAGGAGAGAGGAAAAAACTTGGCAGAGCAGCTTAAAAACTGCCCACCCACCCTCCTTGCCCTCCCAGCACCCCCAGCAGCTGAAGAGGAGGAGGAGAGAGGAAAGAACTTGGCAAGGCAGCTTAAAAACCGCCCACCCACCTGCCCAAAGAGGAGGAGGAGAGAGAACTCGGCTCAGCAACAACAGCAGGGGCCAGAGCCAGCTTCGGGTGGAAGCTCTAATCCCACCCAATTTCCATCTGGCGGTAGCAGTGCAGTTATGGCAAGGCCAGAGCCGGTTCTAGGCGAAGGTTTTAAAAACCGCCCTAATTCCATCCCGGCATTGCTGGGGGGAGAGTTGGCAAGGAGGTCACTCCATCTCCCCCTAACACTATTACCACCCACAGCAATGCTGCGGGAAGAACACTGGGGAGGAGGCTATTCAGTTTGCTCCAAATATCATCACCTCCTGTAGTGGCCGGGAATGATCTGGGAGTGGAAATTGAGGTTGTGCTGGGGAGAGGAAGGTATGGCGGGAACAGAGTGAAAAGCTGTTACAAAAGAAGGCAGGATCGATGCTTGAAAGCTATCCTGCCTTCTGTTCACCCTGTTTCCTGGAATGGATTGGAGGGCGTACCAATCATTCCACAGAACCTTACCTTGCTCCTCTGCAATGGCCAGGTTGTTTAAAAACAAGACTCATACCATCCATGACCTCCTCTTAGATGAGGATGCTGACCTGGCTTGCCTTACAGAAACCTGGCTGGGAGATGACAGCGCTATAACTTGGACGCAGGCCCTCCCAGCTGGGTACTCTGTTAGTGAGCAGGTAAGGGGAAGTGGGCAGGGGACGAGTGGCTCTGGTTCACAAGAACAACTTTACCTTGACCAGGATACCTGTCCGGAACACAGTCCACTTCGAGTGTATGTACCTAAGCCTGAGGACCAAGCATAGTTTAGGGATTCTGCTAGTATACCAATCACCCCATTATCTAGCAGACTACCTAACAGAGCTGACACAGCTGGTCTCAGAGTTGTTGCTGAAGTCGCCCAGACTCTTAGTTTTGGGCGACTTCAACATTCCACTCGAGACCAGTTTGTCAAATCTAATAGGTGTGGCTCGAGAGTTCATGGAATCCATGACAAACATGGGCCTATCCCAGTTGGTTGTCGGGCCCACTCATTGTGCAGGTCATACCCTCAATGTGGTCTTTAATACAGAACAGGAATATCCATGGGCGGAGGTTACCAAAACCACTGCATTGTCATGGACAGATCATTTCCTGGTCAAGATTGAACTAAGAACCACTGCCCGCCCCACCGGGGGTGGTGGACCTATTAGAATGATCTGCCTTCGAAGGCTAATGGAACCAATTGGATTCCAGAAAGCCTTTGAGGATTTAATGGTTGGTAACACCGGTGATTCTGTCAAAGCTTTGGTCAATACCTGGAACACCAATCTCACCAAGGCTATTGACACAGTCGCTCCCAAGCATCATTTCCAACCCGCTTCTAACTGTAAGCCATGGTATATGGAAAAGCTTTGGAAGATGAAGTGGGTTGGACAATGACCAGGGCTCATCTGGAAGAAAACTCTCATCTCATCTGACAAGACTCGTCATAGGAAATTTCTTTGTTCCTATCTTTCTTCTCTGCACGTATTCTGTCTGCAGAGTCCCGTCCAGCAGAGCTGTTTAGGATGGTGGGGGAACTGACACAGGTTCTACCTGTGCAGAACCCACTACTTAACCTGAGAAGGGCCTGCTGTGATGTGCTTAACAACTTCTTTGCAGATAAAATCTCTCAGATAAGAACCGACTTAGATGCCAGTGTTGTAACAGAAACAATTGACAAGGTGTCCAGCAACTCCATTAATGAAATTATACTGGCTCGGTTTCAATCTGTGAGTGCCAATGACGTGGACAAGCTCCTTGGTAGAGTGAAGAAGACAACCTGCCTCCTCGATCCTTGCCCATCATGGCTGGCTGTCCAGGGTGGGGATGCCTTGAGGATGCTCCTTAGGGGCATCATCAATGCATCCCTCAGGGAAGGTCATGTTCCATCTTGTTTGAAGGAAGCAGCGGTTAGGCTGCTTCTGAAAAAAACTTCCCTAGACCCCCTGGATATGAACAGCTATAGGCCAGTCTCTTTATTACCTTTTTTGAGCAAAGTGATCGAGAGGATGGTTGCCTTTCAACTCCAAGCTGTCTTGGAGGAAACCTATTATCTAGATCCATTTCAAACTGGCTTTAGGACAGGATTTGAAATTTAGACTGCCATGGTTGCCTTGGCTGATGACCTTTGTCTGGGCATCGACAGGGGTAGTGTGACCTTGTTGGTGCTCCTAGACCTCTCAGCAGCTTTTGATACAATAGATCATAACATCGTCCTGGATCACCTGAGTAGGTTAGGAATTGGAGGCACTGCATTGCAGTGGTTCTGTTCCTTCCTCTTGGGCAGATTCCAGAGGGTGTTGCTCGGGGACAGTTGCTCTACTAGGAAGGAGCTTAACTGTGGCGTCCCTCAAGGCGCCATCCTGTCCCCGATGCTGCTCAACATATATATGAAGCCGCTGGGAGAGATCATTCAGAGTCATGGGGCGGGGTGTTATCAGTATGCAGATGACACCCAGATATATTTCTCCATGTCTCGGTCTTCAGCTTTGACTTCAGATGGCATCTTTCCCCTCAATGACTGTCTTAAGGCAGTAATGGACTGGATGAGGAAAAACAGATTGAGACTGAATCCAGATAAAACGGAGGTACTTACAGTAATGGCCCCGAAACTAGGTATTGGGATACAACCTCCAGTCCTGGACAGAGTCACACTCTCCGTAAAGGACTGTGTTCGCAGTCTGGGGGTGCTCCTGGATCCGTCGCTCCAGATGATGAATCAGGTAAATGCAACGGTTAGGAGTGCCTGTTATCAGCTTTGGCTGATACTCCAGCTGCGCCCTTTCCTGGAAGTTAGGGACCTTGAAACTATGGTGCACATGCTGGTAACCTCCCATCTTGACTTCTGTAATGTGCTTTACATAGGGCTACCCTCGTGCTTGGTCCGGAAACTCCAGTTAGTACAGAACATGGCAGCCAGGTTGGTCTCGGGAACATTGAGAAGAAACCATATAACACCAGTCTTAAAGTCACTTCACTGGCTGCCTATTAGTTTCCGGGCACAGTACAAGGTGTTGGTTATCACCTTTAAAGCCCTAAATGGCTTGGGTCCAGCCTATCTTCGGGACCGCCTCTTCCCATATAATCCACCCCGCACACTCCAGTCCTCTGGGAGGAACCTGCTGCAGCCTATAAAAACCAGGCTGTTTGCAACCACCCAGAGGACCTTTTCAGCAATTGCTCCAGATTATGGAATGGCCTGCCAGATGAGATCCGTCATATTACCAACCTAACCAGCTTTAAAAAGGCTGTTAAGACGGATCTCTTCCAGCAGGCCTTTCCTGACTAGATATCCCGGCCTTGAGAGTTAGCCTATCCTTCCTTCTCCAACTCTCTCCTGCAGTTGTTGGTTATTGTTTGTTGTCATTGAGACTCTTTTAAGTATGTTTTAATTATGTTATTGTTTAATACTTTTTAAAGGAGTGGGTGGGTTTTGGGATTATTGGGTTGTGATTTGTATCACATTTATATGATAATCTTAATGTTGTACACCGCCCAATTGCCCTGCAGAGGGGCAGGATATAAATAAATTTTATGATGATGATGATGATGATGATATAAATACCACATAATCCTATGAGAGAAAGAGGTACAGGCCTGAAGGGCTCTGCTGGTCAGAAGAGAACAACCCTGTGGAGATATGGCCAGTAACAGTTGCCCCTTTACAACAACCCTTGGAATGGGCACTAAGATAATTATACACTCCTATGTAATTCTAATGTAGCTTGCATGAATTTAGGTCAAAAATGACTTTTTTCTTCAATGGTTCATGAGACTTATAGTGCAATATGAGATTTGTCTACTAAGTTGTAAGCTTCCCTGGGTTCAATAGGATTTACTTCCTAATAAGCAAGTGTAAATTTGCAGCCTTAACCATTCATGGAATCACAAAGAATCACAAACATGTAATGGATTTACTGTATATAAGAAGCAAATGGCTCTAACACAAAGGGAATCTTGGCTGCAATTCCATCATGCTACTTTTGTTGACTGCTGGCAATTCTGTTATATTACTGGAACCAGTTCTAATGTGCTTCTTATGTTATTATTTTGTTGCCATGTAAAAACCAGTGAAGTGTTAAACAACAAAATAACATAAATCCATCCAGACAATGAAAATCCGGCTAAATAGGGCATCCTTTTTAAAAAAAGAAAATAGAAAATAGACATTCTGCCAGCCCATCTGTTCTGCTGTCTTGCTCTGTTGAGTGAACACTGTCTGCGTCATTCATAGGCTGGATTGCCCAAAGGAAAGCTAGGAGAAGAGTTTGTGAAGTACATCCTTTTGTGTGTTTTCTCTATCATTTTCTTTATGTTTTGCTTACACATATAACAATGCTAATGCTCACAGAGAGAGAGAGATGGAGATTGAGAGAGAGAGAGAGAACTGTCTTATTTTAAGATATATCTGAAGGCCATTTGAGTGATCACTGCTGCCCTTTTTGCCAGTTTATGCCAATTCCATATCCATTTTGTTTTCCACTCAAATATAGCTGTGCTTCTCTGCTTCCAACATATGTAATTTCAACATGAATATATGAGCATCACACTTCAGCATAGCAATCCTATGAGTCGAAGGATACAAACACCAGCAGGCTGGTGCGAGCATGGCAAAGGGGAGCAGTTTTCCCCTTTCCTTTGGTGGTTTCCCTCCAAATGGCAACAGTGTATATGCAATTTGCTGGGTTGGTGTACATTTTCCACCATATTGGGGCTGTGTCTGAGGACTGTGGGGATGGAGATTGAGCTAAAGCATCTAAATCAGCTCACAATATGGCTCTAGATCCAAGCTTTCTTCCCACTCCCATGTAAGAGCTCTGGCATCAAAGAAGCAATGGCATCTGAGATGTCAATGTGAGCTAGAAGAAGGCATTCAAAGTTGTTCCTCCCCTTCTAAGGAAGCACTCTCTCTTGAGATTATAACACGGAAGGCTAAAGTATCTTTAAAGTGCCTTTAAATCGTCATTAACACGTGATCAGTGTTTGCCACGCACTCGCACGTCTGTCATGTCTGTAAAGTGTCATGGACATGTCTCTGGCTATCCCGTCAGTAACGTGTCCTTGGAGTTGTCATTGTTCAGTAATGGATATTATTGAAAAAGGACAGCTCCAAGGACGTGTTATTGATGGGATAGGCAAGCAGGGAGCCAGGGATGTGTCCATGACAGTACAGACATTTTACAGATGCAACAAACACACGAGTGTGTGAACCCGCATGCATTAATGACAATTTAAAGGCACTTTAAAGACACTTTAGCCTCCCATGTGATAATCTCCTCTGCCACACCATACTTGGAGAGGGAGATGTAATCTATTTTATTAGGAGATCCATGCTAACTCTCTTCTCATAAGATTAAATCTAATCCAGAAAGTCCTAAAGACTTTGGCTGGTGGCCTGTTCAGTATTGATGATGTCATAAAATACCCTAGATGCACCAGCTCTGGTTTAATCTTGGAAGTTAAGCAGGGTCAGCCCTAGTTAGTACTTGGATAGGAGACCACCAATGAATACCAGGTGCTGTAGGCTATATTTCAAAGGAAGGATCTGGCAAAACCATCTCTGAGTATTCCTTGCCTAAGAAAATTCTGTGAAATTCATGGGGTCATGAGTCGACAGGCAACTTGAAGGTGCAGCTGCACAAACAAGCTGATCTTATGACATTATAAATATTGGAATTCAAATTTGCAATCATTGTACCACTTCAACAACTAAGAGCATCCCCCAAAACACTCAGAGCCAGACAGCTGCACCAACATAGGAATTTCTGAGGCACTGACAAGTGGAGCACTGGACATCCAGCCCTCTTCTAATAGTGAAGTTATTTGTTACAAGTAATTGCCGTAATATATTTTTGACTTATTAACTGAGAAGGGGGAATTAGGAGGAAGGGGGGGAAGGAAAGAGGGAACTTAATGTTATACTATGAATAATTTAAAAAAAATATATCACAAGAAATTTTAATCCTCAGGGGTCCCTCTAGTTGCCAGTTACAAATCACTTCACTGTTGAGAGAGATGTGGACACTTCTTCACTCACTAACTCACTCTCCAGTGACCTGGAAATAAATCCCTATGTTGGTGAAGCTGCCTGTCTTTTATGGAACATTTGGGAGGTCACATCAGAAGACATAGGTATGACAATTCAATTCAATGATTCTATGACAATAGATATCTGTCATCATACATCTCCTGAGGCAGGATTTCACCCTTTTTGTCTTCAGTATTCTACTAGGTTCCCCCCCCCTTTTTTTTCCTTGCTGGTATCTGCTATAACCTCTGACCAGTTGTTTTTATTATATATTATTTTTCCCATTGCTGTGCTTTTAAAAACATTTTTTTAAATTGCAGCCACCCTATGAATTAAGCTTGTCTTTAAGTGTAGAAACTGGTGCACAAGTATTAGTTGGAATCCCAGATTCCAATTAATATCTTGCTCTTGTATCATGCCAGTCTTTGGACAACTCATTGGCTTTGCCTACTGATTCTGTTGTTAGAATATAGCACCTATCTCCAGATTTTATTTTATTTTTGGCATGAACTTTTCTTGAATACTTTGCATTTCTGGTTTACCCTGCTGTTTCAAATGAGACCATACCTCTTAGGGCCTTAGTCTGTCATTTATCCCATGGCATTGCTTCATCTTTATGTCCTTCCTGGTCAGGACCAGGCTATTTTTGCTGACCCTTGCAGGAAGGACAAAACACACTTATAGTAAAAGCTTAATAATCTCAGAAAACTATGAGTATATCTTTAAATTTGATCAGAAGAAGAATAACATCATGGAAAGTAGTCAAAAGCCACTCCTTTTTACTTTTAGGATTTTCAAAAAGTAAAAAGAAGCGGCTTTTGACTACTTTTTGTTTGGGTTAACAACAGTTTAACAGTGATGTCAGGTGAAAATCTACCTGCTTTTGCGGTTTTTTCCGATTTAAAATCCCGTTTCTGCATGGGATTTCCCCCCATGTGATAAAATCCTAAATTGGATTCATGCCTGAGTTTTCATCCTGGTCCAAGTTAATTGTGCCCACTCCTTTCTTAGAAACTAAGCATATCTTTTCAACATTGACACCCACTGATTGCAGTGAAATACATGCTGTTCCTTGTGCATATCAGTATAGTAGAAATAAAGATAATTCCTACTATTTTATTTATTTATTTATTTTTATATGCTACACCAGCTACTTAGTTGCAAATGCATAATTAAGTTATAGCTCCAGGCTTGACCTAGCCCAAATCTAGTTAAGAGCCAGTAAAGCAAACAAAGGAGATCTGTTCAGCTGTGAGTTGGGATGCAAGGAGGAGGATGTTTCTACACTCCTCCTCCCAATGAGTGGAACCCTGTCTCAGTTCCTTATTGTACCTTTGCTTGCTGTTGGAAGAGAGCTGGAAATGTTATCCTCCTTGCATTCTGATCGGCAGCTGAACATACCTCATTCGCTTGATCTTGCTGCTGGCTGTTAAGGTAGGCATGAAAAGTCATTTATATTCGTGGCAATTATGCCACAATTGTGACTGTGTAGTCTTACTGGATGCAAAGCAGTTACAGACTCTAGGTTATGAATCTCCAACTGCAATACAGAATGCCAGCCCTTACTTATATCCTACCTGTTCCTTGGGACAGAACCCTAGGACAAAGGTGAGAACATTTTGGCTCTCTGCGTGGTTTGGTCTCTATATCGCCTCACATCAGCAAGGGTAAGAGATTGCAGAAGCTGTCATCCCAACCATTTGGAGGGCCAAAGTTTCCATGGTCCCTGAGCTAGGACATGCATATTTCTTCTAAGGGGGCAAGGAAATAAAAAGCAAAGAAGAATCCCAAATGCTTTATGCTACCTTTGCCTCACTCACTGACAGTGATACAGCTTATCTGATGCTTTAGTTCTGCAGTGAGCGAGTGGAGATTGTCCCAAGCAAACTGCCTCCTTATTTCATATTCTGCAGCAAATCATGCCAGTTTTATCCCCAAGGGTCTGATGCATTACATAGCTCACACAGCTCCATCTGCCTCAACAGGTGAGTCACCAGCGGCCATTGTGTCTGTGAGCTCAGCCTATTTAACTATTGATGAGTAATTCCTCAGGGTGGCTAATGAAAGCTAAGTAGGCTTGTTGAAAAATTCTATCTGTGTGTTTGTTTGGGATGTGAAAACCCAGGGGAAAACATAATCCAGGCACAGTGCCCTGTCACAATATTCTGCACCAAGCTGGTTGTTGAATTGAATTTCCAGTTTCTAAAGGAGGAAGCATGTTATTCTGCAGCAACAAAACAACAAACCATCAATCATTATTAGCATTGCATTAATTATTTTATCCATTTATATCCCAGATATTTCCCAATATTTGGACTCAGGGCAGCTTTTGTTGTTATTGTTGTTTGTTGTTGCATACCTCCAGGTAATTTCTGACTTATGGTGACCCTATCATGGGGTTTTCTTGACAAGGTTTGTTCAGAGGGTTTTTTGCCATTGCCTTCCCCTGAGGTTCAGAGAGTGTGACTTGCCCAAGGCCACCCAGTCAGTTTTCATGGCTGAGCTGGAATTCAAACTCTTGTCTCCAGAGTCCTAGTCCAACACTCAAACCACTATGCCATGATGGCAGCTTACAGAATATTAAAACCTAAATGGCTTAAAAACTTACAATAAAATCAGTAAAATGTATGCCACCCCAGTTCAAAGGTGCGGTATAAATTGTGTTTGTGTGTGTGCGCGTGCAATTAAACCAACTATGGCATTAAAATAGTTTGTCAGTTTATATTCAAGGAATAAAATCTGTTTATAGATAGTCTTGAGCAGGGGTAGGCAACCTAAGGCTCGGGGGCCGGATGCGACCCCCCGAGGCCTTTGGACCAGCCCCAGGCCGGTCCTGCCGCCACCACCGCCACCCGCCATGATGATATTGATTATTGTTGTTATTACTTGTTCTTGGGGTTTTCTTGGCAAAATCTCCACAGGGGTTTTACCATGGCTTTTCTGGGGCTGAGAGAGTGTGCATGCATATTTTTTTTAAAAACAATTAAATTTATTTTTATATTTATTTATTTATTTATTTATTTATTTATTTATTTTTGGTGCTTCAGCCCCCCAATTGTCTGAGGGACAGCAACCCAGCCCCTGGCTCAAAAAGGTTGCATACCCCTGGTCTTGAGATCAGCTAGTTGAGCTACTTTAACACAACACTAACAGTTATTTGTTACATAACTTTAAATATTTGTTTCTAGATAGGATACAAACATGTTTCCAGTGACTTCAGAGAGGCCAGTATAAAAAAATAAAGCACATTCCCTGGGAATAATGGAAAAATGCTGACAAGCAGGTAGAAGGCAGGATGACTAAGATCATTTTTACTAAGTTAAAATGCAATCCCAAGGGCCAGCTCAGTCCACACAAGGTCAGCTGTAATTGTACAGAATCCAAACCCCTCTTTGGCTACAGATATTCCTTGCCCTAGGGTGCTGTCATTGTGATTGAATCCCTGGCCTAGAGGGATTTTGTGTTCTTATTAAATATATTTGTATATCGTAGTTTAAAAAAACAAGTTAAAATATGCAAATCATTATTCAGGAAACAAGCATATTCATCAGATATGAAAGGGGGAAAAATGATGAGTTTCAGTTCATGATCACAGCATATGACCCTCAGATCATGGGAATTTACTTAAATATACACAGCCAGTTTCCAGAGTGAAGGAAACTTAGAACCTCTTTGTAATAGTTATTTTATGGTATACATCTACAAGACAGCAGATGGTGTGTCAGTTTCAGCCAACTCAGTGATCTCTATCCTGATGTATCTCTCTGTGTGTTTGCTCAAAGGGGAAAGTAACACTGCACCCATTGGCCTCTATGCTAAGCATGGAGACCGTATCATTCTGGTATTTACTCATTCAGCATGGTGACATATATTTGATCAGAACTCATGTGGGTGGTGGTTCTGATTGCATGAGATCCTATATGTTCCAAATAGCATTACATAAGCATTCCTCTTTACCAGGGTTGGGGAACATGTAGCCTGTTGGACAATGCTGGACCACAATTTCCATAATTCTTCACTGCTGGCTGTCTCACCTGGGGACCAAAACCACCAATCCTGACCTTACTCCACTTTCCACACAGTAGTAAACACAGGAGAGTAGTAAACACAATAATCAGAGAGTGAACTCACGTTGCTGCCATCCTTCAAGTAATATCTATCCTCCAAGCAAATTCTAGATTGGGTACACACAAGAGGTCTGATTAGTAGCTCTACACTAACACTATTTGGCAGCACTAAACCACTACTGACAAGGCATCATCATGATCAATAAATCTTTTTCTAAAACATTATAATCTGTCCCTGTTGTTTTCACAAATAGTATTTGACAGCAGTCTGCCAGTATTGGTGAAGAATTTCCTTATCATCAATAAATCTTTTCCCACTAGACAATCTGTCCACATTGCTGTTTTCAATCAGACTATCAGTGTTCATGGGAAGCAAGGTGATGGGGAAAAGAGACCACAATTACCTTCTGTTTCAAACCAACACCTGGAAAGTTAAATTTAAGAAGAAAAAATGTTGACACCATTGATAAATGAACAGCAGCAGTAGAAGGATGTCTTAGGTCCCATATACAGTTTTGTTCACACTGCATAGCATTTGGATGGAGGCACCATGTTTGAAATTGTCCTACACCCAATGAAGCCCTGAGCTGGATGCAATACTGTGCTATCACATGCATGCTACAAAAAAACAGTTGTAAAGCATTTCAATCTTCCTGGGCATTCCATCTCGGACTTCAACAAAGAAATCCTTTAACAAAACAAAACAAATAACAACAGCTATAGCAAATACATTTCTATACTGCTTATCAGTGCACTTCAGCACTCCCTAAGCAGTTCACAATGTGTAAGCTAATTGCCCCCAACAAGCTTCCCTGAATAGATCAACCTACTTTGTGCTCTCTCCACTTTATGCATCCATTGTTGTTCCAGAAAAACCGCTATTTTAATATTATGTTGTTATTTCCGTCTTGTATTTAGTTCTTTTAAAAGGGGGGGGGCTATTTATTGTTACTATTATTATTATTGTTTTAATGTAGGCTATCTTTTATTTAAATCCAATTTTACTTCATGTAAAATCCGCCTTGATTGTCATGGCAGAAAGGCAGGATACAAACATAAAGTTATTATTATTATTATAAGCTGGGTCTTCCTTTTAGTGACCTCAGAAGGATGCAAGCTGAGTTGAGCCTGAGCCCCTGGCTGGTATTGAACTCACAACCTTATGGTTATGAGTGAGTGGCTGCAGTATAGGCATTTAACCACTGCAGAGCTGGTGGATGGTCAGCCAGGTCATCCGATCATTCCCATCACAGAAGGATAGCTCCCTTGTTTGTACTGGCATCCCGAATAGGTGGTGTTGCCTTTTTTAAAAAAATTGATTTGGTGTTTGTATGCATGAATTTGCATGCTTGTATGTACACATTTGCAATCAGAATGGAGAAACAAAGATCATTTGATTAAGCGAATATGCAAATAAGTCAGGGTAACCAGACATCCTCCTTTTCCCAAACATTCCTACATTTCAACCTTTCAACCTTCTGTCCAGGAGGAATTCCCAAATGTCCTCCATTTTAAGCATGACTAAGGGCCTTTGCAGACTGCCAGAAATAGTGCACATTAAATTGAGGCACTGCCCTGGCTCAGTGCTAGGGAATCATGGGAACTGTAATTTATTGTGGCACCAGAGCTCTCTGACAGAGAAGGCTCAATGTCCCAGAAAAAAAAAATACAATTCCCATGACTCCCTAGCACTGAGCCAGGGCAGTGCCTCAATTTAATGTGCACTATTTCTGGCAGTCTGCAAAGGCCCTAAGAAGCACGAATTTATATTTATAGTAGTGTTTTTAGCTTTTATTGTGTAATGTCCTACATTTTCCTTATATGCCCTACATTTCACTGCTTTGTTCTCTTTTGCAGTTAGGACGCCTGTTCACTCTGAAATATGTAAATATGTGCATGTATTGAGGGAATCCCCTGCCCCCAAAAACCAACAGCTGCTGTATTCACGTAAACCAATACAGAAACATGCACACACTATGGAAACATCCCCTTGCACCAATGTGGCTATGTAATGGGGGTCCTTTTCCAAACTGATTCCAGTTTGGATTAAAACAGGTGTGTGTAAAAATAAATAAAATAAAACTTTTATTTATATCCCGCTTTTCTACTACAAAAGTAATAAGACCGGCTTACATGTTAAAACAAACCAATACAATACATAATGACAGTACATAATCATATATCTTACCCTCCCTTAAAAAAGAATTAAACTTAGCAGAATTTAAAAATATAATCTGTTAAAATCTATTAATAGCAATGATCTGTTGGGAAGAAAGGCAACATAATACGAGGGTAAGGGGTTTTGTTTATAGCTGGGGTTTTGTTTATGTGTGGCAGTAAAAGGTCAAACTGGGGCAGAGATACTACACAGTGGAGATGGGATACAGCCCTCATATAGATTCAGCCTTAGATACTATTTTGACATCACTGTCATGATCACATCTCTCCCACCAACCTATTTTCATGGGCATCAGCTGCATGGGGTGAAGGAGATCCATTCAGCCAGTGATCAGAGCATGGCTACATAACATTTCCATGAGGTTGGGAGTGGGGGTCAGATGAGGAGAAGTTACTTAGGGCCGATGCATACAGCCAAGAAGGGGTGGGACAGAGCCACCCTGGGATCGGTGGATTGGCGCTGCAGCAAGTGCATGCCACGGCCCTGATCCTCCTTTTTGCTGCCCCGAAAAGAGCAGCAAAAGGCTACCCTTTCAGCCATGGTGGCAGCTTTTTAGCGCCCTTTTGGCACAGCATGTGCACACGCTGTGCCAAAAGGGAGTCGTGACACTGCACACCGTGTGAACGGGCACACGGCATCAGGACGGGGTTGAGGTGGAGTCGGGGTGGCCAGCGTGCGGCTGCCCCACCCCAACTCCACCCTCAGGCCGGCCCTGTAGGCCGGTCTGCAAAGTCCCTTAGTTAAGTTTTTAAGTATACTGCTAAAAGGACAACGAAATGGGTCCTAGAGCAAATCAAGCCTGAACTCTCCCCAGAAGCCACGCTGACTAAACAGTTACTGTTGTACTTTGGCCACATCATAGGAAGACATGAGTCACAAAGACAATAATACTTGGTAAGGTAGAAGGCAGTAGGAAAAGAGGAAGACTGCATTCCAGTTGGATAGACTCAATCAAAGAAACCATGACCCTGAGTCTGCAAGACCTGAGCAGGGCTATTAATGGAGGTCTTTCATTCATGGGGTCACCATAAATTGAAATTTATTTTACAGCAGTTAATAACAAACTAAGTAGGTTTGGCCAGTAGCATCACTGGGGAGTTGCGGGGAGAGGTGCGGACAGCACTAGGTGACACCACAGAAGAAGAGGTGACACCTGGTTAGTCCCCCAACCCTGAGGGGTCTTCCTGGGGCCTGGGGCCCACTCTTCTGGCTGCCGCAGGGTTGCCTGGGCTGCTGGCAGCATGTGGGGCCCACCTTCTTGGCTGCTGTGGGGCTTCCTGGGCCACCAGCAGTGTGTGGGGCCCACCCTTCCGGCCACTGCAGGGCTTCCTGGGCCACCAGCAGCACGTGGGGGCTACCGTCCCAGTTGCTACGGGGCTTCCTGGGCCGCCAGCAGTGCACAGAGCCTGCTCTCCCCGCCATCACCAGCTTTCTGAGGTGCGTGCATGTGTGTGCGCACTCCCGTGCAGTGTGTGCGCTGGAAACCCTGCCTCCTGCACTGGGTGACACCAAGTCAGGGTACGCCACTGGGTTTGGCCTACATTTAGTTTTGGATCATTCTAGTATGGAGATGTTCGTACATTTCAATAACTTTAATATGAACATTGAACTCAGAATTGTTATGCAACAAGAATATAGATCAGATAATTTTGAACGTTTCAAAAAGTTTGGACTTTTCAACATACCAACCAACAATTGTATATCTTCTTTTCCTAGCCCCTATCCCAGTCCCAATGCAGTACTTTATCAAAACATTAATATGAGCAGTGCATTTTACAACAGTTTTTACTGCATTGGTAATAGACACTAGATAAATTAATATAAAAGCTTATTGTTCCTTTCAAACCTAGCATATGTGGACTTTAACTTACATAATAAAGTAAACAAAGATAAATGTTAACAAATTACTGCTAAAATATGAATTAGAAGACGAACACATTAAACACCGTATGCTCAAATGGGCTCAAGACATTGGACAGAATATAGATCTAGATTTATGGGAACGGACATGGAAAAGAGGGCTTAATTTCACTTTGTGCTATGATCAACTGGTATAAACTGGTATAAAATGCAATACCAATAGTACCTTACCCCTTATAAGTTATCTAAAATGAGCAATAAGATGAATAATAAATGCTAGTAAGGAGATAGGATATTTTTACCATATATGATGACGCTGTGATAAAGCTAAGGAATACGGGGGAAGAATCCATGTACAGATTCAAAATATATTAAAAATTAAACTTGACAAGAACCCAATTTTTTTTTTATTAAAACATGATTACAGATAAAGATGTAAGAAAGGGATATGAAAAGATATTGCTATATATGGTCACTGCAGTGAGGATTGTGTTCGCTGCAAAATGGAAAAGTGACTCATGTCTAGGAATAAAAGTTTGGTTTGTTAAATTACACGATTATATGGTTAAGGATAAATTAACAACATTATTATGAGGAAATATGTTGGATTCATTTAAAGAATATTTGGAATCCTACATTAACTATCGAATTGAACAGAAGATCTCTATATTTAATAAGGGATGGGACTAACAGAAAGATTATCGCTGTTGGAGTAATAAGATGACGGAGACTGCTTAGGTGTTGTAATAGTAAAATTACAATCATTGTGTATTAAGAAAGTGTTACATTTATAACACTTTATATACACAATAGTTTATATAAGGAGAAGAAATCCAGGATAAGGAAGTCCATTTTTATCACTGTTTTTGTTTTTGTTTTTAAACTTTTGCTGGTGTGTTAAGGTAATTGTGAAATGTATGTATTGTATGTTGGTATGTTGATATGCTGGTTTGTTTGTTTGTGTATTCTGTAAAGTAGATATATGTACATAAGGTATTGTTATGTTTTGTTTAAAATAAAGATTATTAAAAAACATTAATATGAGCAGTGCATTTTACAACAGTTTTTACTGCATTGGTAATAGACACTAGATAAATTACTAAAAGGCTTATTGTTCCTTTCAAACTTAGCATATATGAACTTTAACTTACATAATAAAGTAAACAGAGGTTAATGTAAATGAAGATTGGTTTTTTTGAATAAGCAATTTAGCTTATTTGGCTGTACAAAGTGATCTCGGAAACTGTACACTGGCTTCCAATCCATTTTTGAAGGCAATTCAAACTGCTGATTTTAACCTTTAAGGCTAAAAGTTTCAGGATTAGATCACATAAAGGACAATTTCCTCCCACCCATCACAGCTCATCTTTTCCCAGCTGTGAAGTGAGGTGCAGTTAGTGGCTCTCATGGAGAGGCCAATCTCAGTAGTAGCACATCTATTATAAAATCTTTGAGGGAGGAAGGAGCTTTTCTGCTATTCATTTTCTTGTGTGTGATCCCAGGCTTTGAAAAGACCATTAAAGCAGGGCAATTTTGATTGTTCCTAGGGCTAATTCTGACTCACAGGGACTTGTTGCTGTTGGCCACTCTCTTCCATAAATGTGAATCTTCTACATTCTTGCAGAACTGGAAGTGGCCAGAAGTTCAAATCTGATTTGGTGGTTGTGGGAGCCCAAATTGTACCTTGATCTAAAGGAATATTGCCCAAGAGAGACAGTCATTCTTTCCTCCTTTCTCTCACTCCTACATTCCAAATTTGTGGTGGGATGGGAGGAAAAGCAAACTTGGAAATAACTTGCAAGCTGGGGCTGGGCTGCTGAAGTCTGAAGATCTTTACAAGTTTGAACAATTTGGAATGTTGAGGTTTTTAAAGTTATGCTTGTCATGTTCAAGAATTCCACAGTATTGGAATTGGGTTGGATCCAGATTGAGGGCTGAACAGAAGTGCATTTTCCTCCTTGTAGTTCCTACTCCATAGCTACCCATCTAGCTGTCATAAAATATGATCTCTGGATTTGGGGTAGCATAGAAATCAAAATAAAGAAAATCAGGTCAGGTCAGATTCAGATAAATAAAATAGTACAGGCAATATGATGTTAGATAACAAAAGATAATTTCACAGGCTCCAAACTAGATACTGATTACTCAAGCAGGAGTGTTGCTTTATAAAGGTGAAAACCCTTATGAAAGCATCTCCATGTGATAAAACTGCATACTTTTCTCTTGTGTGATAGTCACACTTGGTTCTTATGTCACATGGTTGTTTTTTCACTGACCTACATTTGTTGAGTCATGGGGCTCTCCCTGATCATGTTTTCAACACAACCTTGCACAGTTGTTGCAAAGAACATTGATATTTTTGCTTCAGTGTTGTGCTGTTGTAGTGGGGATATTGAGACTGCTTACATCATGCAATTTCCCTACCTTCTTCTTGGATTAATGGAATTTTGTCTGTGTATACACATGCTCATGTGCATAGGCATATTCCATCTGGCACCATCCTGTGTCTTCCCATCTCTGACTCTAGATGGACAGCTTCATACATTAACCGTCCAAAACATTGTGTGGATCACCATGGAAATCACACAAGCCTCCAGATTCTGTTGGATTGCAACTGCCAGAATCCCCAGCAGTCCTAGCCAATGGTAAAGTGATAGTCCAACAACTTCTAGGGAGCTGCGTAGTTCCTAGCCATTGTGTAGCTATGTGTAGCTATGCAGGAGCGGTGGGGGCTTCCCAAGGCCCAGGGAAGCCCCCACCACGCCTGCGCAGTGCGAATTCGCACGGCACAGCCACGGTGGGGCCTTCCAAAATGTCCCCTGTGCCATTTCCCCCCCTCCCGCCCCCCCGGCAACAAAGGTTGCCGGCCCCTGATCTAGCATGTGGCCTTCCTCTCTTTCTACTTCCCTCTATCTTTCCTAGCATTATTGTTTTTTCCAGTGAATCCTCCCTTCTCATGATGTGTCCGAAGTATGACAGCCTCAGTTTTGTCATCCTGGCTTCCAGGGAGATCTCTGGCTTGGTCTGCTCCAGGATCCATTCATAGTCTCAGCAGTCTTCTCCAGCACCACATCTCAAATGAATTGATTTTCGTCCTATCATCTTTCTTAACTGTCCAGCTCTCACATCCATACATGGCAATAGGGAAAACAATGGCTTGTATGATTCTCACTTTTGTGTTTAGTTGTATATCTTTGCATTTTAGAATCTTTTCTAATTCTTTCATAGCCACTCTCCCCATTCTTAAATCTTCTAATTTCATGACTGCAGTCCTCATTTCTATCAATGTTTGATCCCAAGTATGAGAACTCTTTTACCATTTCTCTTTCTTCATTGTCTAAGTTGAATTTGTCTAGATTCTTTGTGGTAATTATTTTTGTTTTCTTTATGTTCAACAATAGGCCTTTGCACTTTCTTCCTTGATCTTTCTTAGCAGTTGTTCCAGGTCTTGGAGGTTTTCTTCCTCCTATATTCACTCCTCCTCCTTCTTTTTCCAAGCCTGCTTTTCTTAACAATATGTTCAGCATGTAAGTTGAACAGGTAGGGTGATAAGATATAGCCTTGTCTGATTCCTTTGCCAATTGGGAACCATTCTGTTTCTCCGTGTTCTGTTCTGACAGTAGCCTCTTGTCTTCAGTACAGATTCCTCATTAGGACTATCAGATGTGTTGGCACTCCCCTGTCTTTAAGGTCGTTCCATAGCCTTTCATGATATATTCAGTGAAAGGCTTTGCTATAGTCTATAAAGCACATGCTGATTTTATTTTGGAATTTCCTGGTGTGCTCCATTAGCCATTGTATGTTTGCTGGTCCCTAGTGCCTCTTCCTTTCCTGAACCTTGCTTGGACCTCTGGGATTTCTCTCTCCATGTATGGTTGGAGTCTGTGTTGCAGAATTTTGAGCATAATTTTGCTTGCATGGGTGATTAGTGCTATGGTCCTATAGTTGTCGCAGTCCTTTGTGTCTCCTTTTTTGTGGATGGGGATGTATATTGATTGTTTCCAATCTGTTGGAATCTGTATATGATATATGTGATCAAAAATATTTGTTTGTGATAGTTGGAATGTGACACAGCGTCAGACAACATGCAGGAGTAGCTGTGTTGGCCATTTAGCAAATTGAAACAAAAATCCACCAAACAGTGATACTTTTATTGGCCAACTGAAAAGCACAATATACTTGTTGCAGACTTTCAAAGCTCCACAGGCTTCTTCATCAGGCAAGATGTTACAAAGCACACAGAAGAAAAATTGTTAGTAAGATGTCTGCATTTTGATGTTTCTGTCTTTAGTTAAGATGGCATGGGGAGGATATATTTTCTAGGCTGTCTCCTCCTCCTTCTGGCCATGTGGCAATTGGGAGATTGTCAAAGTCCAGGAAATTTAAAGTCTATTTGCATATCAACAAAAACTCCTCTCTTGCAATCCAATATGTCTCCATTCCTGTGAGGCCACAGGCCTCCTTGTAGGCAGAGGACAATGGATTCCTCAAGAAGTCTCCATGTTTGTTTGTTTGTTTGTTTGTTTTGCATCAGGAACATTTTGGTAGATGTAGAGGTAAAACATGCCTATATAGTGCAAATTTAAGAAGAAGAAAAATGTTTTATTTTAGTTGTGGGTCCCAATCCACTGGTTTGCTCTTTAAGGTTCCCCTGTTACCGCTACAATGTGGTATCTAACTATCCAAAAAACATGCCATCTTAACTAAAAAAGATATCCTCCCCATACTATCTTAATTAAAGACAGAAACATCAAAATGCAGGCATCTTACTACAGTCCTCCCTCCATTCTCATGGACTTGGGATCTGTATCCCTTGCTTGTCCATGGGAGGCAAACGGAGGGGGACAAAATGGGATGTGTGTTTAGGGCTTGAATATACATGATTTCCCATTTTCGCAGGGGGTCCAGAATGGATCCCCCATGAGAATGGAGAGAGTGCTGTAACATTTCCATTTTTTCTCCTGTTTGGTTTGTAGCATAGTGTCAGACAAGTATGCCTTATAATGAATTTTATTTAAAAATAAGTTTATATGAATTCATCTTGGGGGAGATTCTCAGGAGAAGCTTTTAAAAACAGATCTTCATACAAGTCCTGTTTTCATGTTAACGTAGCAATGAATCCACCTTGAATTGTAGTCTGAATTTTAAAGGAGCTTTCCAAGGTGCTGAACCCAACCCTCCAAATAGGGTCAGCACGTTCATTAAAGTTTGAATTAAAACCCAGAGCAGATTCATATTCCCACAGAAATAGAAGCCAGCTGTCCCTACTGTATTCAGGCCTGCAGTTGTGAGCATATCACACATCACAGGGGGAAATGTTTGTCTAAAATCAAGCTCCTGTGGAACTTGTGAAACCTATGGCAGAGAGAATGCTTGAAAGCTGATAGGCAGTTGATTAATTGTGAGAAATTTCAAATAAATACCTCCTCGCATGACACTGAGCTGTCCTATGTTCCAAGTGAAGGCTGTGCCAACGTTCCAAGCTCATGAAAGAGCCAAGGCATCCCACGAAGAATGCTGGAAATTACTTACTCCTACATGTTTCCAACTTATAGTACCAACTGTTACACCATTCTAGTGCTTGATTAAGGGAGATTCACTCCAGTGTAAGCCATCTTTCCGAAGTGGTCGTGCAAACATGACATCTCTGTGCCATATTGATGTGACAGACAGTGGTACATGTTATATCAATGGTCTATTAATGGCCTTATCCAGTCATTGCACAGAGATGATTTCTAGTCATTTCTGTGACTCTCAAAGTATGCTTATTTAGTTCTGAAAGTGGTTCTTTTAAAATTTCTCACAAACAGCAGGTAAAATGGTAAGCCAAAGTCTACACTCCAGTTCTGACTGCAAGTGGGAGTTCACAGGACTCCGTAGTCCCATATACACTTTTAAAAATGTAGCTACTTTCACCTTACCATTTAGATTTCTATGTGGAGGGATTTAGTTCTGTAGAAGGTGAGTCTCCCTCTTCAATCTAAGCTGCTTAAGTCTACAGCCTGATACACATTACAATATCTTCTGTTGTTTGTGAGAGCAACCCAAATAGTGAAATGTGTTGTTTTTTAATTTCTTCATTTTGTTTTATAACAATGTGCAGGTTGGTGTTTTTATCGATGGTGATTTTTAAATGGTGTTTAAAAAATCACCAGCACACTCCCTTCTGCCTGATTTTGTAATGGTTAATTTTATTGGCAACTACTGGTATATCCATCTGAATGTATATAAATAAATCAAAACTGTTATGCAAATATAAAAAAAATCACTTACAGAACAAGTTTTTTTTTCAAAAAAAAGTAGGCATCCAAATTGACATTTCAATAAAATATTTAATTGTGAAAGCTCTAGTGTTTGAAAATGGGGTAGAGCGTATGTCTTAAACATAAGCTTATTTGCAGTAATGGTAACCAGAACAGGTCATCTGATACATGAATCAGAGTTATGATTGTAGTGTAGAAAGCTAGTAACATATTTGTGCCTGAGTTTCGATTTCAGTTTTATTTATATGGCCTTTGTTTCTTTTTTTGATTTCTAAAAGAAAAAGATACCAAGATTTTAAAAACTGGGGCCATGATTCTGCATGGGAGATTATCTGTTTCCCAGTCCAATCCCTCCACCCCACCCATCTTAAAAGCCAGGCAGTCATACCAGCAAAAGATGTTCTACTACACTAGTGAGCAGGATAGAATCATAGAATCAAAAAGTTGGGAGAGACCACAAGGGCCATCCAGTCCAACCCTCTGCCATGCAGGAACTCACAATCAAAGCATTACAAACAGATGGCCCTCCAGCCTCTGTTTAAAAACTTCCAAAGGAGGAGACTCCACCACACTCATGGAAGCATGTTCCATTGTTGAACAGCTCTTACTATCAGGAAGTTCTTTCTAATGTTGAGGTGGAATCTCTTTGCCTGTAGTTTGACTCTGTTGCTCTGTGTCCTTGTAATAGTCTCTGGAGCAGCAGAAAACAAGTTTGTTGCATCTGCAATATAACATCCCTTCAAGTATTTAAACATGGCTATCAAAATACTCTTGACACTGAAGGATAATGAGTCCAGCCTCTTCTCGCCAGCAAGCTGCTATGCTATGAGCAGCAGTAGGGATGCCTGCAGGGTCCACTTGTAATTGCTTTTGCATCTCATCTCACTGTTGGGAAGGGACTGGATGTGTCACCCTTTAGTGCCCCACTGGCCAATGCCATGGAAATCTTTCAGTTGTTGTGGCTGCCTGGCTTTTAAAGTGGGTTGTAGGAAGCATTTGGAACGTTGGCAAT
The DNA here is from genome assembly GCA_026167975.1 of Phrynosoma blainvillii. NCBI lineage: Eukaryota > Metazoa > Chordata > Lepidosauria > Squamata > Phrynosomatidae > Phrynosoma > Phrynosoma blainvillii. Next base: position 79,153,083 of record JANUYF010000001.1, read on the forward strand.
GGTGCCATGGTTGTAAAGGGGAATACCAACATTTGCAGGGTTGTAAGTCTAGTTTACAGTGCTCAAGTGATGCAGTGGCTCAAGTGGTTAAGACACTGACTCTGTTGATTGCAAGATCATTAGGTTGGCAGTTCGAGGCCTGGGTGCCACATGATGGGGTGAGCTCCCGTCACTAGTCCCAGCTTCTACCAACCTAGCAGTTCAAAAGTATGCCAATGCAAGTAGAGAAATAGGTACCACTTCGATGGGAAGGTAAACAGTGTTCTGTGCAATCATGCTGGCCACATGATCACAGAGTAGTCTCTGACAATGCTGGCTCTTTGGCTTCGTAACAGAGATGAGCACCACCACCTAGAATCGGACACAGCTTGACAAACTTGTCAACGGGGAATTCCTTTACCTTTACCTTAAGTCTAGCTTACAGTGTCATAAATATTGATCAGGATACCAGCCTATGGCTTATTTATTGTAAATATGGTGGCCAAAATCCTCTATCATGGTGTACATTACATCACATATACTTAGCTATGTAGCAGAAATGCTAAGAAACCTGGTTATGACACTGACAGTGTTCATCAGCACTCAGGATGTGCATAGGCACTCCCCAGCCCATGTTCCAAAGAACAACAGTATTGTTATCTCAATGTCTCAAGGTAAAAAGATAACATATTTTGGGAAGTTCATGTGCTCTTTTAACAATCTAATCATCTCCCTCCCCCAGGTACCATTTTTAAATTTTCCTAACTGCAAACATAGAATAGCAAAAACATTTCTCATAACAGGGACACAATTATTTGGGATCATAGGAAGTTTGGGGTGGCATCTAATGATGGCTTTGTGCTAGGAGGAGAAGCTTCTGCTCACACAAGGGACGTTTTCACACTGGCCTTTTTGAGGACGCTAGCTGGCCTCCCGCCAGCCTCACTCCGGCTCCATTTCCTGTGTGTTCACACACACGCGGCGGCAAACCCCGTCCCTTCCGGTGTCATCCCTGCGTCCGGCCGGCTTTTGGCTCCGTGTGTTCAAACACACGGAGCCCTAAGTCCAGCCTCACTCCGGCAGCGGCAAGCTAATTCCTGGCTAACTCCGGCTTCAGGTAATTCCGGGTGGCAAAAGGAATTAGCCTGCCACCGCCAGAGTCATTCCGGTGTCAGCGGCACAGGGTCCAGCCGGCTTTAGGGGAAGGGCTCCAGCCGGCTTTAGGGAGCCCAGTGTGAAAACGTCCAAGGTGTGTCTTCCAGTTTTCATGGATTCATTCTAACCAATGGCACTGGGATATGATGTGAAGAGCTACACTAAGTGGTGAGGTTGAGCGTCCAGCCTTGTGTGAGGAGAAGCACCTTCTGCTAATGCAAAGGCACCACTATGCGAGAGAGAAAGGAAAGATGGGATATAATGAGAGAAAAAGGACAAATTGACTGTGAGAAAGGAAGAGACAGGGGATTAAAGATAATTAAGGGAAAGGGAGGGAGATCTGTAAAGAAGATTGATATTAGTAGGACAGACTGAATCGGGAAAGGAAGGAAGTATATTAGTAATTTTTTATTAGTTTATTTCACTATATACTCTATTCTATTAAGGTTATTGTTTGTCTTGTCTGTATTGTATGACACTATATTGTTTTTGTTTTGTTTGTTTTTTGTTTTGTTCTGTTTTGGCTATTTGTTGTCTGTAGTGATCTTCATTTTTGTTAATAAATTTAAAAAAAAATGCAAAGGCGCCACTGGATGCAACAGTCTTTTAGGTGGAGTGTCCTAATTCTTTTTGTACAGCTGATAGAGAACAAGAGTATGATTCCAGGTCAGACTATTACAGGCAATTGATCCAAAAGGGTGTGGGATAAATAATAGGGGTAAAATGGAAGTACATGGTAACAGATGTTAATTTTTTTAATTGCATGGTGACTTCCATTTTTGTGTCCATGCATACAAAGTGGACATATATTACATGCCTTGAGCTGATCACATGCAGCCTTGGATAATGATGCTTGGTGTTTGAGTAAATGCATTTTATGGTTCAGGAGAATGATGGTAGCTGAACTGCCTTTCATAAATGATTTACAAGGACAACCCTGTCATGGTTGTTAACATGCAAGCAAGCATGCTGAACAGCGTAACGTCTCAGGCATAGTCTTATGCTACAGTCTTCTGTTTTCACTGAGAGAAACCACTTGTGCAAATAGGACCAGGGCAGATGACCACACAAATTAAAATTGTGACGTGGTGGGCAGGATAGGGGAGGCGGCTATGACATGGGTACTGCAGAAGAGAAATCTATGTATTGGGCCTGCTAATAGTGGGATTACTGCAGAAAAGTGGCAAGGTGCAGTACAATTCACCCCAACCCTAACTACGAATGGCTGGAGTGGATTAATGCCGTATAAAGGAGAAGTGCAGTAAGGCCCTTAGTATAATTAACTAAGTGATGTATACTTAACTAAGGCTGCTTCCACACTGTAGAAAAATCCAGTTTGACACCACTCTAATTGCCATGGCTCGGTGCTATGGAATCCTGGGATTTGTAGTTTGTTGTGGCACCAGGGATCGCTGACAAGGCTAAACGTCTCACAAAACTACAATTCCCAGAATTCCATCACATTCAGCCATGGCAGTTAAAGTGGTGTCAAACTGGATTATTTCTGCAGTGTGTGTGCAGCCTAAGTAACATCACTTAGTCCTATATGGCACACGTGCCATCTCTGGCATGCAAAGCCATTTTGGAGGGCATGCAGAAAGATGGGAGGGCAGGGAAAGTGGAAGAACAGGCATGCACCTGCTCCTCCTCTTCCTCTGCCCTCCCATCACTTCAACTGCCACTTCTTAAGTGGCTTCAACTGCCACTTAAAGGCACGGGAGGACAGGGAAGAGGAGGAACAAGTGCATGCCTGTTCCTCCTCTTCCCCCTGCCCTCCCGTGCCTTCACCTGCCTCTCCGGAGACAGCTGAAGGCCTGGAAGAACACATGCCTGTTCTTCCTCTTCCCCCTGCCCTCCCGTGCCTTCACCTGCCTCTCCGGAGACAGCTGAAGGCCTGGAAGAACACATGCCTGTTCCTCCACTTCCCCACCATCCCGGACCTTCAGCTGTCTCCAGAGAGGCAGCTGAGGGAGTGGGGGAAGAGGAGGCCTTGCCCCACAGAAGGTGGAAGTCCTGTCTCCCTAGAAGTCCCGACCCTGCTTTAAGTTTGGGCACTTGGTGTCTAAAATATTCGCCATCACTGTCTTAGTCTGATCTTCCCCCAAATGAATGACAACATCATTCACCTGCATAGCAATTGCCAGCAGAATGGATCCCCTCCCTATGAAACTGATGCCTGGTAAAGTAGGTTTGAGAGAGAAGGTTATGATTGTGGCATTAGTATCACAACCATGACCAAGTAGTGATCATGAATACTTAAAAGTAAGTAGCTAATACAAGGCTTTGGCCAATGTCAACTACATTCAGCTGTGTCTTCTTTCTAATGAATATAAAAATCTAATTAATCCCAGAAACATAGAAATGGCAATTTATTTTCAATATACAGTTTGCTTGGTCAATAGTGTGTATTTTTGTTCTTTCACTTGTTGTTGTTGTTAACTGCCCTTGAGTCAATCTCAACCCATGGCGACCCTATGGATGAAAGATCTCCAAGACCCTCTATCCTCCACTGCTCTGCTTAATTCCTGCAACCCCTTAATACCCGTGACTCCTTGATAGAGTCCATCCATCTGGCATGTGGCCTTCCTACCTACCTCCACCTTTCCCAGCATTATTGTCTTTTCCAGTAAATCCTTCCTTCTCATGATGTGTCTGAAGTACAACAGTCTCAGTTTGGTCATCTTGGCCTCCAGGGAGGTTTCTGACTTGATTTGCTCTAGGAACCACTTGTTTGTCCTTTTGGCTGACCATGGGATCCTCAGCACTCTTCTCCAGTACCACATTTCAAATGCATTGATTTTCTTCCTATCATCTTTCTTAACTGTCCATCTCTCATGTACATACATGGTAATAGGGAATACGATGGCTTGTATGATTCTAACTTTTGGCCTGAGTTGTATATGTTTGCATTTTAGAATCTTTTCTACTTCCTTCATAGCCATCCTCCCCATTCTTAGTCTTCTTTTGATTTCCTGACTGCAGTCCCCATTTCTACCAATGTTTGATCCCAGGTATGGGAATTCTTTTACTTTCTATTTCTTCATTGTTTCAGTTCAACTTGTGAAGGTCCTCGGTGGTCATTATTTTTGTTTCCTTTGTGTTCAACATTAAGCCTGCCTTTGCACTTTCTTATTTGATATTTCTTAGTAGGTGTTCCAGGTCTGTGAGGTTTTCAGCTAGTATTATGGTGTCACCTGCATATCTTAGATTGTTGATATTCCTTCCTTCTTTCACTACCACTTTTTTTTTTACACAGATGTAAGACTTGTGACATCTGATGCAGATACTGTTTTGGAAAGTTAAGAAATTGAAGCCAGATGACTGGAGTGAAGACCTGATTAATGGATAGACATGGCCGTCTTTCTTACTGCTATATAGCTCAAAATACAGTTCAGAGATATCAGACAACAGCAAAGACAACAGTATTCACGGCAAGAGAAATGTTTATGCCTGCATCTACCACCAGGTGTTTTTAGTTTGTTTTTCTACATGCCCTCTCTTAATATAAGTCAGAGTCTAACCATACCTTGTAAATAAGTGCTGATCTTCAACTGCTGGCCATCTTTGTTCTCCGAATACACTTGGACTCCATTTCTGAGACATTCTTAGAAAGAACACATATCAAGTTGTTGGTCAGCATTTCATTTTGGAACACTCTCAGTCACCAATAACAGCCACCACATGTTAAGGAGTCATCACTGCTAGTTATAGGCCTAAATCAGGCTTAAATACTCTAGATACCTTAAAGGAAGATCCCATCTGATCTTGGAAGCTGAGAAGGGTCAGCTTTGGTTAGCACTTAAATGGGAGACTACCAATTAATACTAGGTGCTGTAACCTATATTTCACAGGAAGAAAATGGCAAAAACATTTCTTGCCTAAGAAAACCCTAAGAAATTCATAGAGCGGCCATTGATCCATAGGTGACTTGAAAGCACATATACACATAAAGCTAGAACAGGAGTGGGAATATTAGAACCTGGGACCAAATCTAGTGTTCATGGGATCCCAGTCTTGTCCCCTGGTGTTTTCTAAATGGCCAAGCTCCCTTCTCTTATGACATCATTATTTGGTGGTTTCCCAGCTCTTGGATGGATTTTCTCCCCCAATCTAAGAGGATGGAGTGCCTCTTCTAAGGGGCAGGAAGAACATTAGGCTAAAACATTCTGGCTCTACTCTTTTATCCTATAGCACTATGATTCCACTTTAACTACCATGGCAATATCTGATGGAATCCTGAAGTTTGTAGTTCAGGGACGGTCATATAGAATTCTCAGCCAGAGAGCTCTAGTGCCTTTACCAAACTACAGACCCCAAGAGACCATAGGATACAGCCGTGGCATGGAATGAAATCATAGTGCTACAACTGTGTTGTGTGAAAGGGCCCTATGGACCTTATCACACGGGGTCCAAGCAGTCGCATCCCCATCCCATTGCGCTTCCTTCAGGTCGCGGGAAATGTAATTCCCATTTTGACCAGGAAGCCAAAAGTCGCGGGATGATACGGGGATGTGACAGGGATGCGACAGGGATGGGCGGGGTTTCCCTGCGACGTTGTGTGATCGAATGGGGTAAGGAAGTGCGATGGGATGGGGATGCGACCGGGGTGCGACGGGGATGGGCGGGGTTTCCCTGCGACATCGTTTGATCGCACGGATAAGGGAAGCGCGATGGGACGGGATGCCACGGGGATGGGACTGCTTTAGACCCCCGTGTGATAAGGTCCATCTCTGCCAGAGTAATTACAAAAGGTGGTGGAGGTTGTTTCTTCTGACTGCTTCTTCCAACACTCAACAAAAGCCAGTAGGGATGCTATTGGGTACAGCTCTCACTCCTTAGCTACTGATGGATGATGAAAGTGTACCCAGGTTTGTCTTGGCTACACTTGAGCACAGTAGAAATAAGGAGCAATTTCTTCCCACAAGGTAAGACTACTCCTCCCTCCATCTCTCCATACTCAAGAGAAGCCAGATCAAGAGTACACCCTGCTTCTGATCAGTAGCTGGGCAGATGGAGATTTGCCAAGCACTTCCATTGGTGTTGTCACATGTCGAGGGGGGGGGGCTTGTAGAGGGAGGTACTATCTAACTCAGTGATTCCCAAGATCTGATCCTCCAAATGTTTTGGACTTCAGCTCTCAGAATTTCTGACTGTTGCCCAAGTTGCCTAGGGCTTCTGGGAGCTGAAGTCCAGAACACATGGAAGACCAAAGTTTGGGAATCACTGATCTAACTCTTTCCACATGAAGTGAAAAAGCATAAATGCAGGTGTTTCCCCCAATTATGTGTCACCAACAAAATGCATGTATGTCAGCACATAGGCTTTTTCTGCAGGTTTGAATATGCATCTAACATTTAGATTTTTCACATGCTGCTTTTTTCCTTTTTAAAGCCAAATCATCCTGTTATCCAAGTACTCAATATTTTGACATTCCTGTCATTAAGGAAAGTTTTTTTTCCCATGAGCTTCCATATGGTACCTACCAGATAATTCTAAGTAACAGATGGTTTGTTCCATTAAAGAGTGTGACTTTCAGCAACTTGTCAACAATCGTATCTCATCGCTCCAAGCTAACGCATCACAAACATTATTTCCATATTTGTTGCTAATAAGTCTTCATATTCTCAAGTTCCATACTGGTGAAATGTGACAAAAATGCTATCAAGAATATCCTAACCTTTGCTAGATACTTTCACATTTCCCTTACTTTATTAAATATGAAGATTATTAAGAGTAACTGGTTCATATATGCTATTAACTCAGAATTAAGTTACTTAAGTTACAGATGTGGGAATCATGCAGCTCTCCAGATGTTGTTGGCCTGCATCTCCCAGTATTCTTCACCGTTAGCTAGACTGACTGGGGCTGCTGGGATCTGCAGGCCAACAACATCAGGACAGCTGCCTGAACATGGCCTTTGACTTACACAGACACTTACATGATTTTACAATTGCTTATTTGCTGCGTTTACATCCAGTATTTCCTCCAAGCAGCTCAAGGCAGCATACATTATCATCCATCCCACTTTTGTTTTCACAGACCTCCATTCACAATGACTCTGTGGCAAGTAGTTTCTAGTAAGACTTCATGTGGAGACTACTAGTGAGCATGTATAACCAGCAGCAGTTAGTGGCTTCTATTGCAGTGAGGTGGTGAACTTGGTCTGGGTTTTAGTCCAAGCTTCAATGGAGCTATCCAAGATATGGAGCTCTATACCCCAATATTTTTGACATCCTGGACAGCTTCTTTAAAGTTCAGTCTAAATAACAGAGCAGAGTCACTGCCCCACTAACATGGAAGCTGTCAGCTGCCGTTTTACAGAATGCAAGAATACTTGGAAAGATATACTGGCTTAATACAAAGCTGTTTCGTATATACCACACAACTTTTTATCATGATTTTTTCATATAATTTATTTTTTAAAATAACTCTATGCTAACCAAAGTTTTACTACTTAGAATTTCACAAGTTTTTACCCCATTGAAAAAGTATTGAATATATGTGAACTAAGGAAAAGTAGGAGAGGGAGACGGATTTTTACAAAGGAATTGCCTTATATCTTTTATTTATTGTATTTGTTACAATTGTATGTCACCTAGCACTGCAGAGCTCACAGTGCCTCATAACAATGATGAATCAGTAACGCAAGGTGTGACAAGAATATGATATAGCCACAAAAATATTATTATCTAGCCTTCATGATTAAAACCAGCAAACTCCCAGGGTGAAAAGTCATATTTTATACTGGTTCAGTGAGATCCTTTCCTTGCTATGGAATTTCTTAGATCTTGCAGTTCTGATATATAAGAAAGAAAGAAAGAAAGAAAGAAAGAAAGAAAGAAAGAAAGAAAGAAATCCACAGCTTGTATAAATGTCTGAACATCATACATTTGTGTTTATAATTGGTTTGGTTTAGTTCATAGTAGTAGTAATCCTGTTCATGACTACCATCTGTCCATTCAGATTTTTCATGTTCCAAATAATATCTGTGAGACTGGAGCTTAGCGTTTTAGCTATCACATGATACAGAGTCCCATGCCTCTTAATCATAGCATCAAGTGATTAATTCAATGTGCTTCTTATTTCCTGCCTCAGCCTGTTGCCCTACAACTCAAGGAGGCAGCCTGGGCTCACTTCAAAGTTCCCCATCACCGTAGTGTGGTTTTTGTTGCCCTTTTCATTTTGCCTCAAACTGCAAACTTTTCTGCTGTGTTTTTTCACAGAGCAATGCCACAGAAGCGGGACCATTCATTTATGCAGAAAGCAAAAGTAAAAGGTGTTTCCCCTTGAGTCTGAAAATATGGCAGCCACCTGAAGGACAACTTTTATAATTAGTTACAAATGTCAATGTCAGAAGAAGCTAATAATTAATATTTCATTATTCATGATTATTCTGTACCCTAAGGGATACTGTAGCCTTGGCCAAAAACATCTGTAACAAGCTAAAGTAACTTTATAAAATCACAATGAAGAATTGTAATGTAAAGTTAGGCTTTGTAGCAGGCAAGGCAGCCTGTATATGTATGTGTCTTCAAGTTGCCTGTTGACTTACGGTGATCTCATTAATTTCATAGGGTTTTCTTAGGCAAGGAATACTCAAGAGGTGGTTTTGCCAGTTCCTTCCTCTGAAATATAGCTCACAGCACCTGGTGGTTTCACCAGCACTGCACCCCATCTCTGCTGCTAAATCTGCTTATTGTGTAAAGGCAGTGCTAAAATCACTAGCCAAAATCCTGTTGGGCAATTTCAGACATAACCTACAGTTGTATGTATTCACAACTGCTACATATTAATGAACCTTATGCACCTGCAGTTTAGGAGTTGCATGGGGACCATTAAAATCCCCTAAACCCCTCTTACTAGAAACCAGCTGTTGTGATCAACAGGGATCTGTTCCCCTATCAATTGGGAAGCAGCTGCCTGATGTTCCCACCCCTTCCCATGAGTGATCTCCAGCACAAGAAGGATTTGTGACAGGGGATCTAGTTGTGTCAGGGATCACTCATGGGAGGGGGTGGGAATGTCAGGCAACTGCTTCTCGATCAACAAGGGAATGGAACTCTGTTTATCCCATGGAGGTAAATGTGCAAGGTGCAGTGCTAGGTGACATACATGTTAATGGGGAGGAGACATGCCAGAATTCACTATGTAGCAATGTTGTTACAGTGCTATGTAGTATTCACTACGTAGTAACCAATGGTCATATAGGATTCCAGTGATCATTTTTAAATATGAGGTGTGCACGAGCAACAGATTTTTGGTCCCTTCACATTACGGTACTAATAAGTTTATCGCACTGTGTTCTCGTAATGTAATGAGTATGCGATGAGATCAGAACAGAACGTATTTTATCGCACAATATGATCCTCATCGAGTTCCCATTCCGTGCTCTGACAGTCCTAGCCCGTTCCAGTAGGAGAACTGTAAAAATGCGTCCTCAGCCAGCAAGAACGCGTTCAGACTGTTTGATATGATGTGTGTGCGATAATCCTACCTGGTCTCAATCTGTCCTCGTGTTCTGATTGGCTAAGACAACCTCCTCCCCTCCTATCCTAGAACATCCACAAACTCATCTCAACTCAACTCTTCCAGTGTTGACGCAAGGAAGGTGCCACAGGTAATTTTAATTTTTTTTATTTTTGTAGATTGAATTGCATCGTGTTTACGAGAAAAAACAATGAATGCTGTCTACTTAAACCTCTCGGTAGCATTCTTTCCAATGCAGACAGTGAGCATGCACCAATGAGGGATGGCTGAGGAACTACTTTAGCACTGGTACCAGTACAATAGTAAATGCAGTGCGATAATATGTGTTCTCATAACATTACTATCGCATTATCAATATCGTTCCCATATGGTTACGTTCCGGGGCTCAATGAGAACGTTACAAGTACTGGTGTGATAAGCTTATCAGTTATAGTGCTGATTCCATTTTAACTCCCTCCCTGAAACAGCTTCACTGGCCGCTGATCTGTTTCCAGGTACAATTCCAAGGTTTTGATTTATAAAGCCCTCTAAGGCTTAAATCCAGATTATCTGAAACCTGTATCTCTCTGTATAAGCCTGCCCAAGTCTTATGTTTTGAGGAGAGGGTTTTCTCTCCATCCCACCATCCTTCTGGGCTCAACTGGTGAGGTTTAAATAGGTTTTCAGCCTTGGTTGACTAGTGTAGATGAAGTGATATTAGGTGTGCTATTTTTAGGCATGTTGTTTTTAATATGTAATGTATATTTTAAGTCTTTTAATTTTTATTTTAATTAAATGTTTGTGTTAAGGCTTTTTTTAAACTTGTGAGAATCAGCATGGTGTAGTGGTTTGAACCTTGAACTACAACTCTGGAGACCAGGGTTTGAATCCCTGTTTGGCCATGGGTGACCTTAGGAAAGTCATTCTCTCTGACTCAGGAGGCAAAGGTAAACCCACTCTGAACAAATCTTGCCAAGAGAACCCCATGATAGACATGCTCTAAAATGCCAATAAAGACTATCTGATGTACCAGCCAATGTGGCATAGTGGTCTGAGTGTTGGGCTAGGACTATGGAAGTCTAGGGTTCAAATTCTGGCTCAGCCACAAAAACTCACCATGTGAGCTTGGGTAAGTCATAATCTCTTAGCTAAAGAGGAGAGCAATGATAAACCACCTTTGGAGGGAAAAATCCTGGGAAGAAAACCCTAGGGTTCATGTTAACTGTTGTATGGTATCTAGGGTTTTTTAAGGTGCTTAAAAGATCACTTCTTAAGTTCTCCATCCCACTTCTAACTTATGTGGCCTCTTTTACTGAAATCTGAGATCATTTTTTTCATTTTCTGATTTAATATTTCAGTGGTATTAACCATCTTGTGATGCTCCCTTCATAGAGAAACATAGCCAGTCTTCTCCTAACATTTCAGAGGCCTTTTATGTGCTTTTTTTTTTTTAAAAAATCAAGCAAAGTTTCAGTGTTTCATTGTCTTTTGTGCTTCTTTGCTACTCTGACTTCTGTCTTGTGCTGTTTGTCTTCCTATTAAGCTTGTCTTTTACGCCTCCCTCTCACTCATACTTTGTAGGAAGACCACTAATCATTTTATAAATAATCCATTACACAGACTTTCATTGGCTTCAGCAGGTTTTGCTTCTCATCTTTTAGCTATGCTTCTGAAGCTTGGCAATGTGTTCATTAAACATCTGCCAACATTCATTTTGCAAATAAAAATCACATGAAAAATATTTTTGCAGATTTTGGAACAGCATACCTCTGAGTAAACAGACACCCAGGCCACCTTTTCTTTCACTGTTCATGCGTATGGCTTTTTGAAACTTGCCTTCTTGCCTCTGCATTCTTTGCTCCCTCTAAACACTGTTTAATTGTGAAATCCTTGCCATGGATGAAGTTTTAGGATTTGTGAGGCCCACAGCAGGAAGAAAGCAGGCGGCAGCAGCTGCTTTTCAACAGCAAGAAGCAAATAGATCTGCCTAATTTTACAATTAGCTAGGGGTTACATAGAGGTGCAGGTGCTGAGGCTGGGGAGAAAGCTGGGGATGGTTGCAGGGGCCATATGACCTTCAGTTATGGGAGACAGCTACATGCAGAAAGATCGACCAAATAAAATTAAAAGCAAGAGAGGGAGAAGTAACCATAATACTAAGCAGCTTTGCTAAGTCCACCAGGCTCTTCATTTTCTGTTATGTAACAAGCCCAATTTAATCCAAATCTTGGGTCATCGTATCAATGTGCTGTAAATAATTCTGAATTCTCTTAAAGCTACATCATCATACTAATATTATGAAGAAGATAGGAGGAATGATATGCAGGAGAGACTAGTACGCTTAGGCTATGATGGTTGTAGAAGTGCTAGTGTGCATCTGACTCTCATTATGATGGGCACTGAAACTAAAGAAACCAGCCAGAAAAGCTGGGTGAGTCCGACGAGTTACCATATGATTATGGATCTATATATATCATCACTCTACAGACAACAAAATCACTACATGTTGAAGCTGTATTAACCCCAGTGATCTGCCATGTTGGTTGCGTGGCTGTTTAAGCAAGCATCCTCATTTAATTTTTCGAAGATGGTGTCATGTGTCTCTGTGTGTGCCTCTGTGTTTGCAAATTTGCTCAGTTGAGCATGTAAAGAACCAGACAACATTACCAGAAATATGAATTGGCTGTACAGCTGGCACTTTTGTGACATCAGTCACAGTTTGGCAGAATGGCTGCTGAAAGCATCAAGCACAAATAGGCTGCATTGAAAGCAGCTGGTATCAACAAAGTGTGCACTGCAAAGTCAAGCTTCTCCCTAGTTGCAGACATAGTATACAGGGAAACAGGATTTAAAAACAAACAAATAAAAAACGTTGATATATGTCTGCTTGCCTTTGCATGCCCAACCATTGTCTGAGGTGCTGCTTTGCTCTGTAAGAACCTGGAATATCTATGAACAAGAAAAGATTGAGTCCAGTGCAGACAAGCAGAGACACTTTCAGATGAAGCATTTACTCTTAAATTGTCCAACCAAGAAAATAGAACTGAGGGGGTGGGGGTGCTTCCAGAAGATGACATCTTCCATTACTACTCCTTCCAACCTTTTTCCTGTCGCAAAATAAAAACACTGATGAGAGACAGAATAACTACATAATGACAAATGATTGTTACAAGTAGCAACCAAATTTCTAGGAGCATCCCAGGTGACATGAGGCCTTCTTGCCATGCATTTAGTAGGTCATCTTATTAATTAAACATAATGAGGGTTTCTCTCAACATCATGCATTCTAATATGTGGCAAAGGCTAGGGGCAGATCAAATGACGAGACTTCCCCCACATGAACCATTTGGTTCACTCACTCATAAGATGTTGAAAATCTGTGCATCTATTATGAAAGCAGTGGAAGAACTGTGTGGCTTAGAAGGAGGGCACGTCACATTGCCTGGGGCAGTGCTTAACCAAAGTGCCTCACCAGTGCAACTCAGCCAAAGCAATCATTACATTCCTACCTGGATGTAGCCACCTCCATTCCTACAGAAACCAGAATTCCAGGCAGTCATTACACAGGTCAGATGGTGCACTGATGATGGTGGTGGTGATGGAGAAGAAGATCTTGATAAAAATTGGGAGGGATGGAACAGGTAAGCAGAATGTCTGGATCCCAGTGGATAAATGGAACCTTTGTCACCAGACTGGTGGAAAAGAGGAAGGGCATGAGAATGCACGGACGAGGGAGCAAAACACACTAGAGACATGGGTCAAGCAATTGGTTGGGAGATGCTATATTCCCATGGATCTCTTCATGGTGGGTTCCTTTCCCTCCAGAATGCCTCCTGCAAATACAAGATATGAACTTGTTGGACCTCCTCTAAACCATTAAGGTCAATCATTACAGAAAGTTTACTTTAATTTTTTTAAACCTTGTTGTCTTCTGAGTCACATGTTATTTATACAGCTGGTTTGGGAGCATCTGCAGATGGCTCTGCCCCATTCTCCCCAGTGTTGATGTGTGCATGCGGCCACAACAGTGGAGCCACACATGTGTCCAGCCACCATTGGGAAAAACAGGACTTGAGATCCTGTATTTATTGTCATCCGCGGGGGGGGGGGGGGGGGGGGGGGAGGGAAAAACCCTGAGGATGTGAAGGGCCGACTGTAATTATCTGTAAACACACATAAAAGGAAAAGAAGGCTGCTCAGGATTAGTAGCCACATCTAGAGTATATTTGGACTCTGGGCCCCTGCTAAAAACAATCCTGAATAGACATTCTGGATGTTAACTCTTAAGTGTAATTTATTTTCTAAGTTTTTATTCCTGTTGTGAAATAGCAAAAATGTTCTAGACTGACTAGTACTTCTGCAATGCAAATTCAGATCCATTAGAAAGGTGGAACTAACTTTCCAGATTTTTACCATTTGACCGATTATATCAACGCTTAGGTTTATTTCACCACAGATTGAAACTACATTTCAGACCGGCTTCTCCATCTCAAATTCCCATAAGCATGTAAAGTATAGCTCTAGTGCTTGCTCCCCTTGGGAACTCATCTACTGTGAAATCCAAGACCTTATCCAAGAAGAAAGTGAGGCTCTGAGCTGTGTTCTGATACTTCTATTGTGGCTGGATCAGGGATTGCAACCTTTTAAACATTGTTGGATGCATAATCAGAGTTTGCTCATGGATCAGTATATGTTGCTGCACCACTATTGATTTTCTTCTTGTTACAACAGTATTATTATTATTATTATTACTACTACTACAGTTTAGCAGAGGAAACAAAGGTCATTAATTCACCAGCTGTATCTTTGGGTTAACTGTGATTAAGGTCGAGAACTTCAACTCCATTAACACATCTAGACTCTGGAAGCAAACAGGAAATCTTGAACTTAATGACATACTTGTGATTTTACTGTTGTTGGTGCTGCTGCTTGTTAATCTGGATGAATATTGTTCTTTGGCTATATCTCAGATGTCCTTGTGGGTATGACAAGATAGTTTCCCAAACATCCAAATGGGGCTCCTGGATTACAAACCACACTCTGGATGAAAAGAAAGAAATGAGCCCCTAGACCAGGGGTGAGAATTAGACCAATCCAACATAGATATTATGTGGCCCTCCAGATGTTGTAGGATTATAACACCTATTGGCTATACTGGCTAAGGCTGCTAAGACAGGCATAATTACCACCCAAGATCTAGAATATGAATTTCTAATGTAATCAACTAAAAGGCCCTGGAGTTTGTAACTTTTCTTCATAGAAATTGCCCTTTAGGTTGCTGGTTATTTTGTCTGCTGTCTTTTGCACCTTTTCCAATTCTATGATATCTTTCCTGAAAGGTGGCCACTAGCAGTGGATACAGGCATCACAACGGTAATATCGTGGCTCCCTTTCTTAGAATTTCTGCATTGGGGCTTCTTTGTCTGGTTGTCCTTTATACTTTTTAATATAGATCATTTAACATCAGTGCTCTCTCAGCAAAACATTCTGCAGTGAAATTCACGTGGCAATTAAGACCACATTTTTGGTCGATAATATTTGGCTTCTTTTCCATTTCTTATAAGCACTTCACTTACAAAACAATTTACAGCACTGCTGAAGGATGATTGTGTTCTATCATCTTAGGTCCAAAACACATTGCAGAAATAATCCAATTTGAAACTGCTTTAACTGCCCTGGCTCAGTGCTAGGAAGTCCTGGGAACTGTAGCTTTGTGAGACATTTACTGGATTTTTTTCTACAGTATGTTTTGGACCTTAGTTACATCTGACAATGCCATGTTCCCAAAACCTACCTTTGCAGCCTTGCATCATGCTGGCTGAAGCATTTCCAAATTGTTGGGGGTTGGGGCCGTGGGGAACGGAACAACATCTGCAACACTTTTCCAATCATGATGTGGGTCAAGAACAGGCAACTGGAGAGACCCCTCAGGATCTTGCCACAACTGCTTGTCTTAAGGGGCCTTCAACTGGGAGAACACTGCAAATGTTATTTCCAGAACCCCATCTCCAATGCTTCTGAAACACTTCAGCCAGGATACTGCTAGGCTGTGAAGGCAGGTTTTGGGGGTCATGTGTGCGCATTCATGACTGAAAATGTGATGTCCTACAGTTATGAGATTGTAAATCCAGTTTATGATCTCATAACTGTTGAACAGTATTGCATCTAATAATGAAGACAGTGTCCTTTTCTCTGTTGTACAGTCAGCTAAAACTGACAATGTAGATACTAGATAGTTAGCATGAGAGTGAGCATGATGTAGTGGTTTGAATGTTGGATTTTAACTCTGGAGACCAGGGTTTGATTTCCAGCACAGCCATGAAACTCATTGGAAAAGTCACATGCTCTCAGCTTCAGAGGAAGGTGATGGCAAACCTCTTCTGAACAATCATCGCTGAATGTATCAATGTATATTTTAATGTTGTAAGCCACCCCAGTTGCATTATGCAGAGAGGCAGGATAAAAATAAATTATTATTATTATTATTATTATTATTATTATTATTATTATTATTATTATTATATCTTGCCAAGAAAACTTAATGATAGGTTCGCCTTCGGGTTGCCATAAGTCAGAAATAACTTGGAGACACACAACAATAACAAGATAGCTAGACAGATTACAGACAGCAGTCATCCCAACATAGGACGTTATCACACGTGGGCCACAAAGTGATAATAAACTGGAAATGACAAATTCCGAAAATAAACCGAAAATAAACCTTGATTCCGCAAATGGTTTTCACATGTAATTACCTTAATTGCGCAATTAAGGGAAGCTCCCGCTGAAACCGCATTTAACGTTCACATACAAGTGAGAAAATCCCATACATGTACTAGAAATTATCTTCTAGCACATGTGCACTATGCTCGCCGCAGCTGTCACTTGCCGTGGCTGTCACCCCTTCCCCAGGTCGTCCTCGGAGCAGCCGGCCCTCTGCATGGTCGGCGCTCCGAGGAGGACCTCCCGCTGCAGCGTTTGCATACACTGTGGTGGAAGAGTCGCCGAAGGTGCACCACAGCCTTTTGCGGTGCACCTTCGGTGACTTGTGAAAGGACCGCCAATTTAGCACTCCTTTCAGGGGCGGCGAAGCTGCACTGCGGGACCGAGGTGTGGGGATACCTCGGCCTCGCAGCGCAGCTTCCCGGGGCGGCCCACGTCCGCCCGTCCTTCAAGCCGCCGAAGGTGCGCCACAAAAGGCTGCGGCGCACCTTCGCCGACTCCTCCGCCGCAGCGTGTGCAAATGCTGTGGCGGGAGGTCCTCCTCGGAGCGCCAGCCGTGTGGAGGGCCGGCTGCTCCGAGGACGACCTGGGGAAGGGGTTGGGGCGCTGATTGTGCGGCTGCCCCTCCCCTTCCCTGCCCCCAAGATGGCCCAATTAGCCGTCTGCTGAGGGGGAAGGAGGCGCTTACGCTGCCTCGAGGACCCCGCGGAACCATGGGAAAATGCGGGGAAATGCTTCCAAATGCGCATTTGCTTTTCACATTACAGCAAATGCGAAATTACCTTAATGCATTTCCTCCAAACAACCGAATTTCAAAAGATCTTGGTTAACACCAGTTTCTGTCCACTTTCTGTCCAGTTTCTGTGCAACGTTGTGTGAAAACACAAGGCACAAATCCAGTTTCTGTTTGGAATTTGTGTGGATTAACCAGCAGATTTGCCCCTGTGTGATAACGTCCCTAGTGATCTCAAGATTCCATAGCATTGAGCCAGGGCAGTTAAAGTGGTGTCAAACAGGATTATTTCTGCAGTGTAGATACAGACCCAGTTACAGTGCTATGATTCCACTTTAACTAACTGTGGAATCATGGGCTTTTTAATTTGTTTAGCCACTGGAGCTCTCTGGCTGAAAATTCTACGTACTCCTCTTTAAATTTCAGTTCCTAGGATTCCATGTGATATTGCCTTGGCAGTTCAAGTGGAGTCATAGCACTATAAATGTGTTGTGTGACTTTGAAACTCTTATTTCTTGGTTCCTGTGCTACATCCATGAAATGGCCCACCCATGGCACAGAGGAAGTTGTTAAAGAGGAGGTTTTCTCCTTCTGCCAAGATACTAAGATTCTGAGATCATCCAATGAAACCAAATAGTGCAAGAGTCAGGTCAGATGCACGCTGAACCTAGTTAAACCTTGGAATTTGCTACCACAAGATATGGTGATGAACACCAACTCAGATGGCTTTAAAAGAGATTTAGGTGGCTTAATGAAAGATAAGGCTATCAGTGGCTAGTAGTCGTGATGGCTATGTGCTACATCCAGGAGACTGGCAACTGAAAAGCAAGAGGGGAGACCTGATGCCCTGACGTCTTTCTTGTTGGTTTCCCAATTGGCATTTAGTTGGCTGCTGTGGGGAACAAGGTTTTGAACTAGGCAGGACTTTGTTCTGATTTGATAGGGCATTGCTTGTGCTCTGATGTCCTAGCCCACTGCCAAACAGCAGAATTAATGCAGTTTGCCACCATTTTAACTGTCACTGACTTATCCTATGGAATTCTGGGATCTGTAATTTGTTGTGGCACCAGAATTCTCTAACAGAGAAGGCTACATATCTCACAAAACTAAAAATCCCCAAATTCCATAAGATTGAGCCATGGCAGTTAAAGCAGTGTCAAACTGCATTAATTCTGCAGTGCAGATGCAGCATACAGGCACAACAATAAAAAAATACAGAAAATTTAGGGACATTCATGGATGTTTACTGGATAGTTGCATTAAAAATGACAAGTACACTTTTCCCTTTCCTGTGGGTAGCACTTACGTGGCTTTATAAAAGCGCAAAAATCAATACAAGAGTAAAAAGAAATCTTACAAAAGCAAGCCCTGAGGAAAATTTCCATTATACCTTTTAAATGGTTCCCAAACTCACTAAAGCATTTTAGGAGAATATCTAAGAGATCAGCCATTAGTACTGTCACTGTTCTTGATGAGATAATGCTAAAAAGTTCACTACTTTTAAAGTTCAGGGTGTACTATAAGCCTGAACCTTGGCTTGCTTTTGCCCACTCAGAAGGAACTGAAATGCAAACAAATGGAGCATACATTGATAAATGAACAACCTGGTCTTTCTCTGCTCTCCCAAACAGTGGGTAGAGATATGAAGAAGCAAAAGAATATTCCTTTTTTGCTTCTTCATTCTTGGTGCTTGGAATGATATGTTGCAATGGAATATAATATATCCTAATGGTCAAGTTTAATGTGGACCCATGCTCTCTTTACCCACAACATATAGACATCCACAGTTCAATAACATCCAAAATCCACAAAAGCGTGATACCTTTATTGGGCTAACCAAAAATGCACAAAATACATCATGCAAGCTTTCAACGCTCCACTGGCTTCTGCATCAAGCAAATGTGTTAAAAAATAATATAAGGTGAAAAAATTATGACATTAGAGTCACAGGCCTACGTTTTGTCAAGATGTGTTATTGTTGTTGTTGTCAGTTAAGATGATCTGGAGGGCTATCAATGTAGGCAGAAGCCACTCCTCCCTTTGGCCATGTGCGCTGTGGGACACAAAGTCATAAAATCCAGGCAATAAAATTTCAATTATATTAACAACAGAAAAAGTAACTTCCCTTGAGATCCAGGCAGTTTCTGTCCTGCCTTTTCTTAGACAGAGAAGATTGAATTTCTCAAGATGCCCTGTACTGTTGCATGGGGGGGGGGGGGGAGACTTTAGGTGCTGTATCGGTAAAACCCACCAAATACCATCCCAATAAAAAAGTTTCACCTTTGTTGGAGGTAGAAACCTCAAAAGTCTCAGTCCCTTGGCTCCCTGTACTTTAGGATTCCTGTGATGCAGCATTCTCATATCCAGAAAACATATCTTGTGGAGGGGGGCATGTTGACCATACAGAAAAATACAATAACATCCCAAATCCAGAAAACAGCATTTGGAAGGGGCAAAAATTATATTTTGCTGGAACAGGTCCAACAGGGAGTGCAGCCCCCCACCTTTCCAAAGTTGCCCACTCCAGTTGTAAGAATTTTAACTCCTAAAAGCAGTGTAGATTTGTTATTGTTACAACTTATGGCAATCCTATTACAAGATTTACTTTGCAAGATTTATTCAGAGGAAGTTTGCCATTGCCTTCCCCTCAGGTGGTGAGAATATGATTTGCCTAAGATGGCTTTCCATTGCTGGGATCTGAACCCTGTTCTCTTAAATACCCTAAAGGCGTCAGATCCCATCTGATCCTGGAAGCTAAGCATCATCATCCCTGGTTAGTACTTGGATGGGAGACCACCAAGGAATACCTAGTGCTGTAGGCTATATTTCAAAGGAAGGAACTGGCAAAACCACCTACGAGTATTCCTTGCCTAAGAAAAAACTATGAAATTAGTGGGATCACCATAAGTTGACAGGCCACTTGAACATACTCCATCTCTCAAACCACTGCTCATCATGTTTGCTCAGCTGCATCATACTGGCTCAGCATTTTAATATCTACTGCTAAATTAATTAATTAAAATATATAATAAAACTATTTAAGAGATACCACAATATACTGAATACTTCCAACCCTATTTTAACCTACTCTTGCACTCTGAAGCGTATCTGAACCAAATCTAATACTCATCCATAACATCATATAATTAAGAGAAAGAAAGAAACATAATAGCCACTGTTGCCACATGTTTATGACCACTTCTGTATCTGCAAATGGATTAATTCACATGATCAACACATGACATTTTAGATGCTGGGCTACAGTCATGAGGAAATTACACTTCATATGTATCCTAAGGGGAATTAGCAAACTGAATACAGGTCATACAAACAGAGAGGGAGTTTAATGTAAGAAATACACACACACACACACACACATATATACACATACACACTACAGAAAGGGAAAGTTGGTCAATCAGACACATTTTAGCTTTGAGCCTCTGACCAATAGCTACTTGTACTAAGACCAAACCAAGAAATAATAGAGAAAACAGACAGGGAAATTATTGATGTCAAATAAGGAAATGGAGAGGGTGCTAGGGATCTGGAAGGCTGTGCGGATTATCTAGATGCATTTTGGCAAACATGAAGTATAAAATAGCACAGGGCTGGACAACATGAAGGGTAAAATGAAGAGATGACAGAAAGAAATTTGAGGGGGGAAGAAAACAAGAAGGAAAGGTTGGTTTAAATAGGGATTTCCCTATTTCAGAAATAAAGGGATTTCGGGGAAGGTACTTCTCCAAGGGCTCTTGGAAATCTGGGATTTCTTCAGGTGGATTGGATAATAGGCCTGTTGAGACTGATGAATTAATTACTGGTTCAACTCATCTGCTGCTACAAAACAACATCTAGTGCTCTTAACCCTTATCCTTCTGGATCTTTGCTGAAACAGCTGAGTCATAAAGACCTACAATTCCAGTAACTGGAATTTGTGTAAAAGGCACGGACTTGTCCCCACTGAAAGGCAAACAAGATTGCTTATCATGACAGCGTCACAAATTATCTGAAGATGATGGGTAACCTTGCTGAGTCATGAAAGATAGGCTACATAGTTAGTCTCTTCTTGCACACATGGAAAATGTAAGTTCTTGGGAAAGATAGGAGACAAGGTTGCTAAAAATTACTGCTCTGCCATTATGTTAGATTAAGAAATGACACAAAACATATTTAAGATGTTTAAATTTACATACAATAACTTATATTTTTCTTCTCTCTTCATTACTGTACATGGTTCTTCACACTACTGAGAAATAATGAATAAACCCTTTCCCTTAAGGCACTTGCAATGTAAAATTAACAAGGACGAAAACAAAGAGACACACATAGAAGGATCAGAGTAAATGCATTTAAAGATGCAATTCTATACATCAAAGGTGAGTAACCTGTGATCCTCCAGATGTGCTTGGCCTGCCATTCCCATCCTCCTCATTACTGGCTGCATGGGCTACTGATGGGAACTGTAGTCCAACAACATTTGGAGGACCTCAGTTTGTCCACTCCTGATTAATACAATTGCAATTTTATCACATTTATTTTAGACGTCTCTCTCTCTCGTCCTCTGTTCACATCTTTATTGACAATTTACACTGCACTGAAAGAGATCTAATCATAATTTATCAACAGTGTAAAGATTGTTATATGTACTTATGCAAGGCTTATGCACAGAATTGTTCTGTATTAGCACTTACATTTAATTACATTTGAAAATGTTTGAATGGGCTGTTATGAACTAGCAGTACTGTATTGTGAGTTCTTATGTGCCAACATGAACATCAAAACCAAACTATACTTAAAGGGGGAAATACATAATTTGACTTCTCAACCTTCTCTTTAGTTAAAAGCAGTTGCTGGGATGGGCATGGTCTTTTGGACTGAGTCTCTGATGACTGGGCAAGGAAAATGTAGCAACAGTGATGGGTGGGCTACTTCTGGCTCACATATGTGTGGCTCTAAAAAAAAGCAGTACAAATATATTTGCTCATTTCTGGAACACTGTGAAGCTTTTGCAATGCCTGGAATAAGTGTTTTTGCAACAATTTCCAGAATCCCTCAATCAGCATAAGCAGTAGCCATAGTGAACTCCTTCAGTAACTATTGCACATTCTGGTCTTTACAATTATCATTTCTTTCCTCCCAGCACACGTATTGAGCTAAGAGTACAATCCCAGCTCACAAATCCATGAGCCTCCCAGTTTAAGATCTTCCTCTCTGTCCCACCACTCTCACAGATACACATGGAAGGAACATGAGAGGGGGCCTTCCTAGGAGTTTATCACATAGGGAAAATTGGAAGTTTAAATGGGACAGAACCCGCAGTTATCCAGCGTATTAGGTGCAATTGTGCAAATAGTTTTCGCGCGACGTTGTGCGCCAACTGCTTAGAATCCAACAGGAAAATGACACGAATCAGTAAATAGGCATTTTCAGGAAAATGCTGTAAATTCATTTCCGTTTCATTCACAAATTCACTTTTTTTGCACAATTGCTCTAGTGTGGAAGCCATTTGCGGGATTCTCCCTGTTTTTATATTTATTGCCAGATTTCCCATGGTTCTTTGGGGTGAGTAGCCAGGGCTCTTAGAGGAACAGTTGCTGAGGCAAAGGCAGGGACACAGAGAAAAAGCTTGTTTCTCCCTAGTCTGTGTGAATGTCTCTTCTCCCTGGCCATTTCCCATCAGCCGGGGCTTTTAAAAGAACAGCCGCTCAGGGAAGGCAGGGACACCGGTTGCCCAAAGGGACGCAGTCTTTTATGCTGTTTTTCTACCTTTCCTGCTTCTTTGGGTAATGTTTTGTTCTTTTTACTTAGGTTGGATACCATTTCTTGGAAAGTAAGGGACAGTACAGTATATTTTTATAAAGAAAATTGTGTAAGTAAAATTGTTTATTTCTCTGGGTGATTTCTGGTGATACAACTACTTCTTCTGTGCACACGCACAAAAAAAGTTATTCCCAAACCATTATTGGGATTTACACACATTTGTGTGAAAACCATATGCGTGTTGTACCCTCTTTCTTGCTTTAGTAATGAGCCTCTAATGTGTTATTGTGTTCTGCGTGTGAAAATCATTCACACATTGCACACTTTTGCGGGTTGCGACTGCTTTAATCATTATTGGGATGGAGGTACATATGGTTCCCGTGTGATAAACTCCCTAGACCAGAACCCTCCTTGCCATCTTTCAATAGGCCAGTGAAGACATTTTTGTTTTAGCAGGTCTTTCAGGACTGGTTGCTCATGGAGAAAGAGCCTTTCATAATGTGCTGAATAGTCTATACAGGGCCAGCATGGAATAATGATTTGGACATTGAATTAGGACACTGGGAGACCAGAGTTTGAATCCCTGCTGGGCCATAGAAACCCACTGGGTGACCTTGGGCAAGTCAGACTTTCTCCACCTCAGAGGATGGCAATGACAAACCCCCTTGTGAGAAACCTGCAGAGAAAACCCTATGATAGATTTGCCTTAGGGTCACCATAAGTTGGAAACAACTTGAAAGGCATTCAACAACAACAATAGTCTGTGTCTGTTCCCCCGCCCTTTTAATGGTTATGCTTTTATCTTCTTTTAATTCTATTGATATGTTAACCTTTATTTGATGTGAACTTTGATGTGAATTTAACTTCTGCAAGCCACTTTGATTATCAGACTGAGAGGAAAAGCAATAAATAAATATTACAGTCATAAGGCGGGGGAGGGGGGAGATGGCTGAGGCTGTGTTGATTCTAATGCCCCCTCAGTTTTAGATTACACTGGGATTTGCTTAACTTTGTGCTGGTACGGCAGCTCTGTCCCTGGACTGGGGAAGGTTTGGATCAGGAATAACTCAACTCCTTCCTTGTTTTGTCCCTTCTCTAACACCATGCCTTTTTTGGGGGGGGGCTTTTCTGTGGTCTGGTCTCAGCTAACAGAGCAGTTGTGCGAGAAGATCTCTCTGCAATCAGTCAATAGTGTTCAGTCAGCCCTATTCCTAACCCACCACAGCCAGCACATCTCTGGTTTAGGTCTGCATTGTAATATACTGGAGAAAGACGATTAAGTTTCAAACATCTTACATGTCACATTTATTTTGCTTATATAAATTTACAAATGAGTAGTCGTTTGTTTTGAAGTTGGTCAAAGCAATTTGCATTTGATGTTAATTCAAATGTGTGCAACTTGCCGTTCCAGCTTTACACGGAGATTCTCACCTGCAGATTATATCAGTAAGTGCCTATGTGTATTAGAACTTTTTAAAAAAGCAGTTTAATAAAGAAACTACTTCACTTTCTTCAGCTTAAGTATTTTTATGTGCCATTGAACAAATTGCCACTTCATTTCTGAGAAAACATGCATAGGATTGTGCTACAAAACAATGCAAATGTTATGTTTATCATCCCTCATTTTGAAAGAAGCTTTTGGGTGGCCTCTAGAAGGTTCAAAATGTTTTGGTTGCCTTATGCAAGTCTTACCTCACCCAGTTGTCTCATTACACATGTGCATACTGTGAATTTTGAACAATAGATTTCTTGGAACACGCTGAACTGCTTTTCCTTTTGGTGGCGTAGTGACCAATCTCTTTTTTTCTCACGCTATTCCTGCCTCTGGTACCAGATTTTCTGAGGTATGCCTGTATAGCACAATGTTCCCACTTTAACTGTCATGGCTGCATCCTATAGAATCCAGTCTTACAGTTTAGGGAGGGGGGTATTTAGACTTCTCAACCAGTGAGCTGTAATTGTGGCACCAAACTACATACCACAGGATGTAGCCACGGCAATTCAAATGGAATCCTAGTGCTATAACTGGTAGTGTGAAAGGGTTCCCAGTTAATATGCTTATCATCTAGTATGTTCAGTAGCTGAGCAGGCATATAGCAGAATCCTGTGAATATTTACTCACAAATAGGTTCCAATTTCAAGTGGTTTGCTCTCCAGTAAACATACTTAAGATTGCAACCCTAGTAGATATACCTATTACTCAACTATTTGGAGAAGACTTCCAGTGTCCTCTCTAATTAGGGTTGATCTATACAGGGCTGTAAAAAATGACATTGACAAGTCCCCGTTGTGAATTCTATCACTAATATAACTCTGAACAGAACTTCGATCTCTCTTCCTTACTGGCAGTTTCATAAAATGATGCACTTCTGTCCAACATGATTTGTTTGCTACCTTATCTGTAGCGATTCTACGTATTGAGCTTTTGTTTGCAGTCCACTTCCCACTGAAGTCAAAGGCAAAACTGACATTGATTATAATGACACTGGTTTGCGCCATTCGACCTTCATAAGACCATCTCTATCAGTTTAAAGAGTGTTTTATCTAAATTCTGCAGGATGTAGAAATCAACACATTTTGAAAACTAAACTGAATAGTATATATGGTATTCTTTGTATGACTTTATTGATTTTCAAGTGATTCATAAGTTTTCATTTATTTTCACCCATGAGAACTGTATTGATCTCTCATTCAAATTTTCTTTTATTATGTTTATTCAGTTTTCATTTAATATTTTTAATTCTACGTTTCATTTATTTTTACTTATGTTAGTTATTAATGTCATATATTTTTTCCTACCTTTAAGTAAAAAAAATAAATTTCAAGTAATATTTTCACTCAAATGATAGAACTACAAAGTATATGAAAATGACAGTTTTTAATATCATAATCCATGCCATAGTATTTCTGATGTACTAGTTTTATTTATATGTATGGTTGTAAAAGCTGGACAGTAAAGAAAAATGACAGGGGGAAAACCCAACTCATTTGAAAGCTTCTGCTGGAGGAAAGCCCTTATGGCAGTCCATGGTATCCATAAAGACAAATAAATAGGTTTGAGAGAAAATCAAACCTGAACTCTCACTAGAAGCCAAAATAGTTACGAGTCTGAGGCTGTTGTACTTTGGACACATCATGAAACAACATGACTTATTGAAAAAAATGCCTGTTAAAGCAAAATTTATTGAATAAAGCAAGCCACGACTATGTGCTAGAGTTGAGCAGGGCTGTTAATAACAGGATCTCCTGGGTGTCTCTCATTCATAGGGTCATCACCATATGTCAAAACTTGATAGCTAACAACAGTGATGGCATCACAGAATTATAGAGTTGGAAGGGCGTCCATAAGCTGAGTACAACTCCCTGCTCAGTGCAGGATCTCCAGCTAAACCATCCCCAGCAGGTAGCTGTCTTGACTCTTTTTGAAGATGCTCAAGAAGGAAACCATACCACCTTTCCAGGCAATTACAGTGGGCTCTTGATATCTGCTGGGATTTGGTTCCAGGACCCCTTGTGGATTTCAAAATCATTGGTTGCTCATGCCCCACTGAATACAATGGCATAGTCAAATGGCAAAATCAAGGTTTGCCTTTTGCAGTGTGTGTGTGTGTGTGTGTGTGTGTGTGTGTATTTCCAAGCAGTGGATGGTTGATACAGAGAGCCAACTGTAGTTCCTCTAATGTTCAATCGAAACCTAGTTCTATATCAGTTGGGCATGTTCAGCTTGGTAAAAAAAAGACTAAGAATTGTCATGACTGCACTCTTCAAATACTTCAAGGGCTGTCACGGAGTAGAGGGAGCAGGTTCATTCTCTGCTACCCCAGAGGGTAGGACCAGGTGTAATGTTTTGAAGTTATATCCTATGAGTCTGAGAGAGTGTGACTTGCCCAAGTTCACCCAGTGGGTTTCCAACTCTATAATCTCACGACATCTCTCAAGTGTGAGAAATGCCAAAAATACCTGTATTGATGACTGGTGTTCTAATGTACATTACACTTGATATAAGATGTGGAGGCTTCATCATAAGTTTCCTATGGCCTGGCAATGGATGTCAGGCTGCGATTAGAGCAGTGTCATAAGACTTAAGTCATTGCTGGGTCCAAGTGATCTTGCATTTGAAAAGCTGTTATGATAGCATGCCTTGGAAGTATGCAGTTTCAAAAGATCTTGTTTTCAATTATCCATAAATGGTATAAGGCCAAATTACTTGTTTAGTAGTATGCTGCTGAATAAGTTAAAGATCAGATACCAGAGAAGTGAATATAGCAGGTTTAGTGTCACATCATCATAAGGAAAAGAACCAAGGAAAGGGCAAAATAGAAATTGATGATGATGATAAAGATAAACAGTGTACTCTGCGTATTACTTACATGCCTGGGAAGAACTAATCTAATCTAATCATCATCATCATCATCCGTCTATTAACATCTTTGTTAATAGACGAGATCCGTCTATTAACATCTTTGGATAGCTTTAAATAGGCTATTAAGACGGATCTCTTCCGGCAGGCCTTTCCGGACTAGTTATCCCCACCCCGGACATAAACAGCCGCGCTAATGATGCTCCTACGTGGCCCCATCGGTAGATGGAGGGGATCATTTAGTTAGGCTTTAGTTATTCTGTGTAGGATTTTAAATTTTAATCATGTTGATTTTAAATTTGTCTGATTTAATATTGTTTTAAGGGGGGTCTTTTGTATTATATGTTTTATTTGGATTATGTTTTAAACTTGTAAGCCGCCCTGATTGGGTCCCCATTGGGCGGGGTATAAATAAATTTTATTATTATCATCATCATCATCATCATCATCATCATCATCTAGGGTAACTGAAGCACATATTTTATCCAGATAATTTCCAGTGCACTAATTAAAGATTGCATTCTTCAGGTCACTTGGAGGGCAATCCTTTATAGATATCAGAGTACCCATAAAGTTAGTAAGGGCCTTTACAGACTCCCAGAAATAATGCAGCTTGAGGCCACTTTAACTGTCCTGGCTCAGTGCTAGGGAATCATGGGAATTGTATTTTTTCTTGGACATTGAACCTTCTCTGTCAGAGAGCTCTGGTGCCACAATAAACTACAGTCTCCATGATTCCTTGAGCCAGGACAGTTAAAGTGGCCTCAAGCTGCATTATTTTTGGCAGTCTGTAAAGGCCCTATGTCTCATTGAGTTAAATGGGACGTATGTCCAGCTAAGAGTGTATAGCACTTAGTTAGGAGTAAGCTCTAGTGGAAAAGATATTTCTGAGTAAACGTATAAAGACATGTGGGAGGTAGACAGCTATATCAGTCACCGGTATAACTTTGTAATATTAGATTAATATTAGATTAATGGTTTTTCAGACCCCGCTCCATACAGATAGCCACAAGTACTGAGATGCAAATCACACAACTGATTTGCACATTAATTGAGATACAAAACACATAATTTCTGTTATTCCTGCTCCTTTCACACAGCCACGCTATGCTTTACAAGTCCTTGGACATTCCTGATATATTAAAGCAAAAACAAATTTAAAACCTACCGTATTTCCTAACTAATTCTACATTGTAAATTTATTTAAATCATAGCATTATATAACAACGGTCCCCCACTGCCCATTTGTCTCCCAATTCAAATACCTGGATACTTCTGTCAACAGTGCCAGGACAGTGAATGGTGAAACAATACCTATCCAGGACTGCTCTAGAATCTAGATGGTAACTGGTGGGTTCCCTGCCCTTCTATGGCTCTAGACTTGAGGCTTAAATCCCCCTTGTATTTGTTTGTTTATTGTACTTATATGCTGTCTCTCTCCCAAAATGGGATCCAAAGCAGGATCCAAGGTGGCTTTGCTGACATTAATAACAGTGTTCTTCATGGCTCTGTATGTAATCTCTGTGTTTTGTGCTCTGCTTTATTGCTGTGGTTTCTTTTCTCTTAGGGCATGTGAAAGAAAGTGTCTCTGTTTCCTGTGTTTGTACACTACCTGCTATAAAAAGGGAAGTGGTGAATGGGAAATTATGTAAGAACTTAAGTTCTCTGCCATGGATTCAGAATACTGAGATAGCTTGTCTCAGTATTTCTTATTAATAACCTAAGATATGCAAAGGGCACAATACAGTGTTATCCGCTGGGGTTTGGTTCCAAGATCCTCCGTAGATACCAAAACCCATGGATGCTCAAGTCTCATTGAATATAATGGCATAGCAAAATGGTGTCCCATATATCAAATGGCAAAATCAAGGTTTGCTTTTTAGAATTTATAATTTTAAAAAATATTTTCAAGCTGTGGATGCTTGAATCCATGGATAAAAAAAATCTATGGATAAGAAGGGCTGACTGTACTACTAGCGGCAGCCTACAAGGACCTGCAGCAATTACTGAAGAAGGTTAAGGAGGAAAGCACCAAGGTAGGCTTAATGCTTAATATTAAGAAAACAAAAATAATGGCCATGGAAGAGCTTCAAGAATTCATCCTAGACATTGAGAAAATTGAAGTAGTCAGAGTTCCCATACCTTGGATCAGTCATAGATCTGAATGGAGATTGTAGGCAAGAAATCAGAAGACTAGGACTGGGAGGGGCAGCTGAAAGAATTGGACAAGACCCTAAAGTGCAAAGATATAAATCTGAAAACTAAAGTGAGGATAATTCAAGCCATTGTATTCCTCATCACAATATATGGATGTGAGAATGAGAAAAAAATCATTTCATTTGAGATGTGGCGCTGGAGAAGAGTCTTGAGCAGGGGTAGGCAACCTTTTTGAGCCGGGGGCCGGGTTGCTGTCCCTCAGACAATTGGGGGGCCAAAGCACCAAAAATAAATAAATAAATAAATAAATAAAAATTAAAAAAAATTTAAAAAATTAAAAATTAAAAAAATATGCATGCACACTCTCTCAGCCCCAGAAAAGCCATGGCAAAATCCCTGTGGAGATTTTGCCAAGAAAACCCCAAGAACAAGTAATAACAATAATCATATCATCATGGCGGGCGGCGGCGGCAGGACCGGGCTGGGGCCGATCCAAAGGCCTCGGGGGGCCGCATCTGGCCCCCGAGCCTTAGGTTGCCTACCCCTGGTCTTGAGGATACTGTGGATGCCCCTGCCTCAAAAAACAAACAAACAAACAAAAACAAAAAAACAAATCAGAAGATAAAGCCTGAAATCTCCCTGGCAGCCAGGATGACCAAACCAAGGCTGTCATACTTTGGACACATCATGGGAAGGCATAATTCTTTAGAAAAGACAATGAAAGGTAGAAGGCAGTAGAAAGAACGGAAAACCATATGCCAGATGGTTAAAGTCAATCAGGGAAGACATAAGCCTGGGCCTTCAGGATCTGAGGAGGACAGTTGAGGACAGGGGATCTTGGAGATGTCTCATCCACACGGTTGCCATGAGTCAAGATAAATTGGAGGGCAGTCAACAACAACAAAAATGGGCAGATTTTTTTTTATAATTAGTTAACTGAGCATATACATATATTAGTTTTAACTTGTGCCTTGGCTGTGTATAGTTAGAATCATAGAATCATAGAGTTGGAAGAGACCACAAAGGCCATCCAGTCCAACCCCCCTGCCATGCAGGAACTCTCAATCAAAGCATACGTGATAAATGGCCATCCAGCCTCTGTTTAAAGACCTCCAAAGAAGGAGACTCCAGCCCTTACTGTCAGGAAATGCCTTCTAATGTTGAGGTGGAATCTTTTTTTCTACTTACAACTTCCACAATCTGCTTCTGCAGCACATTTGGGGGATGTAGGAAAGGGACGAAGGCAAAAAGTGAAAAGGCAGTATTTTGTCCAAGTAAAGTCATCCCAATTCAGAAAACCCAGCTAATGAAGGCAACTATTGGTGTAATAAGCCATTTCCAGAGTTGTAGCTCTGCTAGTCCATGCAGAAAAAGCAAGGAAGAGGTTTGGGGCACATTTAAGAGTGTAGACTGAGTAAGTAAACACCCAAGTTTATGCTAGAAATTTAATTTTGTTAGTCTCAAAGATGCTACAGGATCCCTTTATATCTCTTTCTGCTGAAACAGACTAGTACGGTTATATCTTTGAATATCATTGTTAAGTAAGTTTTCGTAAACTATAGTCCTCTGCGATCCATGGTGCAAAGGAGCACATGAGAAGATCAAGACTGAGGCTGCAAAATAAGGGATAACCTTTCTTTCTGTATTTAAAGTATTTATAATTTGGGTGAAAATACAAAAAATAAAACAAAAAAAGTAAAAGCTCAGAACCAAAAAATAGTGACTGTGGACAATGTGCCTACACATTGTGCCTATGCAGTTTGACACCACTTTATGGTCTCTTCCAACTCTGAGGTATAAGCACTATAGCTCCATCCTACAGAACCCTGGGATTTGTAGTATTACAAGGTCTTCGACCTTCTCTGGTAAAGCTTGCTGGTGCCAGCCTGACCAGATGTCCTCACTGCAAAGGACAAGGCACCACAAAATGGAGGCCCTTCAAGAAAAAAATGGAGGACATCTACCGCATAAAAGCTAAAAACACTCAATATAAACTCATGCTCAGAATGGAGGACATTTTGGGACTCCTCGCAGACATGGTGTCTAGGAGGGCACCATGGCCATTAAAGCGGGTCAAACAACTTTACATTGGGCCCTCCACATTTGCAGCTTTTGACTTTTGCGGCTTCACTTTATTTGTTTTGATTAATAAGTTCTCTCTAGGAATCTCTTTTAAGTCCTCCAGTGCAACTTTGCCAGAATTTTACTATAGAGTTGTGCTGAAGGACCAAGAAGTTCCTAGAGAAAACACTTCTCTAGCCATTTCTAGGTCCTCCAACATGACTCTATGATCAGCTTCTGGCAGATGTTGATCATAGAGTTGCACCGGAGGACCTGGAGATTCCTAGAGAGATATTCTCTCAGGTAAAAATAGTGTTGTTTTTAATTTGCGGTTTCTTCCACATTCACGGGGGGGGTTCCTTCACCCCAACAATGGGACCACTGTATTCCACAGTGTCGCTGCCTGCCTAACCGCTTCTGCAACTGCCACCGCGGGCCATAAGGAAAGGGCTTCCCTGCTCTGCGGCTGAGGGTTTCACCCTATCGCCGCCGCCCATTGGCCCTCCAAGAGCACGTGACCGCAAGAGAGGGTCCTGAGTGGGGAAGCGAGGCTGCGTGGCCTGAGCGGGTGCTTTGGGTTGGCGTCGAGTGCAAGAGGAGGAGGAGGAGGAGGAGAGGGCGGTCTCTTGGGTTGCCTGGGCGACTCGGAGGGGAGGCGGCGGGCAGGATTCCTTCCTGACATGAGCGGCCAGAGTCACAGTCAGTGCCGCCGCCGCCGCCGCCGCCGGGGGACTCAAAGGCCGCTGTCAAAGGGATAAGAGCCGGGCCAGAGGAGGACGCTGAAGAGGCCGGGGAGGCGGCAAGGGACTGCGTGGGCGGCGGCAGGGGCGGCAGGAGGAGCAGGTAAGGGGCGGGAAGGAGGCGGGAGAGCACCGGTGCCTTTGCGGGCCTAGGGAGGAAGGAAAGGAAAGGAAAGAAGAGAGGAAAGAAGGGAGGGAGGGAGGGAGGAAATAAAGGAGGGAGGGAGGGAGGAAGCAAGGGAGGAAGGAAGGAAGGAAGGAAAGGAAGAGAGGAAGGAAAGGAGGAAGCAAAGAAGGAGGAAGGAAGGGAGGAAGGAAACAAGGAAGGAAAGGAGGAAGGGAGGAAGCAAGGAAGGAAAGGTGGAAGGAAGGGAGAAAGGAAAGGAGGAAGCAAAGAAGGAGGAAGGAAGGGAGGGAGGAAACAAGGAAGGAAAGGAGGAAGGAAGGAAGGGAGGAAGCAAAGAAGGAGGAAGGAAGGGAGGAAGGAAGGAAACAAGGAAGGAAGGGAGGAAGCAAGGAAGGAAAGGTGGAAGGAAGGGAGAAAGGAAAGGAGGAAGCAAAGAAGGAGGAAGGAAGGGAGGGAGGAAACAAGGAAGGAAAGGAGGAAGGAAGGAAGGGAGGAAGCAAGGAAGGAAAGGTGGAAGGAAGGGAGAAAGGAAAGGAGGAAGCAAAGAAGGAAAGAAGGAAGGGAGGGAGGGAGGGAGGGAGGAAGGAAGGAAGGAAGGAGGGAGGAAACAAGGAAAGAAGGAAGGAAGGAAGGGAGAAAGGAAAGGAGGAAGGAAGGAAGAAAGGAAAGGAGGAAGCAAGGAAGGAAAGGAAGGAGGGAGGAAGCAAGGAAGGGGAAAAACAAGGAAGGAAAGGAGGAAGGAAGGAAGGAAGGAAGGGAGAAAGGAAAGGAGGGAGGAAAGAAGGAAGGAAGGGAGAAAGCAAGGAAGGAAGGAAAGAAGGAAAAGAGAGGGAGAGAGGGAGGAAAGGAGGAAGCAAGAAGTGGAAAGGAAGGGAGAAAGGAAGGAGGGAGGGAGGAAAGGAGGAAGCAAGGAAAGAAAGGAAGGAGGAGGGAGGAAAGAAGCAAGGGAGGAAGGAAATAAATAAATAAATAAAGAATGAAGGGAAAAAGAAAGGAGGAAGGAAGGGTAGAGAAGAAAGGAAATGAGGAAGGGAGAGGGCCAGGGTGACTAGATGTCATAACTGCAAAGGAAGACCATAATAACTGCAAAATGGAGGACATTCTAGGAAAAAGTGGAGGACCTTTTCCTACATAAAAAGCTGTAAACACTTATGAATATATAAATGCATGCTTCTCTGTCAGGTTCAAAATGTAGGACATTTTGGCATTATTCCTGTACAGAAGGTTGAAAATGGAGGACAGGTTTACCTGGAAAAAGAGGGTGTCTGGTCACCCTGTGCAGGTGACCAGATGTCCTCACTGCAAAGGAGGACAAGGCACTGCAACATGGAGGACATTCCAGAAAAAAAATGGAAGACCTTTACCACATAAAACCTCAAAACACTCATATAAATATATAAATTCATGCTTAGACTCAAAAGGGAGGACATTTTGGCATTATTCCTGTACAGAAGGTTGAATTGTAGGACAGGTCCTGGAAAAGGAGGACATGTCTGGTCACCCTGAAGAGGGGGAGCTGGAGTGGTCGCCCTGCCACATTTCCTCCTCCTTTCCTGCCTGGCAGCCTCAGCCCCTCTCCCCCTTTCCCTTGCTCTAGAATCATCATCAGCATCATAATTGTTGTTGTTCTGTGCCTCCTAGTCATTTCTGACTTATGGCGACCCTAAGGCGAGCCTATCATAGGGCTTTTTTGGCAACTTTCTTCAGAGAGGGTTTGTCATGACCCTTTTCTTTTCTGAGGCTGAGAGAGTGTGACTCACCCAGGGTAACCCAGTGGGTTCCCCCACCCATGTTTGAGTGGGAATTCAAACCCTGATCTCCGGAATTATAGTCCAACACTTAGAGCACTACACCACACTGGCTCTTAAAAGTAATTAATAATAATAGTAATAGCAATAACAGCACTTTTTAACCTGCCTCTCCTCATGGATTGAGGTGAGGAACAACAGCAAGTCAACAATGAACATCATCAATTAAAATACATTAAGTAAAACATGCAGCAGTTCAAAAGGTTTAGAAGAGCCCCACATACAACCCCATAGATATCTTCTCTTCTCCCTCCCTTCTGGGAAAGGGAATTTTAGCAGAGTACTTGGTGTCCCTCCCTTTGCATTGGTGTGGTTGCCTACTGTTGGCTCTGCTGTGGGGCTGAGGTTGTCTAATAGTACTCCTACAGGCTTGCTTTCCCTCTTTTCAAACTGCTGTTTGCATGGATAGTCTTTTATCATCCCAGATCCATAAAATAAGTGATACCTGCCTTGATGGGGCCGAGCATAATGCACAAAATATATGCTACACTTCAGAGGCTTGCCATGTGTATTTTGTGCTTTGGCCAAAAGGTATCACTGTTTTGTGGATTTTGGATATTATTGTACTTTGCTACATGGTCAACACAGCTACCCCTGGAAATGTATTCTTTTAGTAATCAATAGTTTATCACAGTGATAGACCAGCATAGCCAAAGGTAACAGATTTTACCATAAAATACATAGGATATATGAGTCATATAAAACAGACTGGCATAAAATGCACTACAATAAATACTTAAAATTTAAAGTATTCTTCTGTCATATTTGAGGTGGTGGCTCCAGACAATAGATTTCATTGCTGTGCTTTGTTTTTTGACAGGGTTAGTGCTAGGGATGGTGAGGAGGAGGAGGAGAAGGATGAAAAGGAGATTATCTGATATGGCAACCTTTAGGATAGGTAGTAACTTTTGTGTGTCTGTATGTGTTGGTGTGCAAGGGAGGAGGAACCAAATTGTTTGTGTTTGTACGGCTACCAAAGGGTTCTCCCCCCCTCCCCTTGCACACTTATCAGACTGTGCTAACTGCTGTTACATCCTCATAGAAAGGTTCTAGCCCCCACCACCTTGTTTGCTGATGGCTCTGCATTATTATCCCCAGTACACTACTAGCTTTGATGACTACACTACTTGCCAGGAGGCTGATGCTGTGGGCTGGAATGAACTCCCCCGTGTCTGTCTCTGAGCATCAGACAGGCTCCAGGAGGGTGGAGAGAAGGCATTGATAGTAATTAGCCATAGCAGTATCCAAGTTGTGCACAGAGGGAAAACAACACATTATAGAGCTGGGCATGAGTCTCATTAACACAGCAGCAGAATGCAGTTGCAACGTGAAGGAGAGGACCTCATTATTGTTGGCAGAGGACAAACAGGCTCTGCTGGAAACCTTGATTATGAAGTGTTTTTCTGTTTCCTTTTTTTCTTGAGCAGCCGTGGACAACTTCCTCATGTTGTTTTTGATTGCCACTGTCACTTATTATCCCTCATGTTATATTTATGCTGCAGCAAACTTGGAGTCTCAGAAGGCCAAGATATGCACTTGGAGGAGCTCAAATTGATGTGATGCAATGGTTTGAGTCAGGAGAGCTTACTTTTGCTCTGGAGCACATATGAGCACATATGAGTCAGAGGGATTGGGGCTGAGGAAGTCTCCAGTTATGATCTCCAAGGGAAGCAATGTTTCACACTACAAAGGTGTCCCTCAGTGCTGGCTACTATCAATATAATGGCTGGAAATGGTGCTGGTAGGCTCTTCCTTTCTCAAAGCATCAAACAGGCCAGAAGGGGCTTTTGCTTCTTTTGTACTTGGGGAATTGTGATCCTTTTCATAACTCAGTGCAATCCTAAATGTGTTTACTCAGATGTGTGATCAAGTTCACTAGGATTTATTTTCACATAATTACACTTAGGATTGCAGACTTATGTATGCTCTGGAACTAATGGTGATCCATTTCATTGTTTGTGTAATATAGAAAGAAGAAGTGTAGACTGATTTTTAAAAAATGCTAGAAAGGCCTTCCTGGATCGCACCATTCTGAATAATTATCAGCCAGTCTCTAATACTGTATTCTTGGGCAAGGTTCTGGAGTATGTGGTGACTTCCCATCTTCAAGGGTTTCTGGATGAGACTGTTTATCTAGCTCCATTGCAGTCTGGCTTCAGGCCTGGTTAAGGGACGGAGACAGCTTTGGTCACCTTGGTGGATGACCTGTGTAGGGAACTAGATAAGGGGTATGTGTTCCTGATGCTTCTGTTGGACCTCTCAGCAGCTTTTGATACTATTGACTATAGTATCCTTTTGGGCTGCCTCTCTGGAATGGGACTTGGTGACACTGTTGTACAATTGTTCCAGTCTTTTTTGGAGGGGCAAACTCAGAAGCTGGTGCCGGAAAACTCCTGTTGGACTCCCCGGCCATTGGCCTGCAGGGTCCCTCAGGGTTCTGCCTGCGTTGTTCCCCATGCTATTTAACATCTAGATGAAACTTCTGGGAGAGCTCACCAATACTTGTGCTGATGACAACCAATTCTTTCTCTCCTTCCCAAGGAACTCATCTCACTACTGAACCAATATATGCTGTTAGTAATATAGGAGCCCTGGTGGCACAGTGGTTAAATGCCTTTACTGCAGCCACTCACTCATAGACCACAAGGTTGCGAGTTCAATACTAGCCAGGGCTCAGGCTAGACTCAGGCCTGCATCCTTCCGAGGTCGCTAAAATGAGTACCCAACTGTTGGGGGGCAATGAGCTTACAGTTGTCAACCGCCTAGACATCCCATAGCGTGATATGAAGCGGTATATAAATGAAGCTGCTTTGCTTTGCTTAATGGGCTGGATGATGGCAGGCTAATTGAAATTTAATCCAAACAAAACAGAGGTGCTCCTGGTCAGTCAAAAGGCAGATCAGGGAATAAAGACTTTGCCAGCTCTGGATGGGGTTACACCCTCTCTGAAATCTCAGCCTTGCAGTTTGGGCTGTGTTGGCGAACCTAGGGCATGTATGCCCTCTCTGGCATGTGAAGTGGTCTCTGAGGGCACATGGCGACGACAGCAAGGAGGGGAGGGGAGGGGGCGTGCTTGGTCCAGTTCCTTGTCGCAGCTTGGTTTGCACTTGGAGAACCGGGCCATGGCAAGGAGGGCCAGGGAGGCATGTGTGGCCAATCCAGCTCCTTGCCGTGGCCTGTTCTCCTGCAGAAAAAGCAGTGACAAAGAGAGGCCATGTGCAGACCTTCTGGATGGAAGCCCTGTCCCTTTTGGCCAAAAGGCCCACACTTTGCTATGGGATTATGGAAACTGTAGTTTTGTGAGGTGTAATGAGGTCATCTATGATGTTATTGTTGTGTGCCTCCAAGTCATTCCCAACTTATGGCAAGCTTAAGGCGAATCTATCATGGGGTTTTCTTGGCGAAATTTCTTCAGAGGAGGTTGCCATTGCCTTCCTCTGAGGCTGAGAGTGTGTGACTTGCCCAAGGTCTCCCAGTGGGTTTCATCGCTGAGCTGGGATTCGAGCCCTGGTCTCCAGAGTTGCATGCTCAAACTGCTGGCTCTCTTTGTTCTTGTTATTGTGCTGTGCCTTCTGTGCTTTATTGTGCTTGTTGTTGTTGTTGTTGTGTGCCTCCAAGTCGTTTCCAATTTATGGGCCCAGAGCACCCTCCCTCACTTCTGAGCGCCGGTTCCTGGTGACCCTATAAGGTGACACTATCATGGGGCAAGCTTTGTCAGAGGGGGGATTTCTGGTGCCATCCTCTGAGGCTGAGAGAGCATCACTTGTGTGTGTGGTGCCCCTCTGACAAAGCTTGCCCCATGATAGTGTCACCTTAGGGTCACCAGGAACCGGCGCTCAGAAGTGAGGGAGGGTGCTCTGGGCCCATAAATTGGAAACGACTTGGAGGCACACAACAACAACAACAACAACAAGCACAATAAAGCACAGAAGGCACAGCACAATAACAAGAACAAAGAGAGCCAGCAATTTGAGCAGTTTGAGCAACTTATGGCAACCCTATTTACATATACAGGACTGCAACATTTCCCCCTCTCATATTTCTAGGAGCCCACTTCAATTTTCACTTCTGCCAAGAGAGAAGAGGATGCGACTAACCCCACTCACGCATTCCGGGTTTGTTATTCACATTATTGAACCACGTTTCTCAGCAAACCGCATCTCTCCTCATCTCTGCAAGTTCGGTTGCTCACACATGTGGGCACCCTTCCTTTGTCTCACCCCCATCAGTATATCTCAACCGGCCAGAGGCTCCTCCTCCTGCCACTCAAAGGGGATTGGCATCCCTTTTTCTCTCCTCCCTTTTCATCTCTCTTTCCCTCTTTTCTCCCCAGTGGCAGTTGTTCCGCTGGGGAAGGGTCAGTGCTTTCTCAGCCGTGAGGCTGTTGACGATGCAGATGTATTCGAAATGCATTCAAGGCATGTAGAGTTTTATCCCGAGTCTATTCGGGTCTATTAGCATCGGCTATTCACACTGCTGACAATGCAAGTCTTTTTTAAAAACTCAGAAAATACCCCGATATCAATTATTCTAGGGTAAGTGTGTTTTTTGGCACACACCCCCCCAGCTTAATCGAGTGCATTTGGGATGCATGTGAACAACAGAGATTCAACCCAGATTCATCCTGGATTATTTTCACTGTCTGAATAACCCCTTGGACTCAACTGAGCCTGGATTTCCAGGTTTCAGTAGTGGCCAGGAGTGCATTTGCACAGCTAAAACTAGTGTGCCAGTTGTACCTGTTCCTTGGGACATCAGATATAGCTACGGTGACACATGCCTTGGTTACATTCCATTTGGACTACTGTAACACGCTCTGCGTGGGGCTGCCTTTGGAAACTGTTTGGAAACTTCAGCTAGTTCAAAATGTGGTTGCCAGAATGCTGGCCAGTTACAGAGAACATACAAGTCCCTTGTTGAAACAGCTTCACTGGCTCTCAGTTTGTTT
The DNA here is from genome assembly GCA_026167975.1 of Phrynosoma blainvillii. Classification (NCBI taxonomy): domain Eukaryota; kingdom Metazoa; phylum Chordata; class Lepidosauria; order Squamata; family Phrynosomatidae; genus Phrynosoma; species Phrynosoma blainvillii. The sequence continues at coordinate 79,192,103 of JANUYF010000001.1, forward strand.
CTGGGCACAATTCAAAGGTCATGACCTATGAAGCCCTACATGGCTTAAGCCCAGACTAACTGAAAGACAGTATCTCCCCATACAAACCTCCAAGGACTCTTAAGATCTTCAGGAACTTTCCCTACTTTCCTTTTACCTGCAGGCAAAACCCTTTTTAGTTTAACCAGGCTTCTAATACATAACTATGCCAAGGAGGGTTTTTTATTTTATTGATTAATTTTTCAAAACTTTCATATATTAAAAAAAAATTATACTGTTTTAATTTGCGGTTTTCATTGCTTTAAAATTGCATTGGTATATTTCAATTGATTTCCTTCTTTTGGCCTCACACTGTGAGAAAGGTGGCATATAAAATAAATACATAAAAAGTCCTGAAGGAGATATCCTAATTTTACAGAAGCTGCAGTGATTGGTTATCCTTGTACTTTGTGTTTTTATCAGATTTTATGCATTTATACTATTAATAATTATTTTATCCTGTCCACAACTCTTAGGTCCAAAACACACTGCAGAAATAATCCAGTTTGAGACTGCTTTAACTGCGTTGGCTCAATGCCTAGGGAATTCTGGGAACAGTAGTTTTATGAGACATTTAACATTCTCTTGTCAGAGTGCTCTGGTGCCACAATAAACAATTCCCAAGATTCCCTAGCACTAAGCCATGGCAATTAAAACGGTCTCAATCTGGATTATTTCTGCAGTGTGTTCTGGACCTTAGTTAAATGAAGCTAAGAGACAGTAACTTTTGCAAAGCTGAGTGGGGATCTGAACATGTTTCCTTATACCCAAATTGGAAAGTTCATCCTCTGCATCATTCTGCCTCTTGAGCTTGTTTTCAATAAGAATTTGGAATACTTGAGTCATATTGTCATTTTGATGATATTTGATGCTGTATGAAAAATTCATCCAGTAATCTGAGATCATTTGAAAAGATAATGCATCACTTAGCCAAGCCCTGGTATTTCTCTTTCTTCCATAAATTACATTCAATTGCCATTTCCTCTGTCAAATAAGCACACTTAGAGAGTAGTTCTGTGTTTATGATCTATTGTCATCTTTTCTGGACACATCATTCCTGTCTATTATTTGCGAAAGCCTCTGAAATAGTTAGGTTCTGTATATAATAAAAGTATACAGGGCTCTTGCTCTAAGTCTAAGTAGTTGTCAAACATTGGCAGATTTCCCCAGTATCATTTTTGTTCTATCATTTTAACTGAGGGGTTTTAAAGTTCTGTCATGAGTTCTGTTTTATAGTTATAGTACTTATGTGTCTTTTCAGTGACATGAGGAAGGTTTTAATAATTGTTTTAATTGATGATTTTAATTGTATGTGTGCTTTTTAAAATTAAAATTGCACTGGTAAATTGATACATTATTGTAATTGTAGATTTAGAAAGGCCTGGAGGTGGAGGTGTCACTAATGTTTATTGTTAAAATTCATTATGCTTCTTTTCTTTGTGGACTTAATTTAAGGGTAGTGTTGTTTGTCTTCTGTGTTTCACAAATATTTGTGTAAAACCTTGGGTGGAGTTCTTTGAACAACAGTCTCAAAGAATACTTAAAATTAATCCCACGAATTTCCATTGCATCCTGGTCTCTAGAAATATGTGGAAGATTTTTCCATCTAACTTGGAATATAAGTTAATATCTAAAAGTAGACTATGGGCCAAAAGGGACGGCCATAAAGGGGCGGCGTGATGCTGCCCCCTTTGAGTGCTGGATTGGGGCTGTGGCAACTACACACCATGGCCCTGATCCGCCTTTTCCCCGCTCCTTTTTGGGGTGCAAGAAAGGCTCCCTTTCCGCTGCAGTGGTGGAGTTTCTCTCCTCCTACAGCATGCAGCATCTACACACCATGCTGCAGGAGTGCTGCAGTGCTGCCCGCAATCTGGGCGAGTGGGCGGGCAGCGTGATGCCATCTTAGGGGTGACATCAGGCCACACATCATCTGAAGGCCACGTCCCCATGCCTCCCCCAAGCCAGCATTTTGTTCCATTCTGTTTAGCCCCTAAGTGTTCAAATTGAACACAGTGTGAATTTAACAGAAAAGGTCAGCTAGAATCTGGTTTAAGTAACGTGTGTATAAGTTCAGTACTTAGTTCTGTGCAGCATTCTATTTGTATTTTATGCCTAATAGGAAAAAATAGTAAAATTACATTTTATTGCTTCCTCATTGAACGAAATGCTGAAGTACTAATACTGTGTAGCAAATGAAAAGATCTAAAGAAAGAACAGATGGGTGGGAGGTGACTAGTTTTCATGTTACATGCCTTACATTTGCTATCAGCAATTGCAGATAAGATGTAACTTTTTTATGTTGAAAGAATGAGTAAGGTACACACTCAGCATAAGTGTGCAGCCAAAAAATTGAAGATAGTTTGTTTACTTTAGGCAGGCATCTAATTTGTTCTCAGAGCACTTAAGTGACGTGAATACATAAAGATGTGAAAGAGAAATAATCACTTACCTTATCACCCATGGCAAGCCAAAAATATGTCAACCAGGCATGGAAGTTTTTCTAACTCTATGAAAATTGATTATTCCAAGTAATAGAGTATCGCGTTAGTCAGTTATGTCAATGTGTGACAGGGGTACCAAAATATCTTGAGACTGCCATATATGCAGTGGCTCAAGTGGTTAAGATGCTGACTCTGTTGATTGCAAGATCATCAGGTTGGCGGTTCAAGGCCCGGGTGCTGCATGATGCGGTGAGCTCCTGTCACTAGTCCCAGCTTCTACCAACCTAGCAGTTTGAAAGCATGCAAATGCAAGTAGATACATAGGTACCACTTCTCAGTGGGAAGATAAACAGCGTTGTGAGCAATCCTGCTGGCCACATGATCACAGAGTAGTCTCTGACAATGCTGGCTCTCTTAGTAACAGAGATGAGCACTGCCCCCTATGGTCGGACACAACTTGACAACCGTGTCAACAGGGAATACATTTACCTTTACCATATATACTTGACTATCCATCAACATCATGTATAAGTCGAGAGCAGGTTATGGAGCCAAAATTATGGATTTTAATATGACCCATGAATAAGTCAAGGGTAAAAGTTAGGGGCGCATAACAAAGGAACTGAAGGATGAAGCAAAGGAAAACAATACTGAAGAACTTACAAAATTCCAACAGGCGTAACTATGTTCACACTAAAGGACGGATGGATGGGGGGGTGTCAGTGCTACCAGGATGGATTACACTCCTGCCTTTCATCAGGAGATGTACAGGGGGGCCTTGGTATCTGCTGGGTTTGGTTCTAGGAATCCCATGGATACCAAAATCAGTGGATGTTCAAGTCCCATTAAATACAATAGACAGTAAAATATTTTCAAGCTGTGTATGCTTGAATACATGGATAAAAAAATCCATGGATATAGAGGGCCAACTGTACAGTATTTACATCGATCTATGAATAAGATGAATCAGGGTTTTTTGTTCAATTTTTTGACTAAAATTTCTGGATCTATACATAGTGTATACAGTAATCACTTCTGAAGACTTTTCTGTAAGGTGAACTGTCTGTCCAAGTCTGTCTTGAAATCCAGTCTAAGATGGTCTACTACAGAGTTTCAAATGACACATTAGCTACATGTCTTTCAGTGTAAACTTGGGTTTACTGCACTTATCTATTGGAGTAGTGATGGCCCAGCTTTGAGAACTATAGGGGTATATAGGAAGTGTTCAACTGTTGGCAGTGGAAGAGCCTTCACCTCATACATTCCAGATAGTACAGTCCCCCATTTCTACAAGTTGAGGTCTGACTTTGAGCTCTGGTTTGGGAGGCAGAATTGAAGATGGGGGCTTAACAAGGGCTCCAGTTCCTTAATTTTATATGCACATTCTGTTTTAAGAAGTGAGATCCCATCTCCCCATTGTGACAAGGACAATTCTAGATTTAAGTAATAATAATAATAATAATAATAATAATAATAATAAATTTTATTTTTAACCTACCCCTCTGCAAAACAATCGAGGCGGCGTACAAGTTAAAACAAGACAACAGTTAAAACAATTCTGCCCCCCAATCCCTAGCCCACCCACCCCCATAAAAATCGAATTAAACTAGTAGAATAATTAAAATATCAAACATAGTCACATGACCAGAGCAATCCTAGGTTTTAACTCTGCCACAGTCATGTGTATTTTGAACCTGCTGTAGTTTCCTTAAGAGCCAGTGTAGCGTATTGATTTGTGTTCGACTAGGACTCATGAAGACTAGGGTCTGAATCCCTGCTGAGCCATGAAAGTCCATTGGATAACCTTGGACAAGCCACCCTCTTAGCCTCAGAGAAAGGCAATGGTAAATCTCTTGTAAATCTTGCCAAGAAAACCTCATGGTAGTGTCGTCATAAATTTGAGACAGTTTGAAGGCATATAACAGCAGCAATAGCAAGTAGCCTACATCAGTGGTTCTCAGTCATTTTATCCTTGTGACCTTGTTACATCTATATGTGGACGTTGTGCCCCCCTCTGCTTGACATAGTACTATATATGAATAAAAATATTTTGTTTATTTAGTGTGAGTATTTTCATTCATAAATTTATGTATATTCATATTTTAACATTTTATAAGGAAATAATAGCTCCCTGGCCCTTTCAGGCAGAGGCTCCAAGTGCCTATTTTGGTTTTTTCTTCCTCACCAGGACAGGCAAAGTTTGAGAAGTGAAGGAGGAGGAAGAGGAGAGATCAGCACCTCCAAATTCGGCACCCTCCTTGAGCAACTTCTGTGCCGCCCTGGGGGTCCTGCCCCACTGTTAAGAACCACTGGCCTACATGCATTCCCTTAAAGTTATTGAGAAGAGCATAGTAAAACAGTTGCCAGTGTTATCTAGATCTATTTTGAATTATTTATTTGTTGCTTTTTCTTGTGAACAGAGTATTAAGGTACTGTCACTTGCTACAAGTCTGTGTCTTAGTGGTGTATGATAGCCAACAGAATTGGTTTCTCATTATGTTTTAACTATAGGAACCATTCCAGGTCTTTTTGTACCTTAGAGGATGATATAGGTGGCCTCACAAACATAATAGTAATTGGGAATCCTATAGGTTTTTATTACTTAAAAGGTTATCATGTGTGTTGAAAGACTGATATATTGCATATTTCAGGATGCTTTCTCTCTATTTGGTCTAACAAATGACTGGCCCATGTAATGTTTTAAATCAGTGGTAGGCAACCTTTCTCCTTTAAGGGCCGAGGGACTTCAGCTCCCAGAATCCCAGGAGCTATTGGCCAACATGGGACTATTGGCCAACATGGCTGAGGCTTCTGGGAGCTGAAGTCCCTCGGCCCTTAAAGGGGAAAGGTTGCCTACCCCTGTTTTAAATTATGCCTGTGTTCTATGTGTCATTACTGAATTTAACAGAATTGACTATATAATATTGAGGGATACCTTGCTTTGTACCCAGTTGTTAGTATCCTCTTGATATCTTAATGGAACATGAAGTCATGTTTTTCACATATACTTATCTAGGCTTAACGGGAAAGACTTCTGGCATTTTAGGAGACTAGCTGTTTCCTTGGGGCATAATTCTACAAATTAAATCACGGGTCTGCTTCATTGACCATCTTGTGTGATGAAGAGTTCTGGAGAACCTGAAACTTTGTGCAGTATTTTGTGAGCTTTACGCTCTCCTAAGAGATTGGCCTAATACTTATTTTGATCAGGGCAAAGGGACCTCTGTTTTTGTGTAAAAAGAAATAAGTAATGCTTGAACTGTATCAACAAGTGTTAAACTGTATCTTTCTCTGAGAATGGGCTATGAAAAGTCATTGAATTAGCTGCTTGGTGGGCCTGCCAGTGTCATGCCCTAATGCACTTTTTCTTATAAAATATTTATTTCCTTTCACACAATCTTGATAAGTCAGCTATTGAGATAATAATAATAATAATAATAATAATAATAATAATAAAATGTATCCTATCAAAGCCAGGTTCTGTATGTATATTTTAAAATGAAAATAACACAAGTGAAGCCAGTAGCAGAATTTCTTCTTGATTAGCAAATAAAATGCAAATGTGTACAACTTGCTTTTTAAAAAAAAGTTCAGCAAAGGTAATGTTTACACTGTCTTACTGTTCCCTGGCAAATGGAACTAGTGACTGTGCATTCCTGTGCATAAGCAATCCACTGTAGCTGTCTGCTGTTCCGATAGTCCCTGTACTTGCACTATGACAGCAGCACTGTGTCTCCTTAGAATCAGGGCCACACTGTACTGGTTACTTGAAGTATAGTTAAGTGCATGCACAAAGGTGCTGCATTGGTTGGGATGTGTGGGGAAATGCTGTTATGTGAGTGTGAAAAGAGATTCATACCATTCTTATTTTTCTCTTTTTAAAAACTTTGGTTTAGGAAGGCACCCCATTTCTCTTGAGAATCAGATATGGTTGCTGTAAAGGGGGAGGCACCACAAGGAATAACCACAAGACACTCAATTATGGAAGGAAAATGGCCACAACTTTACTGAATATAGATAGGGTTGGCTCAAAATGCATGGGGCCTGGATCTGGCATCCATGCATCAGCCAACCCCCAAGTTAATCGATGAACCAAGTTGCCTGGTCATTGCCAAGCTTCAGGATGACATGAGGGGTAACCAGCTGATCAAACGGTCACATCACGGGTAATCGTTTGATTGCATGTTCGCATCTCTATCCCTTGTCGCCATGGTATGCTGATCCGACATTGCTCCCGCAATGGCAATGCTGCAACACTCTCAGCACCCCCACGTTCCCTATGGACTCCTGATCCAGTGCTCCACAGCACTGGAAACCACACCCACCAAATCTGAGACCCATGCTACCACCCCTGGAGTAGTTGTGACAGCACATCCCTATCCCTAAATAGAGGGAGGGAGGATGGGGAGAGCTGACCATGTGCGCCACATGGCCTTAAATAGGCCTGTCACCCAATCAGGAGCCTGGAGGTCCAGAAGTTCCCACCCCCTTCTGGCCTCCCCAACAAACCCAAATCATCCTTTACCCTAGAACCGGCCCATGACATCACCTCTGCTCCTAGTGCACCCTGGGAGTTGTAGTCTTCTCCCCAGAGCCAGAAACAGTGCCATTCCCAGCCTGGGAAGCCAGTCGGGGCTTCTGAATCTCAGCCCAGTGACTGCTGGGGAATCGCTGGGGCCAGAGGACTGCTCGATGCAACAGCTCCCTCCCCACAGCAACCAGGCCGGCCCAGTGAGTCAGGCGGCTTCATTTAGGCACAATTTGTACAGAATACCACATTAATCAAGCAAGGAATCCATACTGATGCACATCCTTGGAATATACCCATTTCTTTGCCACAGGCTGAATGTGGGTAATAAGGAGCAAGTGAGGATAAGTATCAGTTGAATCAACATCTAATGAACATCTAGCCCTTTTAGAATCTAAGCAGTATTATGTGGTACTGGTGCAAGAGCAATGTACAAGGGAAAGAAGCCTGCCTGTATTTATCTTTTAAGTAAAAGCTCTTCCTAAGCTGCAAAAAGAAACAAGACAGCTGGGGTTCAGTGGGTTAACTACACAGACCCCCCGATTTTCCTCTCTTCTCCAAGGCTGATGATGGCTTGCAAAAAAGAGGAATGGAGGAATGGTCCCATCCTCACCATGTTGCTGCTTGCATCACCAAGGACGCACATATGATTGACCTGCATTTTGAAGGAGCTCAAACTAGTGAGAACGACAATCGTGCCAAAAAAGAAGTGATTACAAGGGGAAAGATCCGCTTTCATAGTGGGAACGACAGACCTCTTGGAACCAATTCACTGACACAGAGCGAAGGCGAATTGCAAGCCGGTTTAAATGTAAGTGGGAATGAGGCCGTAAACTTAGTGTACTTCCTCAAATACATCCATATTTTAATAACTCCTGAGAACTACAGGAACAGATTTTGCAACCTCCCAACACATTTGTCATGTCTGGATAAGCCCTGTTTTTACTTTAATTATGTGATAGTAGGTAATCCTTCCTTGGAGTTCAGTGTACAGGGAAAGGAAAGGAAACATGCCTCTCTTCCCCAGTGGCTTGAACATTTAGAAGAAATTTCCACACATGGGCAGAGGATTCATTATAATTGTGGCAGGGATGGAAAAGATAGCATCCTTTTCCTTTGCAGTTTTCCCAGTAGAGACTGTCCCTGTAATTAATTATGTAAAAGCAAGATATGAAGTTATGTACTAAGCAAACATCTAGTTTGGTTCTTAATGTATCCATTGCTAGTTGAGCTACATACAGTACTTATGTTCTGATAATTTAATATTAATCATGTTTATTCTTAGGTGAAATTTAGTGTTTGTATTAAAAATCTAAATTAAAATTTAAGAATATCATTGGCTGTACACAGATGGATGAAAATCAATCTGTAATTGATGTGAATTTGGCACCTTGTATGTGGAATTCTATTAGCCTAAAATGTTCTGCTGTTGTTTCTTACCTCAAAATAGAATTTTCTAGTATAATGAAAGTTTGTCTTTCCATTTGATATCAATCTGTTAAGTTAAACCTCCCTGTTGTTTTTGTTTCCAGTCTAATAAATATTCCTGGAGTTGGTGTTTGCCTGCAGTCTAAAATGGGTGGGAATCATGCAGCCTCCTCAAATATTGTTGAATTGCAATCCCCAGCAACTGTGAAATGCCTTTCCTTGAAAGGCCTGATTGACACTAACAGTAACTTCATTCCAGTATCAAGAAAACATGTCTTTTAATTAAAACATTTTGTCAGAATCTGTACGTAAACATACCTCCAACTATCTTGATTTGGCAGGGACAGTCCCAATTAATCCTTTGTCATCCCACTTTTCCAGCTGCTTTTCAGTAGTCCCAGTTTCTCTCCCCCCCCCCCAACTTTCCCTCTTTGTCCTCACCTTACTTCAGTTGCTGCAAACTGAGGTCATAGCGCAAAAGTAGTTTGCACTTAATCAACTCAGCAGAGGAAAGAAGATGGGGCGGAATCTTGCTCTACCCGGTAGAGTCCCACAAAAGCAAACCCTAGCAACCTTTTCTAGCTTGTATGTTCTTCATCATTAATAACTTCTGCCATGTTGACCACAGTCCAGTAAGATCCTGTGATAACGAGTGGGATAGAAGTGGTTTAACAACAGCAACAACAACCCTGACCACCACCATCTCCAGATGTTTTGGACTTCAATTTTCAGAAGCTCCAGCATGGTGAATGCAAAGGGGTTGTGTGAACTGAGAGGTGCAGCAATGTTCCAACCCAGTTTTAGCTGTTCATCAGGGCTACTCTTTAATTTTCCCAATAAATTTATGTGTTAATGTTGGATCAGAGGTGAGGCTTCAACTACACACCTGAACTTTTTGCAAAAATGCATCTGGAATCCTGCAGTGCAATAGGTAGTGGGGAAAAACCAGTTTCATCTGTATGGCATGATGTGCTTGCATTCTGTTATTGTTTGATTGGTTGATGACATGGAAACTATAAATGTGGACTTGTCTTTTACAGACAAACATGGTCATAAGCAACTCTGGCTTGTTTGGGGAGTGACATGTCAGTTTCTAGTTTGCATGCCACATTTAAAACACACAAATATGAAATGAAAATTTGTGGTTTGTTTGGCCTTTCCTATTTACAGAATGGGTCAAATGAGAGTGACCAAACAGTATGCACTAGCATGCTAGTTCATTCATGCTAATCCAGAATTCTTTAGAATGTAGTCAGTATGGCTTCAAAGAGAAGTTATATAGTCACCCCTGCATTTTCGTGGGGGATCCGTTTCAGACCTACCCCCCCCCCCCGCATGCAAAAACAGAAACATGCCAATATTCAAGCCCCATTGGCTTGAATGGTTGCGTGCTCCCAGGCATGGGCGCCATTTTAGCCAATGGGGCTCACCCCTCCACGAAGAACCAAGGCTGCAGACTTCAAGTCCACAAAAACAAAGAGGTAAGTGTAGTGGCAAAATACTTTGTCTCACCTTTTCTGTGTTCTAAATTTCCCTCTTTTAAACCCAATTTTATTTAATAGAAGGGTTGTCTGAGTCATGAGATCAGACTTTTTCCAAGCTGGACTGTCAGCAGTCTCCTAAATATGTTTTCTCCCCCCCCCCCCAAAAAAAAATAATTTAGGCATAAACCTAAAACTTGAATACACACAAGTCTAGGGTTGCTGAGATCCCTTTACTTTTCTTTATGTTGTTTTGCTTTCTTGTGAAAGCAATACCAACTGGCTTTGTGTGGTGCCGGTATCATCTAGAGGTCTTCTCGGTCTTCTCTGATCACTTCCAACATAGGACCATGTGAGAGGAAAGATAGGAGCAGCGAAGCAGAGCACATGGATTGCTACCTGTTGAGGCCTTTAGAAATTAATTGCTGGATTGTAAATAATCATGTTTGCTCTAGGGCAGTAGTTCCCAATCTTTGGTCCTCCTTTTGTTTTAGACTTCAGATCCCAGAAGCCCTAGCCAACTTGGTCAACGGGCAGGAATTATAGGCAGTGAAGTCCAAAACATGGAGGACTAAAGGATGGGAACCACTGCTTTAGGGAGACTTTAAAATTGGGATTTAAGATCATACATTTATTACCATTCTCTATGCATTTTATGTTGACTTCTGAATTTGTCTTGTCTTTACAGGGGCATAATAAGAATAACCTATTTATAATACCATCAATGAGAGAACTATAACCTCTGGTAAGTCTTACACGTTCTGTTCATTTCAGATAAAATTGTACAGCAAGCACAATCTGTCAGTACAAGATCTCATTGCCTGAAGATTTTAAAAAGCTCTATTAACATACAAATATGAATGTTTTCTAATAGTATTTTAAATTACATTTGTCAAACATTAGGGTTAATGACAATATATAAGATGATGATTTCTCATTTTGTTTCCCAGACATTTTACTGCTATAATGAATTTTATCATGTATGAAAGAAAATGTTTTTCCATTTCCATGACAAGGAAAGCAGTGAGACTTATGATTAGAATCTAACAGTGTGTGAATAGACCCCTTTGCTTGTGCAATGGGAGTTTCTCCTTCCATTGAATCCAGCAGATTTTGTGGCCACACAGTGGGCTGGTAGGTGCAGGAATCTTCCTTTCCCTGGTTTGTGATTGAAAACAAATCTGTTAGTGGAAGGAAAGGTGGATTCCACCTCATATCTTGTAGTGATACTGCTATATGAAATTGTACTGTTTGTTTGATAATTTTTAAAATGTTGTCAAGCTTCCTTAGCTTTCTGCATATCACACTCAGTTCAAACTACTGAACAGGTTGAAATGGACTAACTTTTCCTTATTTCTTGTGTGTGTGTGTGTCCCCACTAGCTCAGACATGAGCAGTGCTAGTAACTCACTAGCACGTGAATTTTTGTCAGATGTCAGCCATCTTTGCAATGCAATGGACCAAAGGGTGGAAGCCAGGGAGGAGGAAGAGGAGAAAACACACATAGCAGCACTAGGGCAATACCTTGTCAAAGGTCGTGGATTCATTTTGCTTACTAAACTTAATTCCATAATTGATCAGGTAATTTATTTTTCATAAATTTCACTGTATTTTATGTCAGTGTGTAATGATCTCAGAATGGGTTTTGAATCTAAATTGCTTTGAGTGCTACTGTTGCATGCCCTTCACTTTATTTATGCTTCCAATTAGTGATTTCAGAAAGAGAGTAGAAGACTCTTTGTTTTTTACCTGACAGAAGAGTTTTTAAGCCTGGATTCCCCTTTCATATGTTTACATTGGGTTTGTCTAAGTGGTTCAGATTTTGCAGATCTGGTCTTTGTTCAGAGACTTGTTACTAGTATATACTAGTTATATCAGAAGAGAGACAAAATTCCCTCCTGCAGCCACTTCTTCTTGGGTCCACCAAACCTCTAGAGATTAGGATCGCTTTTACTGTCTTTATTACTTAGTACATGTAAAAGGGATCTAGGGGTCTTAGTAGACTAGGAACTGAACATGAGTTAACAGTATGATGTGGCAGCTCGAAATGCCAGTGTGATTCTGGCTTGCACCAATAGGAGTCTAAATTGCACCATCTAGATTAGTGATGGTGAACCTTTTATGGGCCAAGTGCCCAGACTAAAAGGTCTTCTGGCACCGGGTAACACTCAGACATCTGCCCTCTGGGGGCAGGACTTCTGGGGCATGACTTCTCCCCCCCCCCCCGCCTCCACCTTCCTAGGCATACAGCTGCCTTCCCAGAGACAGCTGAAGGCCCAGTGGGTGGGAGGGGGAAAGAAGAGAAGCAGGTGGCCGTCAGTTCCTCCTCCTCCCTCGCGCCATCCCCTGCCTCTAGCTGTTTGTGGAGAGGCAGCTGGAGGCCATGAAGGGTTGGGAAGGAGGAGGAACAGGTGCACACTTCTTCCTCCCCCACACCATCCTTGGCCTCCATCTGTCTCCGGAGAGGCAGCTGGAGGTCAGCGACGATCCGGAAGGAGAAGGAACAGGTTTGCGCCTCTTGCTCCTCCTCCCCTCACACCATCCTTGGCCTCCAACTGTCTCTGGAGAGGCAGCTGGAGACTGGTGAGGATCGGAAAGAGGAGAAACAGGCGTGTGCCTTTTCCTCCTCCTCACTTCTTGGTGGGGAAAATGGCTTTGTGTGCCATCTCTGGCACACATGCCATAGGTTCACCATCACGGGTCTAGAACAAGGGAAATAATAGTGCCACTCTCTTCTGCTGTCAGACCTCACCTGGAATATTGTGTCTAGTTCTGGGCAGTATAGTTCAAGACGAATGTTGGAATATGTCCAGGGGAGAGCCATCAAAATGATGAAAGGTCTGGAAACTATACCCTGTGAGGAGCAGCTTAGGGAGCTAGATATGTTTAGCCTGGAGGAGAGAAGATTCTTCCAACTCTAATATTCTGTGATTCTACTTCTGCTTCCTTTTCATGAGATTTTGTGTGTAAGTATGAAATAGGAGCATTTACTTCCATAATCTCTGTTACAAAATCTATTACAAAAAATTATAAATTGAAAAGTGCAAATACAGGCAAGAATTGACTCATGTGGGAGATGAGATGAATAGACTGATGCACAGCACAGTAAGTTAAGAAAAGAAGTATTTAAGAAACTAGAAAATAAAGATATTTGCTTTTACAAACTGGCTCACTTTACAAGTATTAGGGCACAAGAGTGAAAAATGTTTCATCCCTGTACCATGTATAGAAATATATAGGGGAGCTTTGAACAGGAATTTATATGAAAGCCAAAAAGCTTTAACCCAAACCATTTTTGGGAGGTGGTTCTATGATAGACAACAGTGTTTAACTTTGCCATAAAAATATAGAATGTAAACAAGTCTTGATTTCCTAACTAGGAGCTGACCTGTCGAGAAGACCTCCTTACTCTCCTCCTGTCACTTCTGCCACTCGTATGGAAAATACCTGTAGAGGAAGAAAAGGCAATAGGTACACAATCTTCATAGACTTTATAACTATATGTTTGTTTGTTCATGACAATATTAATATCTCACCTTATATTAATACAGAATGTATTAATACAGTTTAAACATAAGATATTAATATAGTTTAAACAGTTTAAAATGATATAGAATTATCCAATAAAGGATAATTTTAAGAGTAAAAATATATTTTAAAATTTAACAAATTAAAATGGTTTAGATGATTAAAACATTTTAAAACCATGTATACATATATTTTGAACAAAATAATGTAGACCCCAAAGGCTTTGCTAAACAGCCACTTTTAACTTGGAACTGGAATGAAGCCATCATCGGTTCCATTTGGGTCCCAAGGGGAGAACATACCCTAACTGGATCACCAAAACAGAGAAATCTCTCTCCCCTATTCTCTCATAGTGTATCACTCATCCTGGAGGGAACATGTCCCTCCATCATGCTGAACCCTTGGGCAATCATATACAGGGATAGGTGCTCCTTTAGTTGTTTAGAGCTTTGAATGTCACAATTAGCACTTTAATTTCAGAGCAGATGTGTATTGACAGCATGTGCAGTTCTTTTCAGGCTGATGTTACATAGTTTACATATGATATTCGGGTTAACAGTCTTGAAGCTATGCTTTGCTCTTACAGTCGTCCCTCCGTTTTCGCGGACTTGGAGTCTGCATCCCTTGCCTGTTCGCGGGTGGCAAATGGAGAGGGACAAAATGGGGTGTATGGCCATGGGCTCGCACTGCCATTCAAGCCAAAGAGCTTGAATATTGGCAATTTTCCTTTTTTGCGGGGGGTGGTGGTAGTCTGGAATGGATCCCCCGCAAAAATGGAGGGGGGACTGTACTGTTGCTTCTGAATCATCTTGAAGGAGTACATTGCAGTGTTATAGTTAGAATGTGCATAGACTATTGTGGCTATATTATCATTTTCAAGGAAAGGCTTTAACTGGTGGACCAGTCAAAGTTGGCAGTAAGAACTTTGTTGGGCTTATGGTGACAAAGATGGATCTAGGTGTGGACTTGAGAACCACCAGTCTACAGATCTTCCATCTTCTAGTATTCAGGTTCAGTTTATTGTCTTTCCTGCAGCCCATTAACAGCATCCAGCACTGGTGATAAACCTGCATAGCCCTAGTTAACTTCAGCAGGGAAAAGTGGCATCAAGTGTCATTAGCATAACATAGTCCCATTCTCCCAGAGCTGGTTCGTAAGATGCATAATCAGTGGCAACAAAAAACACTGAGAGATGAGAGATCCATGAAGCTCAACAGGGTAACATGCTGTATTTCACGAAGAATAGATAATTAGTCAAAGTAACTAAATTAATTTTGATATCACATCATGGCCTTAGACCAGACTGAAATGGGTCCACATGCTCCTGTTTCCTAGAGAACATCTGAAGTTGCCTAGCCACCACATGCTGAAGCAGCTTGTTAAGAGATTAACAATAGGTGATAGTTCTCACATACCTCTGGATCCAGGGAGAGTCACTTCATGAGAGGGCATGCCAAAGCCTCCTTTAAAGCAGCAGGCACGTACCCCTGAAAGAATCAAGTATTTATCACTCCTTGGACTTACCCAATCCATCTCTCTTGGCAAGATCTCATCAGCCAAGATGGGCAAGGGCCAAGCTTACAAATGGTTAGGATGAACTGATTCAAGCATTGTGTCCACATTATCAAGCCATAACAACAGAAACTGATCCAGTCGTATTGCGGACTCTGTTACAACCGTAGCATCAAGTTTTGAGTAAAAACAAGCAACTTTATTTTCAAAGTCTCTGGCAAATTTGTCACAGTAAGCTACTAAAAGTTCTGGTCCTTGCTCTCTAGAACTGATTCCTACAGGTTTCCAACACTCAGGGTTTGCAGCATGTTGGGGACACCTATAGAAATAGTATAGTATGGAGATATAGTATAATCTCTGCCAGCTTTACTGCAGCACAATAGCAACAACAATATAAATCTTCTGTTGCATTTGTTTGGTGATCCATGCTAGTTGCACTAAACTTTTTTGTATTGCTCATATTTCTTTTGTAAACCAAGAAGAATTATGAGTTCCACAATGCTACAGTGGACACTTGGGAGCAGCTGTATCAGTGGCCCTTTCCATATTATTATACCATAATAAGACTATGATCTTCTTGACTAAATTGCCAGACAGATTGTCTTGTAGAGCATCCATGAATCCTTCAGATACTGGATGTCTCTGACATACCATCTTAAGAGGATTCTCCACCCTAAGAAGTAGAGTCTGTTACTACTAAACCAAATTTTGTGAGGAAATTTATTTGAGCAGAAGGACAGGGCTATTGATCACCCTTAATAAGCAAACCCACCACAAAAGTCCTGGCAACAACCCATACAATGGCACTGGATACCATTGCTGCACATGACTTATTCAGGTCTGTTTCTAATAATAATAATAATAATAATAATAATAATAATAATAATAATAAAATTTATTTATACCCCGCCTATTTGGGTATCCAATCAAGGCGGCTTACAGAATTAAAATCACAAATATCAAAAAAGCAATCCCTCCCCCCCTTAAAACAGTATTAAATCCCACAATAATTAAAACTACAATATAAACAATAAAAACACAATACAACACCCAATTTTAGCCTCTAACAGTGTTCCTCGTCCATCTAAAGATGGGGCCACGTGAGGAACAGTTGCGGGTCATAATTCTACTCTTCACATGCTCTCATAAATGAAAGGAATATACTTTTTTAAAGAAATGCCTTTGGAATTAAAATATCCAGTTGGATACTGGATCTAAACAATGCATTATTCCCTTCAATCATTTTACATTTTTTCTGCACAAAGTAATGAAATCTAAAGATATAGCAATAGCAAGTACATTTCTATACCACTTCTCAGTGTACTTAAGCACTCCCTAAGCCAGAGGTAGGCAACCTTTCCCCTTTAAGGGCCAAGGGACTTCAGCTCCCAGAATCCCAGGAGCTATTGGCCAACATGGGACTATTGGCCAACATGGCTGAGGCTTCTGGGAGCTGAAGTCCCTCAGCCCTTAAAGGGGAAAGGTTGCCTACCCCTGCCCTAAGCAGTTTACAATGTGTAAGCCAGGGGTAGGCAACCTTTTTGAGCCGGGGGCCTGGTTGCTGTCCCTCAGACAATTGGGGGGCCGAAGCACCAAAAATAAATAAATAAATAAATAATATGCATGCACACTCTCACAGCCCCAGAAAAGCCATGGCAAAACCCCTGTGGAGATTTTGCCAAGAAAACCCCAAGAACAAGTAATAACAACAATAATCAGTATCATCATGTACTGTGCTGTGGCATGATGTGTATCATCATGTACTGTGGCATGTACTGTGGCATGCACGGGTGGCAGCAGCGGCGGTGGGGGGCGGCGGTGGTGGCAGGACCGGCCTGGGGCCGGTCCAAAGGCCTCGGGGGGGGGGCGCATCCGGCCCCCGGGCCTTAGGTTGCCTACCCCTGGTGTAAACTAATTGCCCCCAGCAATCTGGGTACTCGTTTTATTGACCTTGGAAGGATGCTAAGATGAGTTCACCTGAAGCCCCTGGCTGGGATTGAACTCACAACCTTGTGGCTGTATGTGAGTGGCTGCAGTACTGGCATTTAACCACTGCAACACCAGGGCTCCCTAAGGTAGAGATAACTTATATGGTAGAGAAAGCTATGTGAGTCTGAGAATTATTCTCTGTCCACACTGTATGTACAAATATGCATCTTTGGATTTTCTTTGAGCTGATTATAAGATCTCCATATCAGCTGAAATTGTCTAATTGTCATTCTGTCTTCCAACAGATTTTAACCTGCCTTTCCCTGTTGATATATGCTTGACCAAAGAGACAACTAGCAATTCTCTCAAATCTACTCAGGAAAAACAAAACATAGAGGAAAATTCTCATCTGTCTGCACAGGCACCTGGAAAATTGAATTCTACTTCCTGGAAAAGTCGACGTCAGCGCAAAACTACCCATCGCTATTCTGTGAGGGAGGCAAGGAAATCCCAGCTGTCCACTTCTGATTCAGAAGGCAATTCAGATGAGAAGACTTCTGTGATGATGAAGCATAGGAGGTCACAACTCTTGCAGCCTTTTGTAACAAACCCACCTAAGGAACAATATGTTGCAGGTAGATGTCACCTTCTAGAAGCTGAAGATGTCCAGAGTTGCAACATAAGTGCAGACAATGCTGATGACTCTATACAAATCATTCCAGTTCTAGAAATCAGTTCTCAGGCTTCTGAAGAGCAAGCAGTATCATCTGTCAGCTATCTAGACAATTCTCCCTTTGATTTGTGTCTTGTCTTATTGTCTTTGCTAGAAAAAGTGTGCAAGTTTGATATTGCTTTGAACCACAAATCTCCATTGGCAGCAAATGTTGTATCCACACTAACAGAACTATTGTCAAAACTTGGAGAGTGTTACAATGCAAGTAGTGCTGCTGAAAATGAGGTTGTTTCATCAAGCTGGACAGAGGAACCTGTTGCTCTGGTTCAGAGGATGCTCTTTAGGACAGTGTTGCATCTTATGGCAATGGATGTTAACAATGCTGACACTATGCCAGTCAATTTGAGAAAAAATATTACTGATTTACTTAAAGCAGCCTTAACAACCAAATGTTTACTGGAAAAAGTGTACAATCCTTTTGCTTCAAGACAGCAGGAGATTCAAGATGACCTTGCTTTCTCAAGGTATTGCCATAGGGCCCTCCTTTTGCCAGAGTTTATAGAAGGAGTTTTGCAAATCCTGATTGGATGCCTTCAAAGTGCAGCCTCCAATCCAATTTATTTTAGTCAAGCAATGGATCTGGTTCATGAATTCATACAACACCAGGGGTTCAAACTGTTTGAAACTACAGTACTCCAGATGGAATGGCTGGTTGCAAGGGACACCAAGATAAACACGGAGGCACCAGAGTATCTCAAAGCTCTCATCAATAGCATTATGAAAATAATTAGCACTGTTAAAAAAGTGAAGTCAGAACAACTTCATCAGTCTGTCTGTACGAGAAAACGACATAGGCGATGTGAGTACTCGCACTTCATGCATCACCACAGAGACCTCTCAGGGTTACCAGTTTCTACTTTTAAAAATCAAGTCTCTAAGAGTCCATTTGAGGAAACAGCTGATGGGGAAGTTCACTATCCTGACCGGTGTTGCTGCATTGCCGTTTGTGCTCACCAGTGTCTGCGACTGTTGGAGCATCTTTCTCTTGGTAACACATGTTTTCAGATCTTATCTGGTGTTCATAATGTGGGCATATGTTGTTGCATGGACCCCAGGTCTGTAATTAACCCCTTGCTTCATTCTTTCAAATCACAAGTGTTAAAAAACTTTCAGCCACATATATTAAGCATCCTTAATAAGTTTATATTGGACCAACTGGGAGGGGCACAAGTTTCTCAGACACTGACACAGGCCTCCTGCAACATTTGTACTATTGACTGTGATCAGCTTGCTGAACTAGATGAGGTTCTCCATGGCAATGCTGCTGAGGTTATTTCTGTCCCAAGCACTTCAGCTCCTTACAGATTTCAAGGAATTTTGCCTAGTAGAGGATCTGAAGATATGTTGCTAAAGTGGGATGCCTTGGAAGCATATCAGAGCCTTGTCTTCGAAGAAGATGATAAATTGCGTTGTATGCAGATGGCTAGTCATGTGTGCAATTTGATCCAAAAAGGCAATGAAGTTATTCAGTGGAAACTGTATAATTATATATTCAGCCCAGTTCTCCAGAGAGGTGTTGAACTAGCTCATTTTGCCCAACAACAAGGTTCTGCTACAGCTTTCAACCAGACAGGCAGTTATCATAAAAAATGTTTTCCTGAAGAAGTGCTTCAAATCTATTTGCAGACATTGCCTGCACTCTTTAAATCCAGGTATGTTGATTTTACTCACAATTTTAGAATGACATGACATATTACTGATTTTCTTAAATGTTTATGTGTTGGACTAAGACTCTAGGGTTGAATCTCCACTCTACCATGAAAATCCACTGGGTGGCCTTGGGCAAATTACTCTCTCTCTCAGCCTCAGAAAGGCTTAAGGGCAAACTCCTCTGAACAAAATTCTGCCAAGAAAACCCTGTGATAGGTTCACCTTAGGGTTGCTGTGTCAGAAATGACTTGAAGGCATACAAACACCACAACATTTCAAACCGGCTTCAGGACAGGATATGGAGTGGAGACTGCCGTGGTTGCTCTGACCGATGACCTCCGCCTGGCAATCAACAGGGGTAGTGTGACCCTGTTGGTGCTCTTGGATCTCTCAGCGGCTTTTGACACCATAGATCATGCCATCCCCTTGGATTGCTTGAGAGAGTTAGGAATCGGAGGCACTGCCTTGCGATGGTTCTGTTCCTCTCGGGCAGATCCTAGAGGATGAGGCTCGGGGACAGTTGCTCATCTAAAATAGAGCTTAATTGTGGCGTCCCTCAGGGCGCCATCCGGTCCCCGATGTTATTTAATATTTACATGAAGCCGCTGGGTGAGATCATTCAGAGGCATGGAGCGCGGTGCCATCAGTACGCTGATGACACCCAGATATACTTCTCCATGACCAGATCATCGGCTCAGACTTCAGATGGCGTCTCGCCTCTTAATGACTGTCTCAAAGCGGTAATGGATGAGGAAAAACAGATTGAAGTTAAATCCAGACAAAATGGAGGTACTGACAGTCACAGGCCCGAAACCAGATCTGGGAATACAGTCTCCTGGATGGAGTCACACTCTTCTCTAAGGACTGTGTTTGCAGCTTGGGAGTACTCTTAGACCCATCGCTTCACATGACTAGTCAGGTGAGTGCGGTGGTCAGGAGTGCCTGCTATCAGCTTCGGCTGATACGCCAACTGCTTCCTTATCTGGACATGAGGGATCTGGAAACTGTAGTACATGCTCTGGTAACCTCATGTTGGATTACTGCAACGCACTCTACATGGGGCTACCCTTGTGCTTAAACCGGAAACTGCAATTAGTTCAAAATATGGCAGCCAGGTTAATTACCGGAATATCCAGGAGGGAGCACATAACACCAGTGCTTAAATCCCTCCACTGGCTGCCAGTTAGTTTCCGGGCACAGTACAAGGTGTTGGTTTTAACCTTTAAAGCCCTACATGACTTGGGTCCATCTTATCTTAGGGACCGCCTCTCCCTGTATGAACCCCCCACACCCTTCGGTCCTCGGGACTAGGTTGGCGCAGTCCTCCCAGAGGGCTTTTTCTGCAACCGCTCCCAGGCTATGGAATGGGCTGCCAGACGAGATCCGTCATCTCTCCACTCTTGCTGCCTTTAAAAAGGCAGTAAAGACATATCTCTTCCAGCAGGCCTTCCCGGAATAACATCACCGGCAATGGCGGAGTTTTACTATGCTTCTCCCACCCTGTCCTACTATATACAGATCGGCCAAGGGGCTGTATTGTATTGTGTTTTAATGTATGGTTTTAATTTCTTCATAATTTAATTCTTTTTTAAGGGGTGGGAGGGTTAGGGCATGGGATTTGGGCATATTCCTTGTTCCTTGTTTTAATATGTTGTTCGCCGCCCCGATTGCCAAGCAGAGGGGCGGCTTATAAATAAAAAATTATTATTATTATTATTATTAACAGCAACATCTTAGGAAACAAAAGAGAGAGAGGGCTGTTTACAACTTTGAAAATTCAGTACTGTACAAGAGAAACAAATAAAAAGGTCTTTCATTGTTAGGGGGCAAGGAACAAATTCAGCTTTAATTAAAATATATATTGGTATTTTGCTCACTGGATGGCCTACAGCAGTGTGGGGGATTTGCATGTTTTTTCAGACTGGTGCCATATTTCTGCCCATTGGCTACATATGCCCCTTTCTTTCCTGGAATTCCTTAGAGATCAGCAGTTGATCGATCATGAACTGGCCCTGATCCATAGGCTACTAGTTCAAGTAGCTCTGGCCTGCAGAATAAATTTATCTTTGGGTTCAAATATATATTTTATTCTGTATTAATGATAAAGGCCAAACTTGTTCAAACAAGGTAAATAGAGTTAGAACTGATGCAGACCGACATTTTAGGCCAGCCTGGGGGTGGGGCAACCACACGCCGGCCACCTCGACTCTGCCCTGGTGCCGTGCGCCCATCCGCATGTCACACAGCATCAGGGCGCTCTCTTGGCACAGCATGTGCACACACTGCGCCAAGGGGGTGTAAAAGAGCTGCCACGGCAGCTCAAAAGCCGACTTTTTGCCATCCCCAAAAGGAGCGGCATTTTGCCACTCTTTTCGGGGCGGCAAAAAGGAGGATCGGAGCCATGGCGTGTGGTTGCCGCAGTCCCAATCTGCTGCTCCCAGGGGTGGCTGCCCCTTCTAGGATTTGTGCATCAGCCCTTATTTATTTTTAAATTGGTTTTTAAAATGTATTTCAGTCCACCAAACTCTTTTTTGTTTTGTGGCGTAAATAGCCTAAAGGAAACAGCAAAACAGTACAGATTTTTTTTTGTACTTGTTTCATTGTTTTGTCCTTGCTTTGATAGTTTAATATCTAACTTTCTCCACAGAATAATACGAGAGTTATTCTTAAACTGCAATGGAGTAAATCAAATGACTGAACTAAATTACTTGGACTGTGTAAGAACTTATTCCTTGAAAGTATTTGAAACATTAATATTTTGCCTTGGAGACCAGCAGACAGAGCAGTTGATGCCAGACCTAGATGGCTTAGATAATGAGCAAAGGAGGCCTGCATTAGATCTTGGTGCTTTTGTTCATCGACAGCAAGAAACTTCAGATGCACCTCAGAGTCTAAGCAAATTTTATGCTGGACTCAAAGAAGACTATCCAAAGAAGAAGAAAGCAGTCATTCAAGATGTTCATGTCAACATGATAAACATATTTCTCTGTATTGCTTTTTTATGCATCAGTAAAGAAGCAGATGCTGATCGAGATTCAGCCAATGATTCTGAAGATACATCAGGCTATGATAGTACAGCTAGTGAACCCTTGAGCCACAGGCTGCCATGTCTGTCTGTAGAGAGTCTGTCTTTACCTTCCTTGGAACACATTCATAGGGCAGCAGACATTTGGTCAATGTGCCGCTGGATCTATTTGTGCAGCTCGATTTTCCAAAGACAGTTCCACAGGCTTGGTGGCTTTGAAGTGTGTCATAGATTAATAGCCATGATCATCCAGAAACTTGCAATAAATGGAGCAAAGGAACAAGGTGAACAGAGTGGTTCATCACAGTTGATCCTGAGTAATGAGAGAGCTTCATCATACCATGATAGCCTTGATGAACATCTTGACAGTGTAGAGCAACATGAATGGTTTTCCTATGAGCAGCCAAATTCAGAACAAACATCAGCTGAAGGCTCAGCAGAATCAAAAAGAACTTTAATTGAAGATCATGAGTGGTCACTGCAAGGTATAAGACTTTTGGAAGCTCTATTAGCAGTTTGTTTACACAGTGCAAATAATTTCCAGCAGAAGACAGAAACAGAATCTCTTCTCCAGGTAATGTGCCATTACTACACGGGAAATAAATGTATCCACAATATAAGTTAAAAGATGTTTTACATGTGGGAACAAATAGGATATCTGTTCTACATTTTTAAAATAATGTCTCCCTTTATAGCAAGCTGAACTTACAAGGACATTTTAATAAAATTACAAGGATGTAACTGCAACAGCACTTGCATATTAGCATTTTAAAGATTGTGTAGTGATAGTGTCTTTGAAGGAAGCTGCATGTTTCAGCAATAAAAAGAAACCTCATATAAAACAGTATGTAGAATGCATTTCTGTAGAGAGATCTAGGCACAGTGCTCAGTTTAAGGGAATATAATTTTAAATATAGTCTCAAGATAAGCAGCATAGACATTTATTAATTAATAAACCATAGTTTTCATTTCATAACATATCTTGGTATTTTTTAAAGATATAGCTGTGTTAGTCTGTAGAATTAATATGTATAGAGATTTTGTAGCACCTTTGACACTAACGGGGAAAAAAGAAGTTTGTAGCATGAGCTTTTGAAGACTTTAGTCTATTCTTCACAAGCTTATGGTGGATTGAAAGCCAGAGGCAGATAGGAATGTAGGAGTTTAACTGAAGATGACTGAAAAGGAACATTGGTTACTGCAGACCCAGCCAGCATGGTTAGAACCCATGAGCTCTGCATGATACGTAGCTTGGTATTCTCTTTCATAAGTTGTTTTCCCAAGCAAAGCGTTTTCTAACTTTAAAATTTTAGTTCGCTTGAATGAGTTTGGATTACTTTTCTAAGTGCAGAAATGGGAAATAAAATCTGAGAAGTAATATCTATAGCATGCTACTCTACAGGGGTATGAGGGCATAACAGTTATATTGCTTGCAGATTAATGTAACTGGTAATTATTCCAGCTAATGTGCTGAGCTGAGCTAATGTCAGTGCCACTGGTACAGTGATTAGATAATGAATAATGCCTGAAGGCTTACTTTTTAAAAATATCATTCAAGTTTTGTTAGAACAAAGAAATGAAGAGGATTATCTAAAGATAATCACAGTATCTGTCCATTGAGTATAGCATGCAAACATTGACAAATGTACTTTATTCTTGCTTTCAGTAAATACAGAAAGGAAATGCAAGTAGAGAGGAAAATATATTTGCTGTTCATAGCATTTTCACTGAATAAACAGACCTATATGCGTAATTGGTTTTATTTTAATGTAGAATGCTTGCACTGAAGATATATTACTTGAAATGAGAGACCATCTTACAAAATCTAGAATAATGGAAACTAGTTTGGTGAAGCCTTTATTTGATTCCTTGCTTCGGGTTGCACTAGGAACCTATCTTGCTGATCTGGATCATTCTGAAGAAAAGAAAGAAAAGGTATAATTTTAAAATGCATGTTTTTATTTCTTGTCTCTTTGAACTTGAACTTGAATTTCTCTAAAGTTTGTCTCTTTGTCAGAAGGCTGGAGATTCATTATGCTGGTGTGAAATTCTCATAGAAATTACAAATTCACCCTCGGTTGCATGTGGATAAACTAGAAAGCTTGGTAACTGGAGGATTATGCCCCAAAGTGAATTTGAACATACACAATATTGTTTGGTTGTGAAAACTTAATTTATAAGCTGAATGCTAATTTCTTCTTAGCATGAGTTCAAGGTCTTTCTCCTTTTGTCCAGGGCGCTTTTGTGTGTCATTTCTACATTCTGTACAGGAGTTAAGCAGTAGTAGAAGTGATAAGATGGTAAAACAGCAGAGTCTAAAAAACATTAAGGGGCGAAACAGACTGCCCCAAAAGGGCGGATTGGGGCCACCTTGGCGTTGCTCACCCCAGAGCTATGGCAAGCACACGCCACGGCCCCAATCTGCCCTGTCACCAGCCCAAATAGGAGTGGAAAAGATCCGATCCTATTTGGGCTGGTAAAGGGCTGCCTTAGGCAGCCCCGGCGCAATTCCCAGGTGGCTTCTGGGGGGTGTGTGTTATCAAAACACCATGCCCTCAGGGTGGCTTTAAGTCATCCCCGTCTGGTTGACCGGGTGTCAAAACGCCACACGCACAAGCCACCCGGAAGCTGGCTTTTTCCAGCCTGTCTGTTCCGGTCCTAAATTACATAAATTAGGAGAATCAGACATCTGGTCAGATGGGTGGACTGGGGGTATTAGGCTATACTACTTGATATTTGGCATTCAGAAATTGTATGAAGTCCAGAATTTGCTGTAGTTGGTGATCTAGGTTTTTCAATTACTCATCCTTCTAAAATATGTTTGTCACAGATCCATCAATCTGAAAAGGAACTTGCACCTCAGGCTGGTGATATATCTGAAGAAGCAGAAGAGTCACAGTGCTGTAGCTTTACATTTTTTGCTGAAGAAGAAGGTTATGATGCAGATAGTGAAAGTAATCCTGATGACAGTGAAAGCCAAGATGAAGGCAAGTCTGAACTTTTGTTAATTTTTCTTATGGCCAGCTTGGCTGCTTCTACTTTATACAGTGTATCCATGACTTGTAGCATTTATACACATATGCAACTCACTAAGTGCAGTAGCTTACCACTTCTTTTATGAATGGGAAGCGTTACCTATATTAAGGCTCAGGCAGATTTGAATTTGATTTTTTTCAGTATTTTGAGTGGTATACCTACCAATTTATTTATACTTAGTTGGATACAGAGTTTTTATTCTATTGGTGGAAAGATCCCTAAGCAACCTCATTGCAGAAGGCTCCTGCTGGCAGAAGGGCTTGGGGAGCACAGTTTCTGTATTCCCTCTGCTTTTCGAGTCTCCTCCTCCCTCAGTGTTCCACTGGATGCCCCAACACTCCACAGCAGATTTTTGGGAAATGGGAAGTGGCGGAGGGAGGAATTGTCTCATTGAGCCACAGTAATAACTCTACTGGATCAAAAGTCTCTTACTAAATAAGGAGTCCTGAAAGAGCCCTTTATTGGATGCAATCTAATCTTTTAACAATTTAGAAACCTATTTGTTCTTACAGTTGATGTGAATGAATTAGTACCTTTGCTTTTTTGCACATAGCTGTTTTCCAATAATAGCGTTGTGGTATTTTAAAGCACATCACACCATTTTATGAAACAGTTACCTGCTGGGTTTTATGTATTTGCTTGACATGGTTAGGCACAAAAGTGTAGTAGTGGTGATGAACAAAAATATTCCATCAGTACATTAAAAAGTGGACAGTTACATTAATGAATCATGCAATGTACTTGTCTGTCTTCCACTTATTGTCAGGTTGGTCTTGTAGGATGTGAATGTGTGTGCTTTATGTTGCATGTCTGTTAAGATCAGGGATGGTAATTGTGCAAACTGCATATATCATCTGTGCATAGCTTTTGTGTGGCAGACAGGCTTGTTGGCACCCTAAAGTTCCTTCCTCCCCAACTTTTTTAAAAAAAATATGCAAGATTGAAAAAAACTCAGAGGTCAACCACCATACCTAGAGACCTTCTAGAACAGTAGACTGTGATAAAACAGCTATCTGCAGCACCC
Organism: Phrynosoma blainvillii; assembly: GCA_026167975.1. Lineage (NCBI taxonomy): Eukaryota > Metazoa > Chordata > Lepidosauria > Squamata > Phrynosomatidae > Phrynosoma > Phrynosoma blainvillii. The sequence continues at coordinate 79,218,436 of JANUYF010000001.1, forward strand.
TGCCTTCCAAACTCAGAAAACTACTGCGATATTTAGCCAAAAAAAGATTAGTATGACATACCATAGGGGCAAAAATTAACCTTTGTGCCTTTGTCCATGCTCACCCTTTCATAAGATGATTGTGTTCTTCTAATTAATCCAGGATTTTGGACTATGGGGAAGATTTAACCCTTTTCATTCCTAACTAATGACAAATTATTGTTAGACAGGAACTATGAAGCTCAAATAAATTAGTAGATAGGGCAGATAGTTGAATTACTGATTTTTATTCGATGGCCATATATCTTTTCTTCCAGGGACAGACATTAAGAGAGAAAAAGGATGCTTTGGCTTTTCCAGTTTTCCCAGTGACCTAGCTGAACACCTCATTCAAGGAGAATTGATATACCCTGAAATCTGCATGTTGGAATTACATTTACTCTCAGTTGGCAACCCAAGCCTAGATGTCCTTACTCATGTCTTCCAGAGCTTCTTGAAAGTAATCAGGCTGAAGGGGGAAAATGCAACCTTACTTATACAACAGGTTAATGTTTATTTTGGTATGCAATATGGCTATAAGTTGTACATTATTTTCAAACGATTCTGCAGTAATCTGCAGTCTGCTAAACCACTTGGCCCCCATGGATGGGAGAGGTACTGCTGGAACGCTGTGAAGACCATTCAGTGAACTTTTCAGCTGGGAGCCTCATATAGTTTGTTTCTATCTTTTCTTTCCAAAATGGAACTGCTGTCTTTTGGGGGGATGCAGAAGGGCGGCCCTGGGCCGCCCCGGGAAGCGGAGGATCGAGGACGAGGCTGCCGGACACCTCGGCCCTGACCCTCCCTTTCGCTGCCTGCAAAAGGAGTGCTAAAATTGCGCTCCTTTCGCAAGCCGTGAAAGGGGCACCGCAAAAGGTGTGGTGTGCCTCTTTGGCATCTCTTCCGGCTCAGTGTGTGCGGACGCTGAGCTGGAAGGACATCATCGGAGCGCCCGTCATGTGGACAGGCCGTCACTCCGATGACGTCCTCAGGAAGGGGATGGGGCGCCCAGCGTCCGGCTGCCCCTCCCCTTCCTTGTCTCCAACACGTCGCAAAGGGCCTGTCTGCAGAGGCCCTTATGTTTTAGAACAACTTTCAGTCTGTGTTCTTCTGTCACCAGTCATTATTGTTTTTATTATGAATTAATCATTTTTTTCTGCCCACAGGGGCTCCCAGAACATTGAACAATGTAACATTACACTTAAGTCCTCTCCATCTCGGACCTTCTTGATTGTTTGTGAGCCTGACTCTAACCAAACATGCAAAGGATGCTGTGCTTAAATGACCTTGCAATAAAGCATCTGGAGTAAATGTAGATTATAGGCAAGCAGCAACCTATATATCTGCTTAACAGGAAGCATAAAAATAATATAGGACTTAAGGAAGCAGATGTGCAATTTTTAAAGGCCCAGATCTAATCTTGCTAAATGTCCCTTATTATAGGGTATGCCCCTTATTTGAGGGCTAGAAAGCTTGTGCCTTATACGATTGGCATGTGCCCCTTATTATACAGTATTTGAGAGTTAGAAAGCTTTTATACTGACTGAAAGAGAAGCCAAAAATCCTGTATTTAGCAGTGTGGGCCTCAAACACAGAAATGTGTGCATCATGTAATCTATAAATGTGGACAGTATGTTAATTTTACAGAGAAAGTCATGGTTAGATTAACTGAAATCAATACTTTCATTTGGTATTTAGATAGAACACAAAAATTTTCATAGCTGCCCAGTGATCAACCCTGCATGTCATGACTTTTGACTGTCCCTTATTGCTATTTTGAAAACCTGGCAAGACTACCTGGAGCAACAAAACCAAATTCTGCTCATTCAACATGGGTGTATTATTAGGCCAGGTTTCAATGTGTTGATCATATCTTTGGCCACAGAAATCAGCTTTAGCTGATGGGAAAGGTGAAAGGAGTCAGGGGCCTGAAATGGAAATTAGTTTGGAGGATATAGACTTGAGGAGGAAGGAAGGGATAAGGTAAAAAGGTCAAGCAAGTCAGGGAAAGCCAGCTTTGAAAGGATGTTGGGACTAGCCTATAGCCACTCACTCAGCTGTGGTACATTTTTGTAGCCATACATTCCCATCACTTCATGTATATTTTGTTAAATCAATTTAGTTACTTAGTTAATTTAGTTCAGTGTATAATTTTTATCTTGAATTTGTTTTAGGGTGCTGTAAAAAGTCTCCTGGGAGGATTCCTTCACATATTGACACAGATGGATTCCAGTTTTCATGGTGAGTTGTAAATAAATAATAAATAAGAGCAGTATCTTCTTTCTGTGCTTCCAACATTTGATCTGAATGTATATGTGTTTGATCTTCATATTTATGTTTCATGTATATGTCTGTAGAATAAATTAATATGTGTTTGAATTTTCTGAAAGTAAGAAGTCTACAGGTTACCTAGTTAAGGTTTAACTGTGCTATACAGTATTTTGTCTGGAACCCTATTTCAAATTTAGTAGAGAGACTTATTGATGAGGAGATATTTGTGCAGACTTTTAAACGGAAGACTCTGAACAAAATATGAAATGCTAAGTGCAGGGGTTTCCAAATCAGTTTATTCTTTGCTATACACATTTTTGGTAAGTAGTTTACTGCACTACAAGAAGATTATAGCTGTAACACCAAAGAGTTTATGTGAAAACCCCTCCTACCACCAATATACATGTGAACATGGGTGAGAATATTTTACTCCTTGATCTCAATTCAGTGTAGCACACAGTTTTCCTGTATTTTAAGACAAAATTATCCGGCATTGAAGCGTCTGTTATTAGATGTTAACTGGAGTTTAGAATCATAGAGTTGGAAGAAACCACAAGGGCCATCCAGTCCAACCCCCTGCCATGCTTTTCTTCTTGGATTGCATCTTTTTTTTAGAAGCTTTTCTTCTTGGATTACAGCTGCCTTTGCATTGTTGTTCATTTTAATAGCTTTAGCAGAGTAGGGAGTATTGTGTGATTATTTGATAACAAACTATGATGTTCCTTTTCAGAATGTCAGGAGGTACTGGTGGATCTGTTGGTGTCTCTGATGAGCTCAAGAACATGTGCAGAAGAGCTAACTCTTCTCTTAAGGATCTTTTTAGAAAAAACTCAATCTACGGTAAGAATTTTGTAGTAGGAAAATGCTTTGAAGTAAAGTCAATGGCTGATGTAATAGCAATTTAGTTTTTATAAAGGAGATTCCTGAGTAAAGTAGCATGTCATTTATTTAACTCAGGCTTCAAGAACCCTTTGGTCTTCGCAAGGTTTTTAACTACGGGCCTGAACAGACTGCCAGAAATAATCCAGTTTGAGACCACTTTAACTGTCCTGGCTCAATGCTAGGGAATCTATGGGAATTGTAGTTTTTTCTGAGACATTGAGCCTTCTCTGTCAGAGAGTTCTAGTGCCACAATAATTACAGTTCCCTAGCACTGAGCCAGGACAGTTAAAGTGGTCTCAAGCTGGATTATTTCTGGCAGTCTGTTCTGGCCCTATATCTGCTATAATTCCCTTCCATTGGCCACTTCTGAAAATTATAATCCAAAACATTTGAAAGGCCAAACATTGTCCCAGCCTGGTCTATTCCATGGTATAATTACAATTCTTCAAAATTTGGTAATACAGGTTGAGTCTCCCCTATCTGAAATCTCAAAATCCATATTCCAAAAACCAAAACTTTTTCATGAGTGGTTGAAATAGTGACTTCTTTGCTTTCTAATGGTTCAGTGTACACAAACTTTGTTTCATGCACAAAATTATTTAAAATATTGCATAAGACAACGAGTCCTTGGTATCCATGGGGGGTTGGTTCCAGGACCCTCCAGGAATACCAAAATCTGTGGATTCTCAAATCCCATCAAATGCAGTGACATAGTAAAATGGTATCCTTTATGTAAAATGGCAAAAACAAGGTTTGCTTTTTGGAATTTATATTTTTTTAAAAAAAAATTCAATCTGTGGCTAGTTAAATCCATGGATACAGAGGGCAGACTGTACATTCAGGCTGTGCATATAAGGTGTATATGAAACATAAATGAATTTTGTGTTTAGACTTGGGTCCCATTTCCAAGATATTTCATTAGGTACATATATGCAAATGCAGGCATTCCAAAATCCAAAATAACCCAATATTCAAAACATTTCCAAAGCATTTTGGATAAGGCAGACTTCACCTGCATACCATTTTTCTTTGGACATTAGGCTACTAAATAGGGAGGAGTGCTGTTATAAGACAATTGTGTCCTGTCTTACTCAACCAATTGATTCTTCTACCTCAGTGTGACATAATCTCAGGATTAAAGGCTATTAGCCAGACAGATACCCAAGAGATCATATGCACATACAGGCTGGTTGCATGGAATTTTTCTTGTCTCCCTACAGCTGTTTGTCATACTTAAGAATTTTCTGGTCTTTAGAAGTGGCTGAGGGGAGTTTCAAAAGTACAGTAATTATGGAGAAGACCATCCATAGTTTCTGTCTGATTTTGAGAGACACTTCCCCTGCATTGCCACAGCAGTATCCTGACGCTTACTTTGAGGGCACCTGAATGGAGAAAGTGGTGGGAAAACTGAATTCTTCAAGCCCCTTTCTGTATATGCTTCTCTCGGTTTTCTCTTTGTGTATTTCTTTGTGTATTTTGCTTTGGATGCATTCTTTGTCAAGATAATGTGACTTGTCATAAAAGTAAATGTATTTGGGAGACATGACCATTTTGCTCTGGAAAATTTTGTTTTCTCAGCAAGCATGCTGACAAACTGAAACTCAGGGAATACTATAAAAGAAACTCTAGCTCAGGGGTCGGCAAGTTCCCCTTACCTAGGGCCGGTCCGGGGATCCCTGGGACTTCCGCGGGCCGATGGGGGCGGGGGGGAATGGCAGCGCGCGTGCTCATGCACGCATGTGTGGCCGCCGCTGCCGGCCGCCGCCGCACGGGCCGTGGCCACCATTGTGTTTTCAAAAATGGCGGCCACGGCTCGTTCGCGCATGCACAGGAGTACTGTGCATGCGCAAATGAGTCGTGGCCACCATTTTAGAAAACAAAATGGCGGGGGTCAGCTGGAGCCAGTCCAAAGGCCTCAGGGGCGGCCCCGGCCCACGGGCCGTAGGTTACCGACCCCTGCTCTAGCTCCTGTGGAGGAAGGCTGTAAAATTATTAGTAATTTTCAACTATGTGGCTATAATATGTAACAGTAGGAATAGAATATAGTAAGATAAATTCAAGAGTAGAGACAACCATCATAACTATAAGCGCAGCTGAACAGTGGAATAATCAGCTGCAAGTGAGAAGGCTGCTGTTTGGATGTTTCCAAGAGGCAATTATATTCTCATCTATTCAGAATGCTTTTGATATTGGATAATCCTATTTTTGAGGAGCAGGTTGGGCTAGACAATTCACAGTATCTTTTGCAGTGCTAATCTCCATTCAGAAATAAATCTTTCATGCTTATTATGAGAAGAGGAGAATAATTTTGTATATATTTTATGTTAATAGTGTCCAATTAAACTTTTGACAAGTAGCAAGAAATTGGGAATTTTCTCCTGATGGAAATCCTTTGGGGTTGTAATTTTCAATCAAAGTACTTCAACAATAGCAAGGTGGTTCCTTCCCATTTCACATTTAGTGGAATGCATTCACGTGTTTATTGGCCTGGATTCAAAGTGTAATGTCAAACTATGGAATTAGCAGGTGACTTAGTATTAACCATGGTTCTCCCCACTCATTCTCTTTCTCAGGAGAGTGGGGGGGGGGAGCTATGATTCAGTTTCACTGTCTTGCTTTAATGTGAGTATGGACTAGCAATGGTAGTTTAAAAAGAAAGTTTAATTAATTGCTGAGCAAACTGAGCCCTGCTTTGTTTTGTAGCTTGCTTAACATCTGTGCCCAGGAGTGGGCAACAGTAAGCAATGGTGTCACTTCTGAGTGCCCCAGAAGTTATGTCACATCACTTATGGCTGCCATTTGAATCCCTTGAGTGGGTTCTGGGGCACTGGGAGACCAGCCTGGTTTGGGAGCTTTGTCCAGTTTGGGGGAGGGAGCACCCAAAGGTCACTATTAAAAACCTCTAAAAATTGGGAGGATTTGAGGGCAACAGGGACTTCATGGTGCTGCAAAATTTGGGTCCATACATCCTCAGTGCTTTAAACCATTATTTCTAGCTTTTTCAACCATGCTTTAATTTATGATTCCTCATTCCACCCAGCTTTAAACCAGGACGGGCAAAGTGCAGCACACAGGCTGCATGCAACCCCAGGACCACCCAGGGGTCAAATTTCTGTTTGCCTCCAAATTAGCTCTAGGGGGTGTGAAGGACAATTCCACCACATTTGGGGGGCCCTTGGACCCCCCCATGGTCAAAATGACATTTTGCATTTTTTTCCAAAGCTTTTTGGTTTTTTGCCTCAGAATGACCCAAAATGACCTCTACATGAAAACATGGTGAGAATACTACCATGTCCCTTAGAAGACATTTGGGGCAAAGTTTTGATGTATTTCCTGCAGGAATACATCAGGAATACACTCTGCAAATGGGGTGTGTGTGCAATATTCCAAGGTCTAATGAGCTAATGTGATTCCCTACCCTTCCATAATTGCCCACCATGATTCCTACCTAACAATTCAGGAATCAGTAATATAAAACTGAATCATAGTTATTCATCTTCCCAGTCACATGGGAGGAGAGTTGCACAACCTCAATGCTTTGGTTGGGTGTGTTGAGTTTAAGGTATATAATGCTAAATTCTGGATTTGCATTAACTAGGCTTTTTTCAATGATGTCTGAATATAAAACTATTTAAGACTAGGCAGTGCAAGAATAAATGACTGTCACTGTATGAGCAGATTTAAAGATCTTCTGAATCTTTCAGTTTGGGTATATATTGTAGTGACTATCTTCTTTTGTTCATTTCTCTCAGAGTACACTGCTTAAAGGAATTTTGAAGATTTTGGAAGCAAATGCTGACATGAGGCCTTTACAACATATCCCATTTCCTTTACATCATATACCAAGTTTAGGCAGCAGCCCTTCCCAAAAACCAACTCTCACTTTCAACAGCAAGACCATAGGGCTACTAAGACGATCAAAGTTTACACAGATAAAGAAGGACCCAGAGGGTGAGAGTTTGCCTCACCATCTTCTTTCGTCTTGGCATATTGCTCCAATCCATTTGCCTTTGGTCGGGCAAAACTGTTGGCCACATATGTCTGAAGGCTTCAGCATCTCATTGTGGTTTCATGTAGAATGTGTTCATACAGCAGACAGTTCTTTGGAGAAAGTAAAAAGAATGAAACGGAGGAGCAAATCATTAATTTCATATGACAGCAGTTTTGATGATACAGGTAAGTCATATTGTTATAATGTGGTGAAATCCAATCTGTAAGAGTTCTGATATGCTTTAAATTATTCAGGAATCTAAATGATGTTTATTCTAATTGCACTTAGTGGTATACATTTAGAGGAAAGAGTATTCCAAAGAGAAATGTATTGACTTAGGTTCCAGCAATCAGTTTTAAAAATTACATAACATAAGACTTTTGTAATAAGTTGGAGATTTGTTGTTTGTTGTGTGCTTTCCAAGTGATTTCCAACTTATGGTGACCCTAAGGTGAATTTGTCACAGGGTTTTCTGGGGCTGACTGTACTCAAGATACCCAATGGATTTTCATGGCCAAGTGGGGAATCAAACCCTGGTTTTCAGAATTGCAGTCCAATGTTCAAACCACCAGTAAAGCATAGTTCAGTGTTCTTTTTAATTCAAGGAATTGGATGCAATTTTTTAATGGTATTCTTTATTGCATCTGGATAAGTGGATTGATTTCCACAAAAGCTCATACTAAAATAAAAAGTGTTTTTTAGAGATCAATCAGACCAGTAGCTTGGAGAGCTCTGGCTGTTCCATTACCGGTCGCTACCCATTCAGTGCAGGACCGTGGCAATCAGACTCCACAGTCCTGAGGCTGGCCATCGCCATGGTTTGCAATGGACTGCCAGCAAGGAGTGCTTTTTTGCGCTCTTTTTGCAGTCAGGTTTGGGCTGCGTTAGGCAGCTGTGGTGCAACTTCAGCTTGATCCAGGGGCATGCATCATCTGTATGCCATGCCCCCAGATCAGCCCAAAGGCGGTGCTTTTGACCCGTTTGTTTCAGGCCATAGAGGTGCTACTAGATTTTTCTTCCTCTCCTTTTTTCCTTTATTTTGCTGCAACGGACTAACAAGGCTGTTTCTTTGAAAAGTGTTTGCCTGCTTTCTGTTAGCAAATATATAAATTATACTTTGTTAATTGAAACTTATTTATTTGAAATTATTGAGGGGGGAGGAATTGATTGGTAGAATCCAGAGTGTCCCTTAGCAGATGCTGCTACTCATGATGCTCCTACACGCAGAAAGCGGAGAAGGCAATTTTCAGCTAATCCACTTGCTTGTGCATCCTCTGGGCCAGTGCTCATAATCACTGCCATCAGAATAAATAGAGAAAAAAGGAATAAAGGAGTCTGATTCTACTTTAAGACTTGCAAAGTGTGAAAAAAAAGTGTGGACTTCGGTAGTCCAAATGAAGCTTCCCAGGAGCCTGCAGCATTAGTTCCTAAGGTACATTACACTAAAAGTTGTGGGAGGACAAGAATGATGGAAGATAGGATTTCCTGTCATATTGCAGGAACATAAATTAAGTTCTTAGTTCATGTATAAAACATGACTTCATCGATAATTCTGTTTCCTGCATTGGCAGTGTTTGTATGTGACACACACAGACTTTGAGAGTACCTGAAATGTGTATCTTAATTTTAAAAAAGTTAATAGTTGCCCATTCTTAATAAAATTGCCTCATTTCACATTATCTTTCCTCTTTGTACCCTAAGAAAAATCAAAATTGTCATGGCTGGAGATCTACAGATGTGACCAGGGCTGGATTAATACCTGTTAAGGCCCTAAATTAAGTTTAAGAAGCCCTTTAGCATAACTACCCCAGATTCTATTCTGACTTTTAAAAAATTCAGGGAACCCTCATAGCCTTGGGCTCTAAACTGTAATTTATTGGTTTATTGTATAAAACTGGCTTTGGGTTAAGATTTCTGTGGTTTATACAGTATGTTTCAAGCCAATCTAGGATTACAGTTTCACCTGTTTTAGCTAGTGTGGTACAGTGGTTGAGAATTAACTACAACTCTGGAGATCAAGGTTTGCTTCTTGCTTGGCCATGGAAACCCACTGGGTAACCTTGGGTAAGTGAGACTCTCTTAGGCCCAGAAAACCCCATGATAGGGTCGCCTTAGGATTTTCCTAAGTTGGAAATGACTTAAAGACACATACAACAACAATGCTATATTTGTATACTTCATAGAATGCAAGACAGATGTGCTTGTTACCATTGTGTTATTAGTTGTGCCCATAATTTAACAAATGCTTTGTGTTCTAGAATTAAATAAACCTGGAGTTGATTATGTCAGTTTGGGAGACAAACTTCTAGAAGATGGCTGCCTTCATATATTCTCATTGGGGTCCAAAGCATTGATGATTCAAGTGTGGGCGAATGTGAACACTGGAGCTTTTACATTTCGGTACTATAGCTTTCTTTTGCAAATAGAATAATGTGTTAGATAAGGTTATATATTCCTTCTTTTGAGCTGTTGGATTTGCTGTAGACTCAGCGAAGAAGCATGTTAGCAGTAATCTGTATTTATATATGTAATAAATTTAATCAGACTGATTGCTGTTGCAGTTTCACAGAATGCGAAATGTGAAATCACTTCCATTGAGTCAGTTATAATTAGTAGCAGAATACTAGCATTTATGTTTCTCAGAAGCTTTTTTGAGTAAGAAACTTGTTCAGCATGAAAGACCTACTTCTCCAGGACTTCCTATAAAAGCTAGCCTTCATTTTTTGTGTTAAACATACTAAACATGCTAATCCCAATTCAGCTCCTATAATACAATATCTTGTAGTTGAAATGGGAGCCTGTTTTATGAAATCTTTGTTGGTGTCAGAATGAATCCTCTTTATGGCAATTGTTGAAGTAGCTACAAAAATCTGAAATTGCTGAAATTATTGTGATTATTTTCAGGTGAACAATATATAGGATACATTGCCTTTAGTCTAAGAAGGATTAATTTACCACTCTAGCAGTGCAATCCTGGTCTACTCAGAACATAGTACCACTGGTCTTATTCTCAGGTGAAAAACTATTAAGATTGCAGCCTAAGGAAGATTAATTTATTTCTTGTGATGAAGACATGTATCAAAGTGTCACTACTTGGCTGTTTAGTGTCTTGACATTTGTCATGTCTAATTCATGAGTCTTTACTGGTTGGAATCCTTCAAACAGGAATGAAAAAAGGTGTGAGCTGTCTTCAGTTCTTTATTGTGAACAAAGGTAATCACAGTGTGTGTGCAGTGTACCTTCAAGTTGTTTCCAAATTATGGCACAATAAACTACATAAAGAACAACAACAACATGGTAATAGAAAGGAAATGGGCTATAAAGAGTTTTAAACACCCATAAAGGTTACACTAAATGGTTGGGAGTTTGTTTTTCTTGACGTGAAAATGCTGTTAACTGAGTTGAATACAGGACAGAGTTCCTCTTCGGAATGTTAATATTTGACTTTTTCATTCTTGCAGGCAGAGACAAATAGTGTCCATTGTTTTCTCCCTTCAGCAGAGAAAATGAGTATTTCTATGCAATTCTTGCATGGCAGTACATGAGGGCTTTTGGGGGCTGCTTTGCTTGAGAATCGTGAGGGTCTGTGCATAAACAAAATTATACATGCCTGTTTCTAGGCAACCATGTGTTTTGTTTGTGCTTTTTTTAAAAAAAACAAAAACAAAAACAAACCAGCTATCTTGTACAACAAAATTTTTGCACAGAGAACAGCAGTCTCACACAACAAAATTTATTTTTGAAAACACTGGGTTTTTCGCACAAGATATTTGTTTTACAAGTTTTCTGTGCAAACTCCCCCCCCCCCCCCCCAAGTATTCTTACCTCAAAACCTCATGTAGCTGTCTGGAAACAGTTGACATGCAAAAACCCACATATATTTCTGCATATAATAATATATTTCTGGAAACATTTTGGGATGTGTGGGAAAACTGAAAAAATCTCACCACTGTATTATTCTTCCTAATTGGATTTCCCATTTTTCAACCAGAAAACGAATAATAGTGAATATTCTTTCCATCCCTAGTTCATGTATCTTTAATAGTTAACAGACCCTGGAGCAGGAATATGTATGGTGTCAGTGCTGTAAGTCCACATATAGAAGCATAGCTGACATTTTTTTGCCACACAACCAGCCAGTGAGTGGTTGTGTTGTGAGGGAGGGAGAATCTAGTAGCTAAAAGTTAGGGTGAGTAGGTGAGGGAGGAAGCAGTGCCTAATTCTGCCTGGCAGGGCTTAACACTATGTCTTCCTGCTCCGAAACCTCTTAACTGTCAGTAATGCTGAAGTCCTGTTCTGGAAAGCCTATATAAAAAGCAAACTAGGCAACACTCTGCTCAGCCCTAATAACCCTTCATGGTGTAAAGGTAGTGGAGAGATTGTGATGAACAGGAACATTGCTTTTAAGATAGTCAAGGGATATGTGCATTGAGAAAGCAAATTTTAAAAGTTAAATGTTATGAGAAAAACAAGTTCACTAAATGGCTGGAGACTATAATAGGAAGAAAAGGAAGAGGACAGATTAATTTAAAAAAAAAGATTAATCTTGGTTAAAGTAACAGATTTAACCACTTCCAGTACAGTACCTTCAAAAAACAAAATGTGGTTTTATAAATGTGGATACTTCTAGAACACAAAGTTCCTAAGACCCTAAAGTTGCTGAGGAAGTTAGGCTTAGGGCACATGTAATACAAGAATAGTGCAGAAGCAGAATTTGATATAAAATTTGAAGCAATGTTAGATTGGCCACTTCTCAGTGGTTTCCTCTTTATTGTTCTCACAGTATGTGCATGGATCCAAATGATGAAATGAAAGCTGGCTTACTAGCGCAAGTTGAAACACCAGAGAATACATTTCTTATAGGTAAATGGCAGCATTTGGCATTAACATATCAGCAGCAGCCAGAAAGCAAGAAAAATATCCACGGAACACTTTCACTATGGATTTCTGGTCAAAGGTAATTTTCCGAAGCAGTAAATTATATAATGTAGAATAAAATCAGTTTAGGGTAGCTGCGTGAACAGTTACTATAAAGACTAGATATAAGGCAGAAAGATTCCTACTCTGTCTGTAGCCTGGTGACTGAGGATATCTAAGGGGATAGCTGAAGCAGGTCTATTGGATGAGTACTACATGCATGCCAGGATGTTATATCGCTTTTGTGAAGTCGTGGGCTTTCATGGCCGGCATCCATAGTTTTTTCTAGGTTTTTCGGGCTGTGCGGCCATATTCTAGAAGAGTTTCTTTCTATATCGCTTTCATTTGACCATCAGATATTTCAGTAGAAACAGAGGAAGTACATCAGTTATTGAGGCAGCTTTATAAATTTGCCATGGTACTAAACTGTGGACCTAATTGTAAACATCTTAATTCTGTTTTGACACACCTCTGTGTAGCTTTTAATTTTGATAAATAGTAAAAAGTGAAAGTACCTTTTGTAAAACCCTCATCACTTTTAAAAGTTGTTCAGGATATACTTTTGAGTTTCACTTTTTTGTTTTAGAAAACCTGAAATTAGTTTAGATTATACACTTCCAAGGAAAACAAGCCTGTCATCTGACAGTAATAAGACCTTCTGTATGACTGGTCATTATGCAGCTTCTCAAGATGATTTTTTGCAATTGGCTGGGAGATGGGACCTGGGAAATTTCCTTCTCTTCAACGGTATGTTGTATTTCCTTGTGTTTTATATACAGCTGATCATCTTGTGCTAAATTTTTACCTTATGTGCAAGAGGGATGTTTTATTTGGTTTATTTGTAATATTTATATTCTGCCTATCTTTAGGAAAGTTCAGTATTTCAAAAGCTAGTAGGAAGCTGTTGTGTATCTGATTCTTATAACGTTGCAACCAACCATATTTGATTAAATAAAAGATCAGTGTAAAGCACAGAAGACAGATGTGTCAACAGCAGCAGAACAATGAATTTTAACTTTAAAACAACTACTACAACAACAATAATGCATCATATTAGAACTAGACATAATTAACCTTTAGGGTTACAAAATATAATTAATTTTTTTAAAGTTTCTATTCATTTACAGCACTACTATGTTTGACATATCAGGGGTGTCCCTGAACTCTGAGTAAGTTAGGGCCTCTACAATGGGGTGGCATCGGGGTTGCTTGCCGGATTGGGGCATTGTTAAGATACGCTGCACTGCAGAACCCCTGAAAAATGTCACAGCCATGGCAAGGGCAGCTTTTTTCCACTCCCCAAAGGAGTGGCATTTTGCTGCTTCTTTTGGAGGTGGAAAAACGCCTAATTGGGACCGCGGCCCTGATTCAGCAGGCAAAGGGGCAGTGGCAAGCTGGCCTTTCGGGGCCATCTGTTTTGCCCCATACACCTGCTTAGTCTCACACCTTTCTTTAGAATTATTTTTATCCTACCAGGCATGATATTTTTAAAAACAACCTGGCAGCATGTAATGGGGGGCAGAGGGGATACATCTGTTTTTATGTTGGTTATAGTGCTACCTAGAGTAGGAAGATAGTTCTACAGTGTCCCAAGGGGCTTCTTTTTATGTTCCACGCTTAAAAGTACTCCTAGTCCTGTAGCCAGGTAATGGTTGTGATCTAGAGTACTTTTATTCAGCTAACACCAAATTGCCAGTTGTGAGTTTTTCTAGAGAGAACAATTCTGGCATCAAGATTGGACTGTAGCACTGTGAGGAGCTGTCTTTTGAAGTGGAAGAATCCACCTGGTTGAAACTGCATCAACTAGAATGTGGACCAGAGCCTGTTTCTTTAGAACTGTGTAATTCACTTGTTTCCACAGATTTCCTGAGTACTATTTGGTTTCTGGGCCCAGTTCAGAATACTGGTATCTATTTTTAAAGCTCTAAACAGCTTAAGACCAGGACTTCTAAAGCACTGCCTACTCATGTGAACCTGCCCATACCTAAGGATTAGTTGAAGAGATTTTGTTCAGTGTCCCAATGTCAGAGTGAAGGTCGGGATTGGAAACAGAGCCTCTATAGTGGCCATATCTTTTTAGGGAGGACCTATCATGCCCCACCCCTGCCCCTGCTTAGTGGCTTCCACCAACATGTGAAAACTATTTGGCTAGTATAACTGTTAATAATGTAATTCTGACCATGGATATTTCCTTGATGTTTTAGCTGCAATTCTGCTTGTTTCAGCTGTTTACAGTATAGTATGCCTTGTTTTTATAGTCTTGTATTCTGAGCCAACATCATTTAGAGAAATCAATTAATGTTTTTTTTTCCAGAGACAGAGAGGCAGAATGTGTATGTGTGTGTGCATGTGTCTACCCCTGATGGCACAGTGGTTAAATGCTAGTGTTGCAGCCACAAGGTTGTGAGTTTGATACCATGGCTCTAGGGTCAACTCAGTCTGGCATCCTTCTGAGGTCACTAAAATGAGTACCCAGCTTGTTGGGGGCAATTAGTTTACACGTTGTAAACCGCTTAGAGACTGCTTAGTTCAGTATGAAGCAGTATAGAAATGTAAATACTCTTGCTGCGTGTGTGTAAAATAAACAAAAATGCTGCCTTCTCAGTGGTGGATACCTAAGGTGATGCCAAGGAATGTCTTTGGGAGAATTTCAATAACAAAGGCAAGTGTACAAAACTCCCCAAGTTGTGGTACGACAAGGAAAAATGCATTGTTTCATTCTGCAGTTTTCGTGTTGGTTCCTTTAAACTTTTTGAAGTTTGTGCTTGTGCCAAGCAGACTTCAGATATATTAGGGACATTTTCACATGTTGTCTTAGGAGGCCCTCTGTCACATCTCAATAAACAAATCTTTTGTCAGAGATTGCACATTCAGATCTAGTTGCATTTATCATGTTAGATTTCAGCCAGATCCTGTGGTCTTGAAGATAATATTTTTGAGCATTGCATGCCAGGACATGAGGTATCTGTGCTCCCATCTGTGTCTGCAAGGTGATGTGAAACCAACTCTGATGACCTGGCACAGCAAATCATAGAAATGTCTAACATTTTGTTAAACATTTTGTTAATCCATGAGCTATCAGCTGTCAGTCCCCAGTAAGTTTAATAAGTAAAATGTACAAACTGCTACTCAGATTTGAAGAAGAACAGGGGGGGTGCTATATGAACTGTAATACTGGGCAATTGTAATGTTAGTAGTTATTGTATATCAAGCAGCATGTATTGTAACAGAACATTTTTGTTTTTATAGGTGCAAAAATTGGTGCAGAAGAAGCATTTTATCTCTATGCTTGTGGGCCAGACTTCACCTCTTTAATGCCATGCAAATATGGCAAATCCATAACTGATTATTCTAGATATGTAGATAAAGAAATTCTGCAATGTGAACAGATAAAGGAGCTTGTGATGACAAATAGAGAAGTGGACATTGGACCTTTAATTGTAAGTTTTTTTTCTTTTAAATATATTTTAATCAATATTATGGCACCTACCTATTTAGACTAAGCTCTCTGCATCCCAGGAAAATCAAGCTGGATCAAGTGCAGTATGTAATGTTTAAACAGCAAATAGAACTCCCTCCTCACTTCTGAATTAATCTTAAATTTCTGCATCATCTTGAATACATTAACGTAGCTTAAATATGAGTAAAGTCAGACCACCACCTGATAGCAAGTGTTGAAGTGAAGTTATGAATATTCTAGAGAGAAGTGGCAATAAGCTCTCCCTGTACAGATTGTAATGGTTCTCAAGCCATCTTCCTCTGGGAATAACTGTATTTTAGGAGTAGGGATGACTTTATAATCTCAGTGTCATCTTGTCTGCTCTCACATTGGGTTTGGAGTGGGTGTATTTCCAGGGGAGATGTTATTTTGCCCCAATCACAGATGATATTAACAGAACCTGAATGGACATCAGATAAGGAGTGAGGAAATTGTTTCCTCCTAGAGTATATGGTAGGGTAGGTCCATGCATGGAAGTCTGATCTGCTGAGATTATAAACAACTTTATTCAAAGATTTTGTTTTAATTCAGTTTTGATGTTTAATTTGATTATATTGTCCTAAAGAGTTGAAAATGCAGGTGCATGAACTATTTTTTCTCTTTTCATTTTGTGATTTAAGAAAATACAGAAAACACAGTTCTTTGGTCTGATATTAAAAATGTGCTCTTAATATTTGCTCTTTTCTCAGCTAATAGAATTTCACTAGCCTTGCCATCACTAGATATGCTACTAAGACTTTGCTTTCAGCACTACTATATATTTATTAGAGCAATTAATAGATATAAATAGAATTGTCTGTGTTACACTACTTCAGTTGCAATATGAAAGAGCAACTCTTTTATGTTTTTAATGAATGCAAAATTATGTAAATTCTAAAACTAAATTATCCTCAAATGCTGGATGAAAATGATAAATATTTGTAATTTAAGCCATAATTCTCAGTAGTAACATATTTTAGGGGTAAATGTTAAATATTGTTTTTGGGTCTCAGGACACGTAACAAATATCAAGATTTTCTGTTACGCCAAAGGCTCAAAGTTAGAGACTATATACAAGTATGATGCTGTGGATTAATACTATACTCTAGGTTATTCCATGCCACCTCTTCATATAGGGATTTACTGTACATTGCAGTCTTTACTACTACGGTACTTTGGATCTTCTGCAGCTGCAACTGTAAATCATCAGAAGATCTACAAATGAAATAAATGATAATGAAGAATACAACAACATAAAATAAAATGCATATAACTTCCTGCCAAAATCTCCTTCTCCCCAGGTTATTAAGATTAATTTTGTTTTTTTCAGGAGCTTCTAGTTCTTCCTAACCCAGTTAACTTCTGAAGGATATAACCCCTTCCACTCAGCAACTTAATCTTGTTGTACAATTATTTCAAATAATAATAATAATAATAATAATAATAATAATAATAATAATAAATATTTATTTATATCCCGCCCCTCTGCAAACGCAATCGGGGTGGCTTACAACATTAAAACACCATAAATATACAATTTTAACAGACATTAAAAATGTTATTACA
Source organism: Phrynosoma blainvillii (assembly GCA_026167975.1). Classification (NCBI taxonomy): domain Eukaryota; kingdom Metazoa; phylum Chordata; class Lepidosauria; order Squamata; family Phrynosomatidae; genus Phrynosoma; species Phrynosoma blainvillii. The sequence goes on from JANUYF010000001.1 coordinate 79,235,559, forward strand.
CATGGAGAGATGACTGCTCTGTTGCCCATCACAAAAGACATTAAATAAAAAACTGTGAATAGACTATAAGATGTTAGCTTATTAAATGGTCCCTTATATTCTAGGAAAGTCTTGCTACTGTTTACAGTACTTGCTGCCCTGGCCGCTACACAATCTATGAGCCAGTAATCAGACTTAAAGGTCAAGCAAAAACTATTCCTTCCCAACGACCTTTCAGTTCAAAAGAAGTACAAACCAATTTACCAGATCCTCATTACCTGAAAATGCTACAGCCTGCTGAATATAAAGGTCTCCAGGGCATACTGCATGAGATTGGAGGAACAGGATCATTTGTCTTCCTTTTTGCCCGGGTAAGTTTTTGAGAAAATTGCTTTGTGTATTAGCACATTTGTTATGACAGACTTTTGGGCTTTTTGTTGCTAAGATACGGTGAGCCACTGAAAGAAAAGAAACATCAGTAACCCTACAGACTCCTCCTAGAAATACAGTTCTTAGCATTACTAGTGCTAATCACTAATAACTAATAATTAAAAATGACTTTCCACACTACAGCACTATTGCTCTGTTTGTTATGCTATAATCCAGTCATACTACTGTGAGCAACAATTATTGTGAGTGGATAATAAAAGCCCAATTAAGCTGAGTAGCCATTATGAGTGGTCTATTAAAGAAAAGCGTTTTGATTACCAACTGATTCAAAATCAGTCCTTCCAAACAAAAATCCACCCCTGATTACCCCCACCTCAAGCTTCTTCCATTTCCACAATATAATTTATGATGGGGAGAATCTTTTTGTTGTTGTTGTCATTGTTGTTGCTGTTATAGAGTAGTTTGGAACAATAGTGGTAGTACAGGATTCAAGATAGGGCTGCATGTGCTCCTGCCTTCCTTTACAAATCAACCAAGACAACACAAATGTGCCACCAGTAGAATACACCGTAGGCCATCAAGTACAAGGTGCTTGTAGATGAAATAGGTCTCTGAGATTTCCAATGACAAAGTCATTGCAGAAAGCAAATTGTAGTTTTACTCATAACTCTGTCAAGCATGCTTTATTACATGTAAACATATTGGTTTATATTTAGGTTGTAGAGATCAGCAACTGTGAACAAACACAAGCATTGGCTCTAAAAGTTATCCTTGCCTTAACAAAACATAATCAACAAAGAATTCACGAATTAGAAAACTGCAATGGATATTCAATGATTCACCAAGTGTTGATAAAGCCCAAGTGTATTGTTGGCTTTCATATTTTGCAGGTAGGGTACTCTACTGAATTTTTCTCTTTTCATATTGACTTATTTTACAAGGGAGTTAAACTAGTTTTTAGAATCTGTGTTGAGGTTGTTGTTGTTGTTTGCCCCCTTTAGAATACTTGGGGCAGATAGCAGAGTTTTAAAAAAATAAACATGCTGCATAGCATATTGAGCCAGCCTGAGGCACATAAACATTTCTAACTGGTTAGGGATTCTCAAATTCTACAAATCTTGCTTTAGTACTTACGGTTGAATTTTAAGCTTAAATTGATTTTTTTCCTTATCCCGTGTCTTTTAGATTAGATTTTTAGAAGTAATTCTTATACCACCATCTCAAACCCTGTTTCTCCATGTAAAGTATGCTTGTTTTATGATGGGGTTACATTCCACCTTTTTTTATTTCTCTAAATATGTAATTTCCAAACATGGGTCCCCAGTTGTTGTTGGATACCACCTTCCACAGAACTGAGCCAACATGGCTAGTATGAAGAACTCTTGGAAATAAAGTTCCACAACTTCTGGGGATCTGAGTTTGTGAACTATTGCTCTAATTAATTGATACTATTGAAACTGTGTTTAGTGAAGTCATCAGGGCATATTGTATTTTATTATATTGTCTAGTAGAATGTCAGTAAAATGTTTGACTTCATCCTCTGATACTAATCTAGAAAGTATAGATATAAAGACAGGGGAAGCATTTGTGTGGAATCAAGAGAATAAAGCCGCAGACCTAGACGCATATGCTTAGGCATAAACCTCCTTGAATGCAAGTTTACTCAGGAGTAATTCTGAATCATTGTTTCCTTTAGAAAATAATTAAGTTGGAAAAATGTTTTTAGCAAATATTAAAGGTGACTTTAATGTGAAGTCGTAGGCTTTCATGTCCGGCATCCATAGTTTTTTGTGGGTTTTTCGGGTGTATGGCCATGTTCTCTGAAGATGCCAGCCACAGATGCTGGCAAAACGTCAGAAAGAAACTCTTCTAGAACATGGCCACACAGCCCGAAAAACCCACAAAAAACTAGTGATACTTTAAATTGTGAAGTACAGGTTCTAACCAAGAAGAAGCAATGCACAGAATGTTGTTTTTGTAATGTGCTCTGGGCCATGCTGGTTAGTCTTATGAGGTAAATGGAATAAACTGTCACAGAAAAATCAGACAATTCCTTTATAGTTAAGAGCTACATTTTAATGTGTTGGTTTGGAATGTGTCCAGCTAGGACTACAGTTAGCATGATGGCTTGCTGGAGGTAGCCTTGGACACATGAATATACAGGTTGTGAGAAGCATTGTTGTTATTTCAAACATTAAGAACCCCTTCCTTTGTTCTTTATTCTTTGAAAGACTCTCCTTGCAGGATGCTGCAGCGAGAAGATGATTCATATGAATGAAAATGGGCAATTCAGCCTTGATGTAGAGTCTAGAGCAGTAATCCAAGATGTTAAATTGTTGGAAGAGCTGTTGCTTGATTGGAAGATATGGTCTAAGTCCCAGGTGATTTGTACAGTTCAGAAAATGACTGGTCTGCAACTAAATCAAAGTTAAAATATTAATGTTGATAGCCATTCAATATTTTTCCATTCCATCTAGGAAATTTCAACTGGCTTCAAATTTAAAATGGCTATTATAGTGGAGAATTAATAGCACAGATCATTTTCCTTGTCTTTTATAGTCTTCTGTTATCTCTTAAAACAATAATTTAAATTGATGATTTTCATACGAATTTGTTTCATACTGAAATAACAGTGTTTGATTAGAAGAAGACAAAATATCTTCAGATAACAGCTATTACTATTGGTTTTTGAGAACAGATAGTAATGGCTGTTATCTGAAGATATTTTGTCTTTTCCTCCTTCTAATCAAGTATTAATTGTTTGTAATTGATCTACTTATTAATTTCTTTCCTTAATTTGGATCCCATGTAACTTTTATCTTAGAGGCATGGGGTGCAATGTTTGTCTCTGCTTACGGAAGACTGCATATAGAGAAGCTTTTGATTTATTGGGTTTGCTATGTACAACAGTACCCCCAAGCCACAGTGGACCGACTCAAAGCCTTCAATCCTTTTCCCTAGAAAGTCCACTGATCTACCTGGAATTCAATATAAAGACTTACATATGCATACTTTCACTTGTCAGAAGCAGGAGCTAGCTATGCATGTGAGTGGTCCTGAACTACTTGCCCACAAACTGTGTACCCAGCAAAATCAAGAGTGATATGATGAGATGATGCCTCTGCTCACAGTAGCAACTAGCAAGCTATGTGTAATTGTGTGAGGCCTTTATCTGGATTGCTCATTATTAGCAGTCAAAGCAAGGAAGAGTAGGTCTTCCTTTGAGTACAGAAACTTTGAGTACAGGTAGGGACTTGCTCATAACTGTATTTTTATGCAAAAATGATGCAGAAAAAGGCAGTGTATAAAATGTATTTATTTATCCAGTAATTCTCACTTCTTTCTTATGGAAAACATTGTGTTCATAGTTGCTGCAGCCAGTTCATTACCTGGCTGCCAAATTTCTCTATATTTAGCTAGGCCATTGATGGTGAACCTTTTAGAGACCAAGTGCCAAAACTCAGTGGCATTCCCGCACCAAGTGTCACCAGGTGCTAGGGGCAGGACTTTCGAGGGTGGGACATTGGGGTGGGACTTCTGCCTTCCAGGGTGGAACCTCCAGGGAAAAACCCAAGGCACACTCTCTCAGCCTGAGGCTAGCAATAGCAAAAAAAAAAAAAAAATCCCGACAAAACTTTTCAAGAAATCTCCTTGATAGTTTGACCTTAGGGTCACCATAAGTTTCCATAAGTTGGAAATGACTTGAAGGCACCACACACACAAGTCATGCTCTCCCAGCCGCAGAGGAAGGCAATGGAAATCCCCCTCTGACAAAGCTTGCTCCATGATAGCTTCGCCTTAAGATCACCATGAACCAGCACTCAGAAGAGAGGGAGGGTACTCTGGGCCCATAAGTTGGAAACCACTTGGAAGCACACAACAATAACAAGCATAATAAAGCACAGAAGGCACAGCACAAGAACAAAGAGAGCCAGCGGTTTGAGTGTGTGACTCTGGAGACCAGGTCTCAAATCCCAGCTCAGCCTTCAAACCTCCTGGCAGACCTTGGGCAAGTCACACTTTCTCAGCCTCAGAGGATAGCAATAGCAAATCTTTTCTGAAGAAATCTTGCCAAGAAAACCCATGGATTACACCTCACAAAACCACAGTTTACAGAATCCCATAGCAAAGTGCAGGCCTTCTGGCCAGAAGAATCAACCCTTCCAGCCAAAAGAGGCGGAACTTCAACCCAGAAGGCCTGCGCACCGCCCCTCCTTACCGCAGCTCAGTTTTCCATGTGAAAACTGGGTGGTGGCAAGGAGCTGGGCCAGCCTCATGCCCTCCTTGTCGTGGCTGGTTCTCACAGAAAACTGAGCTGCAACAAGAAGCTGGGCCAAGTGCATGTGTGTGCCCCACTCCCGCCCCTACTTGCTGTGGGCACCGCATACCCACAAAGATGGCTTTGCATGCCAGAGAGAGCACGCATGCCACAGGTTCGCCAACATAGAGCTAGGCAGTCCAGCAGTTGTATTGGTAGAAAAGCTTTACATATAGCTTCATCACACTTAAAAATTAAGGTCATAGAAGGAAGCTGAATTTAATTGAATGCAAATTTTAAGTCTTAATGAATTTTCTCATATGAATTTAGAGTCAACTATTGAAACAATGTAAATATTACTTTAGATTATATCCTTGCTGATGCTTAGGTGTAAAATGTGAGTCCTGTAAGCATATGTGATCATGTTGTGCTTTTCCTTGACACTGATAACAATGAAAATTTTTATTTCTGAGCATTTGGATTGTGTGGCTGCCTAGTTTTTCATCCTACCAGCATTGTCAACACAGTTTTTATGGTAATTTGTTTTTTTATTTTGTTATGATTTTTGTGTGTTAAGGCTGTTGTTATTTCTGTTTCGCAGCAAGGTGTTTGGGAAATGCTCTTATCAGCTCTAGAAGTACTTATCCAAGATAATCATTGGCAACAGATGTTTAACATTAAGCAACTTCTAAAAGCACGAGTTGTCCATCATTTTCTACGGACATGTCAGGTTTTACAGGTATTTCACCATACACGAGTTTTGAGCAAAACATTTATGCATATTTTGTAAAAACAATCTTGTACATTATGTTTCAGAATTTCTTTTATTTTCCCATTTTGTATAAAAACATTGCAAGAAGTCATTATCTTAGACATAAAAATAAACAAAAACTGTCAATTAATGAAGCCATTCTTCTCTTTGAACACTCATTCATGTAGCTTTTACTTTTAACTATTGTGCTATGCTATTGTGCTATTAATGCTTTGCACCACAAAATTATGTGGTGAGAATTATCTTTATGTGCTTCTAACTTTTTCAGTCCCTCAGACCTTGTTGAACCTATTCCACAGATACTCAGTATCTGTATCTGAGATGACTGATATGTTTCAAGTTAAGTCTTAAAACTAAAAGTTTTATGAGACCAGTACAAGTTCTTATGATGGTGTTTAATGCTGTAGTTGTGTAATTCTGTGTAATACAAATTCTGTGTAATTTAACCACCGTGCCATCAGGGCTCCCTAGAATAGATTTTCATTAGATGTACCAATTTATTTTCATGTGTATATCCTTGAACATATAATGAAATCGTAAATTTGAAAGAATTTGTTTTTTCGTTACATCCTTCTCTGTTTTTCTCCTAGGAACATAAAGAGGAGTTTCTCACATCTATGCCTACAGATGTTTGCACATCATTTGTGAAAATAATTGAAGAAGTGCTTGGATCTCCACCAGATCTGGAATTACTGACACTGATCTTCAATTTTCTCTTAGCAGTCCATCCTGCTACTAATACATATGTTTGTCATAATCCCAGAGACTTTTATTTTTCCCTGCACATAGGTGAGTAACATGTTGTTTTATTTGACTCAGGATATAAGATACTAGGCCTGATTCCAAGTGTTGCAGAAACAAAAATGTCACTTCTTCTCCTTCCTTTACAGCCCTCCATATTCTTCCCATCTTTTCTTACAGGGACTTTAATCTGTTGGAGCAGATTTGGAGGGCATTGGGGCTGTGGTGGGAGGAGAAGAATTCATTCTACTGACAGTTGCTGTTTACTTGTGGGAAGACACTATTTGGATGACATCTGAATTATGTAAAATTACTTTTCACTGATATTGATCACTGGTTTCTCTCCCTCTCTCCCCATTGTTTCATAGATTCTACTTAATTTGTTCCTACAAAACTCACATCCTGTTTCATAATTTTGTCCTATTAGCCTTTAACTATGTTAGATTTTTAGATCCTTAGCCAAGCCATATTAAATTTGGAACTAATTGTCATGTGAGCATTTCATAAGCAAAGGCTTTCATGAGGAATCTATTCATATAAGGCATTTATACATCACTTAGGATTAGTCTGTTCATGGTAAAAATTACCCAGCAAGAATGGTCCTATAACTTGAGCCTCATATGGGATAATGCTATCAAGACCATGCAATTTCTTGGTAGTTCTCAGTGTGAGGGCATGCTTATTAGCACTCATACTCAAATGCATTGCCAGTGAAAAGCAGTACATCAGCTCATATATTAGCCCCTCTGCTTGGGTGTTGCCATATGGGTGTATCACTCATTTTTACCTTGTCCTATGTGTATATAAGGCATGCAAGAAACTTCTGAAGCTTCTTCATTCTTCATTCATTTTTAAGGGGCAGTTACAGCCACCCCATTCTGCAGGTAGAATCTTGCTTTTGCTATTGTTCCTAGACTAAGAGGAAAAGCCCTCCCTCCAATCCATCTGACATTATCTGAGGGAGAGATGCAGGCCCAGCTCCATTGGGCCTAGACTAAGAAGAAGAGCCCTCCCTCCTGTCCACCAGCCATGGTCCAGGCCTCAGAGGGAGAGAAGAGCTGCTGGACTTGATCCTCTTCCCCACCGCCATTCCTTTTTACTTTTGTGTCATGTATTTTTAGATAGCAAGCCTGAGGGCAGGGAACCATCTAATTAATCATTTGTAATTTGTAAGCCGCTCTGAGAACCTTTGTGGTTGAAGAGCAGAGTATAAATACTCTAACTAAAGTAAATAAATATTGCAATTACGGAATAAAATGCTTGAGAATTAGGAAGGATGATATCTTCAATAGGACTGCTCATTGAGAATGGTTATTTCTTTGCTGATGTAACTATTCTTCAGTACAAAATAAATTAGGCATATTTACTGATAATTAAGCCCCAGTGAATTGAGTGGCTTACTCTCTTGGACGGATAGGATTTAGTGTAAAGTTCTTTACTGTATAAATGCTACATTAGAAATAAATGAATCCTATTATTAGTCCTACATATTGGCTCATCGTTTATTCAACAGTTGATTCAATGGGATTGTAAATGGGGCTGATTAATAGGACTCAGGCCTAAGGATGCATATGTAAGATAATGAGTGTCACCAAACTCAGTAGAATGTTCCTTTGATTGAAAGTGTACAGAGCTGCTGTCATAAAATCTAAAAGAGAAGAAGTGTTAAGGTGAAAGAAGAAGTTTAGTGAAATATATGAGTGTGTCATTTGACAGTTGACGAGCCAGTTCAGGGTGGGTCATACTCACCTTGTTCTGAGGGAACGTTAATTGGGAATTGAGTGAGACTTTCACAGGGTTCATAGTCCTGATGAAGGGGTGTTATTAGAACTTATGTTTAGAGAAATAAAACACAGACTCAAGTGGAAACAAAGACAATTTGTAGTAGGTGAAGTGCTCTAGATAATGTAACCACACGATCTGAAAACCAACTGTAAAAAGATACTAAAGTTCTGTCTGCAAATAAAGTTTATATTTCTTCCTGTTTACAGAGGAGTGGCTTGAGGTAATTTATAAATAAAAACATCAAAAGTACACTACCAAAATATTTTTTAAAAACTTAATAAATAAGGATACGAACCCATCTCTGAGTCACTTATCAAGTGAGTGGACTAGGAAACGAGTTGGGACTAGTAAAAGTCCAAAGGTTAAAGAGATATCTCACACAATATTTTAGAGAAAGAAGAACCCTGTGGGCCTAGTGGTCACATCTGCCTTTTAGGATCAGTGTAGCTATTGTAACAGTAACCATCAATGCATTTGTTCAAAGGGGCTTCGATGGCTCAGACACATTATTCACATCTTCATTTAACATGAATTTAATTTTGTTGCTAAGTTAATATTTTGGGTCTTGTCTTACCTTGTTCTTTTTTCTCCAAGATGGCAACATTTTTCAAGAGAAGGTTCAATCAATCATGTATCTGAAAAATTCTAGCAGTGGTGGAAAATCTATTGACAGCCCAGTTTTGGTAATTAGAAGTCCAGCTGGAGCCTCTGCTGCACAGCAAGAAGGTAAGGCATGAATGTGAATGATTAAGAAGCTCCCAATAATCTAATCACTGGCATGTGATCAAAGTCTTCTAAACTAGAGAAATTAAGAACTTACGTAACATATAAACGTGAAGGAAGAAATGCCCTGGGTTGAGTCTGGCATATGAAACTTTGGTGCCAGATGCACTGTTCGTGGCTCATCTTAGGAGAGGTGAATGAAGTAGGATACATCTTAGAATTTTCTCCATGCTGCAACTGACCTTGTAGTTTACCTCCTAATATAGTGGTAGGCACTGTGGAATTTGTCTGGACTGATTGCAGCCCCTGCAACATTGCGCCTCTCTCCTCCCCGCACCCATGGCAGTACCCACCTGAAAATTAGCCATGATGTGACTGAAAACAAAATTAGAAATGAAATCTAGTTTTTGTTCTAGGGTCTTGTTTGTTTTTCGTGCTTTGGAGGCAATTCCCTAGCTATGAATCACTCTTGGAATGGCCTTTTCCAATTTGAGGGCCATTTTAATTTATCCTAGCAGTCTTGAGGGTCACAAAAAATAATAAGGGTGGGCTGTATGCAGCCTACAGTTTCCCCACCTATGTTCTAATAAGTGGATCCAACCCCAGCAAAAACATTGAAATGGGTCTTTCTAACATTTGGCACCACATGGAGATGAAAGCATCATAGGGAAATTCATAAATGGTTAATATCAGGGCAGAGCCATAAAGCATTTGTTCTGTAAGGTATTTGTTCTAGTAAGATAAGAGTGAGTGATCTTGGTATGAGGGCCAGATCTTGCTCTTTAGACCCTCTGGGGATACATAGATTGCCCAAACTACAAAAAATGGGAGGCAGGACCCCCAAATAGATATGGCTGGAAGGCCACTTCTGGTTTTGAAAAATTAGGATTATTTATTTATTTATGTATTGTGGTTTAAAAGTGCATGTAGCTCCATCTACTTAAAAGGTGAACTGCCATTTCTGGAGATGCATTTCACCCTTTTCCAGAAAAAGGGTGACCCAGGGAAATCTGGTGGGAGGGAGGTCAACAGTTCTGGGGAAAACACAAAGTCACAAAGTTAGCCCTTGCGTACCCCCCACCATGAGGAATGGGTTAAAGTGTAAATGGGATTGTGAAAGGGACAGATGCATTCCTGAAGAACTTGCAAATGTATATATGTAATTTAGAAAACTTTGGGTGAGATCTTTCATTTCTATTTCTTGCCTTCTGATGAAATGTTTAATTATATTCGAAATCACATAGACAAGCAATGCTCATCAGCAGCACTGCCCTTGAACAGTTTGCAATTAGCGCTTCTAAATTCTGAAATGGCTGTCTCTGGTGTTGCTTGCCTAGTGGCTTGAAACATGATTCAGAAGACATGTGTGACATCCTTTCTACTTTAAGACGTATTATGAAATGCTGTACTTGTGTGAATACTTCTTTGATTAATTAGCAATCTGTATATAGCATAAACTAATTATCGTGCTTCAGGAAACATCAGAGAAGAATATTCTCCAACAGCTTCTTATAGGTAGATTTTGCAACTCTGCATATAGGCCCTGATGTATGTTGAAACCATTGGTCTAGGGCAGTGGTCTGCAAACTTCTTCAGGCTACTGCTCCTTTCCTCTTGGGTGACAATGCTAGCACACACACCCCAACATCTATTTCTTGATACTAGGTCTACTGCAAATTCAAAATAACCAAAGGGTTTCTGCTCCCTTTGCACCTGGTCCCCTTGGGAGCAGCATTTGAGCAGCTGGCTGAGCAGTGACTGAGAAGCCTCTTGCCCATGCCATCCTTGCAACAAAAGGCTGACAGGTGAGAGTTATTGTTCCTGGGGTGACTGGGTGCAAAGGGAGAAGCTTCTCCCTGGCAAGGAATGACTTTCAATCCTTCTTCACCAGGGTGGAGAGGGGTCCAGCTAGTGTGTGTGTAGGACGTTTACAGAGACCACATGCTCTGGACTGGAGATTAGTATGGACTGGGAAAGAGAGATTTTAAGTACAGAAGATCTCCAAGGTGAAGTACTCTTTCAAAGAATTGACCCAGATACTTCTCCAGAGAGATGCCTTCCCCACACAGCTTCAGGTTGTGTCCCTGCAAACATTATTTCTTCAGCTAGCTCTTCTCTCAGCCTGACCAACAAAAGAAATCAGGAGCAGCAATGTAGCTCCAGTATGCCAGCCAAGTCCTGACAAAGCTCACAAAGCTTAAGCAAGGTCTCAGATTTGAAAGTTCCTTTTTGCTGCCGCTTCTCCCCTGTTGCTACAAATCTGAGTCCTTGCACCAGTCAGTCAGTCAGTCAGTCTGTCCCAAAATGGCACCGCTCTGAGCTACAGAAATGATGCCCTGTGTCCAAGCCTTGCAAGAGTTTCCCAGCTACCACTGCCACTACTAGTGAAAGATGCAGCTAAGGGAGTGAGCTTGTGGAAGCAGGCAAAGAGAGGAAGATGCCACCATACAAAAAGGTCATCAAGGCTGTACGGTGGTTTTAAAGAACCCTGAAAAGAGAAGTTTCACACAGTCTTCATCCCCACCATGGTCCTAAAGGATGCTGGTTCCCCTTATATTTCTTGCATGCCAATACTTTGTCTTAAGGCCTCCCTACTATGCTCTTTTCCCTCATTGCCCCTTGGATCTTTCCACCTCCCCGCAGGGGGCAGTACTGCCCACTTTGAGAATCCCTAGAGACTAACTACATGTTATATACTTATAACAGAGCTGTAGCCACTCATCCCCTCAGTATAATTCTCCCATTCAAAGTGCCTTTTTACTAGAATCTCCTTTGGGCTCAGATGAATCCAGAATTGGCCGATTTGGACAGGTTTGGGAGATGTCTGGACCAAAGTGGGGCTCATCAGAATCTGAACATTGCTGCAGAAACAATTGGGATTTGTAAGGGCACAAAGACGTAGGTCCAAAACAGACTGCAGAAATAATCCAGTTTGAGACCGCTTTAACTGCCCTGGCTCAATGCTAGGGAATTCAGGGAACTGTAGTTTTGTGAGACATTTAGCCTTCTTTGTCAGAGAGCTCTGGTGCCACAATGAACTACAATTCCCAGGATTCCCTAGCACTGAGCCAGGGCAGTTAAAGCAGTCTCAAACTGGATTACTTCTGCAGTGTGTTTTGAACCAGAGACCATTTATCTCCAAAAATAGATACATTTTCTCAACAGCAGGACAAAATGTTGGCAGTAGAAGAGGAGGTATAGTTCATAGAGTTTGGATTTTTTTTTATGAAGTAGTTACAGTTACACTTCCAAAATGCAAACAGTTATACTTACTGTTTTAGAAGAGTAACCATTTACTTTTCAGTTTCTCAAAAACAACTGCCAACTGATTACTTTTGGTTACTAAACCTTTTTTAAAAATGTGAATGTTAGAAGCCACTGGCAGAAATTACACTTGTCTCCCATCTATCTCATTGTCTTCTCAACACCCAGAACAGAGAATGAGGTGCATCATGAACTACTACTTAACCACATGATATTCCTCCACTGTCAGAGAGGTGACACCCCTTTAATTAAAAGATTTATTAGAATTATAATGTAGTCAAACTTTTATTATGGTAGAAGGTAGAAGTACGTGCTTATAACTAACAAGTTAGTTGTAATTTTTTATTTATAAGCAGGTACTTTCAAAACAAATAGAAACCAGCTCTAGTTTCTGTTTACGGGGAATCTTTTAATAATAATAATAATAATAATAATAATAATAATAATTTTTATTTATAACCCGCCCCTCTGCTCGGCAATTGGGGCGGCATACAACAGATTAAAATATAACAAGTTAAAACAGTTCCATACTCCCCCCACTAACCCACCCACCCCTTAAAACAGAATTAAACTATCAAGTCAAATAAAATTCAATTAAAACACTGAATCATCCTGACCGAATTCCCTACCGCTCCCACCGGCCCCTCACATTTATCTTCCTGAGACTAATGGGCATAGTATAATAGAAGATGACTAAAAAACCAGCAGCCAGTAAAGGTAGGTGGCGTTATTTTCCTAGGGGCTGTGATGGAATGGCAGGCTCTGATGGGGAATAGGAAACAAGTGGGCTTTTTACCAGGCTTCCCTAATCCCAGTGTTTTATGGACAAGTGTTGAAGCAATATATTGCTGTTGAAGTACGGTAATATACTGCAGATCTGATCCACTGTTAGGTGCTTTTGTTAATACTCTCCTTCAAGAGCAGGAGCATTTTAACTATTAGATGTTCAAGTCCTAATTCTGCAAGTTACAAGCTCCATTATCTGTTGTCCAGCTCATCCCTTTATTATTTTCTTTAAATGTGATTCGAACTCGGTAGAAAACAAGCAAAAAAAAAAAAAGAACTTAAACGGTTTTTCATTCATCATGACTCCCTGCTTCCTATATGTATTCTGACATTTTGCTGTTTTTTTTTCCTAAGGATAACTCAGTGATGTGTACTATTTTCACATGAATTTCAGAACAGCAGCCAAAACCCACTTCACATAGGGGGAAAAAGGAAGCATATCACTCCACTACAAAAATATTCAAACACTCTGTTCTACCTCTTAAGTTGTCCTTCTGCAGTTTTGGAAGTTTCTTAACTAGGGTTCATTCTATGTCATTTGTATAACAACTGCCCACAAAACAACCAGAGAGATGAATTTTTGTGGATGGAGGGAACTCCCATACTGCAAAAGCTGTTTTCTCCCCCTGTGTCTATCTGTGTGAAATTTGAAATTCTTAATTTCTTCTTAAGAAGCTGATGTGCCTTCATACTTCACCCACTTCTGACAGTGGTAAATTACTTACTTGTAATTTTTAAAAATTGTTGATTTCCAGTGACAGGTCAGCAATAGGCATAAAGATTTAAACTTCTTTATTCAAATTCGGAATCAAACCCAAGTAAAACTGGGTGGACTCCAGGTTGGTTTGAGCTGAATTGGGCCCTTTTCCAAATCTACATATTTCAAATCAAAATCAGAATGCTCTTAGATTTCCCCTGAAGGTAGCTTACAGATCTGGTTCAGGAATAGTAAATATATATATATATTTCATAATAGCCATTTTTAACAGATTGATTTTAAGAAATGAGAAAAGCATTTTACATGCATGTTTTCACAGGAAACTCTTCTTCTGAACCCAAAACAGCAGTTCTTCAGGCACCTGAACGGCTCTGTAAAAGCCTACCAGCATCTCCTACTTCCTCTTCACGAGAGTATCAAAAAGGATTATGTGGGAATATGAAGAGGAGTGTTGACAATCTGCTTGTAGTTAGTAAAAATGACTTGGTTGAACCACTGCAGAAAAACCATTTTGTAAAAAACATAGAGGCCTTTAAAAGGATGCAAGAGGAACATTTAATCAGTAGTTGTGAGTCTGCAAAAACAGTTGTTGATTTGGAAGAGGTACCGTCTGCTGAAAGGGGTGATATTTCAAAGGAAGAGTTGGAAGTGTTGGACAAGACAACAGAGAACAAAGAAGTACAACCAGAAATGAAGTCTAGTGAAGCCGTTGATTCTGAATCACCTCTGAGGCGTCCTGATATACTGAACGTTGCAACTTTTCCCTTTCAAAAAAGTCATGGTAACTTTGCAGGCTTGGGATTAGCCTTCTCAACTCATGGTGGATCTGTGATTGCTCGTTGGCCAAGCCTGGCTGATAAGGGGTTACCTTCGGAAGACTGGGAGCATCTTGTCTTTTCTTCAGCTGATGAGCAGGCCTCTCAAGAATCTGAAATCACTGTTGATAGGTATGTAGATAAGAGGAGGCTTGTGGATTCATCTAAACAGTTTGAACTGGGTGGTTGTTGTTTCTTTGTTACACTTAAGATTCTCAGTTTTGTAGGTTTATGTAGGATTCATTTTTGCAAGCGCTATCCTTTTTTGTTCTCTGAACCTTGCTCTAAGGCAGGGGTTGGCAACCTTTTTTGCCGACGGGCCAGGGGGAGAAATGGCGATGGGGGCCGGTGTGCTTGCGCATGCGCGCGCCCCGATTTTGAAAACAAAATGGTGGCCGCTGCCCCCCTGCGTCACACGCACATGCGCATGACGCAGGGGGGCCCCCAGGAGTGTTCCCTCGGCCGCACCGGGCCTCCGAAAGGTCCAGCACCACCGCGGGGCCCCCCAGGAGGCCTCCCTCCGAGAGGCCCAGCGCCGCCGTGGGTCTCCTCTGGCTACGAAAGGCGGTAGCAGTGGCGCAGCGGCGGCAAGACCGGGCAGGGGCCAGTCCAAAGGCCTCTGCAGGCCGCATCTGGCCCGCGGGCCGTAGGTTGCCGACCCCTGCTCTAAGGGATGCTTCATGTAATCATCTGTTTGATTGTTTTCTCCACACATTGTGTCCCTAGTTATGTCATTGTGAGAGAAATACATTAATTCACGTATACTGCAGGAACCTATTGATTGCTCTGCTATTATTCTGCAATCCCAATTGTTCCAGCAACTGCTACAGAGCAGAAGTTGTAATGCCATAGGATATTGCTCTGAGTGACTACCACAAAATGACTCTGGGGGCTTTCCTTCTGAACAGGACTTCCATTTAAAAGTTATAAAAATAGTGAAGTTATTAACTTAGTAGAAATATCTCAATAGTATTACTTTGAAGAATGAACTCCTTCCCCTCTAATAGACTGGAGAAAAAAAGGTTGCTGTAAGGAAGAATGATACAGCAGGGAATTTAATCTTTTGTTGGTGTATTATTCTTTTTGCTAGATTTCCCACCCGCACTTCTAATCCCATAAATTTGGTGGATAGTGATAGAAGATAATACACTGTTTTCTTCCTGGCAGATCAACAGAAGACTGTCTGGTACATGTATGCTGCGGTCTTTATCAGCTCTTGCGCAGAGTTCTTTTAATCTTGCCAGATGTCATGCTTCCAGATGTGATGGACAAACTTATACAGCCTGATGTTCTTGTAGTTCTTGTGAATCACCCATCTACTCTCATACAACAAGGAGTCATTAAAGTAGGAAAAATTGTGTGTGTGCGTGTGCGCGTGTGTGTACACATCTTCTTATGCCAGTCTGTCTTTCTTTATATCCATGAAAACTCATGCAAAAATAAAAGGCAATTAATCTTAAAGGTGTTGCTACATTCTTCTTTTCCCTCCCACTCTCTTCCCCCCTTTTTTATTTGTCTGTCTGTCTGTCTGTCTGTGAACATGAGATGGCACCAGGCAGAATTTTATAGCCTGGATAAAATCTTTGAACTATTCTGTGAATTGTTGCTCAGGTTTTAGCTAAGATCCTATATCTTCTTCCCATCCTTATACAGTAATTAATAGGAGAGAGCTTCTGTGGTGTAGTAATTTGAGTGTTGGACTAGGACATTGGGAAACCTGGGTTCAAATCCCCACACAGCCATGGAAACCCATTGGGTGGATTTGGTTGGTCAAGTCACACTCTCTCAACCTCAAAGGAAGGCAAATTCTGCACAGATTCTGCCAAGAAACCCCCAATGGGATCGGCTTAGAGTCACCATAAGTCAAAAATGATTTGAAGGCACACAACAACAATTTAATAGGAATTGGAAAAATCAATAAAGCTGTTGTGTGAATGCTAATGAACAGCCTAGAGCCAGCTAATGCTATGACGTTATTGAAGCCGAATCAGGCATACATCATTTCTATTTGATAGATGGAAAATTTATGAACAAGGAGGGTTTTTCTTTTTAAATGTAAGAAATTGACAGTCAAAAAAATGAATGATGTGCCATTCAGACAATTTTAGAAGAAATATCCACCAATTATGAATTGCCATAATACAGGTTGAGTTTCTTTTATGCAGAATTTAAAAATTCAAAATATTCCAAAGTCCAAAATTGTCCACATGGGTGGCTGAGATAGTGACACCTTTGGTTTCTGATGGTTCACTCTTCAGTGTACACAAATTTTGTTTCATACACAAAATTATTTTTTTGTTTAATTACATTGTTACAGAATATACAGTTGGCCCTCCGTTTTCATGGGGGATCTGTTCCGGGGGCCCTCCCATGAAAACAGAGATTCGGGAATATTCAAGCCCCGTAGGCTTGAATGACACACCCCCATTGATTTTCATGGAGTTCGCCCCTCTGTGAATTTGCAAATCTGCGGACTAAGTCTGTGAGAAGGGAGGGACAACAAAAGACATTGCCAAATATCAACCAGCCATTTAAAATGTTACAATATTTATAATCCCTTGCCCCTTCCCTCCATTCTAGTCATTATAATACTTGTTGATTCATCCTTCAAATTTCAGCTAAACTGTATCTGTTTCTTCTACCTTCAAAACTTCTTATCCCACATTCCACCTTTTTAAGATCACTTCATTCCTTCTATATATATAACCATATTTTTTAAAAATTGTATAAAATTACCTTCAGGCTATGTGTATAGGATATATACAAAACATAAACAAATTTTATGTTTAGAGTTGGGTCTCATCTCCAAGATATTTCATGTATATGCAAATATTCCAGATTCTAAAAATAAAAATAAAAATTCAAAACATTTCTGGTGCCAAGCATTTCAGATAAGAGAGAGTGAACCTGTAATTAATTTGAATCTCCATGTTTAACTACTGTACCTCTTCTTACCAGATGCTAGGAACATGTAAAGTCCCCAGAAGCATCTGCCTGACCATTGTTTGAAATTGAAGGCTGGCTAGATAGATCCTGCTCACTTGTAGTAGAACCTTGCCTTTTCATTTTGTTCCTTTACCTGTGGGAAGAAAATATGAAGTTTTTAATATTCACAATGCAAGTTAATATAGCTACCACAGAAAAGTTAATAACAAGCAACCAAGCCCCCATATTATTAATGATATAAACAACACTTAAGTTTGTGTTTGCATATTTTGTTTAGATGCTGAATTTTGAGGGAATAACTTGTGAAACTAATTTTTAGAAGTTATTTGTGGATTACGTATGTACTGCTAATAATGATCTCACAAAAATAAATAGGACAAAACAACAAGTTTTAAAAATAAAAATAAATTTTAAATTTTAGAATTATTCAATTTTTTTCCCCCTTTAGCTCTTGGACACGTATTTCAGCAGAGCAACCAGGGAACAAAAGGAGAAATTCCTGAAGAATCGAGGTTTCTCGTTGTTGGCCAACCAGTTATATCTTCACCAAGGAACCCAGAAACTTATGGAGTTCTTCATGGAAATGCTGTTTGGTCGATCAGTTGGCCTTGATGAAGAGTAACTATTGCTTTGTCTTAACCCTATAGATATATTTTTAGTTGAAATTTTTTTAATGTGCTGTAAGCAAATAGTAATTGTTTGTGAAGGACCTGATTCTGCCTGCGAAGGCCCCTTAAAGTAAAATTATCCTTGAAACTGTTCTTAAAACTCAGTTTCCATTTTTGCTCCTTGGAGTGGTTCATTGATCTTCATTTTGTTGTTTTGTAGCTTTGGAATATGTAGTTATTGGCCAAAACCCTTTTAGCATAATGTAAATAAACACTAGTGTAGTTATGCTTGACCCCACAGTTTCATAACATACTCTTTTCACATACCTTCTCGTACATTGGTTGAATATCTCCCCACACACTTAGTCAAAAGTGAGAGAAATGATTGTTTGTACTTGCAGAATAATTGGTTGTATTAGGGACCATACTTTCACAACCTCTGAGAAAGTGCAATGACTTAATACAGCTATTTTTATTCAGGCATCATTTTGAGTTGGAATTCTGATCACAGTTTCCAAATTGTGTGCCTGCTTTGTGTCTCTGTTTCCCTTCTTTGTAGAACTGATAGTACTTTCTGGAGATGCACTCATTGGACATACACAATTCTTAATCCTAATAGCCTCTTAGACACAACTTTAAATGGGATGAAAGAGTCGGAATTCCATCTGCTCCCATCTACTCTGTCACATTCTCCCCCTGGCAGTTAGAATTATAAAATGAAACAGAAAGCACTGCTAAGCATCAGTTTAGCGCTGAAAAATCTCTTGGCAAAATTTTAATAATAGTGTGGTCTCAACAGAAGTGTTTTTGGAGATGATTCATGCATATGCAAGATGAGGGCCAATTGGGAAATTGCTCTGGGACCCCATGGCCTGCTCTTAGTCTCTTAAACTTTAGTAGTGGTAGATCTGTGTCAGACTTTAAAGGTTAAGTGATGATGTATTGCTGAAAATCAAAAGAACAGAGGACTGAGTATTCACTTATGACCAAACTAGATGTGATGTTATCCATATCTTATGCAAAAGCACTGTGTGATGTTTGTTCTTTTACAAAAATATGAAGGAGAGAATCACAATCATGATGCAGAAGGGCTAGAGAGCCTTAATGCTTTCCCCATTTATGCTATATTCTGAATCAAAATACTCCCAACGCCTCTGTTAGCTTGGGAGGGGAAGCTTGATTCCATTGGAACTAGTGGAAATTTCCCTCCCAGAGTGCACAACAGCTTCGTCGCTGTAGTGTAAAATGGAGGAACAGTGAAACCTCCCTCTCTGCCCATGCATTGTGATTCTTATTCTCCCTCACCCTACTTCCACATCCTATTTGAGGAACTGAAATCACACCAACTAAATAGTTACACGTGGTGACCCTAAAATTGATATTAGAAAAGAGTATGTTGTTGTCTTCTGTTTTCTAAATAAATCTTGTATTTCTTATCACCCAAAGCAAGTATCTTTGCATTAACTAGAAAAAGGCACAGGAAGATGATGTAGGTGTCTTGGTATGTTATAAAGAAGTGTGAGACAGAACTTCCAAAATAGCTACTCGTCTCAAATTTATTTTTACTTTGTTAAATCAAAGTTTCTGTTTCCAGTTTTAGCTGAAAAATTCCAGATACAAAATGGTGCATGGTGGTTTATTTCATTTTTATTTTTTGCTGCTTTTGCTTAAATTGGTGGGATTTTCTTGTTATGTTCTTCACTGGCCACAACCATTATGAGAATTGGTGCTTTTTTATCTAGTAGCTCTCCTGCCATGTGCCAGGCAAAGAAAATTTACCCCAAAAGCTTGTGGAAAGTTCTGAGAGTATCCATTGTTTTAAATCGGGAATAAATACTGGTGGAAATATCAGAAAAATCAGAGCAGAGACCAGATTCAGTTTAAGGAGTACCATTGGGTCACCCCCTGGCTTTTAAGGCATTAAAAGGACAAGGGTTTATCATCTGTGATAATAATTTTTTTTTTTTTTTGGCTGATCTCTGTGCCTCACACAAATGGGTTTTTGCAGAGACCCATTCGAAATGTTGGAAATCTTAGTAGCTTGGCAGTAGCTTCTCCCTGTCTACCATACTTGTCTAAGGCTGCCGAGCTACTCCTTTAACTTTCTCTTTGTCCGCCAACAGAGTGACTTTTTTCCAAGTATTCTCCTATGTGGTTTAGTAGCTTCCCCCCTTTCCACTTTATCTACTTATCTTTCTTTCTTATTCTTTATTCTTTAGAGCTGTGGCTTCTTCTGCAGCTCTACTCTGTGGTGTATCTTTACTTGAACTTTGTAAAGCTGCAGCATGGTCTCAGCCATCTACATTTATTCAGTGCTACAGAGCTAGGGCCCAAGCCCAATTTGGTCATGCTATTCTTTCTACTGTTTCCAATAATAATAATAATAATAATAATAATAATAATAATTTATTTGTATCCCGCTTATTGGCAACAATCCAAGCGGCTTACAGTAAAACCCCCACATCATTTCGTCCAACCAACTCATCCTCCTTGAAACAGCATTAAATAACGCATAATTAAAATAACAATAAACATAGAATAAAAACATAAACAATATAAAACATATTACAATAACATACTTAAACAGGTTACAGTACCCTGGTCAGGCTCTACTGCGTTTCCCATCCATCAACAATGATGGGGCCACGAGAGGAACGCAGGAGTCAAAAAGCCCTAGGCCAGGATAATTAGTCTGGAAAGGCCTGCCGGAAGAGATCCATCTTGACAGCTTTCTTGAAGCTGTCTAGTGATGTCAACTGACAGATGTCATCCAGCAGGTCGCTCCAGAGTTTGGGAGCAACTACAGAGAAAGCCCTGTGGGAGGTTGCCGCAAGCCTAGATTTTTGAGGCTGCAGCAAGTTCCTCCCAGAGGACCAGAGAGCACGGGGAGGATTATATGGAAGGAGGCGGTCCCTGAGATAGCTTGGACCCAAGCCATTTAGAGCTTTAAAGGTAATAACCAACACCTTATACTGGGCCCAGAAGCTGATAGGCAGCCAGTGGAGGGACCTCAGAACCGGAGTAATGTGGTCCCTCCTAGATGTTCCAGAAATAAGCCTGGCTGCCATGTTTTGAACCAACTGGAGCTTCCGAACCAAGCATAAGGGTAGCCCCGTGTAGAGCGCATTACAGAAGTTGAGGCGCGAGGTTACCAGTGCGTGCACAACAGTCTCGAGATCCCTTAATTCCAGAAAAGGGCGCAGCTGATAACAGGCGTTTACCTGATTTGTCATCAGGAGCGACGAGTCGAGGAGCACCCCCAGACTGCGAACACAGTCACTGGAGGAGAGTGTGGCCCCATCCAGGACTGGAGGTTGCAACCCAATCCTTGGTTTCGGGGCCGCTATCGTGAGCACCTCCGTCTTGTCTGGATTCAGTTTCAATCTGTTTTTCCTCATCCAGCCCATTACCGCTTGAAGACATTCATTGAGAGAGGAGATGCCATTGGAATTCGAGGCCAACGAACGAGATATGGAGAAATAGATTTGGGTGTCATCAGCATACTGATAACACCCAGCACCATAACTCTGTATGATCTCACCCAGCGGCTTCATATAGATATTAAATAACATCGGGGACAAAATAGCTCCCTGAGGGACCCCACAAGTGAGGTCCCTCTTACTGGAGCTACAGTCCCCGAGCAGCACCCTCTGGGACCTACCAGAGAGGAAGGACCGGAACCACTGCAAAGCAGTGCCCCCAATACCTAACCCCTTCAGGCGGTCCAAGAGGATGCCGTGATCTATTGTATCAAAAGAGGTCTAGGAGCACCAACAGGGTCACACTACCCCTGTCGATGCTCAGACGCAGATCGTTGGTCAAGGCAACCATGGCAGTCTCAACCCCAAAGCCTGTCCTGAAGCCATTTTGAAATGGGTCTAGATAATCGCCTTCATCCAAGACAGCTTGGAGCTGAAGAGCAACCGCCCTCTCGATCACCTTGCTCAAAAATGGCAGCAATGACACAGGCCTATAGTTTCTCATATCCTGGGGGTCAAGGGAAGGTTTTTTCAGGAGCGACCTAACAGCCACTTCCTTCAAACAGGATGGAACATATCCTTCCCTAAAGGATGCATTGATGATATCCGTAAGGAATCTCATCAATGCACCCCCCCCCCCTGACGGCCAGCCATGATGGGCAAGGGTCGAGAGGGCAGGTTGTCTTCCTCACCTTACCAAGCAGCTTGTCCACGTCCTCGGTAACCTGACCTACTTCCTCTGGTAAGCTTCATAGTCCCCTGTTTGTGCAAGGCACATAGACCATGAAGAAAGAAGGCAGGTTGCTTCTTGCAACTGTTATTCTTCAAGTGGTCATCTGTATCTTCACATAATCATCCCTTCTTCCTCTCTGTTTCGGGTCCGTGTTTACTCTCTGGTGGACTTTGAAACTGGGGCAGTCTTGGCTATGTGTTGTAGATAGGGAGAGGGGTTCCCTCCAAGCCACTCAGCTGTAGAACATTCCGATCGGGTCTTTGCGCAGGCATGAAAACTCATTTGTATGATTTGTATGAGGACATAGATGACCACTTGAAGAACCACAGTTACAGGTAATCAACCTATTTCAAGCCCTCTATTGATAGCCAGTATAGTTTTTCCTCTCTTCATGGTGCTACCAGCTGCAGGGAGATGTATCAATAGGATAACTATTGGACTTTTTATTCCCTGTATTAGTATATATTTTCTCTGGCCTATAAAACACAAAATTAGTAGTTATTACCTCTTACATTTAAAGCTAGGATTTGCTGATCTAGCAAATTCAGTACATTACTTAGAACATTGTTGTGGGTTAGATTATAATGTTGTTCAGTGCTGGAGGGTGTCACAGTACAGTGTTATCCAACATTATTCAAAGTTTACCCACATGTTTTGTTGTAACTGAACAATATGTATGTGTATATGAACATAATACAGAAATGTCAATAAGGCATGTGTTGATTGTTTGTGAATAGTATGTAAGATTGCATTGCAAATTGTTCTTTTGGCTTTTACAGATTTGATCTAGAAGAAGTAAAAAATGCAGGACTTTTCCAAAAATGGTGTGTGATACCTGTTCTGGGCCTTATAGAGAATTCCTTGTATGATGGCAACCTGTTGCATCATTCCTTCTGTTTCCTGCTCCAAATAATAAATTCCTGCTCCAAAATGGCAGACATGCTGCTAGATAATGGCTTGCTATATACACTATGTAATACTTTGGCAGCACTTAATGGGTTAGAAGCCAAGTAAGTTGTGTGTTTCATTTTTTATCATTTACAATTGGTACACAATCTGGATTCTAATTCTCAGATTTTCAAGCGGGAGATGTGCTATTACAGAATGATTCAGTTCTATTATTTAAATCACAGTTTAACTCTCTAGTGAGGGAGGTTCTGTTTAATTGTACTTATAATCAGTATTTTTATTTGAAGTATTTGAAGTATTCTGTTGTTGAACATAATGTCAATATATAGAGAGGTAGGTTTCATTAGAAAAAGGCACTAATAAATTACTCTGAAACATTTTCAGATTGATTTTTCAGGTCGTCAAAAAGGGGATACTATTTATACCCTTACTCTGCCTCTTTGTTGGTATCTATGCTATCTCCCGAAATTCCTCTATTCAGTGACCTCCTTCCTTTTTTGCACTTAGGGAGACTAGGCTTTCAGAGAAGTAGGGAGGGGAAAAATTGTGAATTGCAGAATAGGAATTTTTTTTACCACTTCACCATAAATTGCTGTTAATATGGGTATATAATTATTATTAAAAGTTATATAATTAATACTCATGTTCATATCTTTGACCTAGACTGTTTAAAATAATCTCTTAGGAAAAAACTGAAATCTGATTTAAAAATTTTAAAATACAATTTAAATCCAGTTAAATTTTTTTTATAAATATGATTACATTTTTTAAAAAATTTAAAGCATTGAATTCAATTATAGCACTACTATAATTTAATGTGCCTATATTGGAAATAATCCAGCCATATTGCATTTCTGTATGGATATGAAAAAGTTTTCCATTTCTAAATTACCATATATACTTGACTGTAAGTCGACCTCATGTATAAGTTGAGGGCAGGTTTTTAGGTCAAAATTACAAATTTTGAAATGACCCGTGGATAAGTTGAGGATAAAACTTAAGGGCATGAAGCAAAGGATTTAAAGGATGAAGCAAAGGAAAACAATGTAAAAGAACCTACAAAATTCCAATGTATGTATTAACATTAAAGGCTGGATAGATGAGAGAAAAGAGGGGGGTCAGTGTTTCCAGGGCATGGTTCCTCTTTAAACAGGAGTTAAAATACAGTACTTACATTGATCTGTGGATGTTGACTTAGGTTTTTTTGGATCAATTTTTTGACAAAAAAATTCTAGATTTATACATGAGTATATACAGTAGTTAAATTAGTGTCTAATTCTGAGTTCCCAGGTTTCTAATAGTAGTGGGTTATATCTAAAATTATAGGATATTCTCAGTGATAGTACAGTAAGCCCTCTGTATCCACGGACTTTTTATCCACGGGTTCAAGCATCCATGGCTTGAAAACATTTAAAAATATATATAAATTCCAAAAAGCAAACCTTGATTTTACCATTTTATATAGAGGACACCATTTTACTGTGCACTGTATTTAATGGGACCTGTGCATCCACGGATTTTGGTATCCATGGGGGCTCCTGGAACCAAACCTCAGCAGATACCAAGGGGCCACTGTACTTGCTTGCCATATGCACATTATTTTTTAGCTGATGGAAAATATTGGAAATTGACAAACATGTAGCTGAACTGAGTAAAGTTGTGTCATTTGACATGATGTCTGGCTAATTCTGGCTAATTCTGTCATTAAAATATGGAATTTCAATAACTGATTTCACTTTGTCAGCAGCATCCTCTCAGATGACTACAGGCTACTTGTGTGTGATATACAACAGTTACTTGTAGCAGTAACAATCCACGCCTGCAGTTCTTCAGGTTCCCAATATTTTCGAATCATTGAAGATCTCATGGTGTTACTCGGGCATCTTCAGAACAGCCAGAATGAAAGAACTCAGAGTAAGCCTCAAATTCCTTTGTGTGGATGTATTGGATGTATTGGAGAGAAATTAATTTCATTGAATAATTTATGGAATCATTGGAAGAAATATGTTCTTGTTCATTTGATCTCTGCTTTCAGATATGGCAGTAGTTTTGCAGTTCAGAGTCTTGCAAGCAGCTGTCGAGTACATCAAGACTGCAGGAAATCAAGACTCTGAAGATATGAGCAGTTCCTTTCACATACCTATTACACATCATCAGGCTATATTTCAAAAACGCAAGAGTGTTTCTGGTGAGTAAGGTACAGTTGCCTGAAATGAGCAAACCTTGAGCACCCTTTTTAATGAAAGCTAACTCGTTTTTATGTAGAGCATGGGTGAACAAACTGTGACCCCCCCCCCCCGGGGCCATTTGTGTGATCTCCATGGCCTCCCATGGCAAAAAAATGTCCCCAAATACCCTTAAGGAGACATGGGGGCATTTTGGGCATGTCCATTTTAGGTCCAGGATGTAAATAAGAAGTATACAGCCTGTTCTAGGCCTATATTGCTCCATGGGTGCCTAAAACATGCTAGATGGGAGAGATGGAGAGGTGTAAATTAGAGCCAGCATGATATAGTGGTTTGAACATTGGACTATGACTGTGGAGACCAGGGTTCAAATCCCAGTTCAGCCATGTAAACCCAGTAGATGACTGTGGACAAGTCACACACTATTTATTATTTATTTATTATATTTATTTATATCCTGTCCTCCCAGGACTAGGACTCAGGGCAGCTTACAACATTAAAGAACAATACAATTAAAAACATACAAAAATAATACATTAACATAGAATTAAACTACTACAATAAAATAAAATAAAAAGAAGATAATGTTTACAATACATTCAAACAATATAGCATCCCAGGCCATTTAAAAAAATTATGTTTTGAATGCCTGTCTGCAAAGGAAGGTTTTTGCCTGTTGGCAGAAGGCCATCAGGAAAATACAATCTGCCAAATATCCTGGATATGAACTATATAGGGCTTTAAAGGTCATCACCAGCACTTTGAATTGTGCCCGGAAACAAACTGGCAGCCAGTGAAGCTGTTTCAACAAGGTCGTTGTATGATCTCTGTAACCTGCCCCTGTTAGCAGCCTGGCTTCAGCTCTTTGGACCAGTTGAAGTTTCCGAACACTCTTCAAAGGCAGCCCCAAGTAGAGCACATTACAGTAGTCCAAATGGGATGTAACAAAGGCATGTACCACTGAGGCCAGATCCGGTGTCTTAAGGAACGGATGCAGTTGGTGCACAAGTTTTAAATGTGCAAAAGCATTTCTGGTCACTGCAGAGACCTGGGCCTCCAGGTTCAAAGCTGAGTCCAGGATTACTCCCAAACTGCGAACCTGTGTCTTCAGGCTATAAGCCTTAGAGGATGACAATGGCAAACTCCCTCAGAAAACCAACATAAGCAGGAAGTATATGAATTTTATCTTTGTTTTTAAGCACAAGGAGGTATGTTATGACTATTATGATTTGCTGTTCTGTTCAAACTGAGTATTAATTTAGATTCTAGAGCATTAAAAACCGAACATTTAGTTAACTTGAATGATCACATATTTTGTGCTGTTCAGAGATTATTGAGCTTTCAATTTATTTACTGTATTTTTCTGTCATCTTTAAAATATTTGTAAGATAGTTATGAATTTGGTATATTTTTACCAAAAAGACTGTACATGGAGAACAAGAGTTACAAAGGGCTCAGAAGAATATAGAAAGCGATTTCAAATTAATGTCTAATTCTGATATGTCTTGGATGCCTTTTCAAGGTCTCTCTCTCTCTCTTTCTCTCTCTCTCTGTATATATATATATATATATATATATATATATATATGTTTTATGGGTCATATTTAATTCAGTACTGTCCTGTCTTTTTAATACTTACAACAGATGTGCATTTGTGTTTGTTTCCCGTCTCTGAAGAAGTCCTTTTCTCATTCAGGCCGAAACATGTTGAGCATTTAAAAAATAAACAGTTGACCATGTCAGAGCACGTGGAACTTGTCTCCTTTCTGTTTTCTGCATTTCAATGTGCTTTCAGTACTCTCTTCACTACTTCAGCTAGAACACTGATTCACTGCAAGTGCAACAATAAGTGGCTAGTTACAGAGATCAATCAATGAATCAAGGCTGTAGAATTCTTAATCAGAAGTGTTTTGAGTTCTTGTGAATATTTGCAGAACGTTTTTCTGAACTGAATCACTGAATCGTCTGCTTTCCCACTCTCAATCAATAGGCATGGCTTATTGAATACGGAAGCCAGAGACACGAAGTTCAGTGTTTTGCGTGTAAAAGCCAGCAACACTAAGTTCATTCTGTCACCTCTCCTATATAAAAGATCATGTACCTAATTAACCCACTGTTCTTTAGGTTCATTTTGCTTTAATATTCCCTTTGCTTAAATCGCTTAACATTGCACTATTAAAGCTAAGGAAATGAAGTGGTATTTGCACTTCGATTTGCTGTCTGTTTGTGTTTAACTTGATACATACAAAAAATTTGTACTAAAGGTTCAGGAAAGAGTCAAAGTAGCATAGGCACTGATAATTCCAACCATGACAACAATTCTGACAGCATGCTATGTGGTTGTGTTGTAAAATTTCATCTCTCCCTTTCTTGTATCTAAGAAAAACTGGCTTATTAGCTCTAACCAGGTCCCTCTAGAGTATGTGAGGAAGGAAATGGGTGGAGAGAGTTTGGGGAAAAGAAAGCCACAAGAGGAGGAAACATAAGGGAGTGAGACAACTTTTCACTTAATAATCCAAGTACTCAGCAGTGCATGAGAAATAAACACCCTAACGGAGTAATGGTTTATTCTCGGGATGGCAGGAGGATCAATCCACTGTCCTTGGGTTTATCCCCATGCACCATCCTTGAGGCAGGAGTCTAAATTTCAATCAGTTAACTTTTTTCAATTAGACTCCTAACTCCCTTTTCCTTCAGTTTTTATTTACCTGCCCTACCATCTGGTCAGAGGAAAACCTTTCTCCATTAAAATATTGATAATGACAAGTTAATAGGTAGTAATTTAGATAAATAAAATGTAGGACAAATCAGATATGTTAAAAAGAGTTTTTGAATCTTCCAGTGATAGTGAGTTAGAGGAAGAAATGCAGAATAAAAGTAAGGACTGTGATGATATGAAGGACAAACGGGGGGGAAAGACGGGGCATATGCCAAGATCTTTTCCGAAAAATAAGGACACTGATGAAGAAGAAACAGAAAAAAAAGGGTAAAGTAACTGGGCGGACACCTGTGTCTCACCCCAGAAATGATGGGTTTAATAATGAAAAGGCTGATTGGGGTGGTGAAACCAGGCCGACGCCTGTGTTTCACCCCAAAACAGCAGACAAAGTTAATAAGGGTAAAGAAACTGGGCAAATGCCAAGTTCTCACCTTGCAGATGAGAAAACAGTGAGAAAAAATAATTAAAAGGGTAAGGAGACCTAGTGGACACAAGGCTCAAAGAAGGCAATAGTTCCATTAAAATTCCCAATAAAGAATCTGCCCGGATCCCAGTTTTAAATCCCAGAAGCAGTGAAAAGGTGACTTCCAAAGCAAAAAAAAGCATAAAATAGAGGTAGACCACAGCGGTTGTGGCGATTTTTTTGGGTTCTGAGATTGCCAGCCATATTGGAGATCAGGGCAGAAGAAGCCCAATCTGCCATTTTGTTTGTGCTGAGAAAGGCAGGGAGCTTTCAGCAGACCAGCTGATCAGAAAGCTCAAAAGAAGCCCGATCCGCCATTTTGTAGTCCCTGCAGAAGGTGGAGTCATTGCCAAAGATCAGATGAGGGAACAAGCAGAGAAATATATCTGAAAATAAAAAAAAAGAAAAATCAGCAATGTAAACAGTAACGAATCTTCTAATTTATTCAGTGAAATAAATAATAATATTTCTACTGAAATGCAGAGACAAACAGAATTATTAACAACTCTAATAAATATGATAAAAGAAATACCTAGGGTTAATCAAACATTACATGATGAACAGAGAGCGAGACACCTAGTGGTAGTAATTATAATAACAATTAGAAGAAGCTAATGAAACTGATGAGGAAGAGAATATACCAAAGAAATATAAAAAGAAATCTAAACACTTGGAAGAAATAAAGATGAATTAGGAGATAAAGACTCTATAAAAAAATCGCAGCAGGATGAATCAAAGCAGGATGAATCATCAGACGATGATTTGAGGATGAATTAGTGGCGGAAAGATTATTTCAGATGGAAAAAATTAAAGGTTCATTAAAAAGAGTTCTAGTTACTTTAGGATTACAAGATCATAAGAAACAGGAAAAAGAAAATAAAGAGGCAAGAATAGCTTCTGTAATAGAAAAGCAGATAACCAAAGGAGAAATCATTCCTTTATCTGACATGTTTAAAGATCTGATTGAAGGAGAGTGGTTTTCTTCTTTACAGACTAAGAAATTCTTAGGACATGGTCATAAACTTTATACATTCAACAAACAGGCAGTGGAAATGCTCAAGATCCCATTAGTTGATGGGCCTATTGCAGCTTTGGTTTCTGGAGCAATAGCACCTCGGGAAGGGGATACAACTCTAAAGGACTTGGATGAGAAGAGAGCGGATTCTACTTTAAGAAAAACCCTTGACAATTCTGCTATGGCATTACATGATTTATAGCAGCTTCAATGTTTTCTAGAGCAACAGTTCTGTGGATTCAGGAAATTCAAAATACTGAAGAATTAGATGCTGATTTAGTAAATAAAACTTTAGAACGTGTATGTAGAGCACTTCAATATGTGGCGTATGCAGGTCACAATTCTGCGGTGTTCATAGCTAGATCCATGCATGCAATGACCATTGCAAGGAGGAGGGAAGCAGACCAGAAATCTAGAAATAACCTTGCAAATGTTCCATTTTCAGGTACCTTATATTTGGTGATAAAGCATTAGAGAAAATTCTAATAGAAAATAAGGATAAAAAACAGATGATGCCAACCATACAGAAAAGAATGCTTAAACAACAATATAGAAATTCTTATGAAAACTATAATTCCTTTCGAGGAGGTAGAAATACTTTCAGACAATCTGTCTTTAGACCTCAAAGAAACTGGAATTGTCAAAGATCACCTTATGGCAAACAAAATTTCTCAGACAAAATCAGAGAGGTCAGAATTCAAACTTCAAAAGAGGAATATAATATTGACATGAGTACAGAGGTAGGGGGAAGGTTATTAAGATTTGGTCACCTTTGGCACACAGTAACATCAGATCAATGGGTGTTAATGGTAGTAAATTCTGATATCACATTATATTTGATGAAATTCCCAGATCAAGGTATCTTCCTTCACCTGTATCAACATGTAGACTGAAACAACAAATTGTGCAGATAGAAATTCAACATCAACTTCAGATTCATGCAGTAGAAGTTCCATACAACCAAAGATTCTCAGGAATTTACTCCATCTTTTTTACTGTTCCAAAAAGCAAAGGAGGATAACGTCTAGTACTGAATTTGAAATATCTAAACCAATATGTGAGAGATTGCAAATTCAAAATGGAAATGTTACAGACAATCAAAGACAACTTAAGGAAACGAAATGTTATGGTGTCGATCAACCTGAAATAAGCTTATTTGCATATTAGGATGGACATTCAGAGCAGATATTATCTAAGATTTGCTTACAAACAACAGCACTATCAGTTCAAGAAACTACTTTTCGGTCTGGCATCAGCACCTCGAGTTTTCACGAAGATCCTAATATCTTTTATAGCTTATCTGAGAAGAAAAGGAATACAATTTTTTCCATATTTCGATGACCTACTGGTGAAGGCAAATATGATGGCAAAGATATGAGAAGATACACATCAGACAATTCAGGTTCTGGAATCTTTCAGATTTCTTCTGAATTATCAGAAAAGTCAATTAATACCAACCACAAAAATAACACATTTGGGTGCAGAGATAGACACTGTCAGGGAGTGCATGACTGTCGTTGGTCAGTAGTGTCAAAGAAAGTCAAAGAAAGCAGATCTCATGTGGCAGGCCAAGATAATGGGCATTTTTATATCAGCAATGTATCTGGTTCTATGGGGAAGATACCACTCCAGGGCGTTACAACTGCTGTTACATCCTTTTCAAAAGGATATAGGAAAGAAAAGACATTGAATAAGTGGTTACAAACCGACAAAATGAACGAAGGTGTTCCTTTTACAGTAACAAACCAAATGAGGATAACGACGGATGCCAGCCTAGTGGGTTGGGGTGCACATTGTGTTCACCTCACTGCTCAAGGAACCTGGACAGGATTGGACAGGGGCTAAAATTTAAACTTCTTGGAAATGAAAGTTGTAAGGCTGGCATTGTGGAAATTCAGTTCACTGATCCAAAGGAAGAATGTTCTCATAGTCATGAACAATATCACCATTCGCTCATATATAAACAAACAAGGAGGTTTGCACTGAAGGATTCTGATGACGGAGTCAGCAAAAATAATGACCTGGGCAGAGAGCAGCTGAAATCGATAACAGCAATGAATCTAAAAGGATCTTTGAACATAACATCTGATTACTTGAATCACTATCAAATAAATCCAGCCGAATGGACATTGAGTGTGGAAGAATTTAGAATGTTGAGCAAGAAATTTGGACCATTCACAATAGATTTGTTTGCAAATCACAAGAATCACAAGGTTCGCAGATATTCTTTGCTAGAGAAAGATCACCTGGCAGAGGGAATAAATGCGTTAAACAACCGATGGCCAAAAGGGACATTGTATATCTTCCATCCAGTTAAAATTATTCAAAAAGTCTTAAACAAAATTCAAACAGAAAAAGCACGTGTGCTGCTGATAGCACCGAACTGGCCAAGGAGACCATGGTTTCCATTGTTTCAACAACTATTAGTCAGTCATCTAGTAAGATTGTCAGAGAGAGAGGACTTGTTAACTCAAGGTCCGATTTGGCACTCGGACCCAGGATGGCTGCAGCTAACTACATAGGAATTGAGAGGATGAAACTAGAGAGATGTGGTTATACTTCTCAGGTAATAGACACTATCATGGCTTCAAGAAGATCAACTACACAGGAAATATATAATCGAACATGGAAATCTTTTATGGCTTGGTGTAAGAAGAAAAAAGTTAATTATCAGCAAATTGAGATAAAACTTATTTTGCAATACTTGCAAGACGGAGTGAATAAAGGTTTACAACCTAACACGTTAAAGAGACAGGTGTCAGCACTATCAGTAGTATTGCAATTTGGAGGAGAAAGACTATCTAATAATGAGCATGTTCAAAGATTCACAAAGGGAGCCACTATATCAACTTTCCCAACAAGGCATAGATTCCCTTCATGGGATTTAAATATAGTATTAAATAGATTGACAAAAGCTCCTTTTGAGCCTCTGTATACTTCCTCCTTGAAACATCTGTCCTTTAAAGTAAGTTTTTTAGTGGCGGTGACATCAGCCAGAACAATATCTGAATTGGCAGCAGCATCAATTCAACCACGATTTGAGAATGACAGACTGGTGCTCCATTAGATCCTACTATAAAGGATCCTACTATAAAGGTTGCCTACCCCTGTGCTAGAATATCCCTTTGCTTACTCTGCCAAAATGTATTCGCAAATTGGGTTTTGAGGAAAAGATTTATTTATCAACATTTTGCCCAAAGCCAAAAAATGAAAAAGAAAAACAATGGCATACATTAGATCTAAAAAAGCAGTAAAAATTTATACAAAGAGAACAGAGGAAATTAGGCAAACTGAAGCTTTGTTTATATCTTATAATGCTATAATACTAGGTCAGAAGGCATCTAAGATAGCATTAGGAAGGTGGATAAAAGCTTATATTTTATTGTGCTATGATTTTGGAAGGGAAACTGAGACCACAAAATGTATATTCAAATTTGACTAGGTCAGTGGTGACATCAACAGCCTATTTTGTATCATCATCCTTGAAAGAGATTTGCTAGGCAGCAGGATGGACTGGCTTGGACAAAGAGCTGGCAAAATGCTGCTCTTTTTTAAAGTGGCAAAAAGCTGCCCCTGTCACGGCGGTGGCAGCTTCTCCATGTTTCTTTGTCTCAGTGTGTCTAAACGCTGCACCAAAGAAACGGCGTGACACTGCCCACCAGTTGCCACGTCCCCACTCTGCCCTGATGCCAGCATTTATCATCGGTCTGTTTAGCCCCTAAGTCTCAAAGATGCTAGAACAGGGGTAGGCAACCTTTCCCCTTTAAGGGCCGAGGGACTTCAGCTCCCAGAAGCCTCAGCCATGTTGGCCAATAGCCCCATGTTGTCCAATAGCTCCTGGGATTCTGGGAGCTGAAGTCCCTCGGCCCTTAAAGGGGAAAGGTTGCCTACCCCTGTGCTAGAATATCCCTTTGTTTACTTATATTCCAGGCTAACACAGCTATGTCTGAATTCTATTTCAGGTTAGTTATTGCTTAAACTGATACTTTTTGTTGGTTGTTTAAAACAAGGTTCAGTTTCAGTGAAAGATTCCATTGTTTCTCATCTGCCAAGACATTCACATTCCTACAGTCAACACAAGATGCTTTCTTCCATGAGTCTGTTAAGTTTGGAATCATTCTTCCTCTCTCCTCTTGGATCTACTTTCTGTTCATTCCCTACAGAAACAGGTGCAGTAATGATAGCTGTGTCTACCAGAACATTCTGAGAAAACATTTTTGAGGCAATGTTTTTGTAGAATATAGATGTATATAGAAAATATGTATCATCATAATAGTACTTGATGGTATGTCAATGATTTAAATTATTGATATTCTTTTGACAATTAACCTAAGTGATTTTCCCTCTCTAGTTCATGATGTTAAATAAATCTAACTCCTAACAGTGTGCTTCTATCAAGATGGGAAGCATAATTATAATCAGCATTAGTATTGTCGGTAGTTGAGAATTAATGGTAAATTACAACTTACAATTTAATCATGACATGCTTATTGGTAGCACTCTTGTTTATATTTCTTTTTTCATTTTTTAAAGCATCAAGAAAATTTTCCCTTGCTCAATCGGATACGTTGCTAATGAGAATGCATACAATTGCAAGTGAAGAACTCAATTTGATGATGCAACAGAGAATGAGTCAAGATAATTCCTTTCGTGCCACTGAAGCAGAGCTTATTCAAAGACTACAAAGAATTACTGTTCTAGCAACCAACAGGTTAATGTATCAAGGTAAAAAGACTCCTTTAAACAATTCTTGTATAACCTTCCTTTTTGCAAATAGATACTTTGAGCAGCATCTTTCTTAATTAAAATTATATAGATTGTTACGATTGCTTTTACTGAACTGTGATTTTATTTCTTACTTACTCAGCTCATATGAGAAGCACTAAAGTTCATTTTAGACTGTTGAAAGGTTGGGATGAGTGTAGATATTTTAAAGATAAGAGAGAAAAATAATTACAGCATTAGGAGGCAAAACAAAGTAACTCAGCTATTATGAATAACTATCATTATTTAAAGGAGATCAAATATCAACATATTAAATTGAATAAAGTGAGTAAATAATATGTCAAACCAAAAGCAGAGTGAACCATCTATTCTGGTGAATCACTTCATACAATATTCAAAGTTGTCCTAATTTTTTTGCTTATCATTTCCTGTTTCATTCAGTCTGTGGTGCCTACACTTCATCCCAGTATTACGCCCCTCTCTTTTCTTTCTCAGCTCATTATACTCTGATTTCACAAGGTGTCTCTGCTTTAGTTTTTGTGGGTTTTTCGGGCTGTGTGGCCATGTTCTAGAAGAGTTTCTTTCTGACATTTCGCCAGCATCTGTGGCTAGCATCTTCAGAGAAAACCTGCTTTATTCCCATCAGTTCCTCTATAGGATATCCCAGGTTTTTGTGGTGGTGCTGACTCTCAGGAAAGTTTTTTTAAGGAGATTGAAAGATTGCAATGGTGTATGAAAGCACTGTTCTGTGAATGGGTTCCTGTTCATGCAGCTCTGGATTGAACTTGAGGGTGGATAACATACAGCCCTTCTGATGATGTTAAGCTGCAGTTTTCAGCATTCCTTACCATGGACGGTGTTGGCTATTACTTATTAATTTAATTTCTATCATGCTGTTGTCCCACATGGGACTCAAAGCAGCTTACACTTTATCTTAAAACAAAAATGGTGGCTGGGACTGATAGAAGTTGTAATTCAGCACACAGGGCAATCTCAGTATGCCTACAGCCACAACTGTCATTGGGGTGTTCAAAAACAGTTAATTAAGTTTGGTCTGCATCACCTGCTCACCCTTTGTAGCAAGCTGAATGGAGAAGAACAAGTAAATTCTCTGTGGCAGTGGATGTCTTTACATGGTTAACTTCTGTTCTGCAGGTGGCTCTCAATGAGAGTTAGATTAGACGTGACAATAAAGATGCAGCTTCCCTCATCCTGTAATTTTTTAGCATAACTAACCCATGTCCTAATATTATCATGCTCCATTTCCTCCTTTCTGAGTCACCATTCAGCAGCAGTAAGTGATATGAGCTGCTGGAATTCAAAATATTTTTACTTGACTTCAGGAGTGGAGAAATTCTTATACATATTACAGAATGAGAGAGAGAGAGCAGGAGTGTATTGAGACAATTTTCATGGCGGGACAATGAAATTAAGGGTAGAAGGGTTGAGTCACTATAAATGGTTTCTGTGCAAAAACTATTTTCATCGATAATGAGAAAATAACCCAGTTAAAACATTTTTCACAAGTATGTTGTGAAGCTTACAAAAAAGCAAACTAATTTAGAATATTGTACAATATTTCACATATAGTTGTGAAATATTTCACACAAAATAGTTGCATAAACTAAATAACATTTACTAGTAAGTCAATATTGTGCAAGTCACCCTGCTATAATGATTTGAACTGTTAATAAAGTCTAATAGTCCATGATTTTTTTACACACCTGTTTGGTCTTTTTTTTAGTGGGCTGTTGGCAGGAGAAACATCAAATCATTGCCTTTCTCCTTCTGGTTCTTATTCTGTCATTCCTCAAGATACAGAAAATCTAACTATCTAAAAATAAGATAGTATCATGGTTTCCACAGATGTAGGCTGTCCTGTTGCTACTTTTGATTTTTTATAAAAGGAATAATCATCATGTGAAAAATAAGTTATTCTAACTTCTTTCTGTGCTACCTTCTCTATTGCTTTTTCTTCTGGCTCAGTTTTATAGTGTATTGTTGTTTTTAATAATTTTATTTGTTCTAAAATGCCTTTGTGGCTGTATCTTAAAGCATATTGAAATAGTTACTCAGTATTATTTCTGTGAAAAAAGCATTTGAGGACAAATTTAAAATTTGATAGTAAAAACACACATATTGCCTTTCTTCCTATTAGTCTAACTTTTTGGAAGGGCTATGAAAGCAATAAAGTGTCTTCTTCGTGGTCTCTGCAAATCACACAAATGGGTTTTATCTGCACATACGCAGCAACTTTGTAAACTTCTGGAATTGCTAGGCAGAACTTTAGTTGCAACTTTTTGGTGGTAGCTCCACCCATCCCTATAAAGTCCCCTAGCAGTTCCGCTCTTCCCCAGTTCCTTTTGTCTGCCACGCTAGCATCTTCGAAGGAGCTTCTGTTTGGAATTCACTTTCTGCTTCGACCTATTGACTCGTGCTTGACCACTTGCCTGTTATAACGACTACTCTTTTGGATTTTCCTACAACTGATGCTTGTTTGCTGATTGACTGACCACGGACTGTCTCGACTACGATTTGGACTCTGCTTTGGAAATGTCATCCTGCACTTTCAAGCAGTGTGAGAAACGTGGGGGGAAGATGTCAGGAAAATGACATGGATGTGACCACAAGGTGGAGCTGAAGGATAAGAAATGCAAGCAGTTCAGCTCCATGGGCAGGTGTTAGTAATTGGAAATATACACACCTGAGATGCCTGATGCAACAGGCATAGTTAATTGCCTATAAAAAGGAGATGGGAATTATCTCCAGTGTGGGTTTGTTGTGTATGGTGGTTGGCAAAGCAGTTTGTTGAAGTGTTGCATAGTTGTGAGTATTTGAGACGGCTGTCCAATACTCTGTATGTATATATTGTACATAGTGCAACTAAAGATTAAAGCCCTCGTGTTGAGTGAAGGCTGGCCTTGCTGCTGTCTTTATTTGGAAGAAAGCCAGAGCTCAAGGCCGTGTGCTGCTGTGAAGGAATTTATCCTTCTCTGCCAGAAGTCATTTTGCAGACAACTCTCTGGAATCCTTCTCCTGGCGTCCTGTCGACGTGGAACATCTCTGCACGTGGTTGTGGAGGACACAGCGCTTCTTTCTACGCCCCAACAGAAGATCCCTGGTCCGACCCCCATTCCTCTTGTCTTCTATGTCTTGGCGAAGGCCACAAACCCTAATTGTGTGGTTTGTGTAGATCCATGACCTCTCAGGCCCTCTGGAATAGGGACAAGAGGCTCAAAGCAGCACTGTACAAGCAGGCCCTTTGTCCTGCTTCAACCTCCGTCGTGGGTCCCTCGACTGCAGTGGAGACCCCTGAGAAATCAAGTCCCAGGAAAAGATCATCGAAGTCGGAAGGGGAGAAGGACCAAGGAAGGTCTACTAAAGCTCAGTCTTAGCATGGACGCTCCCCTGACAGTCACCAGGCTAAGAAGTCCTCGAAGAGGAGGCATTCCTCGGAGAGAGGGAGGTCGAAGGATTCATCTTCCAAAAAAGCCTGTCCCTCTACTTCTGAGGGTTCGAGGCCTAAGGAGCCGGTACCACCTTCTTCCCGGCCTAAAGACCCATTGCCACCCCTTTCTTGGCCTCTTTCACCTCCAGCCTTGAGGCCTGCATCGCCGGTCGTGGGACTGTGCTCTTTGGTACGAAAGCCGCCGTCTGCTCTGCAGGGTGTGTCGGCCATGGTACCGACCTTTGTTCAGGAACACCCTCAGCTCATTGATACTGAGTCTGAAGGAGAACTGCACGAGGATGACCCTGTATTGACTCTTCAGATTCCATCTCTGCTGCATTCGGATCAGGCTCGAGACCGGCCTTCTGTTTCCGCAGCTCACTGGGACCGAGGAGTTCTAGGTTCAGAGGCAGACGGTGCTGCATTTGAAGTGGAGGACCCTGTACTCAGAGATCACCCTGAGCTGGTTTACAACTCCATCTCAAGAAGCTATCTGATGCCTGTCG
Source organism: Phrynosoma blainvillii (assembly GCA_026167975.1). Taxonomy (NCBI): domain Eukaryota; kingdom Metazoa; phylum Chordata; class Lepidosauria; order Squamata; family Phrynosomatidae; genus Phrynosoma; species Phrynosoma blainvillii. Next base: position 79,273,527 of record JANUYF010000001.1, read on the forward strand.
ACCCCCAGACTCTACAATCTAGTGCCACGACACCGCATACTTTGACTGTTCAAGCTCAAGTTCACAGGGTAGCCTCCTCTGAACCACTTACCCCTCCACCGAGGCACCAGTCCCTCCACCGGAGGCCTTTGCCGGACTCTCCTCGGGAATCTCGGTCTAGTTCTGTGTCTCCTCGATCCCGGGGTTCTCATCGCTCTCTCTCCTCTCGTCGTTCATTATCATCTCAATCCCAACCCCAGACTCTGACCACCAGTCTGCAGCGCTTGTAGAACACCATCTTGCATCTCCAACAGATGATGTGAAGTCCTCCGTGGACCAGATTGTGCGCGTGGGAAATGCGCTGGAGATCAAGGTGGTGAGATCTGACGACGATGCCATCGATGCTGTTAAGGGAAGGGTGCATGGGAAAGTCCCAACACCCCCAGCTCTGGGCTTCCTTCCATCCCTCCAAAAGATTGCCCAGCGGTCTTGGACCACCCCAGCTACCATCCCTTCAACATCTAGAAAAATTTAGAACTTGTACCACATCACCCCAGCACAAATGCCTTGGCTTTTTGAATACCCCAAACCCAATTCGGCCATTGTTGAAGGTGCCCAAATTCTGTCTACCCAAAAAACATCTATGTCTCAGGTCGACAGAGACAGTAGGAAAATTGATGGCCTTGCGAAAAAGTTTTATGCTTCGGCGGTACTCGACATGAAGGTAGCAAATTATGCCATGTGTATGGGGGCCTACCAACAGCATTTGATGGAGAGGATGTTGCCCCTGCTGGACGATTTGCCAGAGGATAAGAGGCCTTTAGCATTGGCCCTTCGATAGGCGGCCAACAGATCATTTCAGCTCGCCATTTGGCTGATTGTGCAGCTAAACTGATCTCTGGCTCCATAGCTTTGAGGAGGTATGCATAGCTCAGGTCCTTGGATCTGACCCCCCCCCCATGCTAAAAACATGATTGAGGACATGCTATTTGACAACTCCAGCCTGTTTAACAAGAACACAGATGAACATCTGAACTTTCGATACCGGATGAAGTCAGCAGCATGTAAGCATGGCATGTCCTCCTCCTCTCAGTCTCAACACCTCCGTTTTGGAGACCAGCGCCTCTGGTATCCTGCTCAGCAGCATAGGCCTTACTTCCATCAAGAGAGGCGACCTGAGCAGCCCAGGCGGAGGCACCAGTCGCAGTCATCGTCCTCTTCTGGTCGACATCCATCCGCCCAGCTGTGGTACTGACAGGGGCACCGTAAGAAGGACATGGAGCACCCCAAAAAGACCCTATGAAGTGTTGCCGTGCACTTTGTCCCCAAACCCTTTGGAGATAGGTTGAGGCCTTTTTCTAACACATGGTCCCTAATAACATTGGACTCGTGGGTCCTTAACATTGTGGCCCTCAAGTTCACCAAGCTCCCTGTCACTGGAGCTTTTATCTCCCCCCTCCCCCCCGACATTCTACTCGACGAAGTGCACACATTACTGGCCAAGGGCGCTATAGAACCCATGGATCCTATTAACCTACGATTTTGTTTTTTCTCCCGCTACTTCACAGTACTGAAGAAGGACTTGGGACTCCAGCCCATCTTAGACCTTCGGTTCCTGAACAAGTGTATGGCCTACAGGAGATTCCGTATGGTAACCCTTGCATCTTTTCTACTATTGTTGCAGGAGGACCACTGGATGGCGACCCTCGATCTCAAGGACGCTTATTTCCACATTGGGATTCGAGAGGACCACAGGTTTCTGGCCTTTTGGCCAGTTGTTCCAGTACAGAGTGTTACTTTTTGGTCTCACCACAGCACCGAGGGTGTTCACAAAGTGCATGGCACCCATCATAGCCTATCTTCATCAACAGGCCATATCAGTCTTCCCGTACCTTGACAATTGGCTTCTGGTCACTCCATCTCGAGATCGCTTTGTCCAAGACATAGACTTCACTGTGTCTCTTCTGTTGCAGGAGGACCAAGGTGGTTCTTCTATCAACGGACAACAGCACGTTCATGTATTACATCAACAAGCAAGGAGGTACGAGGTCCTCGCTGCTTCTCAAGATCACACTGTGGATTTGGAACTGGTGCATCCCAAGGGGCATCACCCTTCAAGCAATTCATCTTCCCGGATAGGAGAACAAGCTGGTGGATCCTTAGCAGATCCTCGAGCTCGTGCCATGAGTGGCGCCTCCATCCCGAGATGGTCGCCTACCTCTTCCAGACATGGGGAGAGCCCGAGATCGACCTCTTTGCCTCCCATCTGAACAGTCAGTGCCACCAGTTCTGCTTCAGATTCAAGTCCCCGGGATCTCAAGGGGATGCATTCCTGTTCCAATGGTCCGGGAAACTGGTTTACATCTTCCCGCCATTCCCTTTCATTACAAGGGTGGTCGCCAAGATCAAGACAGACCTTTCCAACGCCATTCTCATCACTCCTTGGTGGCTGAGACAACCTTGGTTCGCCCCTTTCTTGAACCTATCCAAGAGGAGGTTTCTCCGTCTCGAACCTTGTCCCAATCTTCTATCTCTCCATGACGGCCTAGTACACCACCCAGACATAGAGAGCTTACCACTGATGGCCTGGAGGATCTAGCTCTAGAGAACCTCCCACTCTCTGTCAGAACAGTAATACAAGCTTCTCTCAAGCCCTCTACACAGAAGTCTTATTCCCTGAAATGGGCAAAGTTTGCAGACGTCCTAAGCAGCAGGGACCTTCATCTGTCCTGTGCCTTGGTACCGACAGTCCTAGAGTTCTTCATGACTTTAGTTGACTCTGGCCTAGGACTGCAATCTATCAAGTGCTGCTTATCAGCCATTTGTTCCCACTATCAATTTCAAGACAGACCCTCCTTTTTTAAAGAAACCTTGGTAAAAAGCTTCCTCAAGGGCTTGGCTAATGTACACCCTCCCGCCTCAGTACTGACACCAACCTGGAGTCTTGATATTGTCTTGTCAGGCCTTTCACCCAAACCTTTTGAGCTGATGGCTACCACGGACTTAAGACTGGTGTCCTGGAAAACAGCTTTCTTGGTAGCCATCACCTCAGCCCGTCATGCGAGTTAATTGTGTGCTCTTCGGATGGACCAGCCCTTCCTGTGCTTTCATAGGGACAAAGTTGTTCTCCATCCGGATATCACCTTTTTGCCCAAGGTTGTGTCAGCCTTCACTTGAATCAGGACATCGTACTTCCCACGCTGGCCCTGAACCCAACTACTGATACCAAGCGCCGCCTGCATCTACTTGATGTCCATCAAGCGCTAGCCTTCTATGTGGACAGAACATTGGGCTCAAGACAGTCTGAACGCTTGTTTGTATGCTATTTGGAGGCTAAGAAGGGGCTTCCTGTTTCATCTCAGAAGTTTTCTAAATGGGTGGCTAGCACCATCCACCTCTGTTACGAACTTGCAGGAAAGGACTGTCCAGCCAGGGTGCGAGCACATTCAACTAGGGCGTTAGCTGCATCCTCCACCTTTTTGTCTAGGGTCCCTTTGGAGGATGTGTGCAAGATTGTTGTCTGGTCCCAGCCCTTGACATTTGGTATGCATTACAGACTGGATTCAAAAGCCAGACGGGATGCAGCCTTTGGGAGGGCAGTGTGGTTGGCTGGTTTACACTGAAGTGATTAAGCCTTGTTTTTCATATACTTGAAATGATTACTTTGCTTAATGTTTAATGTTTAACATTTATTGTTCTTGATAACAATCATTTCAATTGGCTCCAGGACACTCCCTCCTCTACTGACCTAAGCTTGTCAGTCTAACCCAGGGGTAGGCAACCTTTCCCCTTTAAGGGCCGAGGGACTTCAGCTCCCAGAATCCCAGGAGCTATTGGCCAACATGGGACCATTGGCCAACATGGCTGAGGCTTCTGGGAGTTGAAGTCCCTCGGCCCTTAAAGGGGAAAAGTTGCCTACCCCTGGTCTAACCCATTTGTGTGATTCGCAGAGACCACGAAGTAAGAGGACAGGTTGCTTACCTGTAACAGTATTTCTTTGAGTGGTCATCTGTGAATTCACACAAATCCCACCCATCCTCCCCACAGCCGTGTCCTGCTTATTACTAAACTCCTGCTGTCGCAGCTTGCGATGAACGTTTTAGAACTGGTGAAGAGCGGGACTGCTAGGGGACTTTATAGAGATGGGCGGAGCTACAGCCAAAAAGTTGCAACTAAAGTTCTGCCTAGCGATTCCAGACGTTTCCGAAGTTACTGTGCATGGCAGATGAAACCCATTTGTGAGAATTCTCAGATGACCACTCGAGGAAATACTGTTACAGGTAAGCAACCTGTCCTTATTGTGAATTTAAAAACCAACACACAAACACAAAATTAAAAGTGTGTTTAGAATCTTCCCTTCATACATTACTGTGTTGTGTGGATATAACATACAGGGATTAATAGATAGAAAATGCTGCATTCTGTTCCCCTCCACATTTCAAATCACAGTGGCCATTCTGTGCATGGCTTACAGAGGATGTGCACTGACTGAATAGTGCTAGAAATGTTAGAAGTACACAGAGGAATCAGACTTCAGAGTGTACTTTTTATTGTTACATTCCACTACAAATATATATTTTGGTGAAATCTTTGCAGATAGTGCTTATAGCAATCACATCTGTAAGTAGTTAATTTCACCCACTACCCAAGGCACCAGATCCTATCTGATCTTGGAAGAAAAGCAGAGTCAGCCCTGTTTAGTATTTGGATGAAAGACCACCAATGAAAACTTGGTGTTGTAGACTAAATTTCAGAGGAGGAAATTGGCAAAACCACTTGTGAGTATTCCTTGCCTAAGAAAATCATGAGGTCCCCATAATTTGACAGGAGACATGAAGGCACGTACATGCATGCACACATGCATATGGTTTGATCAGGATGGGTACATGCAGAGACCAGCACATGCCATTTTTGGATCATCCTCACCTCACAACCCACATTTTCCTGAAACTGGCTTTCCAGCTGATTTTTTTTTTTTTTTTTAACTGAGGGATTTCTTCTCAGGGGCAAGGGCCACACAGCACCCCCCTCCCAAGTTTCACGATTCTCATCTCTGGTTTAAAAACATGTCATTTTCTATAATTTAATGGTTATTTGCCTTGTGTCAAAATAGGATAAATATGGCTCTGAGTTGGAGTGGAGTGATTAGACCCTGACCTAATACTGCTGTTTAAAAATTGCAGAACTTTCTGAAAACTATCTTGATATGATAGAGGCCTCAGTCCAGAGCAGAGTTTCCATTTCACAATTGGAAGAGAATGAAAAAGACAACCAACAGGAGTTACCTACTTATAAAAACCCTTTCCTCAAAGAAATGTTTAAAATAATGATTGAAGGACTATCAGCTGTAAGTAATCATAGTTGATATTATCTCCTGAAGTGCATTGTCCTCTGCCTACTGCTAGTCTGTTGCCATACTTTGAGTTTGTATGTCTTACTGTTTGGTTTTCCATTGTTCTATTAGATTTTTTTTAATAATAATAATAATATATATGATGCACCAATATGCTTGTTTGGAAATACAATATGAATTCCATTGGTAGTTCCCCTCTCATATATACAGTATATATATTTTTAATCTCAAACTTTTCCAATCTAACATGCATTTGTTGTTGCTGCTGCTGCGATTTAAAGCTGGTTTTGATATTTTAGTAAACCTTGTTACCTCTCTTTCCAGGTATATGTGGTGGTGGTGGTGGTGGTGGAGGGATATTTGAAATCTTTGAAGTCTTTAATAAAAAGCCAGATCTTAACTTGATGCTGAAATTACTTTAATGTTAGTGCCGATCAGGCCTCCAGGGGAAGGGAATTCTATAACCGAGATGCCACCACAGAAGAGGCCCTCTCCCATGTCATCTTACAATGTATTTCTCCTACTGATGAAACACAGTAGGGCCTCTCCAATAGATCTCAATTCTGAGTCAGCCATGTATATAGAGAGGTGCTCCCTCAAGTATCTAAGTCCCAAACTGTTTAAATCCAGAATGGAAACAAATTGGCATCTGATGCAATTCCTTCAGAATTGATGTTGTATAATATTTGAATGGATTTCCAGTGAGCAGTTTAGTTGTGTCTTCAAGAGCAGTCTAGAGTGCATTGTAGAAGTCTAATTGGGAAGATGGCTCCAAGCACTCTGAACCACTAAGTCTATCTGGGCCTCCAGTGACAAAGATAGATTCAGAATACTTCCAGACACCTGCTTCTTCAGGGGGACCTGCTTCTTCAGGGGGAGTGCAACCCTGTAGGGCAGTAACATACCCGATTCCTGGACTCAAGAACCACCCGTTCACAGACCCTCTGTCTTATTGGGATTCAGCCTCAGTTTATTCACCCTCATCCATTACAGCATCCAGGCACTGCTCCAGTATCTCCTCATCTCCCATTGTATTCATTGACAAGGGGAAGTAGAGCTGAGTGTCATCAGCATACTGATGGAACCCAACTGCAAAACTCTGTTGACTTCTCCCAGTGGCCTCATATAGATGCTGAACAGCATGGGAGACAAGATTGAATCCAATGGCACCCCACAGCACAGCAGCCATCAGCCTGAGCAGGAGTCCCCCAATCCCACTCTCTGGAACTGACTTTGTAGATAGGAGTTGCACCAATAAAATAGTACCTCCTACTCCCATCTGCCAGAGTCGGTCCAGTAAGATACCATGATCAATGCACAAATAAACTAGAGCCTGAATTTCTAAAGTTAGGGAGAAGCACCCACTAAGAGAAATTTCACTTCTCTTTGTTTAGGGTACAAGCCGGGTAAGCACCCCAAAACAACAGTGGAAGAGAATTCTCTTGTCCTGCAAGGATACATTTCGAGTACAGCTTGGAAGATTACTTGTGTATTCTTTGTCTCCAAAACGCTGTTTACAAGAAAGAAAGCAAACTCTGGAGATCTTAACTGAAATTAATCAGCAAGAAATTTTGAGAGATTGTCTAAGTCCAACTTTGCAAGTAAGGTTACTGCACTTCTTAAATTCCAAAAGTGAAATCATTATATAGTGTAATGTGCCTTCAAATCATTTTCAACTTATGGCAATCCTAAGACAGTGAATTGATGGTGTAGTTCTGCCCCCTTTTTGTCATGTGGGCAGTTTTGTGTAATAGCGTTTAAATTTGTTAAGGCAAGCCCAGTGAAATTTTTCATACTTTTTAGAACAATAGACCATGAAGCCATATCAGTTCTTCCAATTTTTTAATATCAAAATGGTTTGTCATGTTACACAATGAGCTGCTTGCTCTTTGAGACAAAGAGTGCATGAAACCAGCTTTATATACCTGTATAAATTAGATGTGTATGAATTATCACATAGTCTTAAAACTTAAAATTTCTAATTTTTTTCCAGCATGGGCCCAAGTTGTCTCTGTACTTATTTGAGTTAATTCATAATCACAAGGATGAATTAACCAACGAAGAGCAATTGTCAGTGGGAGTATTTATGAATGCATTAAAACTCTGTGGTTACAAATATATTCCTTTCAATGCGCCACCAAAACCAGACCTCATAAAAGCTATGAAAGAGGTGTGTACATTTATAGCATCTGTGACTGACATCTGTGATTGACATCTGTGATCCATATGTCTATGTGCCTTCAAGTTTAGGATATGTTTATACATAATGGAAATACATAATATGTAATAGAAAAGAGCAATGTCATAATGATAATTTGTAGCATCTTAATTTCTTAAGATGTTTGTAGCATGCTTGTGAGGAAATGAAAAGTGGAGAAGGATATAAAATTCTTTAAAATGAATCTTTAACAAAGTCAGTAAATATGAAAATACTGGAAAGTGGCTGAAAAGTTACACCACTGAATTATTTTTTTAAAATAAACTGTTGTCAGGACCAAAAGAAATATGAGGCAGAAGAAGATGTAAACAAAGCTGCTTGGGAGAAAACAATGGCTAATAACCGGCAAACGTAAGTTATTTCTATTTTTTGCTGATCACAAAATTCAGTGTTGCAAAAATATGAAGCTGTCAAAAGCATCACTAATCTATTCCCTTCTCAGATCCCTGATAATGCATAGCAATGAAATGCACATATGACATGATTCGCTGTGTGTTTTCCTACATCCATCTCTGCATCAGTTGAAGGTGTGGAACAGAGAACAGTTAATTATGAAATGTAATGGATTTAATTATTAGGCATTCAGGGGGCAAATGGGATGGATCCACTACAAGGTTGCACTTTAGAGCACCTGTGTTTTTGGCAACAACTGTTTTTGCCCCTGGGTTCCATTACAGTGGTGTTGGTGCTTGCATACAACTTTACAGGGACCAACAAGGATTTTTCAAACTAAACTTGTTTTATTACTCTGTACTGTGTCCCAGGCTCTGAAACACAATATAGTTGGCTTAGATATATAAATACTATGTTGACATCTTGTCTCACAGTGTTTTAATTTAACAATTTGTCTTATAGAAGTGAAAAACAGTTCCACCATCCTCTCTCCTGGCTCCTGAGTGTTTCCACAGTCTCGAGGACGGTGCCTCTGTTTTTCTATCTCTATCCCCACAAGCCAAGTTGAAACCAATTCCTGAGGGTCCTGAAACCTTTAGGAGAAATCTGGTGGTTAACATAGACTGGAAATGGGAGACATTAAAACCTTGGTTCTTGTGCAGCCCTTCTAAATAGTTCTTGTTGCTAATACTATTTCCAGCTTTATTATTTTGTCCTTAGCTAGCCAGGAGAATTACTTTTTTAAAATTATATCCTTGTTCAGTCTCTTTCAGCGCCTGGATGCAAAATCAAAGGACATTTCTAAAATAGCTGGTGATATCACCCAGGCTGTCTCTCTGTCCCAGGGAATGGAAAGAAAGAAGGTGATTCAGCACATCAGAGGAATGTATAAAACAGACTTAAGTGCCAGCAGGCACTGGCAGGAGCTTATTCAGCAGCTTACACATGATAGGTAGGCAACTTCACAGTGATGATCTACACTTCAAAGCATGAGTGGTGATTGCTGCTGTTTCAAAAAGAAAAAGGAAAAACAGTCTTGAATTATATGTTTGTTTAATAAGCACTTAATGTAGTTTTAAACTAGGCATATAAAGTGTCTTAGAGCCTTATCGCATATACAAGTAAAGTGGAATTACAATAGAATATTAACATTCATGGAAAGGGTTTAGTGCATGAGGTCATTGTTGCTCTGTTCTTCTCCCATTCTCATTTAAAATGCACTTCTTTCTAATATCACAAAAAAATCCGTTAATGACCCCCTTTCTTGCCTCTGTTGCAAAAGTTCAGTAGCAGTTGTACGAGGATTTGGAGTGACCAGGACTGGTCAGTGGATGAGGAAATGCCAGTTAACCTCCAATTATCAGGGGAGAAACGAAGAGGTGGCAGATTCAGTTTGGTCTGCCAGTGGGAGCTCTCTCCCCCAACACTGCTTCCACCATGGAAGGACTGCAATGCAAAATGCCTTCCTTTCCTATCCCATACCCTCCAATAGTTCACAGATGATAGCCAGGACACATACAATCAAGAAAAATCAAAGTGTGGTCAAGATGGCAAATGTTAGGAATGAGGAAGAGCACACAAACAGGAGAGACTGCAGCTGCTTTCTAAACTTCTTTTTCCTTCATAGAAAAATAACCACTTCCCCTCTGCCACCTCCAACTGGGCTTGTCAGAGAAGCCAGTTTGGTCACTGCCCCCTGTGCTCCTACTTTTCCAGCCCAGTTTGTTAGAATGCTGTATAGTGTTATACAGCACCCTCAGGTGCAATAGTGAGGAGAGCAGTTCAAATTGCATAGTGCTGTTTAAAAAAAAAAAATCACTATTTTAACACTAGAAAGGACTTGTGCAACCAGGCTGCCAATCACTGTCACTTTATTTGTATAATACTTTTACATCTTCACTGTTTGGAAAGAGTTTACAAGTACTGTAAATTTTCTTCAGAGAAGCAAAGTGGTACAAATGTTGATGGTGGATTGAATTTTTCTTGCTATGTCTTCAAAAATCAGGATCAGTTAAAGTCTGTGAGATATGAAATAAAAACTACATGTGTCAATACTGCTCTTTCCAGTTTAATGAAAGTCACTGAAAGTCAGATCATGCTGATTTGCTAGTGCTTCAAAATTATTACCATCTCCAGCTTTAAATCTCTTGAGAAGGGATTATGTTTTTCTTATCTATTTGTAGCATAACTGTACATTATGAATGTGTGATAATATTTTAAGGCTCTTTAGTACAGAGCTGTTGAATCGTGAAGTAACATCAGAAATATCTGGATGTTTTGCATGTTGTAGCACTATCTTCAACCAGCAGTGAAGTTGTATCTAATCATTTGTCAAATTCTTCTGCTTTCAGAGCGCTCTGGTATGAACCTGCTTCCTATCCTACATCTTGGCAACTAGATCCAACAGAAGGTCCTAACAGAGAGAGGCGCCGTTTGCAGAGATGCTACTTAACTATTCCAAATAAGTACCTTCTTAAAGACAGACAAAAATCAGAAGGTAACTTTTACTGTCTTTTGTGGTTTTAGTTATTTTCTCTGAAAATAATAATGCATTAATGTTTTTGTATTGGTTTGTACCTTAACAGAAGTGATTAAACCCCCTCTGGCTTACCTCTCTGAAGACAAAACACATTCATCTCACTCATCTACTGTAAAAGATAAAGCTGCCAGTGAGCATATAAGGTTAGTATGAATGAGTGATAAAGAGCTTAAATATAAGTGGACTTTGGGGCACTTCCATGGGGGGGGGGGGAATGGAAAATGAGTGAAAGTGAGAAAGCAACTATATTTAAAGACAAATTAACATACTGTAATATTGAAAGTATGTACTTGCTTGATTCTATGCAACTAAGAATAATTTCCAAGTGACTGGGGAAAATTTCTTCTCTTCATCTCCCCCCCCCCCCCGACCAGTAACTTTTTGGAATTTTATGCCAGACAAACCTAATTGACAATAGTATATAACTCTTAAAGATCTGGCTTACTGCTAGTTAAAACTGCTGTGAATGGTCTTTCACTTTCTAATATACCTTCTAGCAGTGTGTAGAAATGTCCGGTGGTGTTTTCCATGTTTCATGGCCTTTTGGCCCCTCTGCTTAGTATGTTTTTGTTTCATTCCATGTTTGTGTATCTCTGTGATCTGCCCTCAGAAGAACTGAATAATTGACTCCCCATCCCATAGAAAGATAAGGAGGCCAATGGGGGCAGTGCAGAGGGGCACAGCAGCTTTCTGGGCCGAAAGAGCCTGAGAGTTTGTTAGTGCCATGTCTGCTCAAGGGAGAAGCAAACTAATCAAGCCTCCCACCCCATTCCAGTCCCTACCTAGACTCATTTTTCTTCTTTTCCGTTCTTCTTCAATAACTCTGCAGCCCTAGCTCAACTGTCCATCATTATTTAGTTATTTATTACTTATTTATTAATCTTAATTATTAATCTGCTGAGTTTTGCTGTCCAACAAGAGCCATATGGTGCATTTCCTCAAATCCTAATCCTTATTTGCCTTAGGCCTTCTTCTTTTACCAAATTTGCCATAGGGAAAACCATCCACACTAAGGAATTCTGATACTCTAAAAATAATTAACTTTAGTGTTAATAAGGAAATCTGATGAGTTAAATAAACCATGCTAGTAGAAAACACTGATGAGTTAATAACTTAATAATGTGACTTGTTTCCAAGCTTTATTTTTGAGTACTGCCAATGAAACAGGTGTGACTTCCTTGGTAATCTCTTCTGAACTTCTCCTAAAGTGTAATGTTTCAATCAAAATCTGTATTAAAATTGTGACAATTTCTGGTTCATAACAGAGATAAAATGTATCTAATTCACATTTCCCAGGTTATTATCCCATGTCTGTAAAGTTAAGCTAAAAAGATTGATGAATCTTAATATGATATTTTAATGTATAATGATTGACTCTTAATGGCATATTTGATGTGTTAACATATTTTGAAAAAAGTAGTTCCAAATATGTGTTAGATAGCTGTAAAAACTAGTTCTCTGTAACATTACAGAGTTAATCGAAGATGCATCAGTGTGGCACCATCTAGAGAGACTACTGGGGAATTGCTACTAGGTAAGAAAGTTATTTTCCCTAGCCTGGCAAAGTGGAGTTCTTACATAAGAGTGATTTTTTGTGTGTGAACAGCATCTTCTAATGCCTTGGGAAATACTGAAAAATAAATTTGCAGACAAAACCCTTCAAGACGAAATGGGATGCATCTGGGTCACTTTGATCCAGAACCTGATTGGTGATCACCACATGTTTGTTATTGAGGAAGAATTAACTAGATACATAAATTATTGGTTAGAATAATGTCCTTATTATTTGGATATGGCATTAAGTTTATGATTGCATCTAATAATGTGTCTAGTTTCTTCTAAATAACCACCATGTGATGGAAGGTGATGTGATGGACCTTGGCTGCAGTACTCCAGATACATTCCGTGGTAACAATCTTTCTTCCTGGTGAGGTGCCCATAATATTGATGTGAATAGTAGATTCCCTTGCAGGCCTAATAGCTGGTTAGATGAAATTTTTATTGGGATTTGGACAGAATGTTAGCCCTACACTGCGGTCCTACACTGTGATCCTATCTAGTTTTAGCCTTTAGTTTAGCAACTGTATTTATTTGTACAAGCTAATAAATATTTTTGTCTAGATGTCTGACTCTGAAGCTTCAAGTGGGTCAGTGTGGGTCATAATTGTTAAAGAGAGAATAAAGCAAGAACTGTTTAGATGTGGCCTGTCTTTGCAATTTAGGTATTTGCATCTTCTGCCTCCTTCACTCCTTTCTTTTGTCGTACTGAGACTTGTCCCCAAGTCTTTCTTTTATTCTCCTTTTGTCCATGACTCTTTACTGATGAGCTGCTGTTACTGAAAACCAAATCAACTGAGATTAATCCTCCATCCAAGCATTGAAGGACAGAGCAAATTATCAACTATCCTATTAAGTTTTTGAAAAGGGCAGAATGCTGTTTGCTTGGCTAATTATTCCAACAACTGAGGATGGTACTGGTCCCAGCAGCAGCTGTTCAAAAAGAGAGGTCTGGTGGGAAGTAACCCAAGTAGCCAACTGAACTGATAAAAAAGGGGAAAGCAAAGGAACAAGATGGTACAGGAGATTTTAAAGAATGGACCTTTTCTACTATAATTTACTTTTCACAGTTTCTGCACCTGGTGCATCTGATATAGTTGTACTGTTGTTACAGCTGCTGGGACATTTTCTGTCATACATTATACTTCCTTGCTATTTCCAGTGACATTTCTAGGATGGTCTCACTATTTCCTGCTTTTCTCACTATAGTTTTATTATCTAGTGGCTGCCTGTAAATATTATCAACTCAGATTTTAGAGGCCAAGCAATAACTGGTTTAAGAGATTTTGAAAGTTGCACCATACATTTAGTGTAATAAAGACACTTTAGCTGTATTTTAAAAGTGTTCAGTTGTTAAAAATCTAATCTCAAAATATTTTCAAGTCACTTTTTTAACAGTAGCTTACTTCTTGTTTAAATACTTTCTTTGGTAAGTTTATATTATACCAAACAAGCTTTGAAAAACTGCACACCATATATTTCTAAATATTCTTCTTCATTATGCAGGGAAATGTGGAATGTACTTTGTGGAAGACAATGCTTCTGATACTGTAGAAAGCCCAGTAAGTGAAAGTTGTGAATTGATTTTCAGTAGAATCCCAGTAGTAACATGTATTAAGAGTGCTAAGAAGTCAGACCCATGTGTAATGTGAGTAACTGTGTTAGGAAAATTAACTTTTGTTTGTAAATATTTCAGAAATAGGCCTCCCCAGGGTATCTGTAAAATTATATATATTCAAAATGCTTATGTACTGAAGGTATTTCTACCAAAAATGATGCCCAAGTCAGCAACAATAGTTAATTAGTATTCAAATTACAAACAGTATTTATAACACATAAGTAAAAAAGAAATAACACATAACCAGTTAAGAATCTCTCCTACAGCAGTTGGAAGTTTAAGAACTATTAGCATATCAAAGAAATCATTATAAATCATATCATTTGAAAGCTAATAACTATTATATGCTATATTTTATACAGAGTTTTCATGGAGAAACTGAGCCAGCATCATTTTCATGGACATTTGAAGAAATTAAAGAAGTCCACAAGCGTTGGTGGCAACTAAGAGACAATGCTGTAGAAATATTTTTAACCAATGGCAGAACTTTGCTGTTAGCTTTTGACAACACAAAGGTAATCATTTTACAATTTGGGTCAGAGGTTTTCCTACATTTCTTTAAAAACATCTATGGAAGAATCCAAAATGGAACTAAGGAAGAGCACACAGATACACTCATTCAGGCCCAAATGGCTTTGTGCTGTTCAAACCAGAAAAACAGATTAATATTTCATTGTTTTAATTATATTTTAATGAACAGGAAAGTATTTATAACTAAGGTTTTTTTTTCTTCATTTTCATCTGGTATCGAGTCAAATGTGCTAGTGTCTGTTGCTAGAATCAATTTTGATTTTTGGTAAGAGCACATTTTAGATTAATCCTGTTTAAAAGGTTTATTGGGAAGGTAACTGGAATTTAACAAAAATGATATTCAATTTCATTTTAATTAGTGGTGGTTGCTATATCCAGTTCTCAAAAGTCATGGCATGGTTAGCCAATTATGAAAGGAGCAATACATACAAACTTTGATATAATAATGGAGGTGAACAGAGAGCGCATGCGTTTAAATGATCCTGCATGTGAATTGGATGACTCTCTGTTTTGGCAGTCTTGAGAGTACTGCAGCAGTTTAACTTGTGGTGCTGATCAAAACATTTATTCATTAAAATGTTAGATGATTTTTCTCCAAAAAGGTCAAAGAAGTGCAATCGACTAATTAACATTCAACAGCATTACATTATTAAACAAAACAAAAATGGAATGCATTATAACAGGGGTAGGCAACCTTTCCCCTTTAAGGGCCGAGGGACTTTCAGCTCCCAGAATCCCAGGAGCTATTGGCCAACATGGGACTATTGGCCAACATGGCTGAGGCTTCTGGGAGCTGAAGTCCCTCGGCCCTTAAAGGGGAAAGGTTGCCTACCCCTGCATTATAAATTCAATTTCATTCAGTGGATTGACTAAACAAAAAGATTTCATAATCCATTTATTTATTTATTTATTTATTTATTTATTTTTATATCCCGCCTTTTGCCGTGGCAATCAAGGCGGCTTACATATAAAATTAAATTTAAATAAAACATGCCCAAAATAAACAATACTAAACAATACTAATAAATAACAGTTAACCCCCTAAGGGAACCCCATCTTTCCTCTTGAATAAATTATCTGGGGCATTACTGCAAACCTTAATTACTGAACCTGCCCCATAATTTGCAGTGGGGATATTCCATAAAATAGCATGAAAAGTTTCTCTGTGTATGTGCTCTTTCTTAGGAATGATTATCTGTTTTAAGTTTGGATGATTGCCTAAACCAGAGGTAGGCAGCCTTTCCCCTTTAAGGGCCGAGGGACTTCAGCTCCCAGAATCTCAGGAGCTATTGGCCAACATGGGACTATTGGCCAACATGGCTGAGGTTTCTGGGAGCTGAAGTCCCTCGGCCCTTAAAGGGGAAAGGTTGCCTACCCCTGGCCTGAACAGTGTTGAAACTAGTGCTACTAAAATTTTAAGGATGCATGCAGCTAAAGTACTGAAATAAGGACAGCTGAAAATATATGTGGTTAAAAAGGCAAAATCCTTTTTTGTTTTGGTAAAAGCTTGATACTTTTATTCTTTTTAGGTGCGTGATGATGTGTACCACAACATCTTAACAAACAACCTTCCTAATCTCCTGGAGTATGGAAACATTACTGCATTAACACACCTGTGGTACACTGGACAGATCACTAATTTTGAGTACCTCACTCATTTAAATAAACATGCAGGTCGTTCTTTCAATGATCTCATGCAGTATCCAGTATTTCCCTTTATACTTTCCGACTATACTAGTGAGACCCTGGACCTAAATGATCCTTCTGTTTATAGGTAATAGTAAATGTTTCAAGCTCATTCTTTCAGTGTGATTTACTGATGAAATTATGGTTTGCTGTCAAATTCATGGGGGAAATTTTTAGTTGTCATTTTTTTATTATTATAGTAAGTAACAGTAGTTAATGGAATTGACAACATGCTAATATATTTTTTTAATTTCAGAAACCTGGTCAAACCAATAGCTGTTCAATCAAAAGAAAAGGAAGACCGTTATGTGGACACTTACAAGGTGCTAAAATACTTATCCTGTCCATGTTTTAAATAAAATTCAAAATATTTGTATATACTCATGTAGAAGTCTAGAAATTTAGGTCAAAGAATTGACCCAAAAAACCTGAGTCAACTTATCCTCAGGTTAATGTAAGTACTGTATCTTAACTCTTATTTAAAAGAAGGAACCATCTCCAGGTGAAAAGGGTATAATCTGTCTTGGAAGCACTAACACACACACACACCACTCTCTCATCCATCCAGCCTTAAGAATAAACACAAAGAGTTATGTCTGCTGAAATTTTGTAACTTCTTTGACATTGTTTTGCTTTGCTTCATCCTTTAGATCAGGAGTAGGCAACCTTTCCCCTTTAAGGGCCAAGGGACTTCAGCTCCCAGAATCCCAGGAGCTACTGGCCAACATGGGACTATTGGGCAACATGGCTGAGGCTTCTGGAAGCTGAAGTCCCTCAGCCCTTAAAGGGGAAAGGTTGCCTACACCTGCTTTAGATCCTTTGTTATATGCCCCTAAATTTTACCCTCGACTTATCCACGAGTCATATCAAAATCCATAATTTTGCCCCCCAAAACGTGACCTCAATTTATACACAAGGTTGACTTATAGTCGAGTACATACAGTACCTCATCTGTGTTAAAAGTACGTTTCATGAGATTATTGCTATATGCTTTTTAAAATATTGCTTTAAAAATATTGCAAAGTAGTAGTTTCCCCTTCCCAGTAAGTAGGATTCATTTAGTAAGGCAAGGTGGGAATCATTCAGACTGCATGAAGCTACCAAGCTCTGGGAGTTTTTTTACCTCTAAAAAGTCCGCTCCCCCAATTCAGAGGATCACAAAATAAGAATTGCTGATCCTGGACACTTCCACAAGCAGTAATTCTCTTCTAGAGCAGGATGTGCCCCACCTTTTGTTTTAGCAGAAAATCTGGCACAGTACCAAATAATTAAGGAGTTGAATTTTCATGTTTACAGATTAAAACATATCAACAAAAATTGTCATAAAGTAAAATGATATAACTTTCTAGTGTATGCTTCTTTGTTGATATTGTGCAGAAGACAATAAACCAAATTTAGCTCCAAACCTCTTTTGATAGCCCCACTGAGCAGTCCAAAGCCCCCAGACCCACCACATTTTTAAAGCAAATTGATAAAAATGTTATCTATAAAACACAACAAAATACTCTCTGGAGTATTATGCCATGGGTCCCTTGGCTGGAATTAACATAGGATATAAATGAAATGAAATGAATTAATACAGGAAAAGAGACTCCACCTAAACATTAAGAGGAATTTCCTGACAGAACAGTTTGACAATGGAACATGCTTCCTCAGAGGTTGGTGGAGTCTCCTTCCTTGGAAGTCTTTAAACAGAGGCTGGATGCCCATCTGTCTGAGATACTTTGATTGTGAGTTCCTGCATGGTAGGGGATTGGACTGGATGGCCCTTGGGGTCTCTTCCAACTCTGTGATTCTGGAATGAATGATACTATTAATATTATGTCTTCCAAAACCTAACTTACTCCAAATTGGTAAGCACAGTTGAAGAAATAGGAAGTGAAGAATGGATGTGACTTTTTGGTCAGCACAGGGGCAGCAATTGGAAATATGGAAATACTACATTTGAGTGAACAGTTCTCTTGACTTTCTCACAACTGTTGGGGGAACAGAGGTGTATTCCCAATCTTACCCCAGGTATAATCTAGGTGGCAGTGTCATCTGAACTAACTTTACAGGATGTTGGTTGACATTACTTGCCAAACTTATTTCAGTCCAGACAAAACAGATTCTGTTAGTGGGAAGTGACATCCAGCTGTTTCTGAATGGGATCATATACAAATGGTCAGGTTGAGTGACCATTTCAGATCTGGCCCTGTCCTCAGAGACTCCTTGGTATCATAAATGTGCCTTGTAACTATAGCTAGCGCGCCAGCTGTAAGACTTACTTAAAGAAAACCTTGCTACTGTTGTCTATGAATGTCTATAGTAATGCATTGTGTAACAGGCTAAGTTTAAAGAATACTCAGACTTCAGTTACTACAAAACAGAACAACTTTACTAAAGTATTAACTGAAGGAGGGAACAATAGCTTCCAGTCTGCTTCTGAGTCTTTGTCCCCCCTCCCCCAACTAGTTTTTAACATTTTTTTCAGCCCTATACATCTTGGGGCCTGGTTATTTGCTGGACAGTCTGCACGAGTTTTACACAATAACTAGGATCTTTTCTTTAGAGGTTCTTCTCTGAGTTCTTTGCCTTCAGAAGTGAAGCATGCAATGGCTGAGGAGAGATCCACCTCTCTTATGGTTCCCCACTTATGGAATGCTGTTTGCACAGTGTGTTGACTGCCAACAAGTCTGTAGTCCTATTGGTGTCATGTGAAGCCTTTTTTATTTGATCAAGTCTTTTAAGATCATCACATTTTTTATCATGGAATATCCATTTATACTTCATTTTATATGTTACGGTATTTTAATATTTATAATGCTGGCTTGTTAGCTTTTCTTTTTAAAACTATTGGTTCAAATGAATTTTAATTTTAAAGGAGCTTACAAAGAAGAGCATTAAATGCTTAAAACAAATATATTAGTGCAGATAAGCATTGTCAATTGATAATTAGGACTGCTTTCTTGGACAGAAATTTACCTTTGTTCTTTGGGTCCTTTTTGTGTAGTATCTAGAAGAAGAGTACCGTAAAGGAGCTAGAGAAGATGACCCAATGCCACCCGTACAGCCTTATCACTATGGATCTCATTATTCCAATAGCGGAACAGTACTTCATTTCCTGGTTAGAATGCCTCCTTTTACAAAGATGTTTTTAGCTTATCAAGGTAAAATTGCTCTAAGTTTTCATGATAGAATTTTGTATTGATCATTTTTCTATAGAAGCTGTTTGGTATTCATTGCTATTTTGTCAGTTCTGTGGATACTGAGTTATGATGTATCTATCGGTAGCCCTGTTAGCCATGTAGCAAAGTACAATAACATTCAAAATCCACAAAACAGTGATACCTTTTATGTTGTTGGAAGACACAAATGAGATGTCTTATGAATTTGGCTGGTACATGAGGAACATATTGATAGTATTGTACTGACTGGGTCTTTATATTCATTATTATGTGAGCTGCTGTGAGATTTATATTATACAGAAAGAATTTGTATGAATAAATTTATTGATGATGATGATGATGATCTAGCTACAAAATACGGAGCACTAGGGAGTGATTTTAAAATGAGCATAGAATAATTCTTAGAAACTAATGAATAATTGGCCTGCTGAAATGTGCCATATCCTGTAACATGTGTGCATGCCATACATGTACAGTCATATGCAGGAACACATGATGAGGTAAAATTAATCTTTCTACCACTACGAGGTTCTCTAAATGTATAGTTAGAATGACATGTTACTTTCTGCAATGTAACCAGCTTAATATGGCTTCATTTACAGATCAGAGTTTTGATATTCCAGACAGAACCTTCCACTCCACTAATACAACTTGGCGCCTCTCATCATATGAATCCATGACTGATGTAAAAGAGCTTATTCCAGAATTTTTCTATCTACCAGAGTTTTTAGTTAACAGAGAAGGTATGTTGAGAGAATATCAGCCAATATCAGCTTTAAAATATAATTGGCTAAGATCTTGTTCAGTTCCATCAGAGCAGAATCTCCTACAGATTGCCCAATTTATGCCTTCCAGGAGAAGGTGGCTGTATCCATAGCAGCCTTCCTCTTCAGTGTCTGGCTCTGAAGGGTCCTTAGAACAAGCCACTATGGGAGGGAGACTTTGCATTATTAACAGTCATTTTTCCAAGCCATCTCCCATAGTGAATCAGAGGAATTGAAAAGTCAGGCAGTTCTGGGTAGAACCAGCTTCTTTGGGGAGAATTATATTAGGTGGTCATTGTGCAAGCTTCTGCTTATCCCACACTTTCCACCAATTGTGAAGGCTTCTGCTTATCCCCACCCCTCTGCCACCAGTGTGAGAATCTCCTCCTGTGGCATCAAATATGAGGACATTCTAGATGCACTCATAGTTCCTGTGGGAGAGTTTAATCACTTAACCTGCCCACTAGACACAATCAACCTTAAATAATTGCTACCACCACAGACACTGTTTGTCTGAACTCAAGCTTTTCAATAGCCCTTGTGTAGTGTCAGAGCAACAAATATATAATACTAAAATGATTTATTAAACCAAAGTTTAATAACTGACTGACCCTAACTGACTCCAACTGACCCTAACTGATTCCAACTAACTCCAGCTCACACATCCCTCTCAACTTTAACACTCATACCTCTCCCTTCTTCCCTCTAAGTCAGGGGTAGGCAATCTTTCCCCTTTAAGGGCCGAGGGACTTCAGCTCCCAGAATCCCAGGAGCTATTGGCCAACATGGGACTATTGGTAAACATGGCTGAGGCTTCTGGGAGCTGAAGTCCCTCGGCCCTTAAAGGGGAAAGGTTGCCTACCCCTGCTCTAAGTAATTGACCTGAATATTACTAATCTCTATCTCTGACCCTGACCAACTCTCCTAACATCTCTAATTCATATCCCCGATTAATTCCTAATATTGAGAGGCTGAACTGACACTCTGGTTAACGGACTTCTAGCCTTTTTAATATGAATGCACTCACATCTTTAATTCATATCCCTAACTAATTCCTCACATGGACAGCCTAAACCAGGGGTAGGCAACCTGTCCCCTTTAAGGGCCGAGTGACTTCAGCTCCCAGAAGCCTCAGCCATGTTGGCCAATAGTCTCATGTTGGCCAATAGCTCCTGGGATTCTGGGAGCTGAAGTCCCTCAGCCCTTAAAGGGGAAAGGTTGCCTACCCCTAGCCTAAACTCTCACTCTGACTGACATCCACCTACTCTTTTTAACATCCTTTCACTTAGCCAATCACCAGTCACTCCCAATATTCCATACTCGAACCCCCTTCTAACAGTTCCTTACCTTTTACAAATACTATATATGACATCCACAGCCATAATTTACCTTAAGTGCTCTAGTAAATACACTCGGCCCTCCACATTCATGGCTTTGATACTCACGGCTGCTGTGCACGTGCACTCCTCCTCCTCCTTCCTCCTGAGCTTTCCCCTTGGGGGAAAAAGCCCAGGACAGAGAATCCAGGAAGGGTGCATGCGCCAAACCCGCCCCTTTTCCGGTTGGATCACTGCCTTCCCCAGATTCACCGATCTGCCCAGGAAAGGGGAGGGGATAAATCCATCCCTCCAAGTCCCTTTCCCAGGTGGATAGGTGCCTGCCTTGCCCAGGCAGCCATCTGCCTGGGAAAGGGGAGGGGGTGAATCCATCCCTCCAAGCCTCTTTCCTTGGCAGATGGGAGGGATGAATCTATCCCCCCCCTCAGCCCCTTTCCCAGGTGGATGGGTTCCTGGGCAAGGCAGGCACCCATCCATCCGGGAAAGGGGCGAGGAGCCAGTGAAATGGACTGGAGGGCAGGGGGGAAACAGGAGTGCACACACCTGCTCTTCTTCCCCTGCCCACCAGTCCCTTTAACTGGCTTCCGGGCAGGAGTGGGAGTTATTTGTGATTTTTTGTGAGGGTCTTGCGCCCATAACCCCCACCAATGTGGAGGGCCAAGTGTACACAACATTTTTTATAAAAGTCCATAATATTATAGTCACTGCTTTGGTGGTAGTGTGTGACCTCAGCAGTTCACCAGGGCCATACACCACCTTTTGTTTCCATTGTCACTTTTCTGCTTATATAGAGAAATTTTGTATATCTCCTTATATGAAAGATGAAATTGTTACATAATTAGTTTTTGTGGGTTTTTCGGGCTATGTGGCCATGTTCTAGAAGAGTTTCTTTCTGACGTTTCGTTATTATGTTATATTATGTTACATAATTGTCCATTGTACAAGCAGTTTGATACTGTAGAATCCTGGCCCTAACATTTTTTCAGTCTGGTCTGCAGGTAAAATGAATGAAACCATTCAAGAGCAAATTCATGTTCTTCTGAAACAAGAATGGCAGGAGAGGATGTGAACAATCACCAGGGGTGGGATGTTGATCACAAAACTGCTTGAATTGCCATCTTTACAGAGACAATTATCTTATAATTGTAGAGTAAATACTTAGGAAAAGATTATTGGTATCAACACTTTAATTTCATCTGAAATTCTATGCTATTAGATCAGTGAGTTTAAGATTCTAAGCAAGCATTTGCACCTTCACTTAATTGTGATGCCATGGATTGTGTGTGAATGGTGACATTTGGGCCCAGTTAACCATCAATATGAGTTATGACGTAGAAAGCAATATACCTTGGAGCCCATCACAGGAGAAATATGGGGTACAAATCCAATAATTTAAATAAATAAATATGTTTGAGATATTGGCTCCCAAAATGAAAGGGGACATTCTCTGATAGACATTTGAAAGAACCTTTCTCATGGGAAGACCATTTGTTTAAAATCCAGTGCATGCCTCCCTTTGTTTAGTCAGCCCAGTTAAGCATGTTCAGGATTGCAGCATTGCTGGCTTTTGCATCATGCCTTTCTCCCAATACTTAAACACAAGGCAGCTTATACTCCAGATACAGATAAACACCTGAGAAATTATATGATATTAAAATACATATAAATATATTATCTTATTGAAACAATTACTGAATTAAATGGTTTTTTTAAAGATTTAAAATCACTTGGGGGGTTTACAGGATAAAAAAGCTCTTTCCTTAGCAGCCAGTTACCAAAAGACAGCCTAAATAAAAGGGTGTTTGCTTGCCAGTAAAACTAGAAACTGGGAGGCAACCTGCCTTTCACTGGGAGTCCTACAACCTGGAGCGGTCACTGAGTCACTGATAAAACTTTCACTTGTGCCTCCACCAAATGTGCCTGCAAAAATGGTGATACTGGGAGGAAGGCTGTCCCTGAAAGTTTTAAAATGTTAACTGGTTCATATGGGGAGATGCAGTCTTTCAGCTACCTCAAGGCATAGAGGCCTATATGTGTACATTTGCTTCCATCATCATCACCTGAATTTTTATAATTTTATCTTAATTTAGAAATAATGACAAACAAGAAAAAAATCAATAAAAAAGGAAGTTGTTGCATTTTGATTTTTATAAAAAGTGGTGTCCCATTATTCTCTAATACTGTATGTAGAGTATACTCCACCAAAAGCATCTGAGGAAGTAGACTGAAGTCATATGAAAGCTCATGCTGTCAACTTCTTTCTTTCAGTTAGTCTCAAAGGTGGTACAAGATCTCTCTACATACTGATTCTACAGACTAACATGGCTGTATCTCTAATACTGTGTCATGCCTGAGTTAAATATATTTCCCCACTCTTATTGAAATACACTGTAATTTTACCTACCTCTTAAAGATCAAGACTGTCTATAGGAACTGTTTTCACCTGACCCCTAGTTTTATGAATTTGTTGAAAATAGGCATAATTTCTAGTATTAGGGCCATCACTAGTACAAATTCAAGAGCTATGGCCAGTGATTCTAATACATCAGTGTTAATATAGTTCCTGATTTGGACACAACAGCAAACTGCATTTTAAATATCTCCTGGTAGCCACAATATAAGTGAAGTAAATTCATGCTCCTAGAATCTCTGTGCATGATCACTAAACTGTGGTTTAGTGGCATGTATGATCTGGGCCACTGATTTAGCCAGTGGCATTAGCCCTGAGTTCTGCAGTGTTAACCTTGACAGCATCTGAGGTTCTCTTTTTGAGCTACTGAAAACTTTCATTGGTTAAGACCCAGAAAGCTCTGTTGAGGCTGAACTCAGTGGATAAAATTTCTTTTCTTAACATTTCATCCAATTGTGAGGGGTGTCTAGGAATGTAAATTCTATGATAATTATTGTATTGATATATCTGAATAGGATGTTAGAAATGTAAGTTAAACATTGGGGAGTAAAGGAGACAAAGGAAATACTTTGTGGCTGAACAGTGCTTATTTGTGTGTATATTGCCTGTCAACTTATGGAAACCCCATGAATTTCCTAGGGTTTTCTTAGGCAAGGAATACTCAGATGTGGTTTTGCCAGTTGAGTCCTCTGAAATATAGCCTACAGCACCTGGTGTTCATTGGTGGTACTAACCAGGGCTGCCATGCTTAGCTTCCAAGATCAGACAGGATCCATTGCCTTTAGGATATTTAGGGCCAGTTTAGGGCATATCATAAATAATGTCAACAACAAAAATCAAACAGCTTGAAAAATCTATAAATGAGATAATTTTGATCTGGTGCCTTTAAGGTCTTTAGGCATTTACACGCATATAAATGTAATAATAAAATATCTAACATGCTTTAATACTAATATTGAAATATGTATTGTATTGACTATGCACACATAAACCAGCTAGTATAAACTGCTGCTTATTTTTATAGGATTTGATTTTGGAGTACGTCAGAATGGTGAACGAGTAAATCATGTGAACCTCCCACCATGGGCTCGAAATGATCCTCGACTTTTTATTCTGATCCACCGTCAAGCTTTAGAGTCTGATCATGTTTCCCAGACAATCTGTCACTGGATTGATTTAGTATTTGGATATAAACAAAAGGGGAAGGCTTCAGTTCAAGCTATCAATGTCTTTCACCCTGCTGTAAGTATTATTTTTTTCATAAATTATTTGCCTTGTTCCTGGTAGAAACTGTTTTGAGGAAAGTGTTATTGTATAGCTAGGAGTTGAGGGGCCACAGTTTCCCACCCCTGTACTAAAGAAAATATGGAATAGATAGCAATCTGCACTGGTTCTCTTTGTTTTCAAGTTTTGGAACTCTCAGTTTTATGTTCTGTGTGCTACATGCTTTGTTTGGATGATGATAAAACTAAGAGAAAGTAGGAAAGTTAGTCCTGGAGCCTTGGTACTGATTTGCTCAAGCTTTACATTGTACCTGGCTATTTTAAGAATTCTCTCTAATAAAGAGCCTTATCACATGAGAAAACAAATCAGAAAGAGCCAGAGAGTAGTGGCTTTCTGCATGACATTGTAACACTTAAGTTTTCTTCTCATGGTAGATGGTTGTAAAATGTGTCTTTTGTAAAATGGATTTTTCCAGCTAGAAAAAAATGCATGCTTTTAAAGCCATCTTCTGCAGGAAGAGAACTAAAGCACTACAACATCATGAGGTAAGACACAGAAAAAGCTGGTACTCTCTGGCTCCGTCTCTGCTTCATTTTCTCGTGCGATAAGGGTCAAAAAAAGTCTCAAGCACATGATATGTACTCACAAGTGAAGCACATCAGATTATGCAGTGAGACCTCTCATCCAACCAACCCCACCCACCCACCCTGTACCTTATTTCTTTATCTCTTACTCATATTTTAGACATATTTTGGCATGGATGTATCAGCTGTTGAAGATCCAGTTCAAAGAAGAGCCCTAGAGACGATGATAAAAACATACGGACAAACCCCTCGCCAGCTGTTCCACACTGCACATGTCAGCAGACCTGGATCAAAACTCATTATGGAAGGAGAGCTCCCTGCTGCCATGGGATTATTAGTGCAGTTCGCTTTCAGAGAAACAAGGGAGCATACCAAAGAGATTTTATATCCGGTAAATCATTGTTATTCATAAGGATGTATCAATGTTATTCATAGGGGTTGTTCACAATTCAGTACGTTCACAATTCAGTATGCGCCCTGTGTTGTTGTTTTTTTCCATTAAGGGAGGAAAAGTTTATTTTGATTATGATTTAATTTAATTTTTTGGCAAGAGAGCATCTGGAAAGGAATTAGGCTCAGAGGCTGTCTTAATCTTCTGTTTCCCACTATACTATTTTCTTTGAGCAGGAAGCCCTTTTTTCTGGACTGCAAACCATCAAATCATTATTTGTACTTCAGCTTGCTTGCTTACTTTCTTTTATTGGCTATGAATGTTTCCATAGGAAGAGGGGGATTTGCCATTTGAAAGAGAGTGAAAGAATTGTTTTTCTTTTAAGTAATTCTGTAAAGCCTTAATTAAAACTTCCACCAGTACTACCTCCTCAAATATTATTACTAGCTTTCTTCTCAGAAATATTTTTTCTAAAATCCAAGATAAGCTTTACTACATTTCTTTTGCCCAAGAGACCAAGTCATCTACTCTGAAAATGAAAAGATCAGTCTGATGTGATTTGCCTTTAGATAATTTGTCCTTTTACAGTATGGCTGTGTCAGATGTTATAGTCCCAGTGAACAATTCCAATTCCATTTGCTGACATGCTTCTTTTTTCCTCCTCCTTTCATCTTCTCCTCACACCACTTTCTGTCTTTCTTTTAACCAAAGCTTCCTTTACTTTGAACTGGGAAAGTGGTTCAAGGGGACTGTGCAAACTAGGATAGAGACCAGAACTGTCCTTTTGTTAAAAAATAAACTATTGCTTATCAGACTGAGTTGTTACTTCTGAACTGTAGCTTTCTTTTCTGCCCTCCTATCTTTCTTGTTTTAAAACTTTCTCTCTAACTAAATAAATGTATGTTCAACTTTAAAGGACATAGCTACAGTGACTCTTTACAATTCCTTTACTGACTAATGCTTTATTTCATTGTCTTTATTCTAGAGCCCTTTACCCTGGATCAAAGGCTTAAAGTGGGGAGAATATGTAGGTTCTCCTAGTGCCCCGGACCCTGTAGTTTGCTTTAGCCAGCCACATGGAGAAAGATTTGGCTCCCTGCAGGCTCTGCCCACAAGAGCTATTTGTGGTTTGTCCCGAAAATTCTGTCTTCTGATGATATATAGCAAAGAGCAAGGTAAGAATATTAGCTTATTGTGGTCTGAATAGAAGCACTGGAAAAAGAAATAATAAAGCAAAGAGAATTATCTAGATGCTCCACTATATTTAGAATGTGGTATATTCTGCCATAAGATTGTTGCTGTGGTTGTTGTAATATATAGCGTGTTTTAGATATGTTTTAGATATATAAGACTGTTGTATGGCTGTTATATGTTCATTGGGAAATGATGAGAGTGATGGGAGATATAGTACTAGTAGACATAATAGTTGGTGGCTCAAAGGGATGCTTGTGACCTGATGCAGGAATGTACAGATGTGTGGAGGAGGAAACTTCTCAAAATCTGTTGGTGGCAAATAGGAAATAGAGATGAGAACAAGCTGGTACTGGGGGCTGAGCAAATGAGGGAAGCATGGGAAAAGAGGGGTTGTATGTTTTAATTAGTAAACAAATTAAGAAGAAGCCTGCGAGAAATTGGGGTGGGCTATTGTTAATTTTATGCCAGTGTTGGCTGATGATGGCACTTCTATCTGCAGATATCTTCCTTCTAACACCTATGTGTTTCTGAAATGAAGCTTTACTGTTTGCAATATAGAAGACTTGTTTACTGAACTCTAGGGAGAAAGGCAGTTCTAGACAGTTATCCAATCTCTAACATACCGAAAGAATCCACATATTATTTGGACATGTATTACTTGGACAGTGTAGTTGTTGAAATCCCAAATTGTATGGGAGCTGAACTATGTGGGAATGAATTTGTGGGTCCCATGTGACTTGAAACAATTTTAACTGCATCTGCAGAACCATCCAAACTTAAATGATTCTACAGATGTAGTTGAAATCTGTCCTTGGTCATTGTGAAAGTTAGTGCATGCAGCCAGCTTTCAGCATGTTTGAAATCTCTTTTGCAGTCAAGATGGATCACATGTGACCTTGGTTACAGCAACTCTTTAACAACGATTAATTACTGCAGGAAATAGATATATTTTAGAGAAATCTAAGAGTTCTAAAGGTTTGTGTTCTCTGAGGAGTGTTTGCAATATTGATACTAAGATATGAGTGGCTCAGATAACTAAAGTTGAAAATAGCCATCTCATTTTTCTTTTTTATTAATGCTTAAATTGTTGCACAAACATTCTAATGCCTGTTTTAAAAGCCAAGCACTGTTACAGCTATTCTTTTTGTAACCTAGAATAATGGGAATTTTCTATTTTGTCTGACTATCGTGACTGTTGTTGCAGGTGTTAGAAGTATGCACAGTACAGATATCCAATGGTCAGCAATCCTGAGTTGGGGTTATGCTGACAATATTTTAAGACTGAAGAGCAAGCAAAGTGAACCTCCAATTAACTTTATACAAGGCTCACAGTTCCACCAGGTATAACTCCTTAATTCTTGTCTTGCAAAGTAACTTTTCATCTATAGCATACAATGTCAAAAATCTAAGGTTTTGCAGATTTTTCACTGCAGCAAAAAACAGTTGTGGCACATTTACAACTAAAGCCTTGTCCAAATGTAACGTTACTAAAACTAAAAACAAGACTTATGAGTATTTACTCTGTTCTTGCTTCTTTCCTTCCTTTTGATGCATAGCTTCTGTTACAGTTTACTAAAAGCACAATTTCTTGTTAACATTTGAAGAAGGCTACTGGTTCAACTGCTGCATGCTGATCAGGATCTGATGTTGGTTTCATATCCTGGTTTGTTAACAGATCAAACCATAGTTTACCTGTTTGAATATACTAGGAAAATGTGCTTTACTGAGCCCCAAGAATGCTTTATTATGATATGAAATGGGTAGAGCATGTAGCACAGTCCTATTCCTCTATTGTAGGGGCAGGTATCTAGCTGTCACCACACATACCTCTTATGGGACCTTGTGAGGCCATTCTTTCTAAACCTTCTCAATACCCCATTTTTATGTTTTATTTTCTCGATAAAAGTCCTCTTTTACCATTAGGGAGAGGAGTGAGGGAAGCAATTTCTCTATACTCCCACTTGTTATAGCCCAAGAAGGGATTTTTCCAGTTTTGGAGGGGGAAGGCCCTTTGTGCCTCAAAAAATTTAGGGACTGAATGCAATGAATTTGCCTCCTCTCATTGCTAGGGGCTTCAGGGGGTATAATGGCTATTTGGGAGGCAATTTTCCCCCCTAAAGTTTATTTTGGGAGGTTGAGTGCACAGTGGGCTTTTGGTCTCATAGAAATGGTTGTGGGAGCGGCATATAGCACTTTGCCCACCCCTGCACGACTATTATTTGTGAACTGGGCCTGACAGACTTACTATGGCATGAGTCCTCATAAAGTAAAGTCTCCAGCTGTCAATTATAAATTGTAGACAGTGGACCACCAGGCCTTTCGGTAAGGGAGAGGGATTTCTTTGGAATTTCATGT
This sequence comes from Phrynosoma blainvillii, assembly GCA_026167975.1. NCBI lineage: Eukaryota > Metazoa > Chordata > Lepidosauria > Squamata > Phrynosomatidae > Phrynosoma > Phrynosoma blainvillii. The sequence continues at coordinate 79,302,827 of JANUYF010000001.1, forward strand.
GTATGTGTGTGTGCACTCACAAACACTGACAACATTGTCCTTAGTCCCTAAGCACAATAAACCAGTTAGCTTTACATTTGTGTCCTCCTTCCCTTGCCTCCCTTGTTTTATAAAAGCAGTTGTTGCCTTGTTAGAATGAAGGAATAGAACATGCCAACAAGGTGAATTTAATGAAGCTTGATGTAGTGAACCTGTTTCTATGCAGAGACATAGATAGATGTCTGCATTTACGCAAAGGTACTTTGCATTCTATGTTCTATGATTTCTGAGCAGCTGGTTCCTCTGTGATGCCCTGTAAACTCTGGCACCACTACACCTTTTCCCACAAAACTGCCTATGTATCATAGAGTAACTGCTTTTGAATTAGGAAAAGGAATCCTTCTATACACATAAATTATGTAATTCAGTGCTGATTGGATTTCTACTAGGTGTAGGCATCTCTGGCTAATAAAACTTTAGCTATTGTATGTCTATATAATGGAAAGAGACAAAATATCTGAAGAAATTAGAAATGTAAAGTTGCTAAAGTATTTAAAATTTATAATGTCTTGTGTTTTTTTGTTTGTTTATATCTAAGGTAACCAGTTGTGCTTGGGTGCCAGACAGCTGTCAACTTTTTACCGGTAGCAAGTGTGGTGTCATCACAGCATATATGAACAGATTCACTAGTAGTACAGTAAGTGAATGAGACGGGAAACTGAATCTGTTTAAAAGTTGTAGATGTTTAAATTCTCATGGGTACTCTTACTTTTCCCTAACATTAAAAAGGAAATGTCTCCAATTTCCATTCATACTATATATAATACAATATAATAAACAGTGGACCCTTGGTATCCACTGGGGTTTGGGGCCATGATCCCCTGTGGATACCAAAATCCATGGATGCTCAGGTCCCATTAAATATAATGGTATAATAAAATGGTGTCCCTTGTATAAAATGGCAAAATCACGGTTTCATTTTTGGATTTATATAGTCTTTAAATATTTTCAAACCGTGGATGCTTGAATCCATGAATTAAAAAAAATCTATGGATACAGGGGGCTGACTGTAATTACACAAAATGTTGCTTTTTTCATGGTTTGCTAGATAGATGAATGTTTGGAGCCAGTTCACATGAGATGTAGGATATCTGTGATCAGATTATGTGATAAATTAATTTATCTGTATCTTTTCTGCTGTGGAATTAATGGTTTAGAAAAGAAATCTGAATTGGGAAAATGGTTGGGGGAAGGGTTAAACCCACCACCAGTGCTACTGTGCCCATGAAAATTGGATACTTCCATGGCTGCAGTAAAATTTGAATTATAATGATATCAGTAGTAGATTAACTACTCTTCAGAGCATAATGAGTATATCAAGCGAAAACCTATTTTATTGCAACTGATTTTGGTTTTTTAAAAAAATTGGTTTGTAATACAAGAAAAAGAAATAACCCCCTGCTTCCAGTTCATCAACCTGAACACCAAAAATAGTTTTATTTACAGTTTGAAAATAGTGTCTTAGTAAAAAAGAGTTATGTTCAAAATAAATTATTGCAGTTTGGACCTACATTTAGTTTATACCTGTGCACTGTATAGATGTGAGCACATCCTTACTGCTGCTCAGGTGTGTCCCTCCTATATGGAAACACGCCAATTCTGGCATTTGTACATAGTCGACACAGCCTGCTGTACAGCTTCTGGGCCTAAACAACTTCTTGAGACAAAGCCATATGGCATGACAACATGTTGACTAGCATCTGTCTTGGTTTTTGTTCCCAGCTGAATTATGGGGTTATGGGGAACATCATGATACAGTGCAGCACAGGGAATACCAAGTATACTCTTAATGTGTAACTTATTGAAGTACATAACTCTGCAATTCCACATTTTTCGCATTGCAATTTCTATACATTCAAAACTAAAGTAATTTGTTAAAATGTGTCTGTAGTGGTATGATATGTAAAACTGTATGAGCAGAATAGACTATTTATATTCCTAAACAAAAAATCTTAGTGTTGGCATATTGGCTACTAAAGTCTATCCAAGCCCTGCTTCTGGAGTTGTAACACTGCTGTAACTAGTGTGTGTGGAAAACTCTTAGCTGTTGTCTCTCACCTCTGCTGTCTATCATTGTCAGCTTCTTGCGTTAACATATTGCAACTTAATTAATGCTCTGGCTTTTAAAGCAGGTAAAAATGGAATTAAATAGTGTGGTTGAGCCAATGTGGGGGGGTTTTTCTCCCTCACAGAGTTTGTTCTTCACTGTGCAAAGTATCACTATGTTCACTATGCAAAGTATTATCATTTATTTAAGCAAGAATATATGCTGTGAAACAGGCCAGTTATATAGAGGAACAGGTTGCTTACCTGTATCTGTGGTTCTTCAAATGGTCATCCGTGCCTTTTCTGTATGCTAATAATTATGTGAGAGATCTGAAGAAGCTGCCTTTTACAGATAATGCTACACTACCAGTTGTTTTCTGCCATGCATTCTGTTTGTTTGTTTTTAAAAAGTGGTACAAATGCCATTGACTTGAGCCTTGAACATCTTATTTCACAACCTAGTGAAATAGTAAACACAACTGTATAAATAGAAATCATAAAATCTCTTAGTTGGTTCCAACTAGAATAGAGCTGTTAATTGAAATAAATGTTAACTTACCAAATTCCTACTAATTCAGTACAGTGGACCCTTGGTATCCACTGGGATTTGGTTCTAGGACCCTACATGGATACCAAAAGCTGTGGATGCTCAAGTCCCATTATACAGTGTGGCATAGTAAAACTGTGTCCCTTGGATAAATGGCAAAATCAAAGTTTGCTTTTGGAATTTATGTTTTTGAATATTTTCAAACTGTGGATGGTTGAATCCATGGATAAAAAATCTGTGGATACAGAGAGCCAACTATGTTTGGGACTATCAATGGGATTTAGGGCCTTTACAGACTTCCAGAAATAATGCAGCTTGAGGCCACTTTAACTATCCTGGCTCAGTGCTAAGAAATCATGGGAAATGTATTGTTTTCTGGGACACTGAACCTTCTCTGTCAAGGAGCTCTGGTGCCACAATAAACTACAGTTCCCATGATTCCTTAGTACTGAGCCAGGATAGTTAAAGTGGCCTCAAGCTGCTTAATTTCTGGCAGTCTGCAAAGGTCCTTAGTCTTTTGATTAAGTGAAACTAATTGTTAAAATATCTACCTCTTTATCTCTAGCCTCAAATCTCATTTACTGGAAAGTATCCCCCCCCTTCATCCCCTGCTCATCACAGTAAATTTTGACCATATGATGATCTTGTTCCTTTTCAGCCTTCTGAGATTGAAATGGAATCTCAGGTGCATCTCTATGGCCATACTGCAGAGATCACTAGCTTGTTTGTCTGCAAGCCATACAGCATAATGATAAGTGTAAGCCAAGATGGAACCTGCATCATATGGGATTTGAACAGGTAAACAGGTCTTTGAATAATTCCATTTGAAATCTGCATTGTATTGAACTTCTACATCTTTACTGATTTAGGATTGATTTGCTTTGTTTCATTAATCATAAACTAATATGTATGCTGTGCATCTGTTCCATATGTGTAGCACCTCGTATACTGGTACTTAGGATAATTTTAATAATAAGGTACCGTATATACTCAACTATAAGTTGATGTCATGTATAAGTCGAGGTCGGGTTTGGGGGGCAAAGATTATGGATTTTGATATGACTTGTGGATAAGTCGAGGGTAAAACTTATGGGCATGTAACAAAGGATCTAAAAGATGAAGCAAAGGTAAACAGTGCCAAAGAACTTACAAAATTCCAGCAGGCATGACTGTTTGTGCTCATGGTAATGGATGAGATAATAGAGAGGGGTCAGTGCTCCCAGGACAAATTATGCTCTTGCCCTTTACCAGGGGACGGCTCATTTTTCAATAAGAGTTAAAGTACAGTATTTACATTGACCTGTGGATAAGTCGACAGGTTTTTTTTGGGGGGGGGTCAGTTTTTGACTAAAATTTTTAGACTTATACATGAGTATATACAGTACTCAAAACTGACATGGGAAATAGGTTTGTGAACCAATGTGTTGCTTTTAATGAGTGCTCCAGTAATGCTGTAATCTAACCTAATTTTTAAAACTCTGATTCTTATAGGTTATGCTACGTGCAAAGTCTTGCTGGTCACAAGAGCCCTGTAACAGCAGTATCTGCTAGTGAAACAACAGGGGACATTGCAACAGTTTGCGATTCAGGTTGGTGCTTCTTTATCAATAATGATAATAATAGAAAATTGTTGTTTCTTACCCACTTCTCCTCAAGGCTCAAAACGGGGTACAACATAGATTGAAATACAATATATAACTAGAGACATGAAACCATTGAAACACATCAACATAGGATTAAGACAACCATTACACATTAAAATAATCCAGACAAAAAAATTGAAAATGTACCAAATTAAAATTCATAGTTTAAAATGGACTAGGTAGGCCTGCTGGAAGAGATAGGTCTTTAATACTGTTATAAATTCAGACAGCATTGTTTAGCTGTCGAATACAGTCAGCCCTCCTTATTGGCAGGGGTTTGGTTTCGGACCGCCCCGCCCCCCCATGGATACCAAATATAACAGGACCTGAAGTCCCATTATCATCAGTGAACATTTATGTCCCCGTGGCCATGTTGGCACGACTGCATACATGTGACATGCTGTCATTGTCAATAATGGGGTGGGGCCATTCACAGATGTTCCAATCCACAGATGGCTAGCCCACCGACATGGAGGGCCAAATATATCTCCCAACAGGTATTTCAACAGTCTTGGGGCAGCTGACAAAAATGTCCTCTGAGTGATAGTTGTCAGTCTAGCTTTTGTGGAACAAATGTCTGATGAGACATGTTACACAGGAATCTCAACTGGGCAAATGGAAATGTAATTGATTCTCAGATGTATTGAAAGCAATATGACAAGACTGGCATGTTGGATACTTAGTGTGAAAGTCCATGAGTGGACTTTAATAGTGCATGTTCTTGTTGTGTGCCTTCAAGTCATTTCCAACTTATGGTGACCCTAATATCATGTGGTTTTCTTGGCAAGATTTGTTGGGATTGTTTTTGGTGGGGGGGGGGTGTTTTGTTTTTTGTTTTTGTTTTTGTTTTTTGCCATTGCCTTCCTCTGAAGATGAGAGAGTGTGACTTGCCCAAGATCACCCAGTGGGTTTCCATGGCCAAGCTGGAATTTGAAGCCTGATCTCCGGCTGGCTCTCTTAGTAGTGCATATCCAACATGGTATTCTCTATATGTAGTGATGTGGCAGATGTCAATATGGAAGCACATGATGGAGGATCCACCTTCTAAACGTTGCCTCAGCCAAGCCAAATCCAATTTAAAGTATTTGGCAAATGGAAAGGGATTTGAACATTTAGGTGTCATGTGAATCTCTCCTAAAGGAGCATAAATAGAAAAGGCTGCTGATGGAGAAATTAAACTGATGGCGTGACCTGTGCCAGGTGAAAGTTTAGGAAACTGAAGGGACTGAGTACTGGAAAAAAAATCTGAAAAATAAAGAAAGTGAAGTGGAAAAGGCTATCAAAGCACTTGGGAGAAGTAAATCACCAAGAACAGATGGCATACCAATAGCACTGTTTCAAGCTGTAGAGACAGAATCTGTTGAAATTCTAACAAAAATCTGCCAACAAATATGGAAAACAAAACAATGGTCCACAGAGTGGAAGCATTTAATATACATTCCAATCCCCAAGAAAGGAGACACTAAGGGTTACATTAATCAGTGCACTGATCACCCAGGGAAACAAAATGATGCTCAAGGTTTTACAAGAAGGCTTTTACAATATTTAGTTGTTGTTGTTAATGTGTGTGTGTGTGCCTTCAAATCATTTTTTACTTACGGTAACTCTAAGTTGATCCTATCATAAGGTTTTCTTGGCAAGTTTCTTCAGAGGTGGTTTGTCATTGCCATCCTCTGAGCTGAGAGAGTGTGACTTGCCTGGTCACCCAGTGGGTTTTTATGTGCGAGCAGGGAATCAAACCCTGATCTCCAGAGTCATAATCCAACACATAAACAACTACACCACACTGGCTCCCCTTTTACTATATATGGCTCACGAAATGCCAGATGTCCAAGGTGGAGTCAGAAAAGGAATATTATTATTATTTCACTGTGTAGATCATGTGATGGTTTGCTCTAAAAGAAATGGGAATGCCACAATATCTGATTGTCCTGATGTGCTCTGGAAACCTATGTTCTGGAAAAAGGGCCACCATCAGGACACAATATGGAGAAACAGAATAGCTTCCCATTGCAAAGGGTGAGCAGGGGTAGGGGTAGGATGTGTTTTATCACCCAGTCTAATAATTTCTATGCAGAACATATACAGAAAATAGAATTAGACTCAGAGGAAACAAGTATGAAAATTAGAGGAAGGAACAGCAACCATTTTAAGATATGCATATGACACCATATTACTTACAAAAAATAGCAAAGACTTGGAACAACTACTGAGGAAAGTTAAGGAAGAAAGTGTAAAAGCATGGTTACAGTTTAATATGAAGAAGACAAAGATAATGATCACAAATTATGTACAATTTTAAAGTGGGTAGCAAAGACATTGAAATACAGTGAGCCCTTGGTATCCACTGGGGATTTCAGAACCCCCCATGGATACCAAAATCCATGGATGCTCAAGTCCCATTAAATACAATGGCATAGTAAAATGGTGTCCTTTATGTAAAATGGCAAAATTAAGGCTTGCCTTTTGAAATGTATATATATATTTTAATATTTTCAAGTGGTGGACGCTTGAATCCTTGGATAAAGAATCTGTGGGTAAGGAGAGCAAACCATAGTTAGAAACTGTAGTTAGTTTGGCTCAGTCATTAATGAAAATGGAGACTGCAGCGAAGAAATCAGAAGACGATAAAGATTTGGAAAGACAGACACGAAGAAACTACTGTAGATAAAATCCTCAAATGTAAAGACATAAAATCATTAACTACCGAAGTCAGAATAGTTCAAGCCATAGTACAGTTGTGAAAGCTGGACAGCAAATAAAGCCAATAGGAAGGAAATCAAAACTTCTGAAATGTGGTGCTGGAGAAGAGTTCTAGGGATACCATGAGACTGCTAAAAGGACAAATGGATGGGGTCTTAGAGCAAATCATGCCTGAATTCTCCTGAGATGAAATATTCAATTAATTTTGGAAAAGTCCACAGCTAAAATAACCAGATGCTTCTCAAACCTGCATCTGTCTGTGTCAATGAATAGAGTTCTCAATTTGTAACTAAAGTAGACTTTGGGAAGTATGTGCATCAGGTGATAGTTGCACCTTGAAATGGGTGCAATGCAACCTTCCTGACCAGGGATGATTGCTTTGGTGGGTCCCATTCAAGGATATGCTCCCCACACTGCAGGAAAACAGAACTTTGGTATTTACTGTGCAGATTCTTTTTCTGGATGGGGTCTAGTTGAGAAAATGGTGCTTTGGAGAGATCCATAGAGCTTTCTGTTCCTTCACTGGTGGGAGAATTGAGCTCTCCCCCACTTAGGGCAGAGAAATGATAAAGTAGAAGCCCTGCCTCTTGAGTTACTGGGGAAGATTCAAGTCAAGGATATCCTCCCCTCAAATGCAGAAAAAAAATCATCATGGTAACAACTGCAACAGTTGTTCCATTTTCAAACATCCCTCCCTCAAATAGAAAACTGTTGGCTAGTTGAATGTTTGTCAGTTTGAAAGTAAAATTAGAACTTTCAATATGCAGATGCGCTGAATTTATACATTTCAAAGTAAAATACAGTATTTAAAAAAAAATAGCCTGTCAGTTATCTGTAGCTTTTGAGAGATAATAGGCTGGAATCCTGCTGGTTAGTCCCAACTGGAGTAGATGCATTCAGTCAGTTGTTAAGGTGTGCTGGTTGAGTGGGTCTGCTCTAGTGAGGACTAGCAACAGAATTTAGGCCATGGAATGTTGAAGTGTTAAATGAGTAGATAAGAAAACTAATAGAAGAAAAAGAGGTAAAAGGGCTATGGCCTATTTATGTCCTTAAAAGGCAGCAGTGAATACCTTGGAGGGAGGGTTTAAGATATAAAGTTAAACTCCTTTTCATGCACCATACAGAGATATTCAAGAGGAAACAAAGAAGACAAAGAACACATTTTTCTGATTCCCCCGTCCCACTGCATTAATATAGCTATAAAATATTTTATTTAGTTAGTTAGAATATTTATACCCCACTTTTCAGCCACAAAGGCTCTTAGAGTGGTTTACAGATTGTTAGTTTGACAGTTCCCTGCCCTCAGGCTTACAGTTCAAAAAGACATGACACAAAAGGGGAAGGGAATGGCAGTGAGAAGGAGATCAAGTCCTGCAGATACTGCTGGTTCTTCTCTCCCTCCAAGGCTAGGGGGTGGTAGCAGTTAAGTTGGACATTTCAACTTCCTCTGGTGCTAGGCATGGTGGAGCTGTGCCTGCCAGTTCTTCTCTACCTCTAAGGCCTGGGTAGTAGCATTTAATATGGAAGGAGTACCTTTAGTGTTCAATATTAGTATTCCGAAAACTAGTTCTTAATTATGTAGGAAATTGCCTTTTACGGGGTCAAACTAGTTGTATAGCCCAGTATTCTTGACTCACAGTGGTTCTCCTGGGGCAGACATTTCCCCATCACATGCTACCTTGTAGCACAACAGAGGAATATCTTAGTTACAGGTGTGGGCGGGTAGAAGGTGGTGTCCTTTACCTGTTCAGAACTCCCTTCCCCTCCAACGTATGGTTGCTCTTCTAAACTGTCTGAAGCCCTGAACAGGAATTCTCCTTTTGTGAGATGGGGATGCATGGTGCAGCAACATTTCGCTGCAGGACTTTTTATACAGTCTTCTTGACAGCAGATAATCACACTGTTGGAATGATCTCAGAGTCTTCCACCATCTGACCTGGAGATGCTTTATCTTTGAACTTTGGCACCCCTTTAAAACCCAGTGGCTGAGTTTCTTGTTGGCACACACCAGCAAAGACTGGTCCAAATAGATTGTATCAGAGGAGAGACAGACAGCCCCCTTGCACAGCATGTCTGAAGTTGCATCCCCCATGATGCGTGATGTTATTGGGATGTCCAGATCTAGGTTGTGGTAGGTCGGAACTGTTGAAAAAGTAAAGGGCCATGGAGCCCTTTAACAAGTCATCTTGTTTACTCTGCGTCACAGGTGAAGTGAGGGTTTGCTTAGCAATATGCATGTGTACACAAGTGTATTTTGTGTTTGAATTCCCTGAATTCATATCCCTAGTGTCAAATTTGTTATCTAGGATTTTGTATCACAAACACTCCTAAGGGGGAAATACAAGCCAAAATTGCGTTTGTTAATATTGCATTTCTTTGCCTGCTGATACTAAGTAACTGGCAGCATGGGGATCATATTAAAATGTTTATTAACTATAGATGCAAAATGAAGACAAATAGCAGTGGTGTTCCCATTGCTTTTGAAATGGAATCAAATATGCAGCATAGGTGTTTCTAGAAGAGAAGGAAGAAATAGCTAATGATAATGTGGATTAGCACTATTTGTTGATTACAGCATGCCTGTAGAATCTGAAATTATTTATGAACAAACCCTAGAGGAAAGGTGGGGAACATTCCCACTGAAGGGTACATTTCCTTGGGGGTGATGTGGCTGTGTGCCAACAGTTAGTGGAATGGTGAGAGCCATCATATGTGTCCTAGATCCTTGCCCCTTCCTGGTTTATTAAAGCTAGAGGGGGACTGGCTGAGTGGGTAGAGGGGGTGTTTAATGCCTCATTAACACAAGATAGAGTTCCAGTTTACTTGAAGAAGGCTATTTTTAAACCATTAGTTTAAAAAGCCATTCTTGAATCCCACCGTTTTGGATAAGCCATCCCTGAATCCCAGCCAGTCTCTACCATTCCATTTTTGGGCAAGGTTCTGGAGCATGTGGTGACTTCCCAGCTCGAGGGATTTCTGGATGAAACTGATTATTTAGATCCATTTCAGTCTAGTTTTAGGCTTGGTTATAGGACAGAGATGTCTTTGGTTGCCTTGGTGGATGACCTAGGCCAGAAGATAGACAAGGGGAGTGTGTCCTGTTAATTCTACTGAACCTATTGGTTGCTTTTGATACCATCAACTATGACATCCTTCTGGGTTGCCTTACTGTGAAAGGACTGAGGGCACTGTTTTACAGTGGCTTCATTCCTTCCTGGAGGCGTAAACCCAGAACATGGTGCTGAGGGACTTCTGTTCAACCCCTTGGCCTGTATTTATCTTTAACATTTAACATTTAATATTTAACAAATACTTGAAACCACTGGGAGAGGTTGTCTGGAGTTTTGGGGTTTGGTGCCATCATATGCAGATAACACCCAACTCTATTACAGTTGGCTCTCTTCTTTTGCAAATTTGCCATCTGCAGATTGGAGCATCCGTGATGGCCATGCCCCATTCCTCCCAATGGTGGCACGTGCATATAGCCATGCCAACGCAGTCACATGCATGTCACACCACCATTAGAAACCATGAGACTTGAGGTCCCACAGGTGTTGCTATCCATGGGAAGATGGGGTCTGAAACGGAACCCCCCCAGATAGAAAGCCAACTGTACTCCTTTCCACTACAAGGCAAAGAAGCTGTTTTGGTCTTAAATGGGTGCCTGTCATCAGTAATAGACTGGATGAGGGCAAACTTAAAGCAGGCGAGATGAAGGTGCTTCTGGTTAGTCGAAAGGCAGATCAGGGGACAGGGATTCACCCTATACTGGATGGGGTTACATTACCCTGAAGATACAGGTTTGCAGCTTGTTTGTGTTCCTGGATTCAACTCTGAACCTAGAAGCCCAGGTTTCAGTAGTGGCTAGGAGTGCATTTGCACAGTTAATTTGTGTATCAGCTCCACCCATTCCTTAGGAGCCCTGGTGGCGCAGTGGTTAAATGCCTGTACTGCAGCCACTCACTCATAGACCACAAGGTTGCGAGTTCAATACTAGCCAGGGCTCAGGCTAGACTCAGGCCTGCATCCTTCCGAGGTTGCTAAAATGAGTACCCAACTATTGGGGGGCAATGAACTTACAGCTGTAAACTGCTTAGACATCCCATAGCGAAATATGAAGCGGTATATAAATGAAGCTGCTTTGCTTTGTTATAGCCTACAAAGTACATAAATATTTGGGGGGAAATGAAGGTTTGAGAACTCCCAAATTTAGAGCATTTGTAGGGATATACAGTTGCCCCTCCGTTTTCGCGGACTTGAATTCATGTGAAGTGAACTCTGTTAAATTAAATGGCGCATGCACCTGTAGCACGCACACAGGAGGGGCGAGCCAATTCAAGCCAATGAGGCTTGATTATTTGCAAGTTTCTGTTTTTGCGGAGGGTCCAGAAATGGAGGGGCTACTGTATTTAGTTTAACAAACAAAATCGCTAAATTCTAGTATCAATGTGAGTATTTTTTGGGGGGGGGTCCTTATAACTGGAGTTGTCTGAAGACTCCATTTGTTCTAGGTAACAGATTTTATTACATGTGGGGTTCTTTTTTAATAAAGCATTTTTACAGACCAATAATTGCTAGATAGATAGATAGATAGATAGATAGATAGATAGATAGATAATACTTGTATATAATTCTATACGAGTTCTTCATTTTAAAAATTCTTTTAGCTGACTAGTCTTTAGGAGTACTGTATTGCTTCATCTTATTCATGTTCTGAATTTTACTTTGCTTATGTAGTGGTTGTACTGTATTTCAGTTGGTGGTGGCAGTGATCTCAGACTTTGGACAGTGAATGGTGATCTTGTGGGACATGTGCACTGCAGGGAAATTATACGCTCTGTTGCTTTCTCTAACCAGCCTGAAGGAGTCTCTATCAATGTGATTGCTGGTGGTTTAGAAAATGGGGTTGTACGGTGAGTTGCTAAAATTGAGTGTTTTCTTTTTTGATTGTGCTTCTTGCTTAAAACAAGCTATAATGCCATCTTCTGAAATTGTATATCATCCTTTTATTTCCAAACATCTGTTTTAAGATATGTCAAATTGATTATTTCTTGAAGTACAGGAAACAACTTCCTACAGATTTCAAGAGTGATCCTGCTTTTGTTAACATTCTAACAAAGTATTGAAAGGAAGGGCCCTTGCTTCAGATATGATCATTTTGCAACAGATTAAAAATAGATTTTTGCTCTTTATAAAAAAAAAATATAAAACAGGAGAAGTAACACATGTTACCCAACAAAAGAAGGATTTTTAATGTTATTGAAATGGCATGCCTTGATGTAAGAATTCTTGTTTTTTAATGAATATGCACCCGTTCTTTCATAAATTTCCAACCTGACATTGTTCCAGAACTATTCACTCTGTGTGTATGTATGACTGGGAGAGATTCAGACAGATTTACTGAATCATAGTCATGGTAGATATTGAGCTTTCATACAAGGAAAAGCTTACACATTTTGGTGTATTGAGGAGACAAAAACACTTTGCATGGTTTATCCTTTTCATTTAGTATAATTTGAGATCATGCAACAAAATGGATTAGCAGCATATTTAGGAAAGACAAAAGCAAGTATTTCATACTGTGTGTGGAATTAGCTGGGGGAAAAGGGGGGGGGGGATCATATGAAAGCCATAGTTTAGACATCCAGAAAAGAGGCAGTGGACACATTTCTGGATGATGGATCTCTTAATAGCAACTAGTTATGAGAAAGAAGTGGGGACAGAATGTGTCTGATACCAGTTGCTGAGGAGGAAAGAGGAAGCAGCACGGAAGGCTGCCTTTGGAAACAAAATGGTTTTTGCCAGCAACATTTTCTTAGTTTCTGGTGTCCATGATAGTCACACTAAAATGTGTATATGTATTAAGGCAGTTGGGCCACATTTCTATGGGCTAGATTTGGAGTTTTCAGGGTACAGCTTAAAAACATCACAAAATCCTACAACACTGGTATGGCTACAGATCATGCCAGGGTATATAAGTAAAATGTTTATACTGTGATCCTTGATGAAAGCACAATATTATCTCCAGATCTCGAAAACCTTGCCTATAATTAGATTGTATATGGTAACATTCTTTTAAAAAAAATCTTCTTTTCTTTTTTCTAGGCTGTGGAGCACATGGGATTTGAAACCTGTGAGGGAAATTACATTTCCTAAGTCAAATAAACCTATTGTGAGGTAAAAAATAATAGGACTTTACCTTATAGCAATTTACTGTTATGCTTTCTAAAAAATACTTTTTCGACTTAAATTGATTCCATTATAGTCTGCTTTGCTTATATTTAGAGTTCCTTTGAAGGCTATGCTTTGGACTTCACATAATTAAAAAATAGCACTTAAAATTGCTTTAGTGTCCACTAACTATTAAACTGTTTCCACATTGTCTTTTCTATTAAAAGATGCAATTGCTCATTTCAAAGCAATGGCCTTTCTCTAAAGCACAGGTTCCCAACCTTTTTGATTCACAGAGCCCTTATTTCTATGGCGGAGCCCCTAACAGGCCTATCCTGTGTCTAACAAGTTAACGGTGTTTAGGAATATATATAAGAATATACTCTTATTCTTTAATTTTATTCAATTTTTATTGCTTTCATTTTCCTGGAGTGGCCACGGAGCACCTGGGAAGTGTACACAGAGCCCTAAGGGCTCCTTGGAGCACAGGTTGGGAATGCCTGCTCTAAAGCAAATGCTTGGGGAAAGGGCAAACATCGGGCTAGTTCTTACAATTGTCTTTACAATGTAGCTGCTGGTTCGATATCATCAGGATCCATATCAGATTAGTAATGTTTTGAAATGGGGAGGCTATATAAGATGGTCAAATTAAATGGTTGTTTCCATGCCAGTATGTTGCAAATCATTATAATTAGCCTGAACAAAATGTTAATGCACCATTTATCTCTGCACTCCAGCACAACAGGCAGCAGCAGTGAGGGAAGCACACCAAACCAAAAAATAAATAAATTTAACCAAGACTGGGAGTAGATGTTACATGTACCAGCTTTTCTTAGGACACAACTCAATTAGTAGTACAGCTGCTGAAAGCATTCCCAGTGTTATCCATTTCCTGAATTCTCCACTAAATGTTGTCTTGAGAAACAAAAACAATTTAAAGATAATGTATAATAAAAATTAATTTCTGAATCAGCACAGGTATGCCACATCTCTTCTGTCTCTTACCCCCCCCCCCTTTTGAACTCCCCCCTAAGTCTTCTAAATGCTCATTATACCATATAAACTATGACAGATTTGATTTTGTTTTTAAATTCTTTACAGCCTTACATTTTCCTGTGACGGCCATCACTTGTACACAGCAAATAATGAAGGAACTGTTATTGCTTGGTGTCGCAAGGACCAACAACGCTTGAAGCTCCCCATGTTCTACTCATTCCTTAGCAGCTATGCAGCTGGCTGATGACACTTCATGCTCCTTGGTTTTGGTTACTTTTGAAGCACTTTCTGTCCAGCATAGATCACAGAGCCTCTCTGGTTTTAAATGGATTTTAAAATATATTGAACATCTACATGATAAGTGAGCAGATGAGCAAGACATTGATGGAAGGCTGTTGTGTATGCTCATGCACCAACTTTATAAACCATATCACAATTATAGGAAAATTCTGGCCTGCTTTTTTGGTACCAAGAGAACTGTAGATGGCTGCGCTAACCCAAAAGTTTAAATGCTGCAATGTATAATGTAAAAATATTTTTACACATCATTTCATGGACACAAATATTATAAATCCTGAGGCACTGGTAATGACCTTTGCTCCTTTGTGATGTAAAAAAATAGAATTAAAATTTTTCAAAGGTTTATTTAAAAAAAGTCAATGTTTGTGTGTAAATTATTAGTAGACCATAATACTTGCTCTAGGATAAATATAACTACCACCATTGTTCTAAAAATCAAGAACTTGAATTGCTTTTTAGGGAAGCAAATGAACTCAGTAGGTGTTTCTGCACCCACACTGTTGAAATACTGGCAGTATAATTTTATGAAATGTGATATTCTACATTCCTTTTACTCAATTGTCTTAATAACAAATTATATGTCTCCAACAGGGAAGATACTTATATTTGTAATTTTAATGGACAAAACTTGTGGCAACATGATGCAATACAATACATGATGCAATACATGATGCCCCCCATCCCAGCCGCCTGCCACATGCTCAGATGATCATTTAGGGCTGCTGGGAGCTAGGCAGGTGGTTGGGCAAATCTTTTCTGAGAGAGCCATGGCACCAGAGAAGGCCAAAGGGGTGACAAGAGGAGCCACCAGGTGTCACCCCTCCTCAGAGGTATCTCACAGTGCAGTCTGCATCTCCCCACACACACACACACACCTACCAACCCACTGACTTGAATCATTCTGAAAAGCTGTAAGTCTCATAATTATATTTAAGTACAGGTTAGGAGATAAACTGCAGGAGTTTTATTATGTCGTATATATTGGTTATTTAAAGCTGTATATACAAAATATGAACTACAGTTTATTTTTAATATATATTTAAACATAATCACTGTATTTCTGCTTAAACTCCAGCACCACCACCCTGGTAGATGTTAAATGTTTACGTACATTCAAGTTAGTGTCATTAAAATCAACAGTACTGAGTAAGAGGGGCTGCAGACGGGCAGCTCTAGACTGCCCTGGGAAGCAGAGGATTGGGGCCACAGCTACCGCATGACGCAGCCCCGATCCTCCCTTTTGCCGCCCCAAAGAGAGCGGCAAAATGCCGCTCCTTTCAGGGGCAGCAAAAGGGCGCCCTAAGAGCCAGCACACGGCTCTTTCTCGCCCCTTCCGGAGCAGTGCGTCAGGACACTGCGCCGGGAGGACGTCCTGATGCCGCACACCATGCGTAATGGCGCATGGCATCAGGACATCGTCGGGCTGGGGTTGGGGCAGCCGGCATGCCCCTCCCCATCTCTGCCTCCAGGCTGGCCCTAAGTTAGAACTAAGTTAAGGCCTATGGATTTCATTGGGTTTACTCCAAGCATAATTAAGTTCACATACAACAAATGATCCAATTCCATAGTGATGCATTCATTTATACATTTCTGCATTCTGCTTTCATTTATAACTTCCTTTCACCATCAGTTTAGCATGTATATCCTTAAAGGCAATGTACCATCAAAACTCTACTCACTCATCTTTTCATAAATATGCCATGTATCCTTTGTTCTGGTAATTCTTATATAAAATTGTAATCTTATTTCTTACTTGTTTCTTTAAAATATGAGAATTTTCTGCTAATCTAGAATCTAAAAATTGCACCAAGCATGGGTAAATCCATTGTGTCAATTTGTTTGTGTCTATTCCCTGTCCTCCAGAGTTCCATTGTGATCCTCCATTTAAGCATATGGATCTCTGCAAATTAGATTTTAACTGGAAAAGGTGCATGTTTTAATCATGAGTATCAGAAACCAAAAAAGGAAAAGTTGATACTACAGCAGTATGCTTTGGCTAGCATATTTTTTATTGTTTGTGGGCATTTTAATTACTCCTACATTGGGATATTGAATGCCACTTAGAGAGTTTCATTTTAGAGTGTAGAAATTATTCTAAACGTTAAATATGCAAAACAGCTGGCCTTGTATGAATGGAGTATTTTTATGCAAAGATATAAAGTTGTTTGATAGAAGAATATTTATTCAGCATGATAACATTATTCTAGAAATCTCAAAAACACTTCATAAGGATTATGCATATGATATTAAATATCTCTGTAAATAATTCATTTATAGTTTATGTGCTCTGCACGTATACTGGGTAATAAAGTATTTCATACAAATATAGATGAAGCATTAATTGTATGCAGATTTAAAAATATAGACTATGTATGTAAATTCACGCTACAAAACTCTTTATTTGTTACCTTGATTAATGTCTCTGCTTACATTTGCTCCATTGTTGCCATCTGCTTTTTAAGGTTATTTAGATGCATGAAGTAAATTCTGTCAGAGACAAGCAACTAGAAAACCACAGATCTTCATTGTTCTGATATAAATCTTTTCTTCCCAGAAATTACTGATTTCTCTTACAAATAGCTGAGCCCTTTGCTATAGTTTCTGTCTAAGGCCCACTATTACACATGATTAAATAGGATCTGTAGTTAGGCAATCTTGATTTCCCACCAACAAAAACACAACAAACTGCTAATTTTCAAGGCCTCTATAACCAAAGTGGTACAAAAAACAGGATGGACGAAAAATCGAAAAATTATGCCAAATAAGGCTATGAGGTCTGCAGTTTAGACTCATTGTCAAGAGAGACACAGAAGGCTGAATGAATTAGTCACGGGTAAGTACTTCAGGTTTTAAGATTAATAATAATAATAATAATAATAATAAAATTTATTTATACCCCGCTTAAATGAAAACAATCTAAGCGGCTTACATCAGTTAAAACCCCATACAACAAAATTCATACCCCAACCCACCCCCTTAAAACAATATTAAATGGCAAGATAATTAAATTTTGCTTATATTCTGCTTCAAAGAAAGTGGTTGACACACCACATTTCTACAAACATTAATTGTAATGTCTGTAATCTAATACTAATTGTAATGTCTGTAATCTAATACTGTTTTGTGCCTTGGGCAAAACACAGGTTACTGGCTAGGCAGAAAGGGGGAAATGAAATAGGATGAGGGGTTTTTATATTCACCACTGCAATTCTCTGAACAGGTCCCCCAATCAGAGATCAGTTTGTCAAACAATAATAATAATAATAATATTTATTTATATCCCACCCCTCTGCAGAGCAATCGGGGCGGCTTACAACATTAATATTTAATATTTAATATTTACATGAAGATCATTTGGAGGAATGGAGCACGGTGTCTTCAGTACGCTGATGACACCCAGATATATCTCTCCATGACCAGATCATCGTCTCAGACTTCAGATGGCGTCTCTCCTCTTAATGACTGTCTAAGAGCGGTAATGGATTGGATGAGAAAAAACAGATTGAAGTTGAATCCAGACAAAACAGAGGTACTCACAGTCACAGGCCCGAAACCAGATCTGGGAATACAGTCTCCAGTCCTGGATGGAGTCACACTCTCCTCTAAGGACTGTGTTCGCAGTTTGGGGGTGCTCCTAGACTCATCGCTTCACATGACTAGTCAGGTGAATGCGGCCATCAGGAGTGCCTGTTATCAGCTTCGACTGATACGCCAACTGCGCCCCTATCTGGACATGAGGGATCTGGAAACTGTGGTACATGCTTTGGTAACCTCACGTCTGGATTTCTGTAACGTGCTCTACATGGGGCTACCCTTGTGCTTAACCCAGAAACTGCAGTTAGTACAAAACATGGCAGCCAGGTTACTCACTGGAACATTTAGGAGGGAGCACATAACACCGGTGCTAAAGTCCCTCCACTGGCTGCCGATTAGTTTCTGGGCACAGTACAAGGTGTTGGTTTTGACCTTTAAAGCCCTACATGGCTTGGGTCCATCTTATCTTAGGGACCACCTCTCCCCGTATGATCCCCCCCGCGCACTCCAGTCCTCTGGGAGGAATCTGCTGCAGCCTATGAAGACCAGGCTTTCACAGACCTCCCAGAGGGCATTTTCGGCGACCACTCCCAGACTTTGGAATGGCCTGCCGGATGAGATCCACTCGATTACCACTCTTGCCGCCTTTAAAAAGGCGGTAAAGACGGATCTCTTCCGGCAGGCCTTCCCGGAATAACTACCCAGCAAAACTTGGAGGTGATCAACTACTTATCCCTCCCGTTATCTTCATCAGCAGGCTAATGGGACAGCACTGTCCTTTGTCTTAATTTTGTTTTAATTTACGAATTCTGATTTTAATTCTTTAATAGTTTAATCCTGTTTTAAGGGGTGGGCGGTTAGGGAGGGGAGGATGGAATGTTTTTGTTTGTTGTATTTTTAATCTGTTGTACGCCGCCCGATTGCTGAGCAGAGGGGTGGGTTATAAATTTAAAAATATTATTATTATTATTATTATTATTATTATTATTATTATTAAAATTTCCATACAGATATATTAATACAATCTAAACTGAACATAAAAATCCCAAATCCCACCCATCCTTTAAGAAGGGTTCTTCTTATTCCAGGCCCGATAGTGCTGGGCCTGGTGTCTCTCCCCCAGATGACATCGGATGGAATGGAGGGATGGCTATGGTTTATTATCATTTAAACACTATGCTATCATTTCTACCTGGGTCATTTAATTCCAAATCAATGAAATAAATCCCAATTAATTACTGTATCCTTACTTGGCATGTCTATATGTTGAGTAATTTTTTAAAAAAAATATGCATGGGTGAACAGTCTAAATGTCCTGGAGCTACTTTAAAAACTACTACCCAGTTAGGTATCCTTTATCTGAAATACTTGGGACCAGAAGCATTTTAGATTGGATTTTTTCAATTTTGGAATATTTTATATACATAATGAGATATCTTGGAGAAGGGACCCAAGTCTAAACACAGAATTCATTTATGTTTAGATAAGATTATATGCATAGCCTGAAGGTAATTTTATACACAATATTTTTAATAATTTTGTGCATGAAACAAAGTTTGTATACCAAACCCCACTCCAGACATCCCTCTTTCAACAGTTTCATGTATATTCTAATAACATGGGGAAAGACCTGAACTCTGATGGATCCCACAGGCAAACAGCTGAGGCATCGAACAGGGTTTTTCCTGAACTGGCTCCTCCAAGAAAGGCAGGAGCATCAGGAATAGAGTGCCTCCATGTCCCATCCCAGCAAGGTTAGATGACTCTATATATATATATATATATATGAATTTGCAGAAAATGCAAGATCCATGGCATTATTCCTCCCCCAAATTTTGCATCATCTGCAGATAGAATAAACTGTAAGAGGATCTTAGAAAGAGGTTTGAGCAAGACAAAATTATTTCCACAGACACAGAAGGCACAGAACATAGATGAATATATTTAGATGTCTAGTACTTCCACAGCTGTTTCATACACCAAGACATCTTTCTCCTCAAGCCAGAAAGCTATAGCACTTCATGGACTGAAACCTACATATTGTATTTTCTGGCGTATAAGACTACTTTTTAATCCAGGAAAATCATCTCCAAAGTCAGGGGTCGTCTTATACGCCGGGTGGAGGAAGAGGAGAGGAAGGGGTGACGTGGCATGAGGTGGGAAGAGAGGAAGTCCAGGTTAGAGGAGGAGGAGGAAGGGGTGGCGTGGTGTGGCGTGAAACAGGAGGAGGAAGCAGCAGCGGGTAAGAGGTGAACCCCTATCCTGGGGTTTTCTTGGCATGTTTCTTCAAAGGGGGGTTGCCATTACCCTCCTCTGAGGCTGAGAGTGTGTGACATGCCCAGGGCCACTTCCTTGGCTACAGATTGTACATACCCCAGAATGCATCATATTGTATATTAGCAGTCCTTCCCCCCAACACTTTCTCATTTCCCCCCAACCATCTCATAGCTGGGAGATGGAAATAATTTTTATAGCAGCATTTAAATCTGGACTATTTTTTAAAAAAGTAAGGTCCAAAACACACTGCAGAAATAAACGCTAGGGAACATGGGAGCTGTAGTTTGTTGTGTTTATAAGTGATAGTTTTCCTGCTAAGTACCTGCATGTCATAAGCATTTCAATTACCATACTGAAATCAAATCTGATGTGTGTGTTTTTAATTTTTATTTGGTGTGCGTTGGAAGAGGGGTCGTCTTATATGGCGAGTATATCCCAAACTCAATATTTTGACTGGAAAAGTTGGGGTCGTCTTATACGCTGGAAAATACGGTGTGTATAGATATATATTACAGTGAATAGTACTTGGTTTTTCTTGCTGACATTTCCGTAGAAAATAATTGATTTTCATGGGATGTTCCTGAGGCTGAGTAAAATAGACAGTTCTTTTTATTGAATGAGAGTGAGAAATGCTGGATAAAGCTGATTCAAGAGCTGGAGACAAGATGTCAGTGCCATTGGAAGATTGTCCATTGGAAGATTGTCTAAGAAGTTACAGCATAATATTTCATCACTTTTGAGAACCAGGTTATTTTTAAGGTAAACAACCAGAAATTGGCTAGGCATGTTTGTTCTGTTTTCTTCCACATAAGGTAAATGTCAATATGATGGTGCTATGTTTTTTTGCTGAGACCTTGCATTTTCAGAGAAGTTTGCTTTTACTCCTGTGTAAGGAACTTTTAAAAATTTGGGCTGCAGATATATTTAAACATGTAAAAAAA
Source organism: Phrynosoma blainvillii (assembly GCA_026167975.1). NCBI lineage: Eukaryota > Metazoa > Chordata > Lepidosauria > Squamata > Phrynosomatidae > Phrynosoma > Phrynosoma blainvillii. The sequence continues at coordinate 79,324,024 of JANUYF010000001.1, forward strand.
AAGTTGAAGACAAATAACTATGTCGCAACTCATATGATAGATTTTCGATGTTGGATGTTGAATGATCAAGCTAAAAATAATAATTTTAAACTGTTGTTGGTGCTATGTTTTCTGGAGTTAACAAAGTACTTCTAAGCACAATACTCTATTATAGGTCATATTCCACTCCTGAAGCAGATGTACAAGAGGTGACTGAAATCATTAGTATTAGTATTTATATACTGTATTTTAATAAAGACACCAGATCCCATCAGATTTTGGAAAGTAAGTAGGCTCTGTATTTGTTCTCTGGGAGAATTTACTAATACATCCATAAACCAAGTATTACCTGATTTATAAAGGCCAATAACATGCAGCTGCCCTCCATAGTAAACCAAAGAGTAGTAAGGTATTGGTTGGTAGCTTATTCTCCTCTCCTGAAATGTTACCAGGTGGTGATCTTAACATTTTAGATGTGTCGAACAGAAGGATCATGTCCCTAAATAATAACTAACTACTTGTATCCCTAGCAGCAAGCGGTCTCCTTATCAGCAGGAACATAAGAGTGTTGTTGGCAGAGTAGTAGATACACTTGAAGCAGGTGCTATATTGCTATGGGTGCAGATAGCCTGGAGGGGCTTATATATCCTAAAGCAGTGGTTCCCAAACTCTGTTCTTTGAAATGTTTTGGACTTCAACTCCCAGAAGCCTCGGCCAACTGGGACAAGGGTCTGAGATTCTGGGAGCTGAAGTCCAAAACACCTGGAGGAACTGAGTTTAGGAACCACTGCCCTAAAGGCATCAGATCCCATCAACTCTTGAAAGCTAAGCAGAGTCAGCCCTGGTTAGTACTTGGATGGGTGACTGCCAATTAATACCAGGAGCTGCGGGTTATATCTCAGAGGAAGGAACTGGTAAAACCACCTCTGAGTTATTCCTTGCCTAAAAGACTGCAATGAAATTGATGGTGTCACATAAGTTGACAGGCAACTTGAAGCACACACCCATATTTTAATGAATATTTGTTCAAAGTTAAAAACCTTATAAAATAGATTTCAGTGTAAATGAAATACAACCTACAGTGCCTTACAGAAGTGTTCACACATACCCTCTTGACTTTTCCAGTTTTGTTTGATTACACATTGAACTTCAGTTTAAAAATTAAGTTAAATCAAATGAAGTGGTCGTGTGTGAATAGCTCACTTTTTTCCAATGCTGCCATGGACCCTGCCTCTAAATGGACAAAGGATCAGCCCTCTTGTTATTCTTACCACTATTCTTAATAACTGCATTTATACTATATCTTTCCCCCAAAACCCGGACTCAGAGCAGCTTAAAAATGAAATACAGGATATTTAAAACTTGTGGAATTAAATTATTCACAACACTTAAGAACAATTTAAAAATACAGTCAAAGATAATAAAAAGCTCTTTATACCAGCCCAGTACTTCTCAAAAGCCTACTCTTTAAAAACATCAAATTCTCAAAAGCCTGTTGGAATAAAAACCCTCCGTTTACGTCAATTCCTGAGGATTATACTTGGATTGATCAAGCCTCTAAAGCAATCCTCCTTGGTGCTTAAAGGAAGTGTCACCTGAGACTAGTAGCAGTATCTGTGATGGATGCAACTAGAGTTGTATTGGGTTGTAACTGGGAACACACCTTATTAACTAGTTTTTGAGCAGAAAAAGTCTGAATGGGTGAAGGGGTTAATCATTCACTTTTTACTGCTTTGCCAGGGTGCTGCTTTCCAAAGCCACTCACTTGTTAATACTTTTAAAGCACTGAGAGATTGTTGCATGTGCTCAAGGGTAGTCTCTTATATTTCCCTCTGTATAGCTCATTTCCAGTATGTTTGCCTTATACTAGCCAGAGAATGATATAGCTAAAAACTAGATCCAGAAAAAAGCCCTTGTTCATCCATTTTGTGTCCTTACGCTAAAGTTTTACTCTATTCCCAGACCAGAAAACTGGACCATCAGTTGGCTTGATTTAACAAACTAAAGTCTTGAATAATACCAATTAACAATAAAAATGCTTTCAAACGGACACATTTTGCCTTTTATCGAATGAGCGGCTTCAGGCAAAAAAACAAGTATGCAGGTAATCACTAATGGCAAAACATTTTTAATGTGAAAATGCTGGCACTTGAATAATTGCCCTTAACGAAAATGCTACGTAAAACACGCACACAATTTATTTTCTTATCCTATTATCTAACTCATTAGAGATACACTTTCTTTATTTGTTGCTTAGATGCAGCTGCTTTTTCAGTGTAGTTAATGTATAACAGCAATACAATAAATAGGTCAGGGCTTGTTTGTCTTTTGTGTCAACATCTGGTCTAGAAGTATGCAAGTACCTAAAGGTGAGTACAAATATACATAAAATGTTTTGGCTATGCACATTCATAACCTGGCTGGCTGCATCTTATCCCTCTTCAAGACTGAGTTAATCGAATCAATTTCTGCAGGTTAACAGCAGAATTCAGATATGCCTTGCTGACTGGAATCCTCAGGGCAGTTTTACAATCTTTACAAGTATGCCTTTCAACAGCATAGAGCCTCAATTAAATTTTAATAAGGGCTCCAATGTTTAATCAACTAGGTAGATTATTTTTGAAACTTTTAATGAACTATGAAGGTAACCCAATTTATTGGAAGCAGATTAAAGGATTAAGAAGATGATTGTCATGCTGGATCAAACCAAGGGCCTATCTAGCCCAGAATTCTGTTCCACAATGGACAAACAGATGTTTATAGCCATCAAGCCAGGCATGAGTGCAAGTTCACCCTCCCACTTGTGTTCCCTTGCAATTGATGTTGAGCAGTACACTGCCACATGTTACTATATGCATCTGAGGAAGTAAAATGAAGTCTATGAAAGCTCATGCTGCCAACTTCTTTATTTCAGCCAGTCTCAAAGGTGCTACAAGATCTCTCAACATAACTGCCTCAGAGCAGTTAATACATGGCCATCATGACTAATCACCACTGATAGACTGGACATATTCTCCATTGATTTTTTAAATTCTCTTTAACTTCCTTCAAGTTAACTACCATCATGATAGTGACTTCCATAGTTTTAACTATGCATTTTAAGTACTACTTGCTTTTGTCTGTCCTAAATGCCTCAGCATTCAGCTTCCTGAAATGACCTGTAGTTCTGCTATTATAACAGAGATGTTATGAATACTCCCACAAATGGCACTATCTTTCCATGGTGGTGGGATTGCTTGCTCCTATGAGGCATGAGGCTATACAGTGTGGCTAGTAGGGTCTCCCATGTCAGACAGGCTTTTGCTGAGGAGCCAGATTAAATGTCTGAAACAGCTACTCGGCAGCAGCAGTAGCAGATGGTGACACTGGTGGAGGCTCTCTCAGGAACAATGGCAGTGGAATCATAGCTAACACTTGTTATTTTTGCACAGAGCAAAGCACTGGTAAGCCTCCTTTTGAAGATATTTTATCATGAAAACCATATGATGAGACATTCCAAAATGAAATAAAAGAAGATGAAACTCCCAGTCAGATGGCACTCAACAAGCTACTGGGGTACAGCAGAGGACAACTATAGGGCTGTGGCTAATGATGCAAATGGACTTAAGCCAAAAGGATGTTCAGCTATTGACCTGCTCAGAGGTGACAGGAAAGTCTGAAGCTGCACAACAGATATTATAGGAACATGGAATGTAAGAAACATGAGTCACAGGAAGTTAGACATAGTAAAACAAGAAAGGGAACATACAAACATTGTAATACTTAGGAGGAGCAAGCAAAAGTGGACCGGAATGAGACATTTTCAGTCATAATACACAGTATTTTACTCAGGAAATTGAACTGTACGAAGAAATGGGGTGCCATTTATAGTGAGGAGAGATGTAGCAAAAGCAGTCAAAGGATATAATGCAATCCATGTCTGACTGGATCATGTCAATAAAACTTCATGGGGGATATAAGCAATATAACATTAATCTAAGTTTATACTCCTACTACAAAAACAGAAGAAAAAGTAATTGAAAGATTGATCACACACCACATTGATCACACATCAAAACAGGACTTCTTGCTAATCACAGGTAACAGGAAAGCAAAAACAGGAAACAGAACAGAATTAAAGATTGTAGGAAAATTTGATCTAGGATCAAGAAATGAAGCAGGAGACCAACTGACTTAATTTTGTGTGGCCAATAGTTTGTTCATTGGAAACACATTATTCAAGCAACCTAAGAAGTGACTGTATACATGGACATCGCCCAGTGGCCAATATAGAAATCAAACAGACTACATAATTGGAAGGAGAAGAGGGAAAAGCTCCATTCTCTCTGCAAAACCAAGACTAGTAACAGATTGTGGCACAAACCATGGACTACTGCTACTGCCTCCAAATTTTGAGCTGTCTATTGACTTTCTTATTAAAGAAATGCCACCTGAATATTTAGACAATAAAAAGTTGGGATATCGTGTAATTGAAGTAATTTTAACTATTTACAATTGCACATATTTGCACATGAGTAAAAAAACAGTTTTAAAAAACAAACTGTTATTTTTTATGATGCAGACATGCCTCATAACAGACATCTTAGAAGAGACATTCTGTCTTGAGAGAAAATTCAGAATGCCTTCAAAATGGCATTTGCCATCTGCAGTTTTTAATTAATAGTAGCATTCATAATTTGTTGCTGTTAATTGCAGTCATGCTGACTTTGACTTACCAAAGAATTTCAAAAGAAAATCAGTTTGTGCTTTATAAATTATAGCAAAGCCTTTGATTGTAAAGATCATGAAAAACTATAGATCACTCTGAAATATTGTGGGTGTGCAACAATATTTGATCACCCTGATGCATAACCTGTACTCGGGACAAAGCGACTATTAGGACAGAATGTAGAGAAACAGAATGGCAAGGGTGTCAAGGAAGGATACATTTTATCATCGTATTTGTTTAACTTGTATGTATTAGACTCAAAGAAAGGAGGAGTGAAAATTAGAAGAAGAAACATCAAGAATTTAAGATTAAGATTTAAGATTAAGATTTAAGATTAAACAATACTATTAACAGAAAATAGCAAATATTTGGAACAATTACTGAAGAAAGTCAAGGAGGAAAGTGCAAAGGCAGGTTTACAGGTGATCAACAAGAAAACAAAAATAATGACCACAGATCATTTACATAACTTTAAAATAGATGATGAAGACACTGAAACAGTTCAACATTTTCAATTCCTTGGCTCAGTCATTAATAATGGAGACTGCAGTCAAGAATCAGAAGAAGATTAGGACTTGAAAGGGGAACTATGAAGGAACTAAACAAGATCCTGAAATGTAAAAGTATAGTATTGAATACTAAAGTTAGGCTTGTCTGTGCCACCGTATTTCTCATTTCTGTGCATGATTGTGAAAGCTGATAGGAAAAAAAGTTCATGGATACCATGAAAAGACAAATAAATGGGTCCTAGAGTAAACCAAGCCTGAACTCTCCCTAGAAGCCAAAATAACTAAACTGAAACTGTTGTAATTTGCCCATTTCCTGACATGACTCACTCGAAAAGGCAATAATGCTTGGTTAAGCAGAAGGCAATGGGAAAAGAGAAAGACTGCATTAGAGATGGATAAACTCAATCAAGGAAACCATTGCCCTAAGTCTGCAAGACCTGAGCAGGGCTGTTGATGACAGGGGGACTTGGAGGTCACCATTCATGGAGTTGCCAAAAATCAAAGTCAACGGTAGTTAACAGCAACAAATTATGAATGCTAGTATTCATTAAAAACCATTTTGAAGGCATTCTTCATTTCTCTCAAGACAGAATGTTTCTTCTAAGATGTCTGTTATGAGGCATGTCTGCATCATAAAAAGATAGTAACAGTTTTGGTTTTTGAACTTTTTTTTTTTTTTTACTCATGTGCAAGCTACCAAAGGCATTCTGAAAGAACACATGGTACATTCTCAATGCTTTCCATATATAGATTTGCATGGCTGTCCTGCATCTATGCAGGACCCAGCCTTTTCTTTTGTGAAGAATGAAACAAGCCTGGTTCCATCCTTGCCACTTGTCAACTAATTCTAGATTTTATACAGGGTCACCTCCCTCATCTTCTGGACACCCAAGTACCCAATTTTAATGGTGATTAAACCAAATAGAGTTAATCATCAACATGCCACTTAAGCATTCTTAAGTATTGGAATTTCAGAATATTTACATGGGAAATGAGCAACTCTTTGGTACTATTTCAGATGTTTTATGGATATAAATACACATAACATTCCCCTTGGAGAAAAACACAAACATGACAATATCTTGGCACTTAGCTTCATTATATTATATTACATGGAAGGCATTTTGAATTCATCACATCAAAATATATGGCCACAATGATGTTATAAGAACATTCAATAGGGACTTTATCTCTCTATTCAGTGCTTTAACAGGCCTGGTAATAGTTAACACCTTAAAAACATGATCTTTCTAAAGCACTTAACATAGCCTTTTATCCATCTCCATCATCATCATCTTCTTTATCCAGTACTACATAAACATATATTTATTCCTAATATAGCTTTACCAGTATTAGCATAAATCAACATTTTAGGGCAGTATTTCTAGGTTGTTTTCAATCTATTAGTTCATTAGGAACAACACAGGCTGTTATTAAACAGCTGTCCTCATTGGAGACTGACATAAACAATCTAATTTTTTGGCCTTATCATAGCTCTTTTATTGCTTCCTGACACTCACTTAGTTAATCAGTTGACCAATCAACACACAGGATTAGCTTTCTCTGTCTTATCTCTAGCCAATTAAAATAAAGATCCTTCTAGTAGGAGTTTTTACAATCCTATCTGTTAGTGTACACTCAGTGTATCTATCAAGATTTATCTTCACGCACAAACCTACTGGTGCCTTTACCACTTGAATACCAGTAGGTCTAAAATGGTGTTTTTATGTGGGTATGTTGAAATTTTTCTTCTTACTATTACTATCATTATTGTTATCACTGCTGCTGCCGCCACTACTACTACATACAAAAGGATGGATTTGGGATGTTCTCAAAACCCGCTACCCATGCTGACTCCTAAATAATAATTCAGTCCTCCTGAATTATTATAGACATGCATAATATGGATTTTTGTACTGTGCTGTTGTTTACAGTTACTTCTGACTGCTTGAAGGATAATTTGTTGTCTGAAGGGACAACAAAGGATAATTTAGATAATTTGTTGTAGAGAACTTGTAGTCTATTACAAGGTGGCATGATGGGTGGTCAGGTAATGCTCTCATCAATCCCTGCATTGCAATGTTATTGTGTTTACAGGAGGCTAATTTGTTATAAACAAGGGGAAGGGGATTTTGGATGCATTCAAAACTTGCTATTGGGTTCTGAAGACTCCTTTTCTGTGTGGCTCTGAGGACATAATTGTTATCTCAGACCATGCACTCAGCTTAGCAGACATGTTTTGTGTGTTCTCTGTTGCAATTGATCTTTGCTGATATTAGTTTTCCATGGGTTTCCCTGGCTGTGTGGCCGCATTCTGGAAGAGTTTATTCCTGATGTTTCGCCTGCATCTTCAGCCCTGGTGGCGCAGTGGTTAAATGCCTGTACTGCAGCCACTCACTCATAGACCACAAGGTTGCGAGTTCAATACCAGCCAGGGCTGAGGCTTGACTCAGGCCTGCATCCTTCCGAGGTCGCTAAAATGAGTACCCAACTGTTGGGGGGCATTGAGCTTACAGTTGTAAACCGCTTAGACATCCCATGTGCGATATGAAGCGGTATATAAATGAAGCTGCTTTGCTTTGCATCTGTGTCTGGCATCTTCAGAGGGTGGTGGCATGGAAGTATGTGGGCTGTATATACTTGTGTGACCCTTGGTTGGGAGGAAGTGATTTACATGTTAATCTGTGGGTTGCCCTGTAGTTAAGTGGCAAAGCTTTGCCATTCAACTCCTTTAAAGCTCCTTTAAAGTTTCAGATGACAACCCAGAGCAGATGTAACCCTCTTCCACAAAAGTCAGAGCCACCAGCCTCCACTACTTAATGTAATGTGATTCTCTGTTCATAGGGAGCTTTATTGCACAAAGCAAATGTTGTTCTAAAGGATGGCTTTATCATGGATGTATGGATCCCACAATAATGATTTTGACTAATGATTTTAAATGTTCATGTGCCCATGTTTCCCCTTTCTGTTGTATGAAAGAGAAGAGTTAGTGGGATTTCAGAAAATCCTTGATGATAATGATGAAATTTTCATTTATATCCCACCTTTTCACAATAATGGGGACTCAAGGCAGCTTACAAATGATGGTTCTAATTCTGGCTGTCCTGCTCTCCACTTCACTGGTAAGCATTATGAAGGCGATGCTTCTGAGGGGCAGATATGAAGCACAAAATGGATCCACAAGGAGTTATTCAGGTGCTGCTCCTTCCAATCTCCTTCCTTGCAAACTCTAGGCATACCTTGCAGTCACACACCAGTTGAATAGACTGGAATGGGGATTAGGTGGGCAGCACCACATCTGCCCAAACAATAGGACCATCCTTGACGCATGATGTTAAATATGTGCCAGGGCCCCCTGGGCTTGGCATACCACTGTAACGTGTTTAGGAACACTTGTCCTTCGCACTTTTCTTGTCTTCAATATGGGAACCATCTGCAGAGTTCTGGCAAACATGATTCCTACCCAAAGTGTGAAGCAGCTCTTACTCACCCCTCACTTGTCATGTTGAATTATAGACTGTGCTTGGGTGACCTTTCTTTCATCAAATCCAAGTCTGTTTGTGAGCAAGATTTCATACAGCTAAACTTCTTAATCCCACAACGATAGCTCATCCGTATTTTTTCCCATTCATGTGCAAAAGGGAACTTCCTTTTTGAGAGCCCAGTTAATATTTGTAACAGTGGCGTTTTGATTTTTACCTTTCAAAATTGGAGTCTCTATATGTTGGGCTGCCCTTCTTCCTGAACATGTCCAGGATTGGAAGTAATTACTGGACCCAGTCTTCTCAGTCTCCTTTTGTGTTGCTGTTACCTGCCCTTGAGTTGACTGCAACTCATGGAGACCCTGTGGATGAGACATCTCCAAGACCCCTTCTCCTCCATTTGTTTTTGTTTGTTTTTTGTCTTGGACGTCCTACAGTTTTCTGGTGCCCTCTCCTCCTTTGCGGTAAGCACATCCGCTCATCCTGGAAAGGGGTGCCAGGGGTGGGTGAATGGGTTAGGGTTGCCATTTGTCCCCAGAAAACCCAGAAAAGCCTGGATTGAAGGAAAAAATCCCCAGCCAACAATAATTATAGCAATAACAAGTACATTTCTATACCGCTTATCAGAGCACTTAAGCACTCCCTAAGCTTGAACATCAAGAAAACAAAAATAAGGTCCACTGAGGACCTTCACAAGTTCATTTTAGACAAAGAAGAAATAGAAATAGACCTGGGATCAAACATTGATAGAAATGAGGGTTGCAGTCAGGAAATCAGAAGAAGACTAAGAATGGGGAGGATGGCTAGGAAAGAACTAGAAAAGATCCTAAAATGCAAAGACATACAACTCAGCACAAAAGTCAGAATCATAAAAGCCATCGTATTCCCTATTACCATGTATGGATGTTAGAGTTGGACAGTCAAGAAAGAAGATAGGAGGAAAATCAAGGCCTTTGAGATAATGTGGTGCTGGAGAAGAGTGCTGAGGATCCCATGGACAGCCAAAAGGACAAACAAATTGGCCCTAGAGCAGATCAAGCCAGAGATAACCCTGGAAACTAAGATGACAAGACTTAGGACACATCATGAGAAGGCATGAATCGTTAGGAAAGACAATAATGTTAGGAAAGGTGGAGGGAAGTAGAAAGCGAGGAAGGCCACATGCTGGATGGATGGACTTTATTAAAGAGACCACGATTATGAATTTGCAGGTGCTGGACAGAGCAGTAGAGGACGAGGGGGCCTGGAGATGTCTCATCCATAGGGTCGCCATGGGTCAAGACCGATGCGAAGGCGGTTAACAACAACAAGAACCACCAAGCGGTTTAACACTGTGTGTAAGCTAATTGACTGATGTGGTTGAATTTGTATAATCCGAATGCACAATTATTTAATATGCATTATAATTGCAATCATTGGCATGGTATACAAAAGACAGGCCCGGATTTGAGGGGACTGGAATATGCCTGCAATCCTAAACAGGGAGATAAATTCACACACACACACACACACACCCTTTTTATTTTATTTCATGCTGTCTCGCTCTCCTCCTCCTCCTCCTCCTTGGAGGTTCCAAAGGCGCGCGCGCTCCCCTCCTTTGACGTCACGGGCTGGGATTCCTCTTCGGGGCGCGCGGGGCGGGCTGGACCTGGGAGCTCGCGCCCATTCCTAGGCGCCTCCTGAGAGGAAGAAGAGGAAGAGGAGGAGGAGGAGGAGGAGGAGGCGTGGTGGGCAGTCGGGAAGGGAAGGGAAGGGAAGGGAAGGGAAGGGAAGGAAGGTCGTGCTCTCCCCTCAAGCCTGCCCCCCCTTACACACACACACACACACACCCCAGAGAGAAAGAGAGAGAGATGTGCAACCTTTCCCTGGTCTCCTGGGTGTGAGCCTCCCCTCCTGGCCGTGCTTGGGCTCCAATCTCTCTCTCAGTCCATCCATCCATCCATTTCTCTCTCTCTTCGGTTGCTGCTGTGGAGTGGAGCCCCCGTTGCACTCTCCAAGGAGGGGTGAGTTGTTGTTTGCACACAAAATGTGGGGTGGGAGGTTGCAAAGGGAAAGCCCCCTCCTCCGCTTCACACACACACACACAGACACACACAGAGACACGCAGGGCGGCTGGGTTGGGTCCTGGGAGGAGGCTGCATGCACAAATAATCCGCTCTGGCGCCACTTTGGATGCATCCTCACTGCAGAAATAATCCGGTCTGACACCCCCTTTAGCTTTGACTGCATCCTCACTGCAGAAATAATCCGCTTTGACCGCACTTTAGCCGCCCTGGTTCAAGGCTATGGGATTCTGGGAATGGTTGTTTGTTGTGGCACCAGAGCTCTCTGACAGAGAAGGGGAAATGTCTCACGAAACTACCACCCCCAGAATTCCAAACCATTGAGCCATGGCAGTTAAAGTGGTGTCAAACCGGATTATTTCTGGCGGATTATTTCAGCCTTTGAGCCAAAGAGGAGGAGGAGAAGTGGCAGTCATGCCAGAAGAAAAAGGTGCCTCCAATTCTCTCTCTCAATCTCTCCCTTTCTCTCCTCTTCCTCTTCTAGTGTTACCAGCCAAGAGGATCGTGCAACTTATTCCTTCTTTCCCTTCTTAATGTTGTTTTACTGGTGGGGGGGGGGGTATGTGTGTTTTGATGTATCTGCACTGTAGAAATAATGCAGTTTGACACCACTTTAACTGCCATGGTTCCATCCTGCAGAATCGAGGGATTTGTAGCTTTGTGAGGCACCAACACTCTCTGACAGAGAAGGCTAAAGATCTTGTAAAACCACACATCCCAGGATTTCATAGGATGGAACAACAGCAGTGAAAGTGGTGCCAAACTGCATTATTTTTACAGAGTAGATGCATCTTAAGCCTTACTGCCTCATTTTGTCTTCAAACTGCCTCATCTGTGGACATTTACAGGAGGCCCAGATGTCGCCCGCCTGCTGTTGTTGTTAACTACCCTCCAGTCGATCTAGACTCAGTCAGGGGTAGGCAACCTTTCTCCTTTAAGGGCCGAGGACTTCAGCTCCCAGAATCCCAGGAGCTATTGGCCAACATGGGACTATTGGCCAACATGGCTGAGGCTTCTGGGAGCTGAAGTCCCTCGGCCCTTAAAGGGGAAAGGTTGCCTACCCTTGCTAGGAGAACACAGGATAAATTGAAGATTATATTGTCTAGACATCATCACCATTCCCAAATAAATTTCTGTCGTGATCATATATAAAAGGCTAGCCTGTAAGCAGTGATGGTCTCGAGTGTCATGGCAGCTTAAAAGGGAGCAGGCAGGTTGTCAGGGCAAGAAAAAAGAGACAGTGGGGTATACGTCTATCTGCCTGATCATGAAATTCACTTCCCTGGTAGATGGGTTGTGGTTATTCTATGGTGTGTACTCCATGCACACTCAGAAACACGCTCTTCTATTAGCTATATGCACCTGAGCTTGATTTAGATCCCAGAATTAAAAGAATCACAGAATCATAGATTTGGAAGAGACCCCAAGGGCCATCCAATTTAACCCCCCTGCCATGCAGGAACTCACAATCAAAGCACCCCCGGCAGATGTTCATCCAGCCTCTCTTTAAAAACCTTCAAAGAAGGAGACTCCACCACTCTCACTCTTTAAATTAAAGAGGCTGACTGAAATGAATTCCTTAGTGTTCTCCAAGTTAGAAAAGATGGGAGAGAGGAAGTAAAGGTTTCTCTATCCCTATAAGAAAGTATGTCAGTGTTGGATATTAATGGACTCTGTACATTTTGCTGGCCTGAATTACCAAATGCCTTGAACTCTCCAGCACTTTCTGCTTTTGTTAGTCTGGTAGTGAGAACTAATATGTTTAGTACTATGATGTTCATCAGAGGTAACCTGCAGCCATGCCTGTTCTAAGAACAGTTCTCTCTTCTACTAAGATCATTAGGAAAAACTTTGTATTCCAGGTAAAATGGTAATCAATGGCTGGAGAGAGTTACTATGTAAAATGGTTTGAAGAATTTCCACCTTATTAACATAGAGACTGTAGAAATTACAGATGCAGCCATAAAGTCAATAAACCAGTTTTGATATGCCTTTTCCAGAAATCTTCAGGGGTGTTCAGTATGTGAGAATGCTCATCTAGATGAATTTGAATAAATTAATTTTAGCGGATATTTTTTTGTTTGTTTGACTTGCATTATGTTCAAATAAGCCTGGATATTTTGAACTGACAGGCAGCCTGATAGTACCCCCTGTTGTGCAAACACAGGCTCGCATTGCAATAGGTATCATAATGTCCTGCGTGAGATGAGCAGGGCAGAATAGTCTCAACAAAAGCATAATGTAGAGGAATGGGAAGAACAGAAGGCAATAAGGGTGTGGAACATGATCATAGTTTGTAAAATGGTGAGAACATGGACAGAAGATTACCCCCATCTCCCTCAAGAAACTTGTCACATTCAAAGAAACTGAATTGGGGAGATTCAGAACAGTCATAAGCAGGTACTCTTTGCCAGCAAATGCATAGCTAACCAGTGGAATTCACTGTTGCAAGATGTGGTGACTGTCACCAACTTAAATAACTTTAAAAGGCCTTTAGAGACATTGGTGCATGGCTGCTACTAGCTATTAATTGTGATGACTGCATACTTTCTCTGGATTAGAGAGAATATGCCCTCTGAATATTAGTTGTTGAAGAACAACTGAGAGTGTTGTTGTTTGCATGTCCTTTGGGGGTTTTTCCTCTGAGCACCTGGTTGACCAATGTAGGAAACATTTTGCTGGACAGGGCTTTAGTCTGATCCAGCAGGGCTGCTCCTACAGTATGAAATACAGGGATTTGCAGGGTTCAGTCAGGGACCAGTCATACTTAACATTTTTTGCATGGAGAGATTCGCATCTATGAATCGATTCAAAATCGATTCACCATTTCCACTATGTTTTGAGGCAGCGAATCTCTCCATGGCATTTAATATTTGATCTGAAGTTCCCATTTGCCACAATTCCAGATCAAGGTGGAGGTGCCTTCATTTCCTGAATGGTTGCTTCATGATCTGAATCGATCCAATAGCTTACTCACACTATCAGAGATGCGGATTGTTGCGGTTCTTTAAAAAAGAACCACTAAGGGATCTGGTGCCAAATGCATCAGTTTAAATGGGCTTTTCGGTTGCTCCGCCCCCCTGCACCGAGTACAATCGGTGCAAGTCTGAACAACTGGGTTGTTTCATAGTGTGAATGGGGCCTTGGTATTGTCCCACTCCTGTGCTGCCACCACATTCTAAAAGTGAAGCTACATGTATTTATTTTGAATTGATTTGTTTTTTTAAAAAACGTAAAACATCAATAAAACAATTGTGCATGTGTGTGTGGGCCTATAAGTTACCTGTTGAATTATGGCAACCCCATGAATTTCATAGGGGTTTCTTAGGCAAGGAATACTCAAGTTTTACCAGTTTCTTCCTCTGAAATGTAGCTTACAGCACCTGGTATTTGTTGGCAATCTCCTATCCAAGTGCTAACCAGGGCTGACCCTACTTAACTTTTAAGATTAGACTCGATCTGGTGCCTTTAGGAATTTAGGCTCAATAAAGCAATTAGTCCAGCCCAATGACAGAACTATATATATTTAAAAAAAAAAAAACCACAGGGGATGCCATGCCTCTTAGGTATTTTATGGCAAAGAAAAGCCATGCTTCCTTTTCACTTTACTTTGGAGGGAATAGAATTGGTTTTCATACATTGCCCACCTCCACCTCTTTGTGGTCAAAGTGTAGGTCCTAATTTGCTGCTGAAAAGCTCATGGAAGGGAATGGATAATACTTTCTCTTGCAGTTGTTTCTGTGCATCAGTAGAAGACAACTAGTGCTGGTGAAAGAAGAGACACTGTAACTCCTTACGTCTTGAACCACACTCTTTTCACAGTCAAATTCTGCACATGGCCTCTGATTTTGGAGATAGGTGGATGTGTACATATTAGTTGGCCTATTTTGTCTAAAATAACAAAAATCAGGTGAGCATCAAGACAATGACTGAGTGTACGAGTAGTATAGAATTCTTTCTCCCATCAACTTATTGCCATTTCCTACATTAAAGAAATTTCCTTCAAGTCAATATTCTCATCTTCCATCAGGAAAATACACTTTTTTCCCACTTGGTAGCTCAGAGTTAGGCAAAGGCAAAGATTCTCTGAACAAAACTTGCCAAGAAAACCCCATGATCGGTTCATCTTAGGGTCGTCATGGGTCAGAAACAGCTTGAAGGCACACAGCAAGCAAGCTATCCGTTGTTCTGCAATGTCACATGTAACTTGCCTGTTACATGTGATATTTGTAAGTATGTTCTTCTTACACTGAGCAGCTGATTCTGCTCAGAACAAGGTGGCGGATAAACAAGAGAAGCCATGGGGGAGAAATGTGTGCATGTGCAATTGTAACATGATATGGGGGCACCATTCCCATGCTGAGAATTCATCTATTTTCGTGGAGAATAAAGGTCTGAGGATATTATTCTGAGGGAGAGAGCAAAGTGATCCTCTACACAGGGAAGCATTTCTCGAATAATGAACTGATATGTAAAGACTGCACCTCCAGAGACAGATGATTCTTAGTAGTGAAAGACATGGTGACTAGGTAGTGAGAATGGGTGGTTTCAGATAATCATTAGCTGTATGGTTTTTGAACTTCTGATGTGAAGATTTTTTAAAAAAAAGATATTATATGAGTTTATTAATATAACATTTTACCTTACAAACCAACAAATTAATCACATCCTATCTCAAAAATCTTCCACCGACCCCAGGTTTTCCTTTTTAATTTTTTTCTTCCCATGTGGAAAATCATTTTAACTGTTTCCTTTACAATTTCATACCCCTTCTCCTCCTCAACAAAGTCAGTCATTATTTCCCAATTACTCAACCAAATTTCTCCTTTTTTCTATTATAAAATCAAACATCATATATTCTGATATATATTGCTTCCATCTATCACAGTTCCACCTTTCTTTATCCTTCCACCCATGTGCAATCAGTGCATGTGCTGCTATAATTAATTGTTTGATTAAATATTCCTTCTGTAATCCTATATTCCTAACATTACCAGTTATACATCTTTCTTTCTTTCTTTAATTGAATTTCCCCCCTATTATTTTATGAATTTCTTGTTCTATTTCCTTCCAAAATCTTTGTAATTTGCAACACTCCCACCACATATGGATATACATTCCTTTGCTTCTACACCCACGCCAACAAGCAGGTGATACATATTTATTAGTATATGATAGTTGTTGTGGTGTTCTATACCATCTACCTATTACTTTCACCTGTTGTTCTCTAACCTTGCTATTTTTAATATTTTTAGTTTCTTGTATCCATTGTTGAATTTCTTTCTTATTAATCTTAATATCCTTTTCCCATACCCTCAATAGACCTTCTATGAAATTACATTGATTATCCTTCTGACGTGAAGACTGATGTAATGTGTGCAGTTCTAGATAGTGTGAGGAAAGAAGGGGAAAATATAGTATATATTGGCACCAGTGACTAGTAAACATAGTCAAGAAATCCTGGAAGAATAATTTAGGTTGGTAGGTAGGATGTTGGATATCCAGTTATTTCCTAAGTAGTGTTTTCAGAAAATACTAACTTTTCCAAGTTCAGGGCTAGCTAGACATGCAAAGCACATAAGCATGGATACATGGAGGAGATAATGCAAAAAGAGAGAGAAGAGAAACAGCCTTCAGTTGAATCAAAATGGTAAAACCAGACTACTGGCCCTAATCATCATCATGATCATAAGATTTTAAAATTGTCTTTCAGCAAAAGAGGGAGAGGCAAGCAGGGCTGGAGAACATTCATGTATCCTTTAAGAATGATATTATAAATTATTCTTCAGACTGGTCAAGGCTCATGTAAATACTTATGTAAATAAATAAATAGCCATTCAAAGAGGCAAAACTAATTAGAAAATATGTGCAAAATAACCTATCCTTCATCTGTAGGAAGACACACCATACAGATGTTTTATATGATAATATAAAGATGTACAATGTTTCATATGATATATAGGTATATATGCCTATTTTATATGGTAATGGGAAGCCTCAAAGTGGAAATGACAGATACTTGATTTGTACTGAAGTAATGTAGGTAGAGAGGGCATATTAGATACTTTATTGTGATTGTTATTCCTGGAGATAATATCTATAGAAAATACAGTAAAGAACATAGTGGGTTGGTACTGCTTTTTATAAACGGCACAGATTCCAATAAACTAGAAAATTCAAGAAAAGAAATTCACTCACAGAATCACAAGGGCAATGAATAAATACATACATACATACATAGAAAGGACAACCCAAGATTGCATTTAGTGCCTAGGGCTAACTTTCTTTCTTTTATAGTCAGGTCTGGCTCAAACCCAGTTCTGGCTCAATCCCTGATTCGGGAAGCTTAGGACTATTAACTGGATATATATTCAGCTACCCCTGCCCCCTCCCCCATGCTTGACTGACACATAGTGTTATCAACCACAAAAATACAGTGAAAAAACACTAAGATTATGCCTAAGTCCAAAATTTTCCACCTATTTTCAAGGTCTAGCTGTAGCAGTGAAAGTCTATGTCCTTTGGCCTAATTGTACATTGACGAATGCAATCCGTTAGCTGGAGTCCACTTTCTCCCCCAAATTAAAAAAATAAAATTGAGTGTTACAATATATTTGTCCAGCAACAGCAGGTTCTAGTAATTCACCCTCCAAATTTGAGAGCATTGCAATGACTGATTTAACCAGCTGCAAAGAAGACCATGCACTTGGCCAATATTCCATATGGGAATTTGATAGCTTGTCCCCAGTCCCCTTATTAAGATGGACTGTAGTTTCAACCTATGGCAAAATAAGCTTACTGTAGAAGAAATTACTTGGCTGATGGATACAATGCATTAAACTGGAAACATGTCCTGGATCCAATTGTATTACTGCAGTTAGTGCAAGGCATCATGTGTTTCTTTGATTTTTTGCAGGGCTGGGGGGTAGGTCCCCTTCCTGGAGTGCCTGTCTATGCAACCTTCTCTCATTTTACTTGCTGCCTACATACTGTAATTGTATCACACGTTTTCAGCCTGAAAAGGTTGAAATAAGCGACCTATCTTACTTTTTCAGGTTTCCTGCAATCCATTTGGAGGTCAAAGAGTCAACTTTTGAAACTGCGATTCAAAATCTGATTTACTATATTTTATTCACTCTTATTGATAATGGGGGTGGGTGGGATTTGGTGCCTGCAGAGCATTCAAGGCTGATTCAATGTATCATTTAAAGATCCAATATTAAATTAAAATCACAGTAAACTATAATAAAGGCAGGAATGGCAGATGAACACAGTCTTCAAATCCACGCCTTATCTGTCCAGCAAGACAAAAATGAGCTGAAGGTACTCATTAGCCAGCAGAAAAAAGCAAAAGAGGGGTCAGGTGAACTTCATGGGGCAAAATACCATATCACAAACCAGCCCTACATTTCAGGAGGTATCTATGTAAAAATGCATAAACATTTTTTGTCATAGGTGGGGAATCTTTAGCCTTCCAGATGCTAATAAATGAGTGCTCCTATCATATATAGGCTGGCAGGGGATTAATGGATTTGGAGTCCAAAATCATCTAAAGAACCAAAGGTTCCCTAGACTTCAATTTTATGGTGTTGGTGTCTAGGTACAACTTTTGATGCTATAAACTTAAGAGATCTGAACTTTGGTTAAGTACTGTTATTGGCAAAAGCTTTTATTTTAAAAGTTAGGAGATTTATTAACAGGGGTGCAAAATGTATGAGCTCATGTGATATTACTGTTTCTTAACTAAATGTGCAAGAACAAATTCTTAATTTTAAATTATTAAATGTTCATTTAAACTATTAATTTGCACATTGTATTTAGCTATTCTTGAATTGTATTTTATATGTTGGAATCCAGCAGAGTGCCTAAACATATTTTAAAATTATTAAATAAATTGCAGTGCTTCTTCTCAGCCTAAGATTCTACCTGAAAGACAAATGAGTGATTCACTGACAACACAGAAAACCCCCATCCTCAACAAATCCCTGCAAAGTTACAGGAACAGATTTAGAAAGGTGCTATTATGATCCTGTCCTGCTTGTGGACTTCCCATAGGCATCTTGGTATCCATTAGATAGGGTTTTGGACAGGGGTAAAACAGTTCTTTCTATGATCTTTCAACAGCTCTGTCTTTCTCAAAAGCTATCATGAATGACTGCCATCTAAGCTGTATGACAGAGATGGGGAATGTGTGGGTCTTCCAAGTATTGCTGGACTGTATCTCCCATCATCCCTTACCATTTGACAGTATTTGGATAAGACAGATGAGAATTGTAGTCCAGCAATTTCTGGAGGTCCGCATGTTCCCCATCCTTGCTTTATTGCCTTGATCAAACTGATACACATGTTCACACACAGTGAAATTCATATTGCATTGTATTCTTAGTTGAAAATGTGCAGTGCAGTTCAACAAACATCTAATCAGAAATATAGATATACTGAGATTATTTACACTTACTCCCAAGTAAGTGTGTAAAAAATTATAAGGTAACATGGTAACCTTTCTAGGAGAAAGGCAGCATAGGAAACCAAATAAACCAAATAAATAAATAAAACCTGTCATGATCACTAGGAGTGGTCATGCTAGACATTCAGGAGCTGCCTTGGTCATCTGAACTCACATATTGCATGTTCTTTTAATCTGCCTCTTAGCTGCATCTTACATCTAGAAATGGTAGCATTTGTGGTGTATTGCTGTTGTCAAACTGGAATTTTAGATGTTCTTTGGGGAAGAGATTGTACAGAAGCTGTGCCAGTAAGAATTACATGCTACCAAGGACTGCTCAATCAAATGAGAGATGGGTCCAAGGAGTAAAATATGGGGAGAAAATGACATATGCTTTATATGCTTTTGGAAAACCATTTTTTCCAATCTCTTATTTTTAATATTCTAGGAAAAAAAGAATGAAAGAGGTAATGTCTAATAACAGTACAACGAGTATATCTCAAGCAAGGAAAGCAGTGGAACAGTTAAAAATGGAGGCATATCTGGACAGGATAAAGGTAAATTTAAAGTCATAATTATGTTCACAATATAGCACTTCATGACAATACATTAATTTTATGTGGTTGTTTGCCATTCATCCTTCCTGCCAATGGAACAGCTTTTTGTGGGGTGGAGTGGAGTGTGCCGCTCATGTTTACTAAAATCACAAACTTGAGGAGGATCAGATCACACCTAAATTATTCCTTGACAAGTACTGTAGCCACCACTCTCTATGGATAAGACTGTCTCTGATAAGAAAGACGATTTTTTTTCTTTAAGTTAGGGAAAAGGTATATTATTTCCATTCCCAGAGGAGCCAGCAGACTTATTAAATGTCAGGCTTGATGCCTCCTTCTCAGAATACAATTTACTTTTGCTACCTTGAACAAAATAGTATTTGGCGCTCTTTTAAAGTGATGATGTTCTTTAGATTTCTTGTTACCATACAAAGAACAGTTAGCTTGCAACAGCAAATTAAATGACAGCATAAGCTAAATCAATGACAGTCCAATGAGGTGTCTAATCCTGCTATTTTCCTACCTTGCAGTGTCTTTTCTTGGCAGGAATTGAAACTGGGAGAGTTCAATAGTGGCAGAAATAGTCTCAGAAAACACCACCATGAGTGCACATTTACTGAAAATGTTAAGCAGATTTTACATGGAGATACATAATGGCAATTTAACCCATTATATTTATCCCAAAAATTTGGCTATGAATGTTCTAGAAATTCAAATTGGCTGTTAAGTGAAATGGCCAACTTTACTGTAATTATTACACTTAGACTTTGTGATTTGTCATGCTTTTCTTTGCATGACATGCTACCAGACCCCTCCTAAATATGTGTTCTTATGATTGCATCTATAAACAAACAAGAGTAAGTTGTTCCCTTCCATACAGTACACTGTAAGAGCTTAAGAGATGTTTAACATTTAATTTTTCAAAACTTTGTGCTAGATAATACATTGAGATCTTAGCATAGCTTTAAGATGTCACATCCCACAGTTTATTCTTGTGAACCTTGTAAATACTACATTCTGGCTGACAAATCATGAAAAGAGAACATTAGGGCCAAATAGCAAGCAAGTTAAGTCTGATGAGCATGGAGGAGAAGTGAGAAAATTGCATTAGGATTTATAGAGCTTTCTGCCCAGATATTATCCTTACCTGATCCAGAAAATGATCTGAAACTGTGTGACGTACTTCTGATTGTATCTAGTCCTGTATATAGTGTGGGTGGTAATGCCAGCTGAGGAGAACATGTAATACAATGGCTGCATTTTGATAGTCATATTTTTGTTTATTAAGGTGAAATATTTCAGACCTCTTCCACATCTACAGAGCTTAAACTGAGAACCCTTTCATTAACTATGCTTTTGTCTAAACCAGAAAACTATGGTTACCAGCTTTGGAACTAGTCAAGATATTAAATCAACCAATTTCAAAATGGAGTTTAATATTCTGGTTCATTCCAAGGCTTGTGATCATAATTTCCCAATTTGGACCAAGTTGAGAACTATGGGCCTTTGCAGACTGCTAGAAATAGTGCAAATTGAGTCCACTTTAAGGGTTAGGGTTAGGATTAGGAAATCATGTGAACAGTATTTTACTGCGGCACCAGAGCTCTCTAACAGAGAAGGCTCAATGTCTCAGAAAAAAAAAAAAAACAATTCCCATGATTCCCTAGCACTAACCCTAACCCTAAAAGTGGACTCAATTTGCACTATTTCTTCCAGTCTGCAAAGGCCCTATGTTAGGTGCTTCCTGATTTAATCATATACAAAAAGATCTTGTGGCACCTTTGAGACTAGCTATGCAAGAGAAGTTGTAGCATAAGCTTTCATAGACTTGGTCTGCCTCCTCAGAGGGTTTAATCATAGTTTTTATGAGGAGCCATGCATAGAATGGCTGTGAAACACCTCAGAGGAAAAATGTGTTACATAAATAATAGTCCACAGGATTCATTTTTTAAAATAGAGCTAATAAGAGAAATTGCTATAATACAGAAATGAATGCACTGTTAAATATTGCTGTGAGGAGTTCCATTTAAACAGAAGGAAGGAAGGAAGGAAGGAAGGAAGGAAAGAAAGAAAGAAAGAAAGAAAGGTTAAGAAATAGTTAAATCTATGAGTGGTTGAAGTAATTATTTAATGTTTGAAGCTACCCTATGGACTTTCAAAACTTGTTGCCTTCCTCTTGAGAAACACTGATTTTTAGTAAAGTTTAAGACCACAAACAATTATGTATGGCAGCTTATGTCTTTTCTTTTCTTTCCTTCCTTCCTTCCTTCCTCAATTCCTCTCTCTTTATCTCTCTCAAGAAACTGTGAGAGTATTGTTAACTTTTTCTAAAATAGTGTTGTGTGATCAACACTGGCATTAGTGAGATGTTTGTGGATGGGCTCCTTTTAGACACAAAGCAAAAGCAGAGTGGGTGTTGTTGCAAGAATAGTAATTATGTCTCTCTTGTCATGGAAGGTGACTGTAGTAATTGCAGCATTTTCTCTTGTCACTGAATCTTATAATTATAGTGTAACTAACAGGATTATGTTCTAATGTGGGTTGTTTTTAATCCCCCCTTTACTTGCCAACTCTTTTGAATCACAAATGTTTAATACTGTAACTCAAACTTCTTGATAGTCATTTCATCTTGAGAGGGAGGTGAATCTTATGAAAATATGGATTTACAGCATACAAAAAGGAGCAGGGAAGGAGAATGAGTATCAAGCTTTCAAGTAAAAATTGAACTGGGTTTGTGAAGGAAAATTCACCCTTCACTCTGATGCCTTTCTTTACACTAAATGATAATTTTTCAATTATTTGTTTATCAAATGGAATAATTAAAACCAGGCATAATTTACATGTGAACAAGTACTTCCCCCCCCCCCCCCCCCATGCAGAGGAGGCTGGGCTATTGGGCCAGATGGAGCACCTCTCCCCTAAGTTCAGGCTAACCTTAGCCAGCCCACTTCTGCCTGCCTCCTTCCTTATAACCATGTAGTAGAGTAGGCTACCATGTGGTAGTGTAGGCAGTGGAGTGGAGGTGATCTTAAAATGCAAAGACATACAACTCAGCACAAAAGTCAGAATCATACAAGCCGTTGTATTCCCTATTGCCATGTATGGATGTGAGAGCTGGACAGTCAAGAAGGAAGAAAAGAGGAAAATCAACTCATTTGAGATAATGTGGTGCTGGAGAAGAATGCTGAGGATTCTTCATGGACAGACAAAAGGACAAACAAATGGGTCCTAGAGCAGATCAAGTCAGAGATATCCCTAGAAACCAAGATGGCAAGACTAAGGGCCTTTGCGGACTGCCAGAAATAGTGCAAATTGAATCCACTTTAACTGTCCTGGCTCAGTGCTAGGGAATCATGGGAATTGTATTTTTTTTCTGAGACATTGAGCCTTCTCTGTCAGAGAGCTCTGGTGCCACAATAAACTACAGTTCCCATGATTCCCTAGCACTGAGTCAGGGCAGTTAAAGTGGACTCAATTTGCACTATTTCTGGCAGTCTGCAAAGGCTTTTAGACTGTCATACTTTGGACACATGAAGGCATAAATCTTTGGAAAAGACAAAGTTTTCATGTTGTATTTACAAGCATTCCTTCTCTCCCTGGCCTGTTCACTAGACTGTTATACAGAGCCCAAGTTTATAGGGTTTTTTTCCACCTAACTGTGTTGATATACTTCATTTTAAGTCTCTGATTCTAGAGGTATCTTGTGTTTTGCTTTGTGGACTGACTGCCAATGGAGCACAGGTGAAGGATTACCCCAGGTGAGGAAAAATATGGAAGAACATTTTGCATTCTTTACCTTATGATGCTGATTGGTGGAATTTGTTCTTTATTAGAAGGGTTCACTTGGAAATGACAAACACCCTCACAGCAACTATTTAATTTCTAGAAAAAGGGATGCCAGGTCTCAAGACAAAATGAGAGAATGGGCAAAATAGAAAACTAGATTTACCTGGCTCTCTCTCTCTTCTCTTCCTTAGTAGGCACGAGCTGCCCACCATCATTGCTCTCCTTGCATGGAAAGTAACAACTCTTAAAAGAAGTTCCTTTTCACATGGAGACTCTCCACATAATTCTTCTTTGCATGGAGACTCATAAGTAGTTTTCAAAGAAGTAGCCATGTAAGTGTATTGCAGCATAAAAAGGGGGGAGGACGGGGAAACAAATGAAGGAACGTCTCTCCAGACTTATCATTTTCCACATTAAAAAGGGAGGCCATCCATCTGTGTTGCTTTGGACCAGGGAAGTACCACCTGAATAAGGTATATGTTTGTTGTTCCTTTTTTAGTGAAACAAACAGAAGTTGGTAGAACCATTTCCAGTTCAGTTCTTAAGGGGTAAAGGATAAATCATATACCTTCATGTCTCGAACAAAGATGAAAAAATGAAAATAACTTTGAGGTTTTTTGAAAGACATATCTGTGTTAGTCTTTTTCAGCATAAAATGGGAAAGGGTTATAAATGAATGAATCAAGAAGTGCCTTTGAGACTGATTTATTTTTGCATTAACTTTCTCTTAGAGGGAATGGATTGTGAGAGATTATTATTGGAATGAAAGGCCTGTTAGGCCCTCCATTCACAGCAGAGGTGCCCATCTTAGGATGGTGTATTTGAAAAAACTAAATTGCTCGCAGAAATAATTTTAGAATCCTCAACAGGAGGAACATTTATTAAAGAAATACATTCTTGGATAGCAACAGCCTGATCCTTTATAAAGTAATCTAAAAGAGAAAGAGATGTGAGGGAGGCATGTTGCAGCATATCCTCCTTCATCCAAGAGCAGATGGAAAGAGAGCAGAGGGGTTCAATCTGGGCCAATTCCTTTTCTTTTACAGAAAAGGGCAATCACTTAATTAACCCTGACTGGACCAGACAATGTTATCTGCCCCAAACACTTTTGGAATAGCTGGCTAACAGAGGAAGGGGAAAAAATAGGAAAGAAAAAAGACAACAGATCCTAATCCCTCTGCATCTAAGACATCTCATCCCTAGTGGACAAGAAGGCAGCAAGAACAAGTGCAGAAGCTGATGTTTCTTCCAACACTTTCATGAATATCAGTCTACTTCTTCAAATGCACTGAAAGATTGATATCCACAAAAGCTGGTGCAAAAATAAACCAGTCTCAAAAGCTAGATTCTGTTATGATCTCCCTTCCCTTTAAGCTTCTAGAATTGGAAGAGACCTAGTTTATATACTCAACCCACCCAACCCCATCAGTGCAAGAAATCTGTTACTACAGCAGCCCTGATAAACAGCCATCCAACCTCTGCTTTTAAAAGTTATAATGCAGAAGAATCTGTTACTTTTGAAGTCTATTTTATGCTTGACCAGTGAGTATATTTAGGCCACAGTTGGCTTGCTGCATTTACATTGCATTGGGCAGAAAGATCTACAGGCAATAGAGGCAAAACCAGAAGTCATGTTTGAGTGGTTCCAGGATGTACTTTCGTAAAGGATATGTGTCCCAAATGAAATTTAACTTGAGGCTTTACTCAGCTGCCGTGTGGATAGGGTTAATGTTTGTTGTTTCACTGCCATTGTCTGTTCTGTTTGTGTATATCCAGGTTACTATTTTTGGATTTTGTATAGTTCCACCAAACTGCCAGAATGTACTATTTGATGTTTCCTTTAAACTAAAATAGAGATTAAAATAAAGGAGGCAAAGGGAGGGATACTTGAATAAAATCTTTGTTCATAGATAAGGAAGATCATTCCTGTTGCTCTAAAAAAATTGCAGGGACAGAAAACTAGCCCCTGAGCCCCCTCAAAATTGCCCACTTCTTTTGAAAATAAGGTTATTTGGAAGACGATAGCCAAATAATAAATATTGAACTTAAGATAATAAGCAATGTAGATAGACACAAAGCCACCACTATAGCAGAGAAATCACTATTAATTAGTCCCAGAGCACAAAGCCTAACAAGCCATTTAAATATTTCACAAAGCAACGCTAATGATAACGTTTTATGTACCTTGGCTAACTGCTTTTCTTTTGTTTCCATTTCATTTTAACCACTTGGGAGTTTAATGGAACTCTCTTGAAGATTCTCACCTCAACTGTAAAGGAAGAAAAATCAGATGAAGGGAAAGCGTAGAAAGACACATTAGGGATTGTTAGGTGTAGTAAGATGGAAAAATTGTTATTTTTTCATATTAATGATGAATCCATTTTTGTTTGGGGTTCTCCCCACCACTTTCTTTGTGAACACCATTTTCAAATTGGTGTTCACTTTTCAGATTCTAACCGCAGAGAGATAAATGGCATTCCATACTGAACTATAGAACCTGTACATTGGCGTTAATGTACCAAAAAGAAAATGGGATAGCATGCTGTGCATTCTTCGTTTTCCTATCTGCTGAATCAGAAGGCAACATGCAGGAGGCATGTTTCTGCTTTTGTTGGTGCAAATTGATATTTTATGGAATATTCCAACATGTATACTGTAGCCAAAACTCTATGAAGGGGAATTTTATCTAGCTCAAATCAAGAGGAGGTCGGCTACAAGGACCCTGCGAGACTGTCACCCACGTGTATACCGAGAGGTGGGGGGTCTTAAGAATTGATGCAGAGGCAGTATCCTCAAATTAAAGTATTATTTATTGAAAAATGGGAAATCACATAGAAAAGCACACACATACACGCACTCATGCAGGGCTCAGGGAATCAGGGATTGGGTGCCGAGGCAGCACTACTGATGAAGCTTCTTCCGGAGTCCAGTTGGATGAAGTGGTGTGGGACAAACCATTCAGAGAGTGTGGGTTGAACGGAGGTGCCAGTAACCAGACTGGAGAACAGAGTGATGCAGGGTCCCCCTGAACTCCGACTAGCTGACACTACGAGGAGAAATCCAGGGGTTTTTAAGGGATCAAACTGACGAGGTGCTTGATTGCTCAGCTAAAGCCTAGACAAAGGGGTTTGATTGTTTGGCTATAGCTTAGACAAAGGTGTTAGATTGCCTGGGTGAGGTAATCTGGTCTGGCAATATTCAAGGGAGATGGGAGCGGATTAAGGTGTTTGGCTGGCTCATCAGGTGAGACATCTCAGCCATTATCACCCATCCTTCTGATTATGGAGCTGATGATAGTCCATTTGCAACTCCCACACTATCTGCCTGGCTCTGGGGTTTGGGGATTTTCCAGCCTTCCAAGTGGCTTGGGCATGACCTATTTGCCCTGTTATGGAGGCACATGGAGTCTACTGCAGAGTACATCTGGGGCCATGTGGAATTCATACACACCAAAATTCAGAAAAATGTACTTTCAGTAACATTCCACCATCAATACTGTGGCAATATAGTAACAATTGCTTTTCTGTTTATTTCTAAACCCTTCTAGGTATCCAAGGCTGCCGCTGATTTATTGGCATATTGTGATGCTCATATGGGAGAAGACCCTCTTATTATGCCAGTGCCTGCATCTGAAAATCCCTTCAGGGAGAAAAAGCTCTTGTGTACTATCCTTTGAATTACCTTACAATTAAAAATGTCCTTTGTGAAAATACATTACTGATGGTGCATGCTTTTTCTGGAAGCTTCTTCCATACAATAATTTAATCCAAAATTGACTGTTAATAAGAACACAGTACATTTTAAGTGAGTGTAGATATTTTAAATGGAAAACTAATGTCAATTTTTTTCTATCAGTGTTCTATTAAATATTTCTGTTGTCAGCTGTTTGTTTTATAATGAAAAAAAACCCTATTTGATGTAAGGTATGTGATAATTACATTTTCTCAGTTAGATTTTGTTAGTATGATTATTTGTGAGAGAGACTCATACTAAGATGAGCAATATCTACTTTCAACTCTTTATAACCTTTCTTTTGAGGAAGGAGATAGTACAAGGGGGTAACAAAGTTTTAATTATCACCTTTAAAAAATTTTGACACACAGTATGTTTTGATTTGTAGTTGTTAAATGTTCTCTATGTAATCACCATCTGGATATACACATTTTTCCCAGTGTTTCTTGACCCTCCAAATACTTGATATTGTAGACGTCTGCAGATTGTGCCATACGAGGGGGTATCGTAAAGTAATAATTATCACCCGGAAGTTATTATGGTATATTGATGAAATTTTGTCAATGTCATCACTGGTCGCTAAATGCATGTTGAGAAAATCAGCTCATTCTATCCTTTATTTTTGTGACACGTTGTGCCAGAAGTGACTAAAGTGCAAAATCCTCGTAAGGTGTAATCTGCAGACTTCTACAATATCAGGTAATTGGAGAGTCAAGAAATGCTGGGGAAAATGTGTAAATCTGGATGGTGACTATGTAGAGATAAGTTAATAACTACAAATAAAAAAAAACTTTCTGTCAATTTTTTTAAAGGTGATAATTAAAACTTTACAATACTCCCTTGTATGGTGCTTGATGACATTTAAACACTGGAGTTTCTGAAAATCTAATTTTTCCTCACCAACTTGTGGATAATATTTGATCTGCAGGGCAACTGTAGCTTAAGAATTGGAAGCTGCTTTATACTGAATCAGATACTTGCTCAATATTGTCTATGTTGACTGGCAGCAGATGCCTTTGATTTTGAACTGAAGCTCTATTGCAGTCCAGTTTGGAGATGCTCATTTGTATTGAGCACCGGCCTTTTGACTGCATCAAAGACAATTGTACGTGTAAATGTTGTCCCCTTTTATTTCATTACAAAGATTGCAAGCCAAAAACTGAGACTATGCTGATGTACTCCCACTGATCAAAATGGTAAGATTAACTGAAAGATTAACTGGGCCAGTGTGGTACACAGTATAAATGAGGAATTACTGCACAAAGTTCCACACATCTTTTAAAAAGTATTGATTCTACCACATGTCAACTTGACTTTAATAATTGTTTTTATCCCAGGTTGGGCACCAAATACCAAAATTCCTAGAAATCTGCATGTTTCTAGTATAATTCAGTTTGCATTAAGCAACAGTTTCCTATATTCATTCTTCATCTTGGCTCTTACTCTTAAATGTTCCTTTATGTTGGGGCCAAATTGAGGCAAAAGGCTAAACATGCATCTCACCTTCCTTTTGTGATAATCAGGTAGCACTTCTAAATTATATTGTTAATTTGTTTTAAGATATGTGCTCAGCATTGTTGCTATGTGACCTCAATTATTTTCTCTTCACCTTTTAATATTTTAATAAAGGTTATTTTGATTTGTGATCATTGCACTTGTAATAATCTGCCTACCTGTTTGTTTGATTGCTTTTGTGTGCTTTCAAGTCATGTCCATTTTATGATGACCCTATCATGGGTTTTCTTGGCAAGATTTGTTCAGAGGGGGTTTGTCTTTGCCTTTGAGGCTGAGAGAGTGTGACTTGCACAATGTCATTCAGCTGGTTTCCATGGCTGAGTAGGGATGTGAACCCTGATTCCAGAGTTGTAGTCCAGTGCTCAAACCTATTATACCACACTGGCTCAATTTAAATTATATAATGCATATAATAACAGTTGTTTACAGAGACCTGGGGCTGAGTTCCACTTGTGCAAGAGATTCAGTGGGTGAGATTGTATTTGAAGCTAGGAGAGAGTAAGTTCTACCAGCATACTTACCCAAAGGAGCCCATAAGTCAAAGAGAAGCCAGCTGAGATAGGAAGGAAAATGTGGCTGGCTACTGGCAGTGTGAAGGAGCCCAGGGGAGATGGAGCTGCACTGTCTGTCAAAATTGTTGTGTAAACTTAGTTCATCCTTATGCAACATTAGAAAAATAATGGTTACACTGGGGCAATCCCAGTTATGACAGAATAATAATAATAATAATAATAATAATAATAATAATAATTTATTTGTATCCCGCCCCTCTGCAGAGCATTCGGGGTGGCTTACAACATTAAAATTTCCATACAGATACGTTAATAAAATGTGAATAGAACCTAAAAATCCCGAAACCCACCCGTCCCTTCACCAAGACGATTCTGGCCATTATGAGATTTTAGGCAAATCTTACTTTCTCAGCCTCAGTTCTCTGTCATAGTTGGAGCTGTCATATTCCAGTTCCTTAAGTCTGGATGAGATAATCTGCAAATGTACTTAACATGAAAATATAACATATGATTGATTGAGGTTTTTAAGCATTTAAAATGCAATATATTTTATTTCGTTCAGTGGAGCACAAGCCTTCTGGATGCACCTGAATTCTAGGGAGCTGTTGGGAGGAACTTGGGGTGGGCAACTGCATCAAATCTAGGGAAGGGTTTTTTTTGTGTGTGTGTGACCCTTTGGGGATCACAAAGACTGCTAAAAAATAAATTCCCTTCCACTTTTGAAAACCACAGACGAGATCCTGACTCAGACACTTAGCCATGACATAGCTATGCTTTAACTCCCCGTCCGACACTTGAACCCCATCTTAAAAGCCAGCCAGCCATCCTGAGGGATGGAGGTCTGTTCTGCTGGTGAGTGGAGCGCTGCAGGATGACATGGCCAGTCCCTTCCTTCCAGTGAGCAAAGCTGCAATGAAAAGCTGTGACAAGTCCTTGTCTGCTTCTTGTAGTCTCACTTATTGTCAGGAGGGGACTGATAACATCATCCTGCAGTGCCTCCGTTGCTTTGGACAGCTTTTAAGGTGGGTTACAAAGTAACATCGTTCACTCATACCACTTCTGTATATCTGACTCTCCTTTTCTTTACTACTCAAAAATTATTAATAGGAAAAATGATTGAATACTTCCACAGTGCTTTTAAATAATTGCAATGGAAGCTATAGTTGGTCCTGCATTTCCAACTCCAATCTCTCACCTTGCTCTTTTCCCCTCAAGATCCTTCCTTCAATCCGGGAGCTGGCCCTCAAGGTGATCACTAACAAATGGGTGTGCTGGACGCATGCTAAAGTGTGACCAATTTTCTTTGTTAATTATTGAATTAAAACATTTCAACAGAGAGGTAGAAAACAAAGACAGTGATGATTTCTCATCTAACAAATAAATACGCAGCTTTATCCTGGTTTCACACACAAACAGTAACTCCTCAGTTTCAAATAAAGTATTATTATTTATTTATAAAGTGCCATCACTGTACATTGCACTTTACAAGAAAAAGAACAAGTAAAACACAGTTCCCAGCCCTCAGGCTTACAATATAAAGATACGAAACACAAGGAAAGGGGATGGTGGGGGGGATTACATCCAGCAAAAACTGCCCCTTATTCTCTCCCTCCAAGGCCATGGCGGTTGCAGTTGGAATGGAGGGAAGGCCCCTCATCTGTCTCTTCAGTTTCAAATAAAATAACACTTCTTCCTGAACACTCTCCACATTCTCAGCTATCAACACCATATTCATAAGCCCTCTTCCTAAGAGCTTTAACACTTTTTGACCAGCCCTAATTGACTGTTTAGCAGATCAGACTTGAGGGCTGCATCTGCACTGCAGAAATAATCCAATTTGATACTACTTTAACTGCCATGGCTCAGTGCTATGGAATTATCCAAATTGTGTTTTTGTGAGACATTTAGCCTTCTTTGTCAGAGAGCTGTGGTGTCCTAACAAACTACATCTGCACTTCAGAAATAATCCAGTTTTACAGCACCACTTTCACTGCCATGGTGCAATGCTATGGAATTATGGGATTTGCAGTTTTGCGAGACATTTAGCCTTCTCTGTCAAAGTGCTCTGGTGCCATAACACATTACAATTCCCAGAATTTCATGGCACTGAGCCATGGCAGTGAAAGTGGTGTCAAACTGCATTATTACTGCAACCTACAATTTCCTGAATTCCAAAGCACTGAGCCGTGGCAGTTAAAGTGGTGTCATAGAATCATAGGGGGAAAGCAGACGGGCGGCCATGGGCCGCCCCGGGAAGCTGCGCCGCGGGGCCGAGATCCCCACACCTCGGCCCTGCGGCGCAGCTTCGCCGCCCCTGGAAGGAGCACTAAGTTGGCGCTCCTTCCACAAGTCACTGAAGGTGCATTGCAAAAGGCTGCCGGCGCACCTTCGGCGACTTTTCCGCTGCAGCGTGTATGGACGCTGCAGCGGGAGGTCCTCCTCGGAGCACCGGCCGTGCAGAGGGCCGGCTGCTCTGAGGACAACCTGGGGAAGGGGTTGGGGCGCCCACCATGCGGCTGCCCCTCCCCTTCCCCGCCCCCAAAACAGCTCTTTAAGCCGTCTGCTTCCCCCCATAGAGTTGGAAGAGACCACAAGGGCCATTCAGTCCAACTGGATTATTTCTGAAGTGAGAATGCAGCCTAGATTGCAGTCTAGATGAGATTCCCTCATATGCTCCCTCCACATCATATCCTGAGCTGCAACTGGTTAGTACTACCTAGGCTGGCCCAGCTTCTTGCTTCACAGTAATGCTAGGAATTGTATGGAAGGAGGAACAATTAAAGTTGCTATAGATTTCATTAATAAGAGCAACAGCTGCAGCCATTCTTATGAAAGTATGTCAACCTTTGACACTAATTGATTGTTCACTTACCTTGGCTATTAGCTTGGCATATTCTGAATGGTCTTCACACAAGAAATTTTTATGAAACTTGAAAATAATGTGTTGATAATCCACCAAAAAACCTCCGTTTAATCTCTAAAAAAGCAAGCACGAACAAACATATCAATGTTGGCTATAATAAGAATTCAGAAGGCATATTGTCATAATATCTTTATTAAGCCAACCTCAAAGGCACAGATACCTGTGCCTGCTCCCAAGGTCATTAGATGTCTTCATCAGGCAGGATGTTTCAAAAAGCAGCAAAGAGAAAGACTTTATATTAAAAAGTCATGTCTGTGTGAAATGGAAAATAGGATCTGCACACTCACACGTTAATGAGTTGAAGTGATGGTAAAGCGATGGTGTTCTTTGCCTGTTTAATCTAATAGATTAAAGCCCGAGTTCTGCATGATGGGGTGAGTTCCCGTCACTAGTCCCAACTTCTGCCAACCTAGCAGTTCGAAAGCATGCAAATGCAAGTAGATAAACAGGTGCCACTTCGGTGGGAAAGTAAACAGCATTCTGTGAAATTATGCTGGCCACACGATCACAGAGTAGTCTCTGACAACGCTGGCTCTTCGGCTTAGTAACGGAGATGAGCACTGCCACCTAGAATCAGACACAACTTGACAAACTTGTCAACAGGGAATATCTTTACTTTACCTTTAAAGCACTTGTACACCAAGAGTGCTAAACTTGCACTCCAACCATAAGTATTACGTGGAATTAAAATAAGTGAAGAATGAGATAAATCTAGCAGGCAAATGTCCTTGGTTATCTTTTTTTAAAATTATATATTTGTTCTTCAAGACACTACCTTTTAAATGCAGTTTCTTGGCTTAGCCTCCATATTAGTTAGACAAAGAAGTTTAATATAATTATTAAGCAAACACTACAGAGCTTTCCATTCTCATTTGTAATCAGATGTGCTTCTACACTCTCATGTCTTTGTCCACCGCTTCAAGAGCACTGTAAAAATTCCTATAAATAGCCTCCAATATTTCTATTCTTGCTTATACCCTTTTAATAGCTTCAGGGTATATTGTGTGTAGAGAAACAAGGATTATTAGCCTGTCTACAGGCAAATGAATGTGGGTGGGATGGGAGAGCAAACTGCCACAAAAAATTAATATTTCATAGTATGGCATTTTTGCCCACCCCACCCCTGGATACCAAGAGTAAAATTATAGTGACTCTTGATTAGATTTGAATTTCTGTATTGGGCTCTGAATCCTAAATACAAAATCCAAGGCAAAACCTTGCATGCATAGCAGTTTCAATTGGAACTGCTATGTAAAAAAATATCTCATACCTCACATCTATTTATGTGCTCAGTACATCTAAGCTTGCATTTTAAAAGAGTATTTTAGCAGATATGGCCATTTTTAGATAATGCTTTACAAAAGCAAGAAAAACAATTAGCTGCTTCCTTCATAATAAGCTCCACTAGGGAACCCTTTCTACATCATAATTGATTTAATTTTAACAAGGCAGTGCCAGTTACTATGGCAACATGTTTACTTCTCTTTTTTCAACTGATGTCGGTCTAACCGGGACAGCGATCATGAAAAATATAGGCCATAATGCGGTGTTGCTTCTCTTGTAGTCATTTTTTATATCAGTAAGTATTACGTTCAAATGTTTTTAAAAGATGGCATATCTCAGTACCAAGCAGGAAATCAGTTTTAGAAAGAAAAGCAATATTGATTACACAACACTCTGACTTGACAGTTTCATCTATAATAAATAATAAATAAGAATAAGAATAAGAATAATAAATATTTCTGTTCCGCCTTTTCCCAATGGGAATCAAGGTGGATTACAACAGGTATATAAAACATAAACAGATTAAAATTACAGTCAAAAGGAGAATCCCCTAGCCCAACCCTCCCCCCCAAAAAACAAACAAAAAACAACCTTTAAAATACATCCAGTTAAAAGAGAATTAAACCGAACAAGAGTTAAAACAAAGAATTAATTGAATAAGATAAAAGAATAAATACCAGATTCAAAATTCCAGTTTAGGGGGGAGACAGGTGTGCTTTCTCAGGGGAGAGAAGTGGGGACCATGATATCAGTAGTATCAATAATGTTGATACGGAGAGGGTAGACTAAAAAGGCTAGTCGGGAAAGACCTGCCGGAAGAGACCTGTCTTAATAACCCTCTTAAAGGCTTCCAAGGTGGTGATCCGATGGATCTCCTCTGGCAGGCAATTCCAGAGCCTGGGAGCGGCAGATCAAAAGGTCCTCTGGGTCACCATAGATAGTCTGGTCTTCTTCGATTGTAACAGATTCTTCTCAGAGGACCTAAGTGTGCGGGGTGGGTTGTGTGGAAAGAGGCGCTCCTGCAAGTAGTCTGGACCCAAGCCATGTAGGACTTTAAAGGTGATAACCAACACCTTGTACCTTGCCCGGAAACTAATAAATAGGCAGCCAGTGAAGAGATTTTAGCACAGGTGTAATGTGGGCGGCTCTTGAAGTGCCTGTGACCAATCTGGCTGCCATGTTTTGTACCAATTGAAGTTTCCGAACTTGGCACGAGGGTAGCCCCATATAGAACTCATTACAGAAGTCAGGCTGAGAGGTTACCAGAGCATGTACTACTGTTTCTAGGTCACCCAGTTCCAGGAAAGGGCACAGTTGGCGTATCAGCCGAAACTGATAACAGGCACTCCTGACCGTCACATCTATCTAGATGTTACACAGCATGCAAAATTAAAATATAGCCCTGTGGAACCCTGAAGTATAACTACCATGGGGCACAGCATAGTCTCCAAGCACAATCTTCTGCAAAATGGGCGTTTTAAGTCAGAACAGAGTCATTGATGACAGAAAGCTCATCCCTACCTCAGACAATGAATCTAGGAGGATGTCATGATCAGTGGTATCAAAAGTCACCAAAGAGTCAAAGAGAATTAAGGAACTTGGTCTTCTCCATATCTTCTCTTGGCTCATTCATCAGGGTGACCAAAGCTGTTTTAGTGCTAAGATTAGTCTGGGAGCTTGACTCAAATGGATCCAGAAAATCAGTTTCATCCAAACATGATTGTCTGCATGATTATTACTCACTCTAGAACCCTCTTCTGAAGGTCTAATCAGTTCAAAGCAAGATAAATAATCAGGATACAGTGGGGCCTTTTAATGTTTTTCCCCCAGGATTGGATGCACAACTGTTTCTTTCAGTTCACAGGAACTAGTTCCCCCTCTCCTTGGAATGCAGCATTGATATGTTCCTGCCAGCAAGCCCATTCCTAGCCAATACAATGATTAGGACTGAACAAATCAGGTGTCAAGTAGGTCATGCTTTTTCAAATACCCTTTCCATTATTTTTGGCCCTTAACAACTGAAAGTCATCCAGTAAAATCTGACTCACAGTGCTCTGAACATATTCTCTATGAATATGTCTGAAGTGGCATCGGTGGTAGTGCAGATCTGAATGATTTTGCCCTCTAAAGTCATAGCAATTTTTTTTGTAATCTGATTGCTAGGTGGAATGGAGAAGATCATGCACCATATCTAAAAGCTCTACTTTGAATAGTTTCCAAACTTAAGAAGAGAGACCCTGGATGTCCATATATGTCTAACGTGAGAGAGAAAGCTTTAAGCTAGACTAAGGGGGGTTGCAGACTGCCAGAAATAGTGCAAATTGAGTCCACTTTTAGGGTTAGGGTTAGTGCTAGGGAATCATGGGAATTGTTTTTTTTTTTTCTGAGACATTGAGCCTTCTCTGTCAGAGAGCTCTGGTGCCACAATAAAATACAGTTCCCATGATTCGCTAACCTTAACCCTAACCCTAAATGTGGACTCAATTTGCACTAGATATAAGAAAAGGGCCAATAAAGATGCTGGCAACCTTAAGGCTATTCAGTGAGTTAATGCATGCTATTTGAACCAGAAATACAGCTCATGTTCCCATCCCAAATATTTCCTTATACTATTTGTATATTTAACTGCTATTTTGCCTAACGTTTTTATTCATGACGTGATCTAATACTGAGTTATCGTAGTTACCAGAACATCACGGTAGCAGGGAACATTTGTTTATTTGTTTGTTGCACTTGTATCCTGCCTTTCTCCCAAAATGGGATGTTGTATAATAGTGTGTACATTTTTCTCTTGACCTGGCAATTACATTTATGTGGAAGAAAGATGTCTATCAAACAGCACAGCTATCCTCCTCATTCTAAACTGATTTCAAATGTTTTGTAGGTTGATTTATTGCTGCCATCTGCTGGATGAAGAAATAAAATTATCTACTTGGTCAGCAAAGAGGGACTGGAAGCTTTGATAATTCAGTTCTGTTGTAAGATGCTATGGAAACGGATAAGTGTTCAGTAGAGTGGTAGTTAAATACAGTCTATTAGTTTAAGTACTTGCAGAATATTACTGCACTCTTCCATTTTACCCTTCACATACACCAGCTGATGGGGAATGTGATTCAAGAAACAACAGCGGAACGATGAAACTGATGATTGATGTCACTGCTGCGAATGGACACCTGATCCAATAGCTCCTACTCCCTCCATATGGTTCTGAAATGCAGGTTCTCATGAAGACACTATATTTGGACACCCATACACCCACAAAACAAACAAACAAACAAAAAAAAAAACGTGCCCAAGATTGCAATGAGTACTTAGGGAATCTCTCGAGGAAATAAATCCCTGTCCTGTACTTTGATAAGCACTTTGATAGGAAACAGCCCTTTGATAGGAAACAGAGAAGTAACGTGAAAATTCCAGAAGCCATTTCTTTTAGGCTTCTGAAAACAGCACCACTCAAAATGTCTGGAAATTTAGTACATGAACCCATTAGAATCAGACATAGGGCCACTTATTGGAGATAAATATTCAGGTAAGTATGTTTGTCCTTACAAGCAATCATATTCTTAATGTCCATATACCTGAGACCAGATTCTGACTACTGCACATGGTTACCAACATGCATTTGATGAATTGGATAGGTTCCTCATAGTTCCTCTTATGACTTAATAAACATATTAGTATTTAAGATGCAACAAGACTCTTGTTTTTGCTGCAACAGAGTAACACTGATCCCCCATTGGAAAATAAGGAGCAGGGTCCCATTGTGTACTTCCACTGCTGTGTTTGCCAGAATCAGCAATCTGAAACTCTCCTGCAGCCCCTGTGCACTGGAGAAGGCTGCTGCAGTTGTATCTAAACTTAATCCATTCTGAAGGCACACAATGCAGTTATCCAGAAAGACATTAATCATACGAGTTTATCACATGGGACAAATCCCATGCAGAAATTAGATTTAAAGTGAAAACAACCTGCTTTTGCAGGTTGTTTTTCCCATGACATTTGGGGTTACCGAAACAGAAAATAGACAAAACCCGCAACTGCAAGTTGTTTTTCAGACAACGTTTGCGTGAAAGAGAAGTAACGTGAAAATAACCCGAACGGAAAGCTGACAAAACCCGCTCCTTTTTACTTTCGTGAAATTCTGAAAGTAGAAAGAAGTGGGTTTTGGCAACTTTCTGTTTGGGTTATTTTTGTGGTATTTCTCTTTCTGCCAACGTGTCTGAAAAACAACCCACATTTGCGGGCGTTTAGAGGATTTTAAAATCCCCTTTCTGCACAGGATTTGCTTCCTTGTGCCTCTGTGTGATAAACTCCATAGAATCACAGAGTTGGAAGATACCTCAAGGGTTATCCAGTCTAACCCCTCAATGCAGGAATACACCATTAAAGCACCCATCTGTGTCCCGAAAAAAAACGCGTAATTACGCGCAACGATTTCACACGACGTCACACAAAAACTGCTATTAAAGTGGTCAGAAAGTGGTGTTATCCCAGATCTTTTTACTTTCGGGATTTTAGTGAAAATGCATTTTCAATATTACTGTAATTGCGCATCTACTCTAGTGTGAAAGTCAAATTCGGTTTATTCACACAATAACCCTTTTACTTCCTGTTTTGCTTGGGCGACAAACATGCCAGGCAGACATGAGCCTCTCTGCTTTCTCTTTCTGCGCATGTGCAAGTATACCATTTCTAGTACATTTACGGATTTCTTTCACTTCTGTATGAAATGTAAAAACACCTTTTTATCGCTTTTCGCGTTATTTCGTATTTATACTAATTACGTGTGAAGTTCATTTGCGTAATCAAGCTCTATTTTCACTTTATTTTCGGGATGCTTTATTTGTGCTTTATTATCTTTTTAAAGACAAAACTGGCCCATGTGTGATAAAGTCCTTATAAGAAGGAGACTCCACCACTTTCCAAGGGAGATCTTGTAGCACCTTTGAGACTAACTGAAAGAAAGTTGGCAGCATGAGCTTTTATAGACTTAAGTCTATGAAAGCTCATGCTGCCAACTTATTTCTTTCAGTTAGTCTCAAAGGTGCTACAAGATATCTTTACATATGGATTTTACAGATTAACATGGCTATATCTCTGAATTCTACCCTCTCAGGGACTGTGTTCCACTGTTGAACAGCAATTACTGTCAGTAAGTTCTTTCTAATGTTTGAAATCATTGCTCCAGTTCCTATACTCTGGAGCTGCAGAAAACAAACTTGTGCTCCATCTTCAGTATGACATCCTTTCAAATATTTAAACAGGGCTATCATATCCCATGATCCTTTCACCATTTTGGTCTCTCGTCTGGACACTCCAACTTGTCAACATCCTTTTTGAATTGTGGTGCTCAGAACTGTAACCAGCCACTCGAAAATAATATCTTCAACAACGTTACAGTGATATAGCAACAAATGGGATATAGTTCAATGCAATGTAACCATCACACTGGAAGAAAAACATATCTTAAGGGAAGTGTGGTTCTTTGGCTTAGTTTGTGCTTTAGATGAATAAAAAAGTTGCTAAAAATGTCCATCCTTCAATGATGTACCAATCTTTTTCTGTACCAGACCATTAGTGTTCACTAGCTTGGAAACCAGATCTATTAAATTTAAATATTTCCGTATTTTCTTACCTATTATTGCCCTTGTACCAATACTGCTATCTTTTATGATCCTTCCCTCCCCCAGCTAATCTAATGTGAAACCAGACACCATGATAGGTATATTATTATTATTATTATTATTATTATTATTATTAGGATCTATTCCATGAATTGTTCTTTAAAAAACAAGAGCCTACACAAAACTTTCAGTCAAAATGTAGGAAGTGAATTTAAGCCTTGTGACTTATTCAATGCAAATCATGTCCTTCTACATTAACTTTTGTGTTGCCTCAACCTTTTATTGGCAAATGCAAATAATATGTAGTTAATTTGGTCTGAATGCACAGAGAGAGAGAGAGAGAAATAAAACTCTCTTGCTTTAGATGCAATTATGTTTCAGGTTAGGCTGCTGAATTTTAGTTTAAACAATGTGTATTTTATATATCTGAGAACAGAACATGACTACAGTCAGCCCTCTATTTTCGTGGGGGATCCGTTCTGGACCCCCCCCCCCCCATTAAAACAAAAAAAAACACAAATATTCAAGTCCCATTGGCCTGTGGCCCTGTGTGTACACCATTTTATCCCTCCCCACTTGCCGGTCCGCGAAGGACTGAGACCGCGGACTCGAAGTCTGCGAATGGGGAGGAATGACTGTATTTATTTTGAAATAAGTAGGTTTATGACTACCATCTGGATATTTGAATTTTCCAAAGATTTAATAATTGTGTGTGTGTGTTTTTAAAAGAGAAAAATATTGTTTTTGTTGTCGTGATATTTATTTATATCCCACTTTTCCACCAAAAGGAGGTCACAATTTAAAAGTAGAATACAGTTAAAACATACAAAAAGTGAGCGTTAAAATAGAATTAAACTATTGCAGTATTAAATCACTTTACACATTAAAAGAATAAAATGCCATTTTAAAAGATAAAATCTCTTAAAAACAGTCAAGTTAAAATAGTATAGCACCCCTTAGCTCATTCTTTAAAGACTCTCTGATTTAAAAGCCGGTCTGAATAAAAAGGTTTTAACCTGTTGATGGAAGGACAAGGAGGAGGCCATTCTGGCCTCTTTGAGAAGGGAGTTCCAGAGTCGGGGGGCAGCCACCAAGAAAGCCCTCTCTCATGTCCCCACCAACCGTGCCTGTGATGGTTTTGGGACTGAGAAAAGGGCCTCTCCTGATAATCCCAGAGCCTGGGCTGGCTCATTCAAGGAGATTGTTGCTGTTGTTGCGTGCCTTCAAGTCCTTTCTGATTTATGGTGACCCTAAGGCATACTTATCCTGGGGTTTTCTTAGCAAGTTTCTTCAGAGGAGGTTTGTCGCTGCTTTTTCCTGAGGCTGAGAGCATGTGACTTGCCCAAGACCACCCAGTGGGTTTACATGGCTGAGACAGGATTTGAACCCTGGTCTCCCAGTGTCCTAGTCCTGGATCTGAGCCATACAGGGTTTTATAGGTCATAACCAGCACTTTGAAACAAACTGGCAGCCACTGGAGTTGTTTCAACAGCGGTGATATATGGTCTCTGTAAACTGCCCCAGTTAACAGTGCATGTTTCTCATAAAAACAATATGTTTTGAAGACTCTATAGCATTTTAAAGGCTTAAGTTTTGATTATGGCACAAGTTTCTCTGGACTACATGTCATTTCATCAGATGCATAAAATGTTATCCAGAATTGCATGCAGATGTATAAAATGCCATTTTATTGCATTTGTACACATAATCAGATATATACAACGTACACATAATCGGATAAGTACAATGTATTGTTGTTGTGTGTCTTCAAGTAGTTTCTGATTGATAGAGACCTTAGGGCAAACCTATCATGGGGTATTCACCATCAGATGTATACAATGTACACATAAGCAGATAAGTACAATGTATTGTTGCTGTGGTGTGCCTTCAAGATCTTTCTATCTCACAGCAAACCTAAGGAGAACCTATCATTGGGTTTTCACCATCAAATGTATACACATAATCAGATGTATACAATGTATAGATGCATACAATCATCATCACACACACACACACATATAATTAAGATGTTTTAATTGATGCTGGTTTAATACTTTTTTAAGGGGTGGGTGGGTCTCGGTTCTTTTTGTATTTATATTGTACAAATTTTATTGTTGTTAGCCACCTTGATTGGGCGGGGTATAAACAAAAATTTATATTATTATTATTTATTATTATTATTATTATAAATGAGAGAAAGTATTAGGACAGGGGTAGGCAACCTAAGGTCCAGGGGCCGGATGCAGCCCCCCGAGGCCTTTGGACCAGCCCCAGGCGGTCCTGCCGCCGCCGCCGCCCCCCGCCATGATGATATTGATTATTGGTGTTATTACTTGTTCTTGGGGTTTTCTTGGCAAAATCTCCACAGGGGTTTTGCCATGGCTTTTCTGGGGCTGAGAGAGTGTGCATGCATATATTTATTTTTATTTTTATTTTATTTTATTGGCTTTGGCCCCCCAATTGTCTGAGGGACAGCAACCCGGCCCCGGGCTCAAAAAGGTTGCCTACCCCTGTATTAGGATGACAGGCAAATTAAATGCAAAAGCTACTAACTGTGACATTAAAGCTTATGCTTTCACAAATACGGGAGCCAGCCTAGTGTTGTGGTTTGAGCATTGGACTATGACTCTGGAGACCAGGGTTCGAATCCCAGCTTGGTCACGTAAGCCCACTGGGTGACTTGAGCAAGCCACACTCTCTCAGCCTCAGGGGAAGGCCAGGGCAAATCTCTTCTGTAGAAATATTGCCAAGAAAACCCCGTAATAGGGTCTCCATAAGTTGGGAATAACTTGAAGTCACACAACAACCACAACTTCTCAAACCAGTCCACCTTAGCCCCTTCCTCCTTTTGTGTTGCCTCAACACCTTTTTTATTGGCAGATGCAAATAATATGTAGATAACTGGTTTGAATGCATACAGAGAGAGAGGGGGGAAAAACTCTCTTGCTTTTGCTATGATGAGATCTAAAGCACCAGATTTTTTAAGGCAGAGCAGAGGTTTCTCTGCCTTGAAGAAAGAGGAGCAAATAGGAGGTTATTGCGCACTGCGTTGCTCTCATGCCTAACACAAAACGGTCCTTTCAAGGGCCCCTCCTTTGCTATATTTTTCAGGGCGACCAGCCGTCCTCCTTTTCCAGGACACGTCCTACATTTCAGCCTTCTCTCCCGGAGGAATTCCCAAATGTCCTCCATTTTGAGCAGGACTAAGAAGCCTGACGTTTACACTTCCAGGAGTCTTTTGAGCTTTTATGTGGCAAACGTCCTCCATTTTCCCTGGGGTCCTCCATTATGAACACGAGAAGCCTGACATTGACATTTCTAGGAGTCGTCTTAGCTTTTCTATGTTGTCGTGTCCTCCATTTTCCTTGAAGCCCCTCCATTTTGAGCATGAACCGTGACATTTACATCCCTAGGAGTCTTTCCCGCTTTTCTGCGGCGAACATCCTCCATTTCCCCCTCAAAGCCCTCCATCCTGAGCATGACTGAGAAGCAGAGCATTTACACTTCTGTGAGTGTTTTTGGCTTCTGTCTGGTAACATCCCCCATTTTTTTTTCCTTGAAAGTCCTCCATTTTGAGCAGGACTGAGAAGCCCGACATTTACATTCCTAGGAGTCCCTTTCGCTTTCCTATGTTGTCGTGTCCTCTGTTTTTCTTGGAGGTCCTCCCTTTTGAGCACGACTGAGAGAAGCACCTAAGTACATTTACATCTCTAGGGAGTGTTTTTAGTTTTCCTATGTTGTCCTGTCCTCTGTTTTTCCTGGAGGTCCCCCCTTTTGAGCATGACTGACAGAAACATATAAGTACATTTACATTCCTCTGAGTCCTTTTCTCTTTTCTATATTGTCGTGTCCTCTGTTTTTCTTGGAGGCCCTCCCTTTTGAGCATGGCCTTTGCAGACTGCCAGAAATAGTACAAATTGAGTCCACTTTAAGGGTTA
This sequence comes from Phrynosoma blainvillii, assembly GCA_026167975.1. Taxonomy (NCBI): domain Eukaryota; kingdom Metazoa; phylum Chordata; class Lepidosauria; order Squamata; family Phrynosomatidae; genus Phrynosoma; species Phrynosoma blainvillii. The sequence goes on from JANUYF010000001.1 coordinate 79,367,082, forward strand.
GGGTTAGTGCTAGGGAATCATGGGAACTCTTGTTTTTTCCTGAGACATATAGCCTTCTCTGTCTGAGAGCTCTGGTGCCACAATAAAATACAGTTCCCATGATCCCCTAACCCTGACCCTTAAAGTGGACTCAATTTGCACTATTTCTAGCAGTCTGCAAAGGCCCTGAGAGAAGCATATAAGTACATTTACATTCCTCTGAGTCCTTTTCGCTTTTCTCTGTTGTCGTGTCCTCTGTTTTTCCTGGAGGCCCCTTATTTTGAGCATGACTGAGAGAAACATATATTTACATGTATATTTACATTTCTAGGGAGTCTTTTCAGCCTCTATTTCTCCATCCACCTCCCTCCTCCTTTTGCAATGCCTTCTCCTCCTCCTCTGCGGTTATGAGGACAGACCTGGACCTTCTGGCCATATTCCCAAGGGAAGAGAGAAGAGGAGGAGGAGGAGGAGAGAGGAGAGAAGAAGAATTTGGGAGGGCCTTTGGAGGCCAGGGCTTGTGGGGCTTGTAGTCGGGAGGCTGCGCACACGCTCCGCCGGTCCAGGGCGGGACTCTGGCTTTGGGCTGGGCTGGGGAAGGAGGAGGAGGAGGAGGAGGAGAGGCCTCCGGGGGTCCTTGGGAGGGGGGTCCCGGGGGTCCCCGCTTCTCCCTCGGAGTGAGGGCGCCCTCCAGGGCTGGTCGGGGGCCGGAGGAGGCCAATGCGCCATTGGCTGGTGCTTCTGTGCCCCTGCGCCCTGGCAGTGGTCTTCCACCTCTGGCTGCTCCTCCTCAGCTGCCCTGGGAAGAGAGCCCCCGCAGGTAGGTGCCTCCCTATCGCTAGGAAGGGCCCCAAAGCAGGTGGTGGTGGTGGTGGTGGTGGTGGTGGTGGTGGGGGTCCAGGACACTAAAAGCTCTTGCCCTTGGGGAAACCATACTTGCCTGTGTTTCCCTGTGGACAAGTGTTCTTCTAGATCCCCCTGTGGGCAAGTATGGATTCTCTACGGTCAAGTAGGGTTTTCCTATGGGCAAGTGTTCCCCAGTGTTTCCCTATGGGCAAATATGGTTTCTCTATGGGCAAATAATCCCTAGTTTTTCCCTATGGGAAGTATGGTTTCTCTACAGGCAAGTAGGGTTTTCCTAGGGGTACATATTCCCCAATGTTTCCCTATGGGCAAGTATGGTTTCTCTACAGGCAAGTATGGTTTTCCTATGGGCATGTATTTCTCAGTGTTTCCCTATGGGCAAGCATGGTTTCTATATGGGCAAGTAGGGTTTTCCTATAGGCAAGTGTTTCCCAGTGTTTCCCTATGGGCAAGTATGGTTTCTCTATGGGCAAATATTCCCCAGTTTTTCCCTATGGGAAGTATGGTTTCTCTACGGGCAAGTAGGGTTTTCATATGGATAAGTATTCCCCAATATTTCCCAATGGGCAAGTGTGGTTTTCCTATGGGCAAGTAGGGTTTTCCTATGGGCACGTATTTCCCAATGTTTCCCTATGAGCAAGTATAGTTTCTCTATGGGCAAGTATGGTTTTCCTATGGGCAAATATTCCCCAATGTTTCCCTATGGGCAAGTATGGTTTCTCTACAGGCAAGTATGGTTTCTCTACAGGCAAGTATGGTTTTCCTATGGGCAAGTATTTCTCAGTGTTTCCCTATGGGCAAGCATGGTTTCTCTATGGGCAAGTATGGCTTTCCTATGGGTAAGTCTTTCCCAATGTTTCCCAATGGGGAAGTACTATCATTTGTTTTAGTACATCCCAGAACCCACCACAGAAATAATCTACTTTGAGACCGCCTGAACTGCCTTGGCTCAGGGCTAGGCAGGCCTGGGAACTGTACTTTTTTGTGGCCCCAGAACTCACTCCTGTCTCACAAACACTACAGTTCCCTGAATTCCCTAGCCCCTGAGCCAGGGCAGTTCAAGCGGTCTCAAACTGAAATATTTCTCCAGTTTGTCCTCTTGGATTGAGGAGTGAGAAGGGCATTTCAGGGCGAGGGAAGTCGGTTTGTAGGGTGAGGTGGGCTAGCCTCGGGGGTTTTTTGGGGGGTGTCTCTGTGGCAAGAAAAGCACCCCTCACCCGGCCCTTGTAACAGGTTGGGTTTCCAGGCAAGGAGGAAGAGGGAAGACGGTCCAAAACACACTGCTGAAATAATCCATTTTGAGACCAATTTAACTGCCCTGGCTCAATTATAGGGAATCCTGGGATTTGTAGTTTGCTGTGGCACAAGAATTCTCTGCATGACTCCCAAAACTACAAATCTCAGGGTTCCATACATGCTGGGATTTGGTAGTTTTGTGAGAGATTTAGCCTTCCTTGTCAGAGAACTCTGGCACTCCTCCAAACTAGAGTCTCCAGAATTCCATAGCCTTGAGCCATGGCAGTTAAAGTAGTGTCAAACTGGATTGTTTCTGCAGTTCAGATGCAGCCACATTCTCCTCCATCTTGTATGGAGGTCTAAAAGGGAGAGAGAGGAAGAAGTGACAAAGGCAGACCCCCTTCTGCTTTGGTTCTGGAGAGAAAAGAATGGCCCAGGAGCCTTTCTCCACACCATCATTTTGGGGTATGGAGGCTAAGGACGCAAAGAGATGCATTCTTCAGGGGGAAGAGGGAAATGGTTGATCACCATCTTTCTAAATGGAGTTTAGGAAAAATAGGATGATTGGAGGCCACGGTGTTGGCAAGAAGTGTGGGAGCGGTGATGATGGTTCAAGAGAGATGGGGAAGGGGTCCTTCAAGCAGAAGAAAAGAAGTAAGGATAGAGGATAACGTTCACTCAGAAAAACTGAGGACATTTAGGTTAAAAACTAAGTGGAAAGTGATTCCTAGAGGATTGCTGATGGACAGAGTTCAGGCTTGTGGTGATCTTCTGGGGTTGGCTGATTTTAAAAAACAACTTTTTAAAAATTGGAACTTTTAAAAATGGCAACCAGAACTCTTTGCCCTGTCACAGCTATTAGCTCAGGAGCCTTTCCAATTTTATTCAAGTCACCCAGAGGTCTACTAGTATATTCACATTGCTGTAAAATAAAAGTGGAGGAGCAGGAGCTAAACAAATAGAAGAAGGAAGGTCGGATTGCTTCCCATCTTTTTTGGGGGGGCAGTTGGGTGGGCTGAATGGCAGCAAATGAATCCTCACACAGGATAAATAATTCATTGAATAAGGTAGTTTAGAGACTAATGTTACAGTGCTTGCTGAGAGGTTAGGGAGTTCAAGGAGTTTTAAGATGCCTTTGAGTTTGAAATGCAACTTTTTGCATTTTGCATATTAATCCTCACTACTTACTAACCCCCTTCAGCGGTGCTCCTGAAATTCAGGATACTGTTTTATGCATTTCCTGAAGTAGACTCTAGTTCAGGGGTAGGCAACCTTTCCCCTTTAAGGGCCGAGGGACTTGCCTACCCCTGCTCTAGTTGGTGACAGCTAATGCTATAATACATCTATCACTGTATTCATGAGGATAAAAGACACTGTTATAAATATCCAAGGGTAGCTGAGTTGACCATATAGCAAAGTACAATGACATCCAAAATCCACAAAACAGTGATACTTTTAGTGGACCAACTAGAATGCACAAAATACTTGTTGCAAGCTTTCAAAGCTCCACTGGCTTCTTCAGCAGACAAATGTCTTTTTAACACCTTTGTCTGATGAAGAAGGCATGGAGGTTTGAAAGCTTGCAACGTGTATTTTGTGCATTCTAGTTGACACAATAAAGGTATCACTGTTTTTTGTGGATTTTGGATGTTGTAAATTTTTGCTATGACAGACCAGTATGGCTACCCCTTTGAAGACATTGATGAGAGAACATGGTTTGTGATGCTTCTTTGGACTAAGGACTCAGTGACATTTTAGTCCACTGTTTCAGGAACCTGTAAAACCATAGAGAGCATATGTTGGAAGAAAAGAATTTCAAATTAAACTACTAATAAAATATAATTTGACCAACTGCAAGGCTGATCACGAGGAAGACATTCAGTGAAGCTAAGTGCTGTAATGCTTTGGAGTAAATTATTTGTCATCATTCAGTAAACTATAGCCCAATAAATTATGCAGCCATCCTCTTCAACAACTGTGGCAAACATGCTGCCATCAATATAATTAAATTAATTTAAGAACAGCACAGCACAAGATGGCATGGGGATAGCCACTTAGATTATTTTTAAAGCTGAGAAAGGAGTAATTTTAAAAGATATGAACGGGTCTTCAACAATTGTTCTCATGTTTTCTGTGGCCTTGTGCTTGTTCACAAATGTATCTTTCTGTTCCTGCTAAGAGAACAGAAGGTCTGCCTCTCTGTTTTTTGCCCATCTAATTAGGATGAATGAGAGCCCTCCAAGATCCCAGGTCATTTCTTGCAAACTCAGGACAGCTGTGGCTGCCCTCTGTTACTGAATAAATTTAAAGTTAAACTTTTTCCTACTGCCATCCACTTTTTCTAGCATTATTGTCTTTTCCAGTAAGTCATGTTGTTTCATGATATGTCCAAAGAACAATAGGATCAGTTTAATCATTTTGGCTTCTAGTGGGCATCTAGCCTTGATTTGTTGTCAGACCCATTTATTTGTTGTTTTTTTTATCAGTCCATGATATTCACAGAATTCTCCTCAAGCATAGCATTTCACATATTGCTTTTCTGCCTGTTGGCATTCTTCATTATCCAGCTTTCACAGCCATACATAGAAAATTGAAAGAACTATGGCCTGACTGATTCAAACTTGTTATTCAGCAATGTAACTTTTCACTTTAGGGCAGGGGTCGGCAACCTATGGCCCGTGGGCCGGATGCAGCCCATGGAGGCCTTCGGACCAGCCCCTGCCTGGTCCGGCCGCTGCTGCCGTGCCGCCACCGCCTTTTGTGGCCACAGGGGTCCTCCGGGGTGCCATTTTGGATTCCAAAATGGCACCCGGAGTCTCGTGCGACACTCCTGGGCGCCATTTTGGAATCCAAAATGGCACCCTGGAGGAGCCCTGCAGTGGTGCTGGGCCTATCGGAGGCCCGACACTGCCGAGGGAAGCCTCCTGGGGGCCCCCCGCGGTGGCGCTTGGCTTCTCGGAGGCCCGGTGCTGCCGAGGGAAGCCCCTGGGGGGGCCCCACGGCAGCGCTGGGCCTCTTGGAGGCCCGGCGAGGACGAGGGAGGCCTCCTGGGGGGTCCCCGCTGTCGTGTGCATGTGCGCACGATGCAGAGGGGGTGGCGGCTGCCATTTTGTTTATCAAAATGGCGGCCTGCACACACCCGCACAAGTACGCACGCGCACCAACCCCCAACGCCATTTCCCCCCCCCCCTGCCCATCGGCAAAAAAGGTTGCCGACCCCTGCTTTAGGGTCTTACTTGATAGTTGCTCTTTCAAATATTGTAATACTCATCTAATTTCTTAACTAGAGTTTCCATTTTTATATTAAAATTGTTTTATTCAATAATTGAGTAAAAACATAAACACAGGCAATAGATATGTACAAAAAGAAGAAAAAGAAAAAGACTAGAGTCTCCATTTTTGATGTATGACTGAGCCAGGACAATGCATATCACAAAAGATAAAGATGAATACTCTGGAATCATCAGTGCTTGATTCATTCACCTTGATTCCAGGGAAGCTAGAAAATTTCCAGGAAGTGGAAAGGTACAGAATTCTGGACATGGCAGTAAATGTCTTTACAAAACTTGGCCAGTGTTCATTGTAGACAGTAAGACAATATGCAATAGATAAGCACAAGGGCATGGCAAAGATCTCATATTTGGATAAAGTGGGCACTTGCTATCCATTGGGGTTTGGTTCCAGGATCCCCTGTGGACACTAGAATCCATGGATGCTCAAATCCCATTAAATACAATGGCATAGTAAAATAGTATCCCTTATATAAAATGGCAAAATCAAGGTTTGCTATTTGGAATTTATACTTAAGAACATTTCCAAGTCATAGATGCTTGAATCCATGGATATGGAGGGCTGACTGTATTACCTTTATTCAATAGTTGCTAGTGCGGCTGCTGAGGTAGAAAGTAGAGTCACTGGAGATCTTTTGATTCTCTAGCAGTGCACATCATAGAAGGGAGAAACTAAAGTGCATTAATGTTAACAGCATTAGTGCAAATAAGGGAGGGGATCTACATAGGCACATAAAATCATAATCACATACATAGCCACACAAAAGCAGTACTTTGAGCTATATTTTTCTGTTGTAGCAACAACACACATTTCACAATGAAGAAAACTGAGTTGTGATTTGGAGCTGTTGTGCACAAAAGTGTGTGTGTGTAATCTCCATATCCTGTGGAGAAATCAGTGTACCAGTGGGAAGAGATGGGAGTCATGAGGCCTGAGGGGCATAATTGTTGGAAGATCTTTGCATTCTCTTTTCCTGTCCTTAGATAGATAGGGATTCCTGCTTGGAAACTCTTCCCTCTCTCTCATTCAAGCTAACCTTGTGACTTAGCTCACTCCCTCTTTGGGATTAACAGTCTTTCTCTCAACATTCTCAACTTTGCTGTTACCATCTTCCTGCTCTCTTAAAGATGGTAAATTTTTCTCTCTTTATCTGAACCATCACTAGTTAGATTAGGATTTAGGTTTTTTTAATGTAAATATAGATTAAAGCCATCATTGTTTGTTAAACTACAAGCTATGTGTTTGTTCTTTTTTGAATCAGTCTTAGTTCTTTAGGGAAGCATAGGGGCTCTGCAGACGGCGCAAAGCACTGTCTTGGAGCCAGGGAAGGGGAGGAGCAGCCTGATGCCCCAACCCCTTCCTGAGGACGTCAACAGAGCGTGTGCCGTTGCACACAGCAAGCGCTCTGATGACATCCTCCCGGTGCAGCATTTTTACATGCTGTGCCAGAAGAGGCGCAAAAGAGTCGCATGGCAGCTCTTTCGGCACCCTTTCTGCAGCTTGGGAAAGGAGCACTGTTTTGGCGCTCCTTTCCCAGGCGGTGAAAGGGTGGATTGGGGCCGAGGCGTGAGGCAGCCTCGGCCCCAATCCTCCGCTTCTCAGGGCGGCCCGCAGCCGCCCGTCTGCATCCCCCCCATAGTTAGGCAAAGACACATTTCTGCTGTTCTGCTAATGAAAGCCGGACTCTAACAGGTTTAGCTTTCACATTTGCAGTAGTATTCAGTAGTTTGGGTTTAGGGAGGTCTGTGCCTTCCTGAATACGCAAGACTGCTTTTAGAAAATCCCACAGCAAAATTGGAGTTGCAGTGAGTTAGGAATTTTCTTTATAGAATATATTAATACATTCTGATTTACCCCCCAAATGATCTGTTGTTTTATGAGCATGCTAGAGTTAAATGTAACATCAGTTCAAGGACTTTGATGAATTGTTGTTGTGGGCATCATTTTTGTCGTTGCTGCTAGTGTTCTGTAGTTGAGCTCTCTCCCACTCTGCCATCTTGGCAAGTTTAAGTAGTTCTTTTTTTTTTTTACTTTGCATACTTTTTCTTGCTATTTGTTGCAGAGAGACCAGGCAGAGTGGAATCTTTGTTTTACTGGTAGGTCAGTTTAAGTTTCTTCCTTTATTTTTCTTCTTCCCTGATTGCATTTAGGTCTAGATTTAGAACAGATTATATATTATAGCTCTTTGGTACTTGGAATTAGTTATTATACCTTTCTCCATAAGAGACATAAGCTTAAAAGGAAAGCCTCAAGTATAGGGGCTGCGGCTTTCCAAAGGCACTTATGGACGGATGTCATGATTTTATCTATAAAGTGTAAAGGGGCAAAGATTTGCAATCTTGAACCTTTATATTCTATCTTCTCAAGTTGTTAAAGGCTCTCTTGGCTTGCATTTTAAGGGCCAAATTCTAAACCTAGGGTATACACTTATGTATAAGTCTAGAAATGTTAGTTTTAGTTTAAAAAATTGACCCAAGAGACCTGAGTTGACTTATCTACAGATCAGTGTAAGTACTGTACTTTAACTCTTATAAAAATAGCAGCCACCACCTGGTTAAAGGCAAGGGTGTAATCTGGCCTGAAAGCACCAGCCCCCTCTACTCTCTCATCTATCCCAGACTAATCACCCCGGCCTTGGGTTCCTTGACTCCTGCGTTCCTCTCGTGGCCCCATCAGTTGTTGATGGATGAGGAACGCAGTAGAGGTTGATTAGGGGGTGGGTTGGTTTTTCTTTTTGGAGATATGTTATACGGGTTTTATTGTAAGCCGCTTGGATTGTCTGGCAATAAGCGGGATACAAATAAACATTATTATTATTATTATTATTATTATTATTATTATTATTATCCAGCCTACAATGTCAGCACAAATAGTTATGCTTGGTGGAATTTTGCAAGTTCTTTGGCATTGTTTTCTTTTGTTTCATCCTTTGGATCCTTTGTTACATGCCCATACGTTTTATCCTTGTCCTATCCATGGCTCATTTCAAAATCCATAATTCTGGCCCCAAAACTTGCCCTCGACTTATACATGAGATGCACTTGTAGTCAAATAAATATGGTAATTACAATGTCTCTGGGTTGCTCTATACCTTTGAGATTGCTGTCCCAGAGCTGCTATCGTGCTGGTAATCCAAAAGACAAGACAAAGCTCATTGAAGCAGCTAATTAGGCTCTCCCGTCCCATTGTTCTTCTATTATACCAATCCATAAATGGGTAAATTAAGTCTGTGGCTTATGTCTTCAGCATCTTCAAACCTACTCTGAAGCCTTTGTGCTACATTAAGAGTCTTTGAAATTGTATTTTGATCCTGTTTTTGTCTTAGGTTTGTAGCTTCCTCTGCTTTTTCCCCCTCAGTGCAGGATGGTTAGCTTTATTGAGAGTGCTGTCAATTTAATGTCAATAGACCAAAGTTCCCCTGCCCTGACTTCCTGGAATTTGCTCCTCAGTTGTTGGAAGAGAGTTTCTAAATTCTTATCAGTTGTATTATCTTCCTTAGCTCTGAGAACTTTAAAAGCCATTCTAGGGACTAGAAGCCATTTTGATCACTTTGGTCTGCTTTGAAGTACCCTGCAGGCATTTCTTTAGGACAGAAGTATGCGGTTATATCTGTGTCATTGATTTGATCAAAGTCTCATTTCACTACTATCTTTTGTGAATTTTTATGGGGTTTGCTGTGATTTTTAGCCCTTTTTGAAGTTCTTTATAAGGTTGGCTATCTAGCTACAAATTAGATATATATCTTGCTTGACTATAAGATATCTTTCCCCCCCCCCCCCTCCATCGCTTGCTTGGTAGTGAATTAGCATTTTAGCTTAAAAACGAGAGCTAGGAATGAATTATTCATCAAATCTGCTCATTGTTTGGAAAGCTGGATTCCAATTCCCTTGTGCTCCTGTTAAATCATGTGCAGTAGCAAATGTCTGTGTGGTCATGCTAGGGATGTACCTGTGATCAGCAACTTGCCTTCTACAGTTATAGTGAATGTGATATTGGGTCAGTGACACATGTCCATCAAATTGTTGTGCTTTATGTCTGATAACTAGTTGTTTCATAATGGTTCATTGACCATGTAATACTGAAAAGTTGCCTTTTACAAGATCTGAGAACAAATCAGTTACCATTGCAGGAGGGATCCATGGATTCCATTATGAGACCTATTGTGTAAGCCTCTAGTTCCTTAGTTTTGAAGTACAGAATACAGCATTTTGCACTTGCTGTAGCCTTTGAATACTTTTAAAAGATAGCCTTAAGTGCATTACAGTAGTCTTATCAGGAAGTAAGGAAGGCATGAACCACTGTGGTCAAATGCCCTTTCTAAGACGGTGTCTTGCTGTGAAACTGGGTGTAGTTCCAAGCCTCTCCAAGAGTTCTTTTGGTGCTGAACACATTATTGCTATAGCATAAGTTTTATGGGTAGTAAATGATGTAGCAGATGGTACACAGCAGAGAAGCAATCCATCTGTCATGATTCACAAACCAAGATTTGAAAAGCCAAGAGAACATAGCAGTGCAGTCAACTGACAGTTTATTTGGATTACAAAACAAAGATCAGTTTCAGACTAGTTAAAGTCAAATCTAAGTTGTGCCCCAAAACATCCCACCTTTAAAGAGTCTTTTTCCAGACCCCCTTTATCCAGATTCCCATTTGTCCAGCCCCCAGCCCTTGCCCCTTCTAACATATCAAAGAAGTCTTTAAACTGGCCACTCCACTTCCTAACTCCTTATCAACCCATCTTTCCCAAGGCTTTGTTGACCATCAAACACTTCACTCAGGAACTAACAGGGCCATATACCTTAACTACTTTCCCACATTGTCCCTCTATGTACAGGACCACCAAATCCCTGTCCCTCCCCAGCTCTAAGATGGAAAGAAAGGCTGGAGCTCCCGTCACCAGACTTTCCAGCAGTGATTGAAGACTAATCTGTGATGACTTTGGTGATCTGAATCGTACAGCCTTGGCCATAGTGGAGGCTGATAAAATTTCCACCCACAGAGCTAAACTTGAAGAAAACTTTCTATAGCTTCATATCATTAGCTCATTCTGTTTCATCACATCAGTATGTAGGCCATTTGTGCTCAAATGATGAGGAACACACTATTTTTCTTGTGTCGTAGCAAGAGTGTGTCCCAGTTAGAAAGAATATATGATTACATGTGATTTTCCTCAATTAAAAATGCTCCATTATTAAAACTCTCAGGATGAATGACTTCCATAAATCTACAGCAAAGTTATCTATAAATGACAGTGGTATTGTGGAACATTACCAAACTGTTATATTTAGAACACACAGTGTAAATTGCAATGTAAATTGGTAGATCATTTGGGAGATACTAAAATAATATGTCTAAAATTACCTCTTATGCTTTACGTGATGGAGTTGTTCTAAACTGTCCTGGCATTTAGTTGATTTGTCATCCAATTTTTCTTGGATTCATTCTCAAATTAAGCAGAGTGGGATGAAACTGATATCAGTTGCCAGTGCTAAATATAAATCTTAAGTATTTCCATTATAGAAAGAGGTCATAGATGCATACTCTTTTGTCCTTTTGGTTGTAGAAATCTTGCTGTGTTGATTATATAAGAGAGAACACCTTAATTTAAAGGAAAATTTGTTTAGTTCAAGTTTATTTTTAATAACCTGTTTTGGCATAGTAATTCTACAAATTCATGACAGAGAATGTAGGAAATATAGCCTTTATGTGAACCTTTGAGCCAGTTTGGTGTAGTGATTTGACTCTGACTCTGGAGGCTAATTTGGCAATGGAATGACATTGGCCAAGTCACACTTTCTCAGCCTAAGAGGATAGCAATGGCAAACCCCCTCTGATCAAATCTTAGATTCACCATAGGATTGCTATATGTTGGAAATGTGTGTGTGCATGCCAAGTCACCTGTCAAGTTATGGTGGGTTTTCTTAGGCAAGAAATACTCAGAGGTAGTTTGCCAATTCCTTCCTCTGAAATACAGCCTACAGCTCCTGGTATTCATTGATAGTTTCTCATCCAGGGCTGACCTTGTTTAGCTTCCAAGATCAGACATGATCTGGTGTAATATGGTAAATACATAAATACAAATTGCTGTTTTTCTGTTAATGCCCTTTCATCTCCCAAAATAGAGGAAACTGTGTCTCTCAAATCCTCTTATCCCTTACCTACTCAGAATCTAAGCTACTTATTAAAAAAACAACAGAATTTCACTTGTTTAGTTTGTAAGTTATTTAACTAATTCCTGTTGAAAAGTTTGTGAACAATTGCACAATTAAAGCAGTGTTTAGTATCAAAGAAATTACTGCCTAGAACAGGGGTCAGTAACCTATGGCCTGTGGGCCGCGTCCGCCCCCCCCCGAGGCCTTTGGACCGGCCCCCGCCGCCAATCCCCACCGACCCCCGCCCCGCGCGCTGCCGCCGCGCTGCCACCACACGTGTCGCGGCCGCCATTTTGTTTTCCAAAATGGTGGCCGTGACTCATTTATGCATGAGCAGTACTCCTGCGCATGCGCGGCTGCGACACATGCGGTGGCGGCAGCAGCCCGCGGAAGACCAAGGGATCCCCGGCCCGGCCCCAGGTAAGGGGAACTTGCCAACCCCTGGCCTAGAAGCTGTTTGTGCACATATATATATATATATATATATATATGTGTGTGTGTGTGTGTGTGTGTGTGTGTAATTTTCTAAGAATGCAGTGTCCAGAATGAGTGTCCTGCATATGCAGGACAAAAGATTTAGATAGGTTTTTAAAGCCCAACACAAATGTTTCAACAAGTTAAGCTGATCAAAGTAGCTCATGTTTGGGCTTGTTTCTTAAACACATCTTTTTGTGTCATGTTTGGTGGCCATTACACTGTGTGGTTATTTTTGAAGTCTGGAGGTATGCATGTTGCACCACTAAGATACTGAGTAAATTTTAAAAAACCAAATTTTTTTTTTACTTGTGTTGACATTTGATGACCTGCATTTAGTGCCAACCAGCATACTTGTGATGAAACTCCAGATTGCCTTTTACTCACAATAGAGGGGTGCAGGCCACACCAGATGACACTCTAAGGGGGAGGTAACACCACTGCTCCCCAGACATCTGCCTTTGTGCAGAAATGGGCTGTAGTACTTGCCTGTGTCCCTTTAAAATGCCGAAGAGAAGGTGTGAGTGGGGTGAGGCTCACTGGGATGAGAAAAGAGAGGTCCCAGGTTAATTATTATTTATTCTTTTAATTTTTTTCTTTAAAAGCATCACATCTGACTGAATGTTCATTTTAACCACAAAAAACTATGTACATGTAAATACATTTAGGCTGTGTGTATGATATTGTAATTTAAAGGTATAATTTTAATTTTGCTAGTTGTTTATGTTGAAAGCCAGTATGGTGTAGTGATTTGAGTGTTGGACTGCGACTCTGGAGACCAGGGTTCAAATCTCGGCTTGACCATAGAAACCACTGGGTAACTTTGGGTAAGTCACATTCTCTAAGCCTCTGAGGATGGCAGTGGCAAACCCACACTGAAAAAAACTTGTCAAGAAAATCCCATGATACACTTGCCTTAGGGTTGCCATAAGTCAGAAATATCAGAGGGGTTTCTTGACAAGATTTGTTTAGAAGAGGTTTGCCATTGCCTTCCCCTGAGGCTGAGAGCATGTGACTTGCCCAAGGTCACCCAGTAGCTTTCATGGCCTAACTGGGAATTGTACCCAAGCTAACATCTTAGCTAACTGGTTCCATCCTCTTCTCAACTGGTTATTCCATGTCTAACTGTTCTTGAATGACAAAAGGGATTTCCCTCTCCTCAACCTTCCAGTGAATCTTATGGGTTGAACCTTTTACAATACAGTACTTACTAAATCCCATTGATGAACCTTTAAGATTGATGAACTAAATCCCATTGATGAACCTGTAATTTTCAATCCTGGCTGTCACACTTATTTGTTAGCTTTTGAAATAAGGAAGTGTTTCCTTCTCTTTCCTAGGTCTGTTGGCTTTCTTTCCTCACTGGAAACCAAAACATTATGACGTTATTGTTGGGGTGCTGTCAGCACGACATAATGATGGGCTGCGGAACGCTATAAGGAACACTTGGTTCAGACATTTGAAGCAACACCCTGGACTTAGCCATCGGTAACTCCTGGCCCCCTCTCTTATGATGCTCCTAACTTAGAATTCATGCTTATGCATGAGGTCTCCAAAGTTTTTAATGGGAACAGTTCAAGATATTCCTAGAATAACTTTTTTTTAAAAAAAGGCACCATAATTTACAGGAATTTCTGTTGCCTGATTTTGAATGCTATGGTCAGAAATGTCTTGATATAAGTTTATTTTTTTTAACTTGATAGTGCTTCTCCTAGCATTGCCTTGTATAGCTGGAACTTTCCAGAATGTTGCTCTGTTACATATTAAGATATCTGTACAATATTGGCAATAAAGCAAGATTAGTGGTTAGAATAGATGTGCACACTAATTTTATTGATGTTTAAATAGTTAGGTTTGTAGTTATAAATCCTTTATTATGAGGAAATTCTATAGATCATTAGCTTTACTGTAAAATAATCAATTGGGAGTAACTGCTACACTCTTCTTTAATTAGCTGAGAGAAATTGAAGTACTGGAAAAGTTACCTAGCTGGGCATTCCCTGTCCCCCTTTTATTCTTATGTAAAAGATAGAAATAGTTTCATAGTTATTCTAACCGCATAATATCATCTTCATAATACATTCTAAACCTAATTCGGGGAAACATTTTTATTTGTCCTTATAATAAGAGTTCTAAACATGATGGAACAAAAATCAATAAATGTTATTTATACAATGTTAGTGTCCTTGTGAAGTTTATAATTGGTGCACATGGATGTGATGTGCCAGTGGAAGATAGAGAAGATCCTTATTCTTGCAGACTTCTGAACATCACTAACCCAGGTAGGAATGTCTAGCTTTTCAAAGGTTTTGATAAACTATTCATTATTTACTGTGTGATTGTTGTTAATTTGTCCTTGCAAATAGAGTAGCTCCTGCATAGTACCTCAATTAACAAAGTAGATGTGTTCCTGGGCTTTGTTTCTTAAACAAGAACTTTAGTACTAGAGGTAGAAATTATTGGCCTTTGCAGACTGCCAGAAATAGTGCAAATTGAGTCCACTTTAAGTGCCTTGACTCAGTCCTAGGGAATCATGGGAACCATAGTTTATTGTGGCACCAAAACTCTCTGACAGAGAAGGCTCAATGTCTCAGAAAAAAATACAGTTCTCATGATTCCCTAGCACTGAGCTAGGGCAGTTAAAGTGGACTCAATTTGCACTATTTCCAGCAGTCTGCAAAGGCCCTATATGGAAATAATTGGAATAAGTTCCTATACCACAAAAAAGAGCAGTTCAACATGTTTCAGCAAACTTTTTTATTCAAAACTAGCATTATGCACATGTGACATTAAACAACTAGGTCAGATAAGCCTTGAATAAGCAACCAAAGGCATTTTGAATCTTCTAGAAACCACTTGAAAGCTTCTTCCAAAATGCATCCTGGGATTATTGTTTTCTCATCAGCCTCCATCTTATGATTTCCTGACCTATGCATTTTCGGTAGGCAAGGGTAGCTGGTGAGGCAGGCTAATCTGTTCTCCCCTTTTCTTTCTACTTTGCTCTTCACACATGCTCAGTGATTCTAGCCAGGGGTAGGCAACCTTTCCCCTTCAAGGGCCGAGGGACTTCAGCTCCCAGAAGCCTCAGCCATGTTGGCCAATAGTCTCATGTTGGCCAATAGCTCCTGGGATTCTGGGAGCTGAAGTCCCTCGGCCCTTAAAGGGGAAAGGTTGCCTACCCCTGTTCTAGACAAAGGGCCTTTACAGACTGCCAGAAATAATGCAGCTTGAGGCCACTTTAACTGCCCTGGCCCAATGCTAGGGAATCATGGGAATTGTAGTTTTTTCTGAGACATTGAGCCTTCTCTGTCAAGGAGCTCTGGTGCCACAATAACTACAGTTCCCATGACTCTCTAACACTGAGCCAGGGCAGTTAAAGTGGTCTCAAGCTGCATTATTTCTGGCAGTCTGTAAAGGCCCCAAGTTTACCTTGTCTGTTGTATGTAAGCACACACAGTTACAGTAGGATTTGCTAGAGAGGTGTCCCATTCTTTCCCTGGTCAAGCTGCATTGCATTATTTACTGCAGACATGATGTTGCTATCCAGCACTGAAAGTCTGTCTTTCTCCAGCCCTTCTTTACCATCATCCCGTGCCAACGCTGCAAAAACTTCCAGCTAGGCAGAAGACAAGAAAAGCAGGAGCTGGGCTCCCATAAAAAGACTTTTTAAAAACGAGCTTCTCTGTCAGAGGTTTTGTTAACTGAGGTTTGCCTGTATTGCTCATTGTGGGAACGTTAGACTGCAGTTTCCGGAACCCCGCAGTCAGCATAACTATTATGATGGGGGGTTTGGGGAGTTATCAGAAAAAAACTGGTATTCTTGCCAGTGATTTTAATTAATAGGGACACATTTCATACTTTGTCTAATAAAAATGTTCTAGAGTTACTGAGTTTTAATTGCCTTTTTTCCCAAGGTTCATGCCACACTCTTTGTTAATCTTTTCGTACAGTTCTGAATCAAGAAATTGAAGCATTCACTTTGCCAGAGGATGATACTTCAATGCTGTCAGAAGATAGAGTTGTCAGTGTGCATTTCAAAGTCCTTTACCCAATTGTCATCACAAGTCTTGGGGTGTTCTATGATGCTAAGGGTGTAGGATTCCAGAGAAACATCACAGTGAAACTATATCAGGCAGAACAGGAGGTATGCTTCTGTTGCTATCTTAACAGGTTGAACTAAATCTGAAACATTTTAAGGCAAGTAAAAGTGAAGCATAGAGTGACAGAGAAGTTACGGATACCTGCGAAGGGTGAACTTCAACATAGACATCATATGCAGCCAACTCGGATAGTGGTGGCGGTGCTGGTGGGGCTGCTCTTTCTTGCCCTCCCGTCCTGAAAGCATGTTTAGCTACTTGGCAACTGTAGGATGAGCAAGCAGCCAACTCCAGCAGTGAGAGCTGCTGGCTACTGTCTCCAGCCTTGGCCCAGACAAGAGCCCCACAGCAAAAAGACAGTCCCCCTCTCCTCTTCCCACTGCTTCCACCTTCAGAGCCTGGATATTATTCAGCCAACTATGGCAGCAGGGTTGCCCTCTCCTGCCCTGCCTCTCTTTGAGCATGTCTGGCCACCCAGCCAGGATGAGTAGCTTTGGGGGAGTGCCCTGCTGCCATTGCTATTGGAATTGGCTGAATGAGATCAGGCATTCTGGGATCCTGCCTTGTTCCTCTTACCCACTCAGCTAGTCCCCCTCTGGCTTGTTTAATAAGCCAGGTGGGAAAGGATCTAGTACACATGTAGTACCTTTCACCTTTCCAAGATCCTGTCCTTATTGTTGGGCTGCATAAATTGAAAAACTATTATCCATCAACATTGGACAAACAGGTCCAGGGGCCATTGAACCTGTTGCAACTCTCATATCTAAATCAGACCTAATCTGAGCAGTTTCATTTGCAAAGTGGTGTGCAAATTCTTTGCAGCATGCTCCTGAATGGCTTAACTTCTCCTATGGGCCAGATTGTAACATTCACCTTGAAACAGCACTGCTGGGTGGTACTTTGACGTTGCAATAGTGGCGACAAAAAAGGATGTGTGGTTTTTGTTTTTTGCTATCCTTATTTCCTACCGTAGGCCTTCAGATAGATTTTGGTTAATTCATTCCAAGTTTTCTGTCAGTGTTACTCCAGTCTCCATCTCATTTAATTAATTGACATTTAATTGCTCCTTAGAAAACTTATAGTCATTTGAAATCTTGGGTTTTTAAAAACGATTCTTTGACATTTAGGGGGCAATTAGAAATGGCCAGGGGTTGGGCAGGTATGAGGTAGAGCAGTATCAAAGAGGAAAGAAAGTGGAAAGGGCAAGATATCAGGTAGTAGTTTTATGCTGCCTATATGCTTTGTGGCAATTTGAAGTTTAATTGGCACTATGTTGAGAGAGGTGATTGAATAGTGATCTCTCTTTTGTTAAATAAAGAGGCCTATGGTGCAAGAAAAGGAAACACAGACTTTCCTTACTAGGCTGTCAAACTTAATTTTTGTTCACATGAAAATTGGTAGTGATTCTGGGAGGTTTTCTGTTCTTCTTAATCGCTTTGCAAGGGGCTAATGCTCTGCAACAGGGCTGGACGACTGTCAGGTGCTGGGAACCAATGTTGGACGTTTTCACACTGGGCTCCCTAAAGCCGGCTGGAGCCCTTCTCCTAAAGCCGGCTGGACCCAGTGCCGCTGACACCGGAATGACTCCGGCGGCGGCAGGCTAATTCCTTTTGCCACCCGGAATTACCTGAAGCAGGAGTTAGCCAGGAATTAGCTTGCCGCTGCCGGAGTGAGGCCGGACTTAGGACTCCGTGTGTTTGAACACACAGAGCCAAAAGCCGGCCGGACGCAGGGATGACACAGGAAGGGGCGGGGTTTGCCGCCGCGTGTGTCTGAACACACGAGAAATGGCGACGGAGTGAGGCCGGCGGGAGGCCGGCTAGCGTCCTCAAAAAGGCCAGTGTGAAAACGTCCGTTATCTCCCTCATCAGGATCTTGGAAGAACAACAGCCCCCCACCCCCCAAAAAATTAGAACTTGTAGGCCCCTAAAGCCTCCCACACCTGTTAGGGGCATAGAGTACAATTTTGCCATATTGATGTGGAGGGGGCAGGCCATTTGTAAGTCAAGGAGAGGAGTTTTTTTGTTTTTGTTTTTAAACCAGGAAATGTACTTTTAAAAACCGAAAGTAATTCTGAAGTGTACAGGATCTACATCTACTCTGCTTCAACTTAAGACTGTAGAAATATCCTTTAGGATTTATTTATATTAATTGATTATTTTGTGAGGCACACTACTAGGGTTATAACCTAAAAATTAGCATTAAGTGTGCAATCCTGTACAAGTCTACTTATAAATAAGCTTTATTTATGTGTGCTTAATGGGGCTTTGTTCCAGGTAAGTATACAGGTCTCAGATTCTGTGTATCCATTGTCATTCCAGATACAGTAAACTTAGAAAGTGGCTGGAAGCTCATAGTGTGCAATACACCGTAAGTCATCTAGGAGATTCTAAAGTAGCTATTTCAGCAAAGAGGTAGAAAGCTCAGACTTAAGCTATGTGTCTGAACTTGCAGTTTGAGCCATGCAGGCCCTCTGCAATGCAATGATCCAGTCTTTAAATTAACAAATTGGGAAGGCTTTATATGTGAGTTTACTTGAGGAGGAGCCAGGACTGATTGAAATCATTGTTTAAATTGCTTCTCTGAAGAAGTTTTAAACATTTAAATCACTAATGATGAAGAGTCTGCTTAATCATCACTGTTAGTAGAAGTACATTATTGTTATTATAGCCCTAATGTATATTCATATGTGTGTGTACACACACACACACACACACACACACACACAGAGCATATGATCCAGCTGTGATGTGTGGTATGGGTTCAGCTGGAAGGTATGATATTATGTCATGATGTTTCACTTGGATTTTTTGTGTTATGTGACTGTGCTGTGGAGTTACAAGAGTATAAAGACGGGTTTACATCAGGGTGCTAACTGACATATATTTGATATGATGTGTATACTAACTGATACACACATGTATGCTTCATATGCGCTTCTGTGTATGCTTTTGATATATATATATATATATATATAGAGAGAGAGAGAGAGAGAGAGAGAGAGTTATTCATAGCTAATGATTTAGGATGATATCATGCATTTTTCCTATTAGCTGGTATTGTGTGTGGAAACTAATTTGTATTACATTTGGAGGGGGAATGCAGGTATGTTATATAGGGTCCATCCACACTGCAGAAATAATCCAGGTTGAGATCTCTTTAACTGCCCTGGCTCAATGATAGAGAATTCCAAGAACTGTAGTTTTGTGAGACATTTAGGCATCTCTGTCAGAGAGCTCAGGTGCCACCATAAACTAAAATTCCCAGGATTTCCTAGTACTGAGCCAGGGCAGTTGAAGTGGTCTCAAACTGTACTATTTCTGCAGTGTGTATTGGACCTATGTTAAACAAGCTGGTAAACTTGCTGATCAATGGCTATATATTTGGCTAAATGGGCAATGATTTTATATATTTTAATTTTGTTAACTATATAGTCTAATGTGGCTTTAGACTGAGGGCTTGCGAAATAATTGGCCTTTGCTGAATGCTTGGTAAAAGGAATTCGTAAGGGTTTCTTCTCCCCCTCTCAGCTTGTTAGGCCATTGTTATCAGCTTTCTGTGATGGTTAGAACAACTAGGCAAGGATGGGCAAGGAAAAACAGCCAAAGATGAACCAGTTGTTTTGAGAATGGGAAAAAGTTTGAGCCTGCCAATTTTGTAAAGTGGAGCTAATGCTTTTGGTATGCTTATGTCTGATGTATATGTGCTTATCCTTTAGTTGTGTCCAGAAAGCCTTACTAGCTACATCTCTCTGAATTCAGAAATAAAGCTTGCTGATCATCCACAGAAGTCTGATTTAATGAGTTGCAGGGAGAGATCAACTAGTTCCTGACAGCTAGCAAGAGCTCTGTTCTAGCCTTGGCTGGTTCTGCTTTGTCAAACATACATGTTTCAGCATAAAAATTGAAAGCCACTGTAATAACATTAACTTCTCATTTTCAGTACCAGTGTCTAGTAGACAAGTGCATAAAACATTTCCAACATAATGGCTGTAATGCATGGGAGAGATTTGTGAGAGCTGTCTTGTGACATAAATCGTAACAGGGAAAGCAGCTTTCCATATCACCTTCTTATGGGGTAGCAATGTTTTGGAGGCTATGGGCCAAAACAGATGGCCATAAAGGGGCGGCATGACACCGTCCCTTTGAGCACCAGATTGGGGCCACAACAAATGCACTCCTTTGCCCCATCCCAGCTTTTTTCCCAGTGCAAAAAGAAGTGGCAAAATGCTGCTCCTTTTTGTGCTGGAAAAAAGTGGCTTTTTGTGCCAGGGAAAAATGGCTAAACACCACACACACACCGCCGCCCCCAAGCTGGTGTATTGTGCCGGTCTGTTCAGCCTCTCCATGTAATAAATTAGAGTTTGAACTGAACTATTATTTCAGTAGCAGAGATTATCAATTGCCTAGCATAATTAAGATATTCAGCAGTGTGATGTAGGACCTTTACAGACTGCCAGAAATAATGCAACTTGAGGCCACTTTAACTGTCCTGGCTCAGTGCTAGGAAATCATGGGAATTGTATTTTTTTTTTTTCTGAGACATTGAGCCTTCTCTGTCAGAGAGCTCTGGTGCCACAATAAACTACAGTTCTCATGATTCCTTAGCACTGAGCCAGGACAGTTAAAGTGGATTCAAGCTGCATTATTTTCTGGCAGTCTGTAAAGGCCTATAGTTATTGATTTTACCACTTTAATGCATTTCCTTCTATGTCTCCAGATGAGTCAGTGTAGCCAGGTTTCCACAAGTCATTCTGGTAGCTCTCTAAGTGTGAGTGCCCCTGACCTTCTATCAGCCAGGTTCTCCTCCCCAGAACTCTTGTGTGAATTTGTTGTTTAGAGAACGAAAAAAAGACCAGAAGCTTCAGGGGAAGATCATGCTCTATCACCAGAACAAATGACAGCAGTTCTTTTCAGGCACCAGATGACTTCTAGACTAGTTTGTGGTAATCACAAAGGGCCATTGGCTGGTAAATGAGTGTGGCAGTTTCACTCACTTGCTCCAGAATTCACCCAGTTTCAGAGTTTCAAAAATAATGTAGTGTCGTGTGATATTAGATATTAATCTAGTAATTAAAAATATAATCTGACATAAGGATGGGCTATTCTACTCTGAGGACTGTTTTGAAGACAATTTATATTTATGTTGATTGACAGGGATAAAGTTGATATGATTCCATGATTTGGGGAGGATGGAAGGGTGGAATTAAGAGAGAAATATATCTTTTTTGAGAAGAAGGAATTGTTGTATGTATCAAAGAAGGATGGATAGGTAGATAGATAGATAGATATCCTGGACTCTGGAGGCTTGTGTCTAAATTAAAATTAGCTTGGTCTGCATACTTTTAATATGAACATGGCAGGTGCCATACTATGCTTCATAGGCATACATCATTTTAATTCAGAAATTGGTTCACTGAAGTGTGGATTGAGCTGGTTGAAGACCTGAAGTGTTGATACAAGGTTTTTGAAAACATATTGGGTGTATTAATTTTACCCTCAACCCTGCTTTTTAACAATTAATTACATTATGTATTTGTATCTATTGTGTCTAGAATTCTTAAAAGCTGAGATTTTGTCAAGAATGGTAAGATCGTACTCACCTTGAATTCTACTGTGGGAGAAAGGCAGAATATAAATCCTGGAAATAAATAAATAAATAAATATCTAAAAAGCATGGGAACGAGTCTAGATAATTTTTTTCTGTTATAAACCAGCCAAGAGTGTGTAAATATATATTATGTTGATCATGTTCATGGCTTACAAATTAGTTTCTTATTGTTTCTATAGGAGGCACTTTTTAGTGCTCGTTTTAGTCCACCTAGCTGTGGAGTGCAAGTGAACAGACTTTGGTACAAACCTGTAGAACAGTTCATTCTACCTGAGGTATGTACAAGATATAAACGGGCATATACAAAGTTGATGCTTAACACGGGCATTTGGGGTTTTTCATCTATTCATAACCTTTAAGCCCTTTTCTGTCATTATTATTTTATTAATGGCTTTGAGACTGTGAAATGCCACACGTTCTAGGCACTAGCTTCCATTTCTTTTGCAGCTCAGAGCTCTATGAGTCTGCTTTTCTGTAAGTAACTAAAATCTTCTTAAGACCCTAATGACTTGATGACATGTGGGGGAAGTGGCATTATAATCCTTCATGACAATAGTTTCCAAGCTTTGGTACACAGAGAACAGAGTTTAGGCACCCATTGTTCATGGGGTGAAAAAAGGAAGCATTATATAATATTTTAGGATTTTGTGGATTAAAGTCTGTTGCACTGTTAATGCAGTGGGGAGAGAAGTGATTGGTCCAGAGAATGGAGTCCTAGACTTAAAACATAGTTTAAATCCCAGCTCAGATAAGGAAGTTCAGATGCAGAAAGGTAAAAAGCCTTATAAGAAAATCCAAAGATATAGCCATGTTAGTCCATAGAATCAGTACATAAGAGATCTTGTAGCACCTTTGAGGCTAAGGGCTTTTACAGACTGCCAGAAATAGTGCAACTTGAAGCCACTTTAACTGCCCTGGCTCAGTGCTAAGGAATCATGGGAACTGTAGTTTATTGTGGCACCAGAGCTCTCTGACAGTGAAGGCTCAGTGTCCCATAAAAAAATACAATTCCCATGATTCCTTAGCACTGAGCCAGGACAGTTAAAGTGGCCTCAATTTGCCCTATTTTTGGCAGTCTGTAAAGGCCCTAACTGAAAGAAAGAAATTGGAGAAATTGCCAATTTATTTCTTTCAGTTAGTCTCAAAGGTACTACAAGATCTCTCTACGTACTTACAGTATAGGAAAATTATTTTTATTTTCTTGTTTTTCACCTGTAAAATCTGAAAATTACAAATATTTATCATGGCTGCATTCTGAGAACAAGTGACATAAAAAAATTCTCCCCCTCCTAAAAGTGTTGGAAATACAGATTGAGTGTCCCTTATCCAAAATCAGAAATGCTACAAAACTCAAAACTTTTGGACTTGCAACACAAATAATGTAGTATGCATATTTGCAGGGTTGGAAATGGATGCAAGGTTGGTGATAGACGTGAACAAATGACCAGGAGCGTCACCATCACTGCCTCAAAGACGGAAGTGGGTGGCTGGGGGGCTACCCAGAGTTATCAGTAATCTGTGTAGAGTAATCAGGTCCCTTAAATAAAATAAAAGGGTGTAGAATCTGCATACTGCAGAGACTTTTTTAAACTGAGGTATGCCACCAAGGCACTGAACAAGATGTGGGTACAGTATTCAGTACCTTGGGTCAAACCTTTACTGGAGCAAATTCATCACCATTTCCATTAATTTGGAAATCAACAGGTGCCACTGAATAGAGGCATTTTATTCTTCTAGGAGGAGAGGTCTTGTATAATTGTAATAATCACTAGAGGAGAGCAGGGAAATAATTTTTAAAGACTTAAAACAGAAAGTCTTTAAAGAATGCCATGTGTTGTATTGTTTTAAAGTGTACTGTTTTTAAGCACTCTTATCTTTTTAAACTGCATTTTATTCCTTTAATATTTGTTTCAATATTGTAATAGTTTAATTCTATTTTAATGGTCACTTTCATATGTTTTTCACTGTACTGTTCTTTTAAACTGTAAGCCACTCTGGTTTGTTTGTGTAAAGCCACACCATGTTTTTGCATTACATCTGAATAGATCCTGTTTTAACAATGATTGCTTATGTTCTCTCAGTTTATTACATGATTTATACATGTTGAATATGTATAAATATACATTTATACATGTAAAAATGAAACTATTTTAAGACAAACATTTTTAAAAGTATAAGTGTGGGGCTTAGGGAGACTCAGACTTTATTGTCTTCATGTGTTGTGAAGAAAGTGCTTTGCAGTATCTCTGACTGTGGATACAAAAGGCATTGTTCTGAATGGACAGCTGTGATACAGCAGCTGTTCATATTCTGTGAACAAAGGTTGTGAATGGCAGGAAGGGAGGAACAGTGCGACAGATAGAAACATTCTACAGTTAAGGCTTATAAAGTGTTCATTAAGTAGCATCTAAATACTCAAAATTATTTACACTAGTAATCTGATAGTTTTGTATTTCAGGTAATATGGAGTCCATATGTACTTGTGTCTCCAGATGAGAGTTGTTTTGAGAAACTGGAAAGAAATACACTTAAATAGTTGACATATTGAATAGTTTAGTTGTTGTTGTTGTTGTTGTTGTTTTGGTTAATTGACTGAAAAATAGTTTGCTTGCTTTTGGAAATAGATTTAATAGATAACATAGGGCCTTTGCAGACTGCCAGAAGTAGTGCAAATTGAGTCCACTTTAAGAGTTAGGGTTAGTGCTAGGGAGTCATGGGAATTGTTTTTTTTCCTGAGACATTGAGCCTTTTCTGTCAGAGAGCTCTAGTGCCACAATAAAATACAGTTCCCATGATTCCCTAACCCTTAAAGTGGACTCAATTTGCACTATTTCTGGCAGTCTGCAAAGGCCCATAGTTACTCTGCTTAAGGTTGCTTCACACATATTTTTACGCACAATATTTTTGTATGTTTCTTTAAAACTTCAGTGTTTATATGCAGCAAGTGCATAGGCTGAGCAACAGGTTTGCCAGAAACAGTAGGTTGGCAGTGCTTCCTTTTCACATATATGCCTGATAGTGAATGCACGTGCTTCCACAATGTCTAAAGTAGTCTTGTAGTAGAGTTAATCTGAGAAATAATTTGAGCTCCTTTTCTGAGGACAGGGGAGCTGGCAGTAGTCATTGTTGCTCTAGCATCATCTATGAAGGCTTAATGGAGCTGTTTGGAAAGTACAGAATGCAGTGGCCAACCTCTTTACATGGGGTGGTGATGGAAATCTGTAAAATTCCTATTGAAGCTAGAGGAGTTGACCTCTACCTATAAATTCTGGATTTTAGAAACCCTGCATCAGCATATCTTGGGGAATTTCTTCTTTCTACCTGTCTTTGAAAAGACTGATAAAATCTAGGAATTATAAACATGAGGAATCCTTCTGATTGAAGTGGTTGCTGGAAACCTCATTAAGCAGCCTTCTTTGTGAAACAAGAGCTGAGTAAGTGAAATCTATCCTTTCAGATCAGGATTTAAATTGAAAAGATTGGTGGTTGATGTGTTTAAAAGAATATAACAAAAGACTTACATAACTTTATGGATGGATTGGATTTTATTAATTACAAGACTGAATTGAACAAAATTCATTAAGAAGGAAATTACATTGTGAGAAAGTGGAGACCTTATTGTCTTGAAGTTGATAAGAGTGACTGTAATCAGACTTTAATCAGACAGCGGTGGGGAAACTGTGGAAGCTTCGGATTCAGACTTTTAACTGCATGATTGCCAGAGGGAAGGAAGGAAGATGGCGTTCTGTCAAGATTTTCTGCAAGAGCTGCTAGCAGAGATTAATCTGCTGAAGGATCAAGAAATCTCACACATGTTGAAGTGACTGAAAGAAGATATGATAAAGGATTTGAGACAGGCTAGTGGGGAAATTAAAAATGTGATGACAACTGGGAGGGGGATGCAATGCAGGATGAAATGGAAACAGTGGATTTGAACATGAAAATGACAGATCAAGTTGGGGAGCAGGATGAAACTAATCTGGAAGTAGTGTCTATGAGAGATACATATTGGGAAGAACAAATTAAAGTGGATTCAGTGGCCGCATTAGCCTCCAAAACTATGGGGGGATTAGCTGGTAAAATGAGAAAAAGAGGTTTAGGGTTGAAAAGGGGGGTGAAGAACTAGAACACATGATCCCCAGGACTCCTATTTTAAGTGATATGGGAATAATAACAAGATGTGTGGAAGGGAGGCGGATGGCTTGGAAGGGAATGAGATCATGGTTTATACAGCTGAAGAAAAAAGCTCATGCTAGATTTAAGATGAAATTGAGGGGATAGGCCTGGTTGAAGCTGGGTTAAGAAATCTGTTTACAGGATTAAATGGCATTGAGATTTGGATGTGGAATACCTTTTAAAATAAAAAAAAACTGATAGAAATATAGATGGATGGGATAGAGAGTTACTTCATTATATGAAATAGACTTATAATTTTAATTGGGAGGACTGATGTTATATAATCTTAATATTGCTTAACATGATGTAATGACAATTCTTTAATAGGATTATAAAAAGATAGTGATATTTTAATGTTAGTTATGCTATTATTGAGAAGAAAGGAATTACTTTTGGTTTTGAGGGATAATGAAATAAGGTATGCAAAGACATGAACTTTTTTTAGAGATGTCTTCAGTAACCATATAGGAAATCTCTGCTTATCTGACGGGTTAGGGACAGGAGGACTGTCAAAAAGTGAAATTATTTAAAAAGCAGAACCCAGGTGTTTTTTGTTTAAATTGCAAATACAAGACTGCAAAGGAGATGGCACGAAAACAGCAAGTCGCTGGGGAGTGGGTGGGTAGTATGTGGTTGACAGAGTGGACCAGGGATCAGAATTACAGCACATGGCTATAATTTAGATCTGTTGAAATAGTGGGGCATAGAAAGTTGAGGGATGCCTGTATTGTTATATAACTTCTGAAAGGAAAAATAGAAGTAATTTTCCTTTGTTCTAATTTTTATTCCTTATGCCTTGTTTTGTGTTTTTCTCCCTTCTTTTCATTTTAATGTATCTATGTAATCTCTAATAAAATACTTAAAAAAAAAAGGAAAGTAAACTAAAATAAATAGATCAAATGCAATTGATTTGGTGGTGGGTGGGGGTGAAGCTTAACCATCTGCCAAGTGAAGCTTATCTATCTACTGGGTTGAAGCACAACTTTTTGCTGCTCTTAAGAAGAATGACAGAGAGAGGAAGGGAGCTTCAGACCACTTAGCTTTCTGGCTGGATTGATTTTGTTTCTGAAAGCATCAGACTGATTAAGGATAAGAGTGTCTATGGCCAGAATAAATAAATGGCTGAAGAGTTTGTAGGAGAACAGCTTAAAGCAGCATTGATTTTATCCTTGACTCAAGTTGTGCTTATTTTGTTATGTTGTGTTTATAAATGAATAATAGTAAGAACAATAAGAAGACATCACCGTGCTGGAGTTTTCCAAAAGGAACTGCAGTATTACACAAAACTTTGTTTTGCGTATGCCACCATTTCTCTTTCAGCAATGTAAGGTGTCAGGCCTTTGTAGAGCAATTTATAGTCCAGTGTCATTGATAAGATAGCTTTCCATTTTTTGATGAGAAAGGCAGATTTGTCTGTGTGCAGAGTGTATATAAATAAATTCACCAGGTGTTACAAAAATAATAATCTGATTTTGTTACAGTGACATTTTTCTTCCTCTCTGTACTTCACATATAAATAAAGGAAGAACTGGAATCAAGTAATATAAATGATTGTGTAATTACATTAATAGAATCAATAGATTTTCTGTGTTGGAACCTTGCATACTGGATCCAGTCCCAAGCTGTGCA
Source organism: Phrynosoma blainvillii (assembly GCA_026167975.1). Taxonomy (NCBI): domain Eukaryota; kingdom Metazoa; phylum Chordata; class Lepidosauria; order Squamata; family Phrynosomatidae; genus Phrynosoma; species Phrynosoma blainvillii. Next base: position 79,394,588 of record JANUYF010000001.1, read on the forward strand.
ATTTTTTAAAAGCAATAGGAACACAAATAATTGACGGAAATCTCAAATAGTCTAGGCTCTTTTTTTTTTAATGTTGCTACCTCAGTAGGCATCATTCAGTGAGACACAGCAATTCCAAATCAGCGGATTTTGTTAGACCTCCATAGAGGAATCTTCCAGTCATTAAGAATTTATTTTTCTGTTTTAAAAAGCATATATTTCTTAAGGAGACAAGATAAAACTGTAAACTGGATGTAAATACACAGAAACAAATACATTGTGATATCAGGGAAAAGAGAAAATGTGCTCAAGAGATGGCAACACCTGTGGAAAAAAATCAACATTGCTGGAACTGCCTTTCCCACCAGCAAGAATCCTGGAAAATGTCTTGTGGATTTTCCCCTTTGGTAACTTCATGCAAAGAGAAAAAGTTGCATATGTGTTCTTCTATCTGCACTCTCCCAAATTCCACCAAAATACATTTTGAAGGGGGATTCCATTTTAGGTTGTAAAGGGGAACCAATTTCTGTTTTTCTCTGAGGGTTAGTGAGTAAATTGGTTAAGTGCTAAATGGAAAGTTACTAAAATGAGGTGTGAGAGGTGGTTCATGAGAAGCATGCTGGTAAGCTTGCACACTGGGCATACATGGACTGCCTGCTTTCCTAAGCAGCTATCAAAATGTGGAGGGGAGTTAGTTTATATGAAACACTGCAATCTGCTTTGGAATTTATGTGGAAGAGACCATTAAAATTATTAATCAAATTTCTAATAGAGTTACTGAGTTATTTCAACTGTTACATCAGTTTCACTCCACTTTAAAGGGTAGAACAAAAACACTGCTTTGGCAAATGTGAAATACCAATCCTATTTCTGGAGATACTGGGAAATATGAGGACAGAAGGGTACACGACCAAGGAATTGAAGGGGACACTTCCAGGGAAGAATACAGTTCAGGGGAAGGATAAAGTATGCCGTCTTGCTTAATGATTCCCTGCTGCAAATCTCTCCCTGGCCTCCAACCCCTTAATTAGGGGTTGAAGTGAAACAGGGTTTTTGGAGCCCAGTGTTTCCCTTGTAGCTAGTTGTGTCTAGTTATACTCTTTAGAACGTCAGCTAGTAGTGTTCCATATATTTTGAACAGTAGCTTTCTTGTTTGAAACCTTATCATGTGCTTGTGTAATTTCTTAAAAAGCAACTTAAGCTATATGTAACTTTCTAAGAGGGGGGTTAGAAACAAGGATGACCCTTTCCCTGGAAATAGCTATATAGCTTGTTCCTTAAAACTTTCTGGAAATCTCTTGTTATAATAGTTTGAATATAAAGTGAGCTGAAAGAGCTTAAAAGAGGGGAACAGATGAAGCTTTTATAAATGGTGCTTACTTTACCTATACAGAGTACTCTCGATATCCATGGACTTGCCATCTACAGACATAAGCATCCTCGTTGCTTTCAGTGGGGGTGTGTACACATGACCGCATTAGAGGCCATGTCTATGTTGCAGCCACGACTGAAGACGGTGGGACTCAAGGTCCCACGTTTTCCCTTGTCCACAGGAGAGTCTAGAACGGATCCCCCACTTATACGAAGGGTGGACTGTATTCAATAAATAGTGCTTATTTTACCTATATTTTACTTATATCAATTCTAATTGAACTGATAATATCTGTACTTCCTGAAGTTCATTTCTTTCTTACCTCACTTCCCTTCGCCCCACCTTAACAAATACACACACACACAGGGTTATATGTATATACATGGAAGTGGGAATAATACTGTATGTATATTATGGTGTGGACTAAAGTCCACACAATCTTATTTCATAATATTTTTTTAATCTTTAACGTACCACAGAACACAGAAGTTTTGTTTTATTGCAACAGAAGTGAATAATATTCCCTCCACACAGGGAAATGAAGAAGGGCAGTTGGGCTCCCACTTAGTTGAAATGAAGAGAGAAGATCTGTTCTCTGGGTAACCATGACTAGCAGTTGGCTTGAGGGATGGGGGTGGGTGGCTTACATGTTTAATGAAGATTAGTCACCATCTTTAACAACTAGCTAATCGATGTGTCATGCATTGCTTGTGTGTGGGCATAGTGAAAGGTGGGGTTGTCCATTTTATTTCTCTCTATATTCATCACTAAAGAAGGCGATATTCCCTAATATTTGTGATTCATAGCAATGAAAATCTTCTGTAGCCCTACTCCCCAGATCAGATTAACACACTGGATGAAGCTGTATTCTTATGCCTATGCACTATAGTAAGTAGCTGACTGGAGGGGAAGAACCGCTTTTAGATGACAATCTAATATATTGCTCTCTATGTATGTTTATATAGGAAATAAGTGCCTTGTGTTCAGTGGGTTTTACTCCCAGAAAAGTGGAAACCAGATTGCAGCCCGAGCATAGCTTATTTCAGATATCATATGGCAACAGATCTGGTATCTTGCCAGTACAGTACAGTCAGTGCAATCCTCATAAATGGCACTGGATCCAGAAAATCCTTTTGGGATCTCTGCACACTAGTGGCCCTAGAAGACCTGTGGGTTCTTCTTGACCATCAGTTGTGAATGTATTTCAGGAACAAAAGCTATTTGGCTAGCACCATGTTCAGTAGTTACAACATTGGATTTAGGATCTTGGAATTCATGTTTATGGTGGTTAGTGACTGAACATAACCCCCAAAATCTTATCTTTTCAGCCAAGCAGTGCCTAAACTGAAGGTTTTCTAAGGCACAGCAGATTGGGAAGCTGGGAAATAACATCTGCAGCACTTTCCCTGTTGCAAGGTGTGTTGAGAGGAGCAGAGACCCTGAGGGATCTCTCCAGCTGCCTGTTCTCTGTGTTTCATAACTGGCAGAGAGCTGCGGACATCAATTCCTAGCTATCCTATGTTCAGCAACTTGGAAATCCTTTGGTTGAGGCACTGTCAGGCTGAAAAGACAAGGTTTTTTTTGGAAGTGAGCATCATCAAATGTAGCCATGCCAGTGGAGCTCTGTAGTAATCATTATGTCTGACAATGCAGTATGTCAGCTAAAGTGTCTATAGCTGTGACAGACATATAAAAGAACTCAAGCATTCAGTACTTATTTTCTTGTATATAATGGGGTTGTTGTTGTCTTTACTAAAAGTCTTCACATAAAAAACTTTAGGTGAGGATTACATTAAAACTATTAAGCTGGTGAGGAACAAGTTAAGCTAAAAACATTAAATGGTCTGATGCTAAATTTTGTCTTATTTCTGATTTTCTGGTACTCTACTTCAAATATAGTGTTAATATGTCAAACAGATGTTGATTTAGAAAAGAATATACCGTATATACTCATCTATAAATCTAAAAAAATAAGCCCAAAAATTGACCCCAAAATCCCAAGATGACTTATTTACAGGTCAGTATGGTAATGTGATAGCAGCTCTTTAAGATTTCCCCATGCAGTGTGGAGAGGAGTTTATTTCTCTCTGGAGCCAAGCAGAAAGAGTCCTGGATGATCGCTTGCTGTTAAGCAAACAAACCCCTCTCCTGTCTACCAGCCCCTGCTATCTGGGAAGTGAAGGTTGAAACAAAAGTTGAAATGCTGAATCAAAAAGCCTCAATTAGAGTCTCTCTTGCTGAGTACAAACATACACACACTGAAGGAGCCTCCAAGTTTTACCATCGACTTATCCATGGGCCATGGCAAAATCCATAATTTTGGCCTCAAAACCTCCCCTCGACTTATACATGAGGTCGACTTATAGCCGAGTATATACAGTACATTAAAATTAAACCATAATGTTTAAATGTCATTTTATTCTCCAGGGAGTCTTACAATTTGAAACATCCATTTGAGTAGTATGTACACATACAGATACAATCCTCATAAGTGGTGCTTGTTTTGACAGAGTTTTGAAGGCACGATCGTATGGGAAAGTCAGGACCTACAAGGCCTTGTTTCTAGAAATCTTCATAAAGTGATGGTGAATGATGGTGGAGGTGTCTTCAGAATCACTACGGTCAGTCCTTTATACCTGAATGTAATCTTTATAACAGAATAGTGTTTGGTAAACTTTTATGCATGACAGATTCAAAACCTGGAAAAATTTGGACCACAGCTCACAGTATCCCCGTCAGCCATGCTTAGTAACCATGGTAGCTAGGGGATTCTGGGAGGTGTAGTCCAAAAATGACTTTGCCAGCAGCTCAGGTTTCTTAGCTGACAACCATTTTCTCTTACTGTTTTACTAGAAATTAAAATGCAGTTTTGGTTATTTGCGAATGTTAAATCCAACATCTCCGAGGCATTTCCAGGATGGGAGGGACAGAGGAACGGAGCTCTCCAGTCCCCCGAGCCCCTCTCACCCTGGACATGGCTGCTGCGTGGGGGAGAGGGTTATTCACAGTTTTTCCACATTTGTGGGGGTCTTTTCCCCCCTAACCCCCGCAAATGTGGATGGCTGACTGTACTAAGCATCTGCTGGTCAGTGACAGACATTTTTGAGGAGCACAGTAACAGATCTAGATGTGATGATTTCTGCTAGATTATCCAGAAAAAGAGGTAGCAGCTACATCTGCAACAACTGTTCTTACTGAGAGCAGTAACAGCACATTCACTCCTGAATCTAACAAGCATGCTGGAGGAATGTAAGTCTCCACCATCATTCTCATGTTTTTGTCAAAGGGGGCAAATGTGGCATCTACTTCCTGTCTGGTGGACCATAGCAGATGGGGGATTTCATAGAATCATAGAGTTGGAAGAGACCACGAGGGCCATCCAGTGCAACCCCCTGCCATGCAGGAATTCTCAATCAAAGCACCCCCGACAGATGGCTGTCCACCCTCTGTTTAAAAATCTCCAAAGAAGGAGACTCCACCACTCTCCGAGGGAGTGTGTTCCACTGCCGAACAGCTCTTGCTGTCAGGAAGTTCCTCCGAATGGTGAGGTGGAATCTCTTTTCCTGTAGTTTACATCCAGTACTCTATGTCCTAGTCTCTGGATCAGCAGAAAACAAGCTTGCTTCCTCCTCAATATGACATCCCTTCAAATATTTAAACAGGGCTATCATATCATCTCTTAACCATCTCTTCTCACTCATCGCTATTACATATCTCCTTTCTGAGTGTTAATGATTTGCATGATTAATCAATTATAATTTCCTTAATTGGGTTACCACAGTCATTTGGATAAAATGGGTGGCAGTCCAGGTGGTAATGAGCTGCAAACTACGTAAACCCAGGGTGTCTGCATATAAATGGGGAAGCAGAAAGGCTAAAGGTTTACTGGATCTGTTTGAAGGATCCATGAGAACTTGAAAACTTATAGTATCATTAGAGAAGTCAGTTTAGGAATAGTGGACTGAGAATGTGTGTGGGTGTTGGTAAAAGTTGTTTTTCACTTGTTTTACAGGAAATGCCTTTCTGCTGCAAAAGGCATCTGTTGACCCAACCAAATGTACATAGCTGTCTCTACTGCACAGTATGGTTCCCTAACAAGGAACCTGGGAACTTAGCTGACAAGGGACAAGGGGTTGTTGTGTCCGTGTGCTTGCGCCTTCAAGTCGCCCATTGACTTATTGCAACCCTGTGAATTTCATTGGGTTTTCTTAGGCAAGGAATATTGAGAGGTGGTTGGAAGCCCAGGATTCTCCCAGCATTGAGAAATGTGTCAGTGTTCTTTGGAAGAAACCATAATTGCAATAAACAGATTTGAACCCATTTTAATTTTGGAGAATAGATGTAACTGTAGTAAAAGTGTGTCTGATTCCCTTCTTTTTAATCACTGTGCAATAGGCAGGAGAAGGGTCTTTGCCTCATGAATTTACACAGGGTGTGGAAGGGATCGCAGGAGGCTTTATTTACACAATTCAAGGTAAGTATATAAAGACTAGCTTAAGTCTCAGAAGGTATAATCAAGTTATGACTTTGCTGTGCTTCTTCTAGTGCAGAAGTGGGCAACTTTGACAGAAATTTTCTTCCAATTAAAAAAAGAAACCAAAACACACATTATATTAAGGAAGTCAGTGTTTTACAAAAGAATTTTACTTCCTGGATAATTTCTTCTGGTGGTAGGGATAGGAGGAGATCAGGAGAACCTGAAGGCTGCACAGACAAGCAAGGGGAGCACACCTGAGTCACAATGTTACTATACCTGAGCTGTTACAGCCGGGGATTTGGCCCACCAGGTGTTTTTGCCTACAAATCCCAGTGTGTCCAGTAATACACCAGCATACAAGCATGTAGAATAGTAAAGTATTGTGGGAGTAATCCAAAACACTTAGAAAGTCAGAGGTTACTAACCTGGAAATTTAATTGTCTTAATTTACATTGTTTCCAATTGATGTAGTTAAAATAGTGAATACTGTGAAGGGGCAAACAACTTCTTCTTCTTATTCTTATTCTTATTATTATTATTTTGGTGGCAAATAAGTTAAGTGAATAAAAACACATTAAAATTTATTGGTTGCAAAAAATATTCATCCCCTGAGTCAGTATTTCATAGGCTGTGACCTGCACTGGAGAAACATTCAGGTTGACACCACTTTAACTGCCATGGCTCAATGCTATGGAATTATGCGAATAGTAGTTTTATGAGACATTTAGTCTTCTCTGTCAGAGAACTCTGGTGCCACAACAAACTCCAGTTCCCATAATTCTATAGTCTTGAGCAATGACAGTTAAAGTGGTATCAACCTGGATTATTTCTGCAGTGCAAATGCAGCTGTAGAAACTCATTTGGCAGGTACTACATGGGCAAGTCCATTACCCAAGAAGATGTCCACTTGCACGTTATTGCATTTCATTATGAATTTCCAATGTGGCCAGGTGCTTGGCTGCTGCCTTATTTATTTAATCTTTCTGTCCTGCCCTATAAAAATAAACATCAGTAAACTCAAGATATCAGTCTTTAAGGTGCAACAAAACTCTTGTTTTTGCTGCAAAAGATTAAAGAAAACAAGTGGCAGGATCTAATGGTGTATTTCCACTCCTGCATCTGTCAGAATCAGCATTATGAAACTCCTTACTGCAATCCCTGTGCACTGCAGAAACCTGCTACAATTGTTTCTAAACTTAATTCACTCTGAAGGCACGCAATGAAGTTATCTAGAAAGACATTAATCATAGAGTCATAGAGTTGGAAGAGACCACAAGGGCCATCCAGTCCAACCCCTTACTGTGCAGGAATATACAACCAAAGCATTTCTAACAGATGGCTATCCAGTGTTTGTTTTAAAACCTCCAAAGAAGAAGACTCCAAGGCAGTGTATTCCACTGTTGAACCCATCTTACTGTCAGGAAGATCTTCCTAACATTTAGGTGGAATCACTTTTCCTATAGTTTGAATCTACTGCTCTGTGTCCCAGTCTCTGGAGAAGCAGAAAACAAACTTGTTCCATCTACACTATGACATTCCTTCAAATATTTAAACATAGCTAACATGTCACCTCCTAATCTTCTCTTCTCCAAGCTAAACATACCCAGATCCCTAAAACTTTTAAAAGTCTAAAAATGTATTAAATCATTTATCACTTAAAATAAGATGATCTGAAGTCATTTAAAGCAATTTAAAATAATGCTGACCATAGCACATGTGTAAATTCAATATAGCGAAGTAGTGCATTCACTTTCACTTACACCCATTTGAAAGTACACCAGCCCTTCCTGAATCAATTATTTGCTAATATACTGAATATACAAGTCTTAGAGCAGCTTCTCCATTTGATTCTTTTCCAGATGTTCTAGATTATCGCTTTGAGAATTCCCCAGCCATTCATGTTGTGCAGGCTGGAAGATTGTGGGTATTATAGTCCCAACACATCCTGGGGGCACCAGATTGGGGATGGCTGTCTTGGAAAATAAGGATTATATATTATATGGAAGATAAGGATTTTATATTACTGTCATGTGAATGCTAAAGCTCCTTCTGCCTCCCTTTCAGAAGGAGAGGTACTTTTACAAAGCCTCCAGAGTCGTGCAGAGAGATTTGTACATCATATAAATAAACTTGAAGAGGAAGATGCCTTATTGAAAGAAGAAAGCAACACTTATGATGATATTGTTTTTGTTGATGTTGTTGATACCTACAGAAATGTTCCAGCCAAATTACTAAATTTTTATCGATGGTATGTTTGTATTTTATGCACAAAGATCAGTGCCTTGATGTGGATATTCTGGGTATATGAGAAATAGATGAAATATAACTTGAAATGATTGTTTGCTTTTATGCACAGCTGATTTTTGATACAACATTATGCATTTTTTCTCTCCTTTTCTTTGCATAGTTCAAATACTAATCCTCACTGTTTGTTTTCATGATGTCCTTGTTAGGCCCTACTCATTTCCCAATAATGGATGCATATTATGTTAAAATGAGATGCCTCCTCAAAAATTGCTGCATTTGTGTTATTACTGCCATTCCATGTGCGGTTGCACGTCATAAGCATCCGTTGTTTTGTAACATCATGATCAACAAGCAATGCAGCTTCTATACTTCCCACAATAATAATAATAATAATAATAATAATAATAATAATAATAATAATAACAACAACAATAATAATAATAATTGTTATTGTTATTGTTATTGTTATTGTTATTAATTATATTTAGTTGTAGTCTGCTTTTTCGCCAAAATTGGGACTCAAAGCAGCTTACAGTTTAAAAGCTTTCCTTTATACTTTTCTACTACTATGCGAACACTCATTTTATTTCTGCTCTTCCTGAGTTTTTTGTCCATAGATGTGCAGTCTCTCCTATGTACGTTCAGTGCTTGAGTGCACATCTAGGCAAATTACAAATGATTAAGAGAAACTTCTTTTCCCCTTCTCTCTTCTTCTTCCATCCAAGGAAGATTGTTTCAGGATTATTAAAAATAGTTTTAAGAGTTCCTCCTCAGTGATATTAGGGCAGGGATGGTTATGGTTACTTCAGAGCCTGTAAGACCACAGCTGCAGCTGCCATTTTGGCCACACTGCATCATTCCTAGTCACCTTTTGGCTATTTGCAGGAAGACTCCCATTTTCTATTTCACAGGATAAGGATGAGATATTGCACAGTTTATGTCTTGTGGGGATCAAATACAATGTAAGCTTCCTTTTGTCAGTTTAGATACTCAAGAACTTGATTAGGGTGGGTAGTGACCTCCCAGGGCTAGAAAAAGAACATGGAAAATATCAGCTTTTCTTATTAGCCTTATGTTACTAGGTGTTTTTTTTTAAAAAAAAAAAATAGGACTCTACCTTTAGCAACTGTGTCAAAAAGGGATTTTCAGATGTACCATAATGCTCAAGGAACTGGAAATCTAAATGGGCTAATATTCCTTATCTATGCAATTATTAAAAGTATAGAACCCTAGCCATAAAACATTAATTGTCACTGCCTTGGCCTTTTTTCATAATATACTCTACAGCAATTCTTATATATGTTGAGGGATGCTTTTATAATACATTGTCATTTTTTCCACTTTTGGCTACAGGACAGTTGAAGCAGCAAGTTTTGATGTGCTGCTGAAAACAGATGATGACTGCTACATAGATCTGGAGGCAGTGTTCAAAAGAATAAGGCTTAAAAACTTGGGCAGACCAAATACTTGGTGGGGAAAGTGAGTATCCTTTTTTTTCAGTAAGTGTTGGCATTGTTTGAACCATCAGTCTGTGTGGTGCTGCACAGGATTTCATGGGCACCCACGTATTTATCAAGTTTGGGGAATTTATGTGAATGCATTTGCAATTCTTTTGCATTCTCTCGCTCCTGGTGGCAGAAAATTTGAACATAACTAAGGAAACTGTATTTTGGAGAATGGAGGGTATCTCAAGGTTTCTTCTTATAGGCTGTTAGGCTGTTAGATGTTAGGCTGGGCTTTCTTGGGTCTTGGACTCCTTTTTCCTGTGTTGAAAAATGGATGATTTCAGTACTGACATGTTCACTTTCCAGACATCTAGTTTTTGCCCTATTTGTCCAGTAGCTTTTAATTCTGTGCTTAACCGTCCACTTTCTTCTAATATGGCAGGTGTACATATACATTGATAATATAAAGGCTAATAAAGGACATTACTCAATTAGAAAATAAGCTCCTTTTTTTTTTATAATGTGCTTTCCAAAGGTTATGACTAGATATACCTGTGATGGCATGTGTGCCAGAGGTGGCACGCAAAGTCATTTTCCCCAGCATGCAGAGGGTGGGGGGAGGGGAGGAGGAAGAAGCGCTCCTTCCTGACCCTCCCTGGCCTTCAGCTGCCTCTTCCTCTTCTTCCCCCCTTGCCCCACCCGGGCCTGCAATTGTCTCTGGAGAGGCAGCTGAAGGCCCGGGAGGGTGGGGAAAGAAGTCCTGCCCCCAGCACTGGGTAACATCTGATGCCAAAATGTTATGTTATTGCCAAAAGACCTTTTAGTTTGGGCACTCGGTCCCTAAAAGTTTGCCATCACTGAGATATACCATCATCTGGACTTTTATTCTTAACATGATATATTTCTAATGGGATTAACCAGATATTCCAACTTTTGTGCAGACATTTTGATGGAAAACAAATACAATGGTAAATAGTTTTAGGATAAGTAATTTTAATTGGCCAAACTGTATCGGGTGAAAGGGTTCAGTAACCTTCTTGAACCCTGCAGTGCTGCTCTTGGGTTGTCCTGTCCTGAAGAGGATATGTGCAAGAGTCCTTGGTTGTACTGATGAGTTAAAGAATTATTTGCAAATATCCTATGGAAAGAACCTGATTGTTTTGATCTTAAGTTTCAGACTAAATTGGGCAGTTGACCGGACTGGGAAATGGCAAGAGCTGGAGTATCCAAGCCCTGCCTATCCAGCCTTTGCTTGTGGGTCTGGTTATGTTATTTCCAAAGACATTGTAGAATGGCTTGCAAGCAACTCAGATAGACTGAAGATATATCAAGTAAGTATTTGATGGGAAGGGAGAGAATGGGCTGGAGGGAAATGAGGATATTTGAGGAAGGGCTGGGTAAAACATCCTTCCTCCCACCTCCGTTTTGTCAGATGAAATTCCCTTGAGACATCATAGCAGATGAGGAATGTTGAGAGCTCCAGTCCAACAACAGTTTGAAGGCTGGACTTTGTTCACACTGACTTGAAGAATAACTTGGATTACATATGCACACACAGTAATGCTTTCCTTGTTTTTTTATTTTGATTTAAATTGTACACTAAGGGTGAAGATGTGAGTATGGGTATTTGGATGGCAGCCATTGGGCCAAAACGATATCAGGTATGTTTGCATAGGATTGTCTAGTAACTTGAGACTGCAGTCCTGTTATTTACTTGTAAACTCCATTTAAGCTAATGGAATTTTTATGTAGCCCAATCTGTAGCCCATAACCAGTATAAGATTACAATATAAAGAAGTGGCGAATAAGTGCTCCTTAGGAATTTCACTCTCTAGTTATAGAGGATCATCTTGATGTACCCTGGCCTACAGTTTAGAAGTAGTAGATCTCTTTGTTCTAACTGAAGGTGTTTTCATTGTCAAAGATTTTTCCTTCATACTGTTAGTTGTCCAAGGGTTTGCTTTCAGAGGCAGTCTCCAACTTGGCCATATAAGTCAACATCCTGTCAGTTGCTGATGCTACAGCACAATGCCACACTGGCATAACTGTATTACTGCAAGGAATGGAAGCACCCAGATCTTTCAGGAGCACCACAAACATTCGCACAATCTAGAGTATTATGTATCTGGGGGTAGTTCCAGGCTTCCACAACACTTTTATTTGCTGCTGAACACTGACACACATTACTACTGCAAAATAGGTTTTATTGGTGTAAGTGATGCAGCATGTGGCATATAGCAGACAAACATTCTAGGCTTTTCAGTGGTGGTGTCCAGCAGATCTGCTTTCCTTTCTGTATGCATCCCCCCTAGGTGAGGCCAATGGAAGATGGACTCCCAAGGTTATACAGTGCAGAAGCAAACAAATCAAATCAGCCTTAGCAATGTCACCCATCTCTTCTGCAAAAAGTGAGGACTGTAAAAAGAGGTTAGCAATAGAGGAAAAGTCACTCCTTACCATCCATTCTAAACCTTTGAATCCTTCCCCCACCTCAGTACAAAAATATCAGTCACTAATAAAAACTGACTTTCTTTAATATTGGACAGTTGTTAACATTTGACAATAATGCTAACAAGGAATCTCAAACCCATCTGCTTGGTGGTAGGGGCCTGTGTAAGAAGATTTTGGAGATCTCCTTATGCAAGCAAGTAGAAAGTCCTGCTATCTTCATAACTGCCTAGTTAAGCCACCAACAGGATTATAGCCACTGGTTTGTTACACAGATTATGACTGGAATCCTGTTCAGGAACCACATTAGCATAAAAATAGTTACGTAAATGGTTGTGCTTTCTTACAAAAATAGTTATGTAAATAGAGGTTGAGTAACTGCTGTGTTTATTATAGCCAATTTTTCTGCTTACAAAGACACAGCCTTCTCTGTCACTTCTGTCTTCGTGGGTGGGCAGGCAGCTAATTGGCCATGTGTAGAATAGATGAGTTCAGAGCTGTGGCACCCATTGTACAATCAGTTAGGTAACTATGGCTCTCCTTCATAATCTCTGTGCCCCACACAAATGGGTTTTATGCCTGTGCAGAAACTCAATTCAGAACCGTCTAGAGATGAGTAGCTTAGTGGGAGCTCTGCCCCCTCCTGCGTACTAGTGTCCACACTTTCTCTCAGTTTGCTGGCAGAGTGACATCATTTGGTTCTCTTTTGGCTGAGCAGACCCTCCTTTCTTTGCGTTCTTTCACTTTACTTCTGTATCATGCTTCCTGATTCCATTCTTTTATCCCCTTTTCTTATCTCTTACTGTAAAAAAAAAAATCTTTCATTTTGCCCCACAACCCTCCTTCCCACCCACCCCAGCCCTTTTCCCATTTCTTGTTCCTCTACCTCCCTTTTCAAATGTTATGTCTGCTGTAATTGAAAGATTTCACCCTCCCATGGGCACTCTCAGTGTATGTTATGTAGAGAAAGGCCCCATTTGTAGAGGCTTCTTGTTTGAAAATTTACTGTTGGGAGAAGTTCATTCAATTGATTTCTAAGCTGCATAAAATTAAGATTACATCAGTATTGACATCACTGATGTTGACAACTGACTTCTTCAGCTGTCTGATCTGCAGCTTTGGTACTGACCTTTCCATTGGTATCAGTGGCATCGCCTAGTTTATCCACTTTATTGACCCCAGCAACTGCTGTGTCTCTGGTGGAAGGCTTCAGTATTGAGACTAAGGATAAGGATGGCAAGTTGGCCCCTTCAAAATCCAGCCAAAAACATCCAGCTGTTCCCAGAGTGCTCAGTCCCAATGGAGCACAGTGACGCAGGACTGAAGAAATGGTTGCAACATTCCAAGAATAAACTAGTTTTAACATTGGTTGCACTGTCAACAATATCTGCAGTCCCCACCGTATTAGTGGTTGCTGATCTGTCTCTAGCCCCTTTGGTACCAATGGACGCTCCGATGTTGTCCTCTATCACAGATGTAGAATTCTCTGCTCTGGAACCTGTGGCTGCTATTGGGTTTCATGTAGCTGAGAGAACACTTTTATGTTTCTACCAGATCATCAGAGAGAGAGAGAGAGAGAGAGAGAAAGAGAGTGCATTGGTATCAGGAAGATTCGCTGTATATGTTGGTGTCTTACATTGATGACTACAGGCATAAATGTTTGTGGAGAGAGCATCTGAGCTCATAGCATTCATATTCACCTTCCTACCAAAGATAGATATTATTACTATGACTACCCACATTACCATTGTTCTCTTCAGTACCGATATTGGAGTTATTCCAGGTTGCCTTCAGCTTGTCTTCCTTCTGTTTCACCACAATACCGATCTCCTCTCAGTCCATCAAGATGATCACGCATCTCTTTGGCACTGACCTTCATCTTTGTCTCTAGTACCACATCTACTGTATCTTGACCACCACCTCCTCTGATCAATATTGTGTGTCTACCTTACCTGCCTTTGGTTCCAGTACTGTCTTCTGCATTAACCTTGATATTGGCAATCTGTGCAGCTAAAGTTCTGAGCCTTATTTCATGTCCCTCTGTCTCCAGTTTTACTCTGATTTTCTCAGGTGTTTCCTCCATCCATTTCTACAATTACCTCTGCTATGACTGTTCCTGCCACTATTGCCTTGACTTCTCTTCTGGTTTAACATCAGGTCTCCCCAGATTTGTTGGATGGAGAATATGATTCCTCCTCATCATATTCTCCATCTCCACAGATATCATCACCTTCTGGAAATGTGGAGGATACAACACCAACATGTTACCTAAAGACATCATGATGATTTCTGTTATTGTCCTAAGAATGGCCAAATCTATTAGTTTGAATGTCACGCCTCCTCCAGCCATGATTGAAGACCTAGTTTTCCAAACAGTGAACTCCCAAGCACCCTCTCCAGCAAACATCCCACTCTTGCCTGCCTTTCAAGACCTTATAAAACAGTTTTGGTTACAGGTATTCCACCTGTTGACTGTCTGGGCTAAGTCACAGAGTTCTCAAGTATTCCACCTCCTCCAATAGCCTTATTGGAGGAGATCCCAGCCTTCCTAGAATCATAGAATCATAGAGCTGGAAAAGACCACAAGGGCCATCCAGTCCAACCCCCTGCCATGCAGGAATTCCCAATCAAAGCATCCCTGACAGATGGCCATCCAGCCTCTGCTTAAAGACCTCCAAGGAAGGCGACTCCACTACTCTCCGAGGGAGTGTGTTCCACTGTCGAACCGCCCTTACTGTCAGGAAGTTCCTCCTAATGTTGAGGTGGAATCTCTTTTCTTGCAGCTTGCATCCATTGTTTCGGGTCCTAGTCTCTGGAGCAGCAGAAAACAAGCTTGTTCCCTCCTCGATATGACATCCCTTCAAATATTTAAACACGGCTATCATATCACCTCTCAGCCTTCTCTTCTCCAGGCTAAACATCCCCAGCTCCCTAAGTAGGTCCTCATAGGGCTTGGTTTCCAGACCCTTCACCATTTTAGTTGCCCTCCTTTGGACACTCCAGTTTCTTCACATCCTTTTTGAATTGTGGTGCCCAGAACTGTACACAGTATTCCAGGTGAGGCCTGACCAAAGCAGAATAGAGTGGCACTATTACTTCTCTTGATCTAAACACTATACTTCTACTGATGCAGCCTAAAATTGCATTGGCCTTTTTAGCTGCTGCATCACACTGTTGACTCATGTTCAACTTGTGGTCCACTTGGATTCCTAGATCCCTTTCCCACGTAGTCTCATTCAGCCAGGTGTCCCCCATCGTATATCTGTGCTTTTCGTTTTTCCGCCCTAAGTGCAGTACTCTGCATTTCTCTGTGTTGAATTTCATTTCGTTAGCTTTGGCCCAGCTTTCTAGTCTGTTCAAGTCATTTTGAATGTTGATCCTGTCTTCTGGGGTATTAGCTACTCCTCCTAATTTGGTTTCGTTTGCAAATTTGATAACTATGCCCCCAATACCGTCATCCAAGTCATTAATAAAGATATTGAATAGCACTGGGCCCAGGACAGCCCTGTGGCACCCCACTGGTCACTTCTTTCCAGGTTGAAAAAGAGCCATTGTTGAGCACCCTTCGGGTTCGGCCAGTCAACCAATTACAAATCCATGTAACAGTTACTTTGTCTAGCCCACATTTTACCAGCTTGTTTGCAAGAATGTCATGGGGAACCTTGTCAAAGGCCTTACTGAAATCAAGATATACTATATCCACAGCATTCCCTTCATCTACCAAGCTGGTGATTTTGTCAAAAAAAGAGATCAGATTTGTCTGGCATTACCTGTTTCTCTGAAACCCATGTTGACTTTTTGTGATTATGAAATTACCCTCCAGATGTTCACAGACTCCCTGTTTAATGATCTGCTCCAGAATCTTTCCGGGTATTGATGTCAGACTAACTGGACAATAATTGTTGGGATCCTTTTTTTCCCCCTTTTTGAAGATGGGGACAACATTTGCCCTCCTCCAGTCCACTGGGACTTCTCCTGTTTTCCAGGAGTTCTGGAAGGATGCTGTGGAGAAGATTGCTGCAGACAAGACATATATGTCTGGTATTTTATGGTTCCCTAAAGAGACGGGGGGGGGGGGCTCTGGCCAATCCTAGCCCTTCATGGCATCAACATCTTTGCGAGGCTTATTTTCACATTGGGATGGGAAATTCCTCAGGTTCACCATAGAGGAGGATCTCTGTCAATACAAAATCATGTTCTTGACAGTGCCCACTCTTAACAAAATGCATGGCAGTAGTGATCTAATTCCTCAGAATTCAGTGTGTCCAAATATTCCAAATATTGGACAATTGGCTACTGATATCATCCTCCCAGAGCACATTATTCTGGGATATTCACCTCAGTTTGTATTTGTTACAAGATCTTGGGCTCAAAATCAACCCGAAGAAGTCTGTCCTATTGCTGATGAGGGTAGTCAATGATTGACATTGGAATCCAGAACGGGGCAAGCTTACATTCCACTTCAGAGCAGGATGGAGATGCTCAGAAGCAAGGTCCCAGTGATGCTCTCTCAGCCTTGCTGTATTGCAAATATTGTTCTGCAACTGTTGGGTCTGATGGCTGCCACAACAGCGGTTACTTACCTGGCACATCTCTGGTTCAGACCACTTCAGAATTGGTTTATACAACATTTTGACTCTCTGAGATCCTGTGTTTGAAGTTGATAATTCTGCTGATATCCTGTCATCTCTGGTATGGCGGACCTGATCATACCTCTCTCAGGCATGCTCTTTCACATCTCAGATGCAGCATGCATAGTGACCACAGATACCTCTATGACTGGCTGGGGCAATCATTGAGGCGATGTCACAGTTCAGGGCATTGGTCAACCTAAGATTCCACACTTCACATCAATGCCTTGGAATTTCTTGCAGTAATAAAAGCTTACTGAGCCTTCAAAAGGAAACTGAGAGGCAAGTCATTCAGGCTAGAATTATATTTATGTGAGCAAGGACTGGTGTTTTCTTCTCTCAAAGTGTACTTAGTTGTAATTGTGGCTTACCAACCACTGTCTTTGACATCAGCCACTCTCTTTTCCAATCCAATGGTTAAATTATTTCTCAAGAGCTTGGCACATCTGTATCTACTTGTGACTCCTACACCTCCATGGTCATTGTCCCTGTTGCTCTCACAGCTCGCACGCAAGTCCTTTGAACCACTTGATACCATTGATGAATACCTACTTACCTTGAAAATTATATCCCTCGTTGTTGTCACCTCCACAGGGCAAACAAGTGAACTCACAGCTTTGCATTATGACAAACCATATCTGGTGTTCCATTGGGGTTAGGTGGTCTTACAAGTGGACATTGCATTTCTTCCAAAAGTTGATTCATAATTCCATCTGAATGAAGATACCATCCTTCCTACAAAATGGTCCCTCCATTGCCTTGATATGCTCAAGGTGCTTGCTTGTTGTATTCAGCACATGGCAACCTTTCATCAGTCTAATAGACTGTTTGTTATGGTGGTCCTAGGAAGGGGCATCATGTGTTTTTACAGTTCTCCAAGTCGGTTGTTCAGTGAGTTGGGTTTGCTTAACAGCCTGTGCTGGATGACTTGAGGGCATTCTACCAGAGCATCATCAGCTGCTCTATGATGTTCTTCTACCTTAGTGTGCAAAGCCATTACTTGGCTGCAGACATCCTGGACATGCTGTCTTCTGTTCTTCAGTGACCTGATCCACTGTCCCATGGTAGGCTTCATAGTCACTCATTTGTGTAAGGCACAGAGACCACTAAGAGGTTGCTTACCTGCAACTGTGGTTCTTCAAGTGGTCTTCTATGCCCACCCAAATCCATCCTACCTCCCCCTTTTCAGGTCCCTGTAGATTTCACTGTGAACTTCAAAACACTGTGAACAGTAGCTTGGCAGACTGAAACATGCATGGTACACAGGAGAGGGGGAGGCTCCTGCCAATCTAACCAGCAATAGAAGGGTTCTAATCAGGTCTCTATGCAGGCACAACCCCATTCGTGTAAGGGCACAGATGACCACTCAAAGTTACAAGTAAGCAACATGTTCATGCAGTGTAAGTAGGCTGATGTCAAAAATATGGAAAATCGTAGCTCATAACATGTATTTGAAGAAGTGCTCATGTGAAGAGAAGGTACTTCCTTTCCACAGGCTCCCCACTTTTATAGCAGCCATGATGCATCAGGTGGTATTCTGGAGAGCTGTTCATCCTCAGGAACAGCTTTTTTTGTTCTGGGTGGGAAAATGGGTTTGTGCAAATTGATTTATTTTTAAAAATTTTGGTAGGTAATTTTCTATTAGTTTCACTTTATTCTTTAATTTAGATGAAAGGATGATGAAAAACCAGTTTTGAGTAATACATTTCTGCCCACCTTAAAACCAGTATTTGACACCACTTCAGTCCCAAACTAGATCCATATTTGTCAGTGTAAATTATAGTCATTGTAAAAGCAGGTGCCAGTACCAACTGTTTGTGCTTCATTTCTTTAAACATTGGGCTGTGAAACTTTCTTTTGAAATTATGTCTTACTAGGCCCTCGCCTTTTATCAATGTCTGCAACATTTTGTTCTCGCTTTTAAGAATGACTCAAATAATTCTCAAACAGGACAATCTCTGGTTGTGTGAGAAGACATGTGAGAGTGGTATGCTATCATCTCCTCAGTATTCACCAGAAGAACTTAATGAACTCTGGATAATAAAGGAACGTTGTGGAGATCCCTGCAAATGTGAAGAAAGATGAAGGCTTGTCAGTTTGTCACTTGTGACAAATGTATCAGTGCCTCACTGGTAACTGTGTACACTCCTAATTCATCTCTTACATGCATTCATTATGGGTTGCAAACTACACATAGGACTGCAACTTTCTTCACAGAAGAGCTTTATGTGGGTAATTTATCTTCTATGAAGTGGTCCCTTAGAGCAGTGTTTGCACAATCCGTCCCCCTTCTTTTTGGTCAAGGCATACTTTCCACTTTGAATCCATTCTACATAGACCGATAAAGCCAAATATGAATGTGAAGCAATTTTTTGTACACTAAAACGTATAAGAGGCCAGAATTTAAGGATCTGATGCAGGTATGCTACTGTAAAACAAACTGTAATTAGGCCTTGAGAGAAAGATTCATTAGCTAAGGCAGATCTCCCATATGTGGTGGCTGCTTAGTCTTGTGGAATCAAGTTATATTATCATCAGAAGCAGGAGCTTAATTTAAGTCTGTGTTCCAAATGCTGTAAAGAGAGTAGGAAGAAATATTACACTAGGACTATGATGCTGGAGACCAGGGTTTGAATCCTTGCTTGGCCATGGAAACTTGCTGGGTGCTGTTAAGCAAGTCACTCTCAGACTCAGAGGAAGGGAATGGCAAACACCCTCTGATCAATCTTGCCAAGAAACCCAGTGACAGGTATACTAGGGTCACTATAAGTTGGAATCAACTTGAAGGCACACAACAATAATTTCCATCAAGAAGCAAGAGTGTATAACTAACTGTAAACAGAGATGTTGAGTGCTACAGATGGAAGGTGAAGGATGGAGTAGAAGGGATGCAGAACACTAAATAAGCATTTTTTATCTTACTGAATCAATTTTTGCCTGTTAGGTATGGGTGGCAATGAGAATACCTCAGCTTTTAATTATGTAGATTGTGTTGTGATTATCTGTATAATGAGAAATAGAACAGTTTGTTGGGAGTTTCCTGGACTTCTGCAAGTTACCAGTGTAGCACAAACCATGGATTAAACTTACTTTTAATTAACTTGGTTAAAGCTTTCTGTTCTCAAAAATGAGGCATGGCACTGTTTCTAAAGAGAACATTTAATAATGCAAAGTGCAGAATCTAGTGGTTTGTCAGGCAAATTGCTCTCCATCTTTTTGATATCAAGGTTCTTCCAAATAATCTTTTAAACTTAATTGTAGAGGTCCTGCTAGCAGCATACAACTACTCTCCAAAAGAATCATTAAAGGCAGCTGTTACCATCGTACTAGAATGCAATCTTCATTTTCAATAGAGTAAAACTGCAAAGGCTTTAAGTCATTGTCCAGTTCAAATTCTTTGCCTTTCATCTAGGATCAGAAAAGATTCAGACATTAGTTTCACACATTTCAGTCTTCGATATCTTATTTAGAAAGAAAATACAGATTAAGTTCAAGTCACCACTACTCAAAGGAAACTGACAAGTATCCCAAATTATGGTACAATTGTTTTCCTTTAAAGAAATCAATGCATTCAAATAGTGTTGAATACAGCATTGACTTTAAGGGTGTAATATGTTTTATTACTCTGGATTAAATATGAACTCATAAATTATTGCATTACTGAGCTTGATCTTACTTTAGAACTTTCATAGGATAGTTTCAGTTCTGAACCTGGGATTTTAAGTAGTCGATATAGCAATCCTTTGACCTTCTGAACTGTCATAGAATCTGTTCAGGAAAAAGAAAATAGTTCAACTCCCAATAATTAGCATCTGGTGCATTTTTATCACCACTTATATTCATCCAAACACTGATAATTGAAGATTTGTCAGATCTTACACAGCTGAAGATGCAACTGCTAGTACCGTCTCAATTTGTCATTAAGATAGTAATATATTAAATAATGACCTATAAACCAAATTGGAGATTTACATTTTATGAATATATAACACACTGACTGACCTAAGTGACCTTCAAAACATAGTTTAATACATTTGCTCTTTTGTATTTTCACACTAGGAGTTAAGTCCATCCCTCTGCAGAAAATGAATGTCATTCTAGGACTTCATATCATGAGGTCCCAAACCTGCATATGCTAAATAGCTCCAGATTACCACTAGCTTTATGCACTTGTATTAGGAACCAATACATATGAACATGAAGGTGTATTTTTGTAGATTTGAAAGAGAACATTAGTTTTACAACACTATTCTAAATTTGAATAATACAATTATCTGGGTAATTTCCCCTCCGTTTCATTTAAAGCTTTATCTGAAGGCACAGCAATAGTGAGTTACTCCTCTATTGTCACAAAATGTACTTAGAAAATATTTTTCTATTAACTTTTTGAAAAAGCTGTATCATTTTATGCAATGTGACAAATGTGATTTTTATTTTAGAATAAATACTTTTCAAAATACTCATTCTTAAGAATGTGTGATTACATAGATAATATGTTGTATTAAATGTAAATAATGAATAAAAAGGGAGACTAGAAACTCCCATGGAAAATGATGAGTTTTACATACAAAGCGTACATGTATCTTTCTCCCAATATGAAAGGATATTATTGCAGATCAGTTTTACCTGCCTTTGGATGTTGCATGAATACACACAAAAACAGACAGCAGAGATTGATTGGTGTAAACCAGGGGTAGGCAACCTTTCCCCTTTAAGGGCCGAGGGACTTCAGCTCCCAGAATCCCAGGAGCTATTGGCCAACATGGGACTATTGACCAACATGGCTGAGGCTTCTGGGAGCTGAAGTCCCTCGGCCCTTAAAGGGGAAAGGTTGCCTACCACTGGTGTAAACTCTTCCAGTGAGTATTCATGTTCACAGGGTTCAGCCACCCATAAAGAGAAATGTGCAGTATATTCTGACAACACACGCAAACGCATGATCAAATTGCCTTTTTTATAAATATGATCATGTAGTTTTAAATCCATAATTCTCTCTGTTAGGCGCATGCTACTGTTTGTTAACTGATTTATTTCATTCTGCTTTATTTTGTTGCCCTTAATGACATTCTTTACATGTGGACATGATTCACGTAAGTCTGACATGCAGAAATGTAATATGGACTCCTGCACCTTACCTGGTAGTTTCTTCTCTATGGGCTGCTGGTCAGGTCTGTTGGGGCACTTGAAGGTCAATGCTTGGGAAATAAAACCTCCCGATTAATTTGTTGTAATACAAACATTCAAATATTCTCTAGCTACAATACATATACTTTGAGACAAGTTAAAAACATGACTCAAATCCTAGTGTACTGGCATTGAAAACTAATGTAAAGAGTGGAGAGTTTTAAAGAGATTTCTTTATGACAACTGTTTCTGTTGACATTACAACTACATGCTCAGAATAAACCTTGAGAGTTTCAGGGGACAGAAGAACTATCATCAATTGGTTGATGGGCTTTGGTCATCCTATCCTAGCACAAGTGCAGTTTACATTATGCTAAAGCAGGGGTAGGCAACCTTTCTCCTTTAAGGGCCGAGGGACTTCAGCTCCCAAAATCCCAGGAGCTATTGGCCAACATGGGACTATTGGCCAACATGGCTGAGGCTTCTGGGAGCTGAAGTTCCTCGGCCCTTAAAGGGGAAAGGTTGCCTACCCCTGTGCTAAAGGGTAATGAAGACAGCCAAAGCCATAATGTTGACTGTTCTATTTAATACATTAAAAATTTCTTCTTCTTACAAGTTACCATATTTAAATGTCTGTATTTCTACATTTTTTTCTTAGCAGGAATCATAAGCAGGTTGACAAGGAAAGTTCAGACCAGACCCTAATGATGGCTGTCTAATATCACAGACAGTAAAAGAGGCAGTTACAAGTTGCACTGAATGTGTGTTCACACTATATATACATTTGATTCAAATGCTCATAGTAGCCAGGCACTATAATCCTATTTGAGCACCAACTAGAGAAGGCAAGGGGAAAACTGCAGTCAGTAGCCTTACGTGCACCATTTAATGACAGCTGTAAGGCCAGAGCATTATAGGCTGTGGCTTATACCTATACTCCAACCCAGAGCAGTGCAGAAGCAAGCAGGCCTGAGAGGAAACTCATTTATTTGGCTTCTTTTCCTGTTTTCTTTTTTGGTTTCAAAACATAAATGATAAAGATGTGTGATCCATTTCTGTGGTTTCCTTCTTGCTTTCTTTTTGTCAGCAAATATTTTTGACTTTCTTTTTACTTCATTTTCAAAGTTTCAGAACTGTGTTTTTTTCAGGTAGATAAAACTTTTTAATTCCTTAAATGGAACTAGCAACTTTCCCAGAAAGCATAATACTGCATTAGGAGTTGAATCCTATTGGTAGTCCCAGCTAAAGTAGGTCCACTGAATCAACTGCTTAATACAGTGGTAGGCAACCTTTCCCCTTTAAGGGCCGAGGGACTTCAGCTCCCAGAATCCCAGGAGGTATTGGCCAACATGGGACTATTGACCAACATGGCTGAGGCTTCTGGGAGCTGAAGTCCCTCGGCCCTTAAAGGGGAAAGGTTGCCTACCCCTGGTCAACATGATTCAGGCCAAGGACTTATTTTTGTGTAGGACAACAGCTGTACTTTGTGACTGGTTGTTTAATAATAATAATAATAATAATAATAATAATAATAATAATAATAATAATAATAATGTTTTATTTATAGCCCGCCCCTTTGCACGGCAATCGGGGCGGGTTACAACATTTTAAAACAACACAAGTTAAAACATTCCCTCCTCACATAATCCACCCACCCAACCCCTTAAAACAAGATTAAACCAAGAAAATATTAAAACAACAATAAAATTAAAATGGTAAACCAACAACTAAGAATCGGCAGACCGATGAAGCAAGGTCTCCACTCCCAACGGACAGATATTATCCTGGGAAGGCCTGCCGGAAGAGATCCGTCTTTACTGCCTTTTTGAAAGCAGCAATAGTAGTAATCAGATGGATCTCATCTGGCAGGCCATTCCATAGTCTGGGAGCGGTAGCAGAAAAGGCCCTCTGGGAGGTCTGGGACAGCCTAATTTTTATTGGCTGTAGCAGGTTTCTCCTAGAGGACCGCAGGGCATGGGGGGGATTGTACGGGAAGAGGCGGTCCCTAAGATAAGCTGGACCCAAGCCATGTAGGGCTTTAAAGGTCAAAACCAACACCTTGTACTGTGCCCAGAAACTAATCGGCAGCCAGTGGAGGGATTTCAGCACTGGTGTTATGTGTTCCCTCCTAGATGTTCCTGTAATTAATCTGGCTGCCATATTTTGCACCAGTTGAAGTTTCTGGGTTAGGCACAAGGGTAGCCCCATGTAGAGTGCGTTACAGTGATCCAAACGAGAGGTTACCAGAGCGTGTACCACAGCTTCCAGATCCCTCATATCAAGATAAGGGCGCAGTTGGCGTATCAGCCAAAGCTGATAACAGGCACTCCTGACCGCCGCATTCACATGATTAGTCATGTGAAGCGACGAGTCAAGGAGAACCCCCAAGCTGTGAACACAGTCCTTAGAGGAGAGTGTGACTCCATCCAGGACTGGAGACTGTATTCCCAGATCTGGTTTCGGGCCTGTAACTGTGAGTACCTGCGTTTTGTCTGGATTCAACTTCAATCTGTTTTTCCTCATCCAATCCATTACTGCTCTAAGACGGTCATTAAGAGGAGAGACGCCATCTGAAGTCTGAGATGATGATCTAGTCATGGAGAGATAAATATGGGTGTCGTCAGCGTACTGAAGACACCGTGCTCCATGCCTCCGAATGATTTCACCCAGCGGCTTCATATAAATATTAAATAACATCGGGGACAGGATGGCGCCCTGAGGGACGCCACAATTAAGCTCTATTTTAGAGGAGCAACTGTCCCCGAGCCTCACCCTCTGGGATCTGCCCGAGAGGAAGGAACGGAACCACTGCAAGGCAGTGCCTCCAATTCCCAACTCCCTCAGGCGGTCCAAAAGGATGGCATGATCTATGGTGTCAAAGGCCGCGGAGAGATCCAGGAGCACCAACAGGGTCACACTACCCCTGTTGATGCCCAAGCGGAGGTCATCGGTCAGAGCAACCATGGCAGTCTCAACTCCATATCCTGTCCTGAAGCCGGTTTGAAATGGATCGAGATAATCAGTTTCATCCAAGACTGCCTGGAGTTGGGAAGCAACTGCCCTCTCGATCACCTTGCTCAAAAAAGGGAGCAAGGAGACTGGTCTATAGTTGTTTCTATCCAGGGGATCCAGGGAAGGCTTTTTCAGGAGTGGCCTAACCGCCGCCTCCTTTAGACAAGATGGAACATTACCCTCCCTGAATGACGCGTTGATTGTGTCCCGAAGGAACACCTTCAACGTGTCCCCCGCCCCCGGACGACCAGCCACGATGGACATGGATCGAGGGGGCAAGTTGTCTTCCTCACCATTCCAAGCAGCTTGTCCACGTCATCGGTACTCACAGATTGCAATTGATCCAGTAAAATGCCATCAATGGAGTTGCTGGATACCTCATCTGCGGATTCTGCCAAAACACTGGCGTCCAAGTCAGCTCTTATCCGAGAGATTTTATCTGCAAAGTAGATGTTAAATGCCTCGCAGCAAGCTGTTGTTGGGTTAAGTAGGGGGTTTGGCGCAGGAGAAACCTTCGTCAACTCCCCCACCACCCTAAACAGCTCTGCCGGGTGAGACTCTGCAGACGCAATACGTGCAGAACAGAAAGATTTCAGCGCTGCGCGTAAAGCTTCCCTATAGGAATCAAGATGCTTCCTAAGGTGAGTTCTGTTGGATAAGAGACGAGTCCTTCGCCATTTGCGCTCTAGTCGTTGTCCGGCTCGCTTCATCCTCCTAAGCTCCTCTGTATACCAGGCCGGAAAGGATGCTTGGGACCGATTGTGTCAATAGCCTTGGTGAGATCGGTGTTCCAGGTGTTCACCAAGGCCTCGACAGAATCACCGGCATTGCCAACCATTAAACCCTCTAAGGCCTTCTGGAAACCAATAGGTTCCATTAGCCTTCGAGGGCGGAGCATTCTAATGGGTCCGCCACCCCCGGGGGGGCGAGCAATAGCCCTTAGTTCCGCCTTGATCAGAAAATGATCCATCCATGACAGAGCGGAGGTTTTTTTGACCTCCGCCCACAGATATTCCTGCTCCGTACTAAAGACCGCATCAAGGGTATGACCAGCACAATGCGTGGGCCCATCGACCAACTGGGATAGGCCCATGTTTGTCATGGTATCCATGAACTCCCGAGCCGCACCAGATAGATCTTGCAGACTGGTCTCGAGTGGGATGTTGAAATCTCCCAAGACTAAAAGTCTGGGGGACTCCAACAACAACTCAGAAACCAGGGCAATCAGCTCGGTCAGGGAGTCTGTTAAGCAACGGGGTGGCCGGTATACTAACAGAATCCCTAAACTATCCCTAGTCTTCAGGCTAAGGTACATACACTTGATGTGAGTCGTCTTCCGGATAGGCTTTCTGATCACGGTTAAGGTGTTCTTATGGACCAAGGCTATGCCACCCCCCCGCCCACTTTCCCTCACCTGCTCACTGACTGAGTACCCAGCTGGGAGAGCCTGCGCCCATATCGTGGAGCTGGCATCCCCTAGCCAGGTCTCAGTAAAGCATGCCAGGTCGGCCGCCTCATCCACTAAAAGATCTTGGATGATATGAGTCTTATTCTTGACCGACCTGGCATTGCAGAGAAGCAGGTTGAGGGTCAGTGGAATGGTTGGCACGCTCTCCAAGTTATCCTGGGAGACAGAGCAAACTGAAGGAGGGATAGATATTAAACATCGATCCCTCCTTCTTTTGTAACATTTGTTTGCTCTGTTGCCGCCATACCTTCCCCGTCCCCACACAACCTGAATATCCACTCCCAGACTATAATCAGCTCCAACATGTGTAAAAAGTCATTCATTCAACACAACAATCAAACAGTCCTTATTTCTATTGATCATTCATCAACCTGAATATAGCAAAACCAGTAAAAATGTTATGATACTGTCATATGTTCTAAGTGAAAGAGTGCTCTGGGAAATGGGTGTACACAGACTTTGTTGAACATAATGTGTAAACACCCTTAAATTAAGTGAATCATAAGTTCATCAACACCCTGCCTGACATCCTTGCTGATTTTAAGTTTTCAGAAGTTATGGAAAAAAGTCACTTAGCATCAATGTGCTATGGGTATACACAAAATCATAGTTCAGTTATCCTGGAAACCTTTACTTGCTGTGGATACAAACACAAATAATTCACAGCTGTAGTCATTAATACAGTTTTATATCTTACTTAGCAGCTGATTTTTTAGAGAGAAAGGTTGTTCTCTTTTCAGCTCTCCATCTTCAGGGGCACCATATTCTGTTACGGGGGAAAATAAGATGATGTAACATTTATTGATCCAATAAGAAGTTCCACTGATTTTTGGTGATGTTATATTCTCTTCCAATCCACTTTATTGGGGAGTAGGAAAAGGCAGATTGGAAAGATTATGGTTTTCGTTTACTGTAGCTTTCAGGGACACGGTGGCTCAAGTGGTTAAGATGCTAAGTCTGTTGATTGCAAGATCAGCAAGTTGGCAGTCTGAGGCTTGGTACTGAATGAAGGGGTGAGCTCCCATCACTAGTCCCAGCTTCTGCCAACCTAGCAGTTTGAAAGCATGCAAATGAAAGTAGATAAATAGGTACCACTTCAAGCTTAGTAACCAAGATGAGCACCGCCCCCTACGGTCAGGCACGACTTGACAGCCTCGTCAATGGGGAATACCTTTACCTTTACCTTAGCTTTCAGGGAAGGCAGAACTCTGAAATCCATCATTTCTCAGTTACTTCCTTGCACATGTTACTAACCTATTACAGCACTTTGCTCCTTGTTGGGCACATCAGTTCTAGGGATACACTTTTTTTATATGTAACCACAGAAGGCAACTACATACTGACAATGCCCTTTACAAGAAGAGACAATTTTTGCTTGGCTGCAAGAGCTTGACAGAATTGTGCCTACATTTTCTGTGAAATTTGAATTATAAGATTTATCCTAGGGCTAACACTGCTTCCATACCAACCAAATGTAAATACTAAGTTCTAATGGAGGTGGAGAAGAAAACATTTTCTTATTTGTAAATTGCATTCTAGGGCTGCACAAGGGGAACCCATCCATTTTTCTGAACCATGTAACTCAAGTTTTGAGTTGTGAATGGTTCCTCAACATTATCTCCTGTGTGTTTTCTTCAGAAATGTTGTGTGTTGGATATATTGCCAGGTACAATCTGGGAAACAAAATACATGCTTCCCAATTTCTTTATTTCCTAGCAGGCTGGCCTTGCCATCAGAAAGAGGGAATGTTATTTCTAGACATGTCCCATTTCACATTCAAGAATGGGAACATACAAATAAGCAGTGGTGCTGAATTTTGAGGAAGATGTCAGGGGGCCTCAAACTCCAGACTCCTTTCATACAAATCCCCAAAGAGAGTGGCAGATGAGTGGAAGCAAACAGGACTACCATCAGCAACTGGCATGGCATACTGCAAAGTGAAGTAAGGACCAACATTCTAATTCAGCTACTGAGGAACGAAAAGCTTCTTGAAAAGATGGTGGGCAAGTTGGCTCCTTAACTAGTGCGTCACTTCACAGCGCACACAACTCCATCTAAAAAACAAAAAGATGGAAGAACAGCCTTCCTGATACTGCTTGGTAATCTGGGGTGGGATGGGGGAAGGACTGCAGTAAAGTCAACAAGCAACTGAAAACTTGACACAGAATCCATAGTCTGGGAAATCAGTCTTCCTTCATAATGGAACTGTACTTACTCTCACAGAGCACTTGGAATCGGGGGTGGGCAGCAAGAAATTCTTCACTTGGGTTGTTTTTGTTTGGATCCTGGTTACCACCAGCCTTTAACCAATCAATGCCATATTTTTTTCTATAGTCAAGTTCTGCTCCTCTCCTTTCCTCAGGAAAGATCTATGGCAAAACAACACATTACTACAGAACATCACCATGGCTAATCAAACCAATTTTGATTTTAAAAATGTATTTGATTTGAAGCGTTTCTGATTATAACTTAGACAATGATAGCTGCTGGAGTTTTCATCTAAGCAACTGGGAATAGTTCAACCACTATTTACACTGTATTTCAAATTAGCAAACAAGTATGACAACACCTCCCTCCGCACTATTTTCTAACCAATTCTTTTATGTTTTGTTTCTGATTGTCTGTTTTAGTCTTGGTGTTTTGTTTGAGGGGTGCTGTGCTTTGGTCTTCATTATAATGTTCGAAATGTCTTTTTAAAACTTTTTTAAAATAGTGTTTTTAATAGAATTGCTTATGTAATTACCTTTCATAGTAGAAATGGTCTTAGCTATAAGCTGCCTTGGTCCCCAGAATAAAAATAAGGCAGAATATAAATAAGCACTGAGCCTACTGAAGTAAAATTGTAGACATTTCTGCAATCAAAACCTCTAGTATCGTTTGCTGTACCTGCCTAATGCTACTACTTTGCTTCAAACTGTTCTGTAGCTGGAAGAAGTGACACATCTCTTCAAGAACAGGATACTCTTTAAATGATACTAGTTCACAAACAGTTCACGTTTATTCTTTGTGTTCACATTTTTTGATATTTAGGAAAACTAACTTGAAAATAAATAAAATACCTGAGACTTGTTCAGAAATTTTAACTGGCCTATTTTGGCAATCAGCAGCTGCTTCACAGTCTCCACATTTTTGTCTGTGTCCATCAAAGGATTATTCCGACAATCCAACGACTGAAGCTTTTGTAGTTTATCGAGTTCATTGATAACTGACCACTGAAACAACAAAATGGAAAATATGGCAACACTGACAGCCAAAATCTGAAATAAGCATTTTTCTCTATTGCATATACTGCTACAGGAGATGCCCACCAGTGTCACCAGTAATGACAGTTTATTATGACAATTTCACAATTATTCATTAAAATTTTATTCATTTTATTCACTGTATCCTAACCATGCTAAGATCTAAAACCAAGGGAATAAAATTCTTTTTAGCATTACATTGGCATATTTTACTTATTACAAAATAGCTTATCTGTGTGTTGTTCTTAACACTACCCTTGGTAGTAAGGGTGACTTTCTCTCCAGTGCTTTGCCTAAAAATCTCAGTTCATTCTTTTGATAAGCACATTTTGGTTAACTTGTCTTACAACAAAACCTTTTTGAAAGAAAGAAAGCAGCAAAGATGGGTTTATTTTTGCTTGCCTGGATCTAACATCCAATGTAAAATTTCTATATGTCTACTGTACTTAGTTCATTTCTCAAAATTAAAGGTATGGAATTAATCTATTATTGATTTTAAAAAAGGAAAGCAAAACAAACTAAGCATGTTCAATAAAACTAGAGGTCATGAGTCTGAAGATATAATTCACTATGGGCTACATAAAGGGCTCATACTACCTGGCCATACCACATACACTCTAAATGTATTAATTAATTAATTAATTAATTCTAATATCAACTGAAGCAGAGGAGACAATGCCGATCATGTCCTCGTACAAAAATGTATCAGCAAATAATTTGACTTAATTTTCAGTAATTGATATCAATTTTCATGAGCATTATCAATTACTTGTAGTTGTTTTTTTTTAAAAAAAAGATAAATATTCCAATACATTCTAATTATGACTGTCGATATTCTAGAGGAGAGTTTTGTTTACAATCCAACACATGGCACTGTGTTTTACTTACATCTGTGATTCTATTGCCATTTACTCCAAGATGTGTTAGGGAAGGAAACATGTTAGTCTTGCAGCCTGTCAAAAGAAAAAGAAAGAAAGAAGAAAAAGGAAAAGGAATTAATGAGGTAATAGAGAAGAATAAAAATGGAGGGGGGAGGAGAGGAACAGCACTCTATTTACATACCAAATTCAGCATCAGGAAAGTGTATAGAAGAAATTCCATTGTTTGAAAGTATCAATGTTTCTAACCTGAAATTAAAGAGTACAACTCTTTAAGCATGAGCTAATAATTTAGATTTCTATGTAACAGCTGGTGATTAGTCATTAATCAGAACAGAAACTGCAATATGGTGAATGCCTATGCTGGTAACTAAGGCTCTTCAATAAAGGGTACAGCAAAATGTATGTGTCCCTTTCTCATGACAAGGAACCAGGGAGAGGAAGACATTACTTGAGAGAAATTGCTTCAGCAGCAAGTGCTGCAAAGTACTTTTCCTCATACTGAATGGCGGTAGAGGTATGTATTGTGTAAGCTATAGCCAATATTTATTGAGCATTTTTGCCTGGGATAAACAAATATAGTTTAAGAACACGGCACAACTTAATTGAACTATTCCATATTACTTTCAATAGTACAGAATGAAGATAAAAGGCAGCATAATAGTGCAGTCTTATACTTGTCTAATTTTAAATTTTAAGGTGGGGGAACTTACCAAATTAATAGGGTTTACACTAGGTAAACAGATCCAGGATAGCAAATGTAGAAATTACACATTTGAAAAGAGGAAGGCCACATGGATGACTAAGTAGTAACATAACAGTTCTTTGTAGCACTGGTGTGTACAGGTTTGCAGACAGCTAAAACTCTTATACTGCTTCTACAATTAAGAGATGGGTCCGGGGGGGGGGGGCTGCAGAATTTGCATGCTGCCCACCTCTTAGTCATTCTATTCTAACACAACATGCTTCTACTTAACCAATTAATTATGACTAAAAATTAAGAGTAGTTGTGCATAACATCTACCTGCGGAGATCTGCAATTAGATGAAGCTGGCTTTCATCAGTTAATTGGTTGTCTGAAAGGTCTAACCATTTCAGGTTAAGTAAGACATCAATAGGCCTGTGTGAGAAAATATCACATTTAAGAATACTTTAAAAACTGTTTAAGTGTTACAAAGCATTTACAATAAATATATAAGGAAGGAAATTTCATTTTTTCCAGCACCTTGTACTGTTCAAATGGTTTACAAATGATTACATATAATATGTACAGTATTGTCTCCATTAATTCATTTGATCATAAGGTTGTCTAGCTTTAGCAGCTCTCAGGCTCCATCTGTACTGCAAAAATAATACAGTTTGACACCACATTAACTGCCATTGCTCAATGTTATGGAATTCTGGGATTTGTAGTTTGGTGGGGCACTAGAGCTCTCTAACAGAGAAGACTAAATATCTCACAAGACTACAAGTCCCAGAATTCCACAGCATTGAGCCATGGCAGCTAAAGTGGTGTCAAACTGCTTTATTTCTACAGTATAAACAAGGCCTTAAGAGACAGAAATGAACACCTCCCAAGACACAAGGAAATAATCTAAGTAGCTTCACCCATTCCCAAATCATACAACTGGTTCATCTAGCTCAGTACCCTCTACTCTACTGGCAGTGACTCCAGTACTGTTTATTTAGGCTTTAATTGAAGAATCTGTTATCACCAGTTATATACACAGAGCTGATTGTAAACATTATTTTTACCCAATATCTGTTTATCTGTTCTAAAGGGTCTCATTATTTCATCATGTTTAGTTAGCATGCTATAGTGGTTTCAGCGCTGGAGTACAATTCTGGAGATCACAGTTCGATTCCCCACTTGGCCATGGAAAGCCACTGGGTGACCTTGGGCGAGTCACTCTCAGACCCAGAAAACCCTATAATAGCTTTGCCTTAGGGTTCCCATAAGTTGGGAATGAGCGGTTGGTATTCATTGTGAACTGTCATTCTGGGAGGGCAGGAGGAGCAATCCACCAGATATGGTTGGCAGGCCTTGGTCAGACATTTGCAGGCCTTGGCTGTTGTGCATAATCACTTTTGATGCCTTTTGTCCCAAAATTCTGGGATTAAAAGATACAAATATGGATTACACATGCCTGAATGATAACGATCCCTTTAGCTATATCTTTACTGCTTTTCTAACATTCAAGGTATGCCCCCAGCATTCCAACTTATGTTTCGGTTGTGGATAGAAGTTTAGTAAACAAATAGCTTCTGTACCACCTCTCTTAAATAGACACTATGGTAGAAATGATGGATCCAAAAATAACACTAATCTGTCATCCTCAAATTTGCACAAGTTGGGATTTACTAATAATGCTGCCAACTCCAAAACTCGTTGAGCTGATGTAACTGATATCAAAACTGCAAATTTGAAATAACAATAAACTTTACACAGCTGATCTTAATGGTTCAAATCGGGACCTGGTTAAAACATTCAGTATGAGAGTCAAATCTAACATCAGGAAATTTAGAATTGAAGGATAGTTTTTAAAGTTGCTCCCCACAAAAATATTTTTATATGTGGGTCAACAGAAAGTGACTTTTTCTCAAATGTTTATACTGTAGACAGGGTGAAACCTGTATTTTCAACATATTTGCTTTAGACCATTATGCAATCCATCCTACAGAAACTGCAATATGTGTTTCACCTGCACCAGCTCAATCTGCAATGAATTCATCCTGCACCAATCCTGGAATACTTTCTAAGTCATGTTATACATTTTCTGTGTTGAATTCTGTTGTGAAGCCAATATAATTCCAACCATCAGACTGGACTATCCCTAGGCCCTTAAATATTTCTGCTCAAAGTCCAAGCATGCAGATATAGCGATTCTGCACTGAGATGTAACGCTGGCCGTTGGCTAAGAAGATCTTTGTGATGGGGCAGACATTACTGACATCTGCAAAAGCAATGGAAACCATGGTCTCCTTAGCCACCATGGTGCTATCAGCAGCACTGCTGCCTTTTCCATTTGGGGTTTTTGAAGGACTCTTTAAATTATATTTATTGGAAGAAATGCATAATGCAGATCTCTCAGCCGTGACACTGTCGGAACATTGATTGCCTCTGCACTTCCACCTCAATTTAAAGAAAAAAATCTTCTTAACTCTGTATTCTCACCAGTGGCGAATAAGTCTATTTGAAAATCTCTCACTCAGCAGAACACTTGTGGATACAAGATCCACTCTCCCAGATGAATCCAGTTTCTGCTCAGATAATCTATTTTTATATCCAAAGTCCCTTTTAGAGAGACCATCAACAGGGATTTCACATTTCTCTCTGCCCATCGGAACAGCTTATTGGATTCTGCCACCAGAGGCAGGATGCAATCCTCCTTGATTGCAAATATATGCTTTTACAGGAGGATCTATGGTCCCCTGAAGTGGCAATTTCATGCTTTCATCTAGTCTGAGGCAAGCCATAATCTACCTCAAACCAGGCTGGAAGTGGGACATCACTTTGTGCAAGTAAGAAAGGAATGCACATGCTGCTCCCTGCTCCTTCACCAGGTTATACCTGAACCAAACCTTTATCAATAGAGTATATTTTTAGTGGACAGCTAAACACCAAGAAAAAGTGGGAATGGTTCTCTTTATTTGTAAGATACCTATACAAGCAAATCAGTAAGATTTAAACATAAATATTCTTTTACTGGATATTTTATGAATTTTAATTATAGTGTTATTTTATGTGTGTTTTATTGTTATCCACCTTGTGCATTATTGTAGTGGAAAAGTGGGATATCAGTTTAGTAACAGGTAAATGTACATTTAATATTCACATGCACAAATAAGTATCTTTCATAATTATCAACAGGACTGATAAAAAACATGATGCATAACATCCAGTATCTTAATAAGCAATACCAGAGTTGCAGAACACTTGCTGTAGTACAGTATTTACAATTACCCTCATACCTTTCTAAAAGTGAAATATCATTGGAAGCTAGGTAGAGTTCTTCAAGAGCAGGCCACCCAGGAGCACATAGAAGAACCTAATGGGAAAAATAACTTAGTGCGAAAATTGCATTGCATGTGCCTTGATGAACACACATTCAAACAAAGTAACAAGAAATTCATGAATAATCAGAGCGAGTCCAGGTCTTAATCAAACGACTGAGGAATCTCTCCTCAATTCTGAATCTCTTGCATTGGTTCTACCCTTATAGCACTATACAACTCAGGTTGAAACTATCTGAAAGGCCACACATCCCCATCAAGCCTGACTGTGTCTTACAATCTTCAGGAGAGGGATTTCTCTATATCCCACTACCCTCATTGGCCAGTCTTCTGAGCACAGAGGAGAGTGTGCTCTCAACAGCTTCTCTGTGGCTATGGAACTCCCAGGGTTGCTCCTTCTCTGCTTTTTTTTTACTTAAACAGCCCTTCAGTGGCTGCTTTCAGTGTGTGCATGAGGCAGAGAGCAAGAGAAGAGAGGAAAATGAGTGGCAGGGAGGTTGGGATTCTTGTGCATGTGGTGGCAGCACCTGCCTTTGGTGTGCACACAGGGGCCAAAGAGATCGAGTGCTTAAGTTTTATATTCTGTAGTCCCTTTATTTGAGCATCCAAATTTTTTGGTATCCATTGGGAGGGGTCCTGAATGAATCCTTTGCAGATACAGAGGGCCCACTATACATTAAATTGCTAAGGAACAAGAGTTTTAAAACATATATAGTTTAAAATATGTGGCAAAACTCATCTGCCTCAATATGCGGCAAAACCCATCCCAATGTGGTGCAAACGATTTTCCTTGCAGCTTGTGTGGTTTTCTCTCTCTCTCTCTCTCTTTAACCTATAGTCTACCTGCCTACCTAGGTGGTAGATACAATTTTTAAGTCTTCTCCAAATTAAGTAGTTGCTGCTATACAGAATTTTATTTATATGGAATGTTTCTTCTATCCCAGATCACCCCTTTGCAACAGACAGACTTTAGAAACCTTCAGCTGATGCTAGTAGCCTTACATATATGCAGACAATAGGTGAGGATTCTTAAAAGGAATGAGATCTCCTAAGTTTAATAGCCGATGAAACCTACCACTATTATGCTTTAACCATTTAAAAAAACAATTACAGTATTTCCATTATGGATATTTATTAGACATTTGTTTTAGACTCCGAAAGCTATACATTGCTGAATTCATTTGTAGAAGATTGCTAATATGAAGACTGAAGAGTACTTTTGCAGAATGAAAATGTTTAAATCCAGATAAATCCATGTGTAACACTCTGGAAGAAACTATTCTGCCCACCCTATCTCCCCTTCATAAACCACCCTTTTTCTGCAAAAGCTTTCCTGGGGGTCAAATATAAATCTGAATGGTGTGGGTTGTGGTGAACCTGCTCACAGCAATTTTCAGAGATGCCTCTTTCCCATTCAGTCCACAGTGGCTCAGTTCATGCCATTCAGCAGTATCCTGTAATCTTCACCAAATCAACTTCAGGAATTTATGAACCTAAAAGGAACCCTTTCCCCACTGCCCAGCTATCACAACTTACATGATAATAGGGAAAAAAATGGCCTGTACAATTCTAACTTTCGGGTTCAGTTGTATATCTTTACATTTTAGGATCTTTTCAAATCCTTTCATAGCTGCCCTCTCAATTCCTAGTCTTCTTGTTTCTTGACTGCAGTCCCCATTCTGCTTAATGTTTGACCCAAAGTACAGGAACTCTTTTACTATTTCAATTTCCTCATTGTCTAAGTTGAATCTGTGTAGAATAGCTCTGTGGTCATTATTTTTGTATTCTTTATGTTGAGCAGTAAGCCTATCTTTGCACTTTCTTCCTTGATCCTTCTTAGTAGTTGTTCCAGGTCCGTGATATTTTCTGCTAGTAGTATGGTGCTGTCTGCATATCTCAGATTATTGATATTCCTTCCTCCTATCTTCATTCCTCCTCCTTCTGTGTCCAAGCCTGCTCTTTGTATGATATTTTCTGCATACAAGTTGAACAGACAGGATGAAAGAATGCAGCCTCGTCTGACATCTTTGCTAACTGGGAACCATTTGTTATCTCCATATTCTGTTGTAACAGTAGCCTCTTGTCCTAAGTACAGAATTCTCATCAGGACTATCAGATGTAATGGTACTCCCATGTCTTTAAGGGCATTCCATAGCTTTTCATGGTCTATGCCAGGGGTAGGCAACCTTTCCCCTTTAAGGGCCGAGGGACTTCAGCTCCCAGGATCCCAGGAGCTATTGGCCAACATGGCTAAGGCTTCTGGGAGCTGAAGTCCCTCGGCCCTTAAAGGGGAAAGGTTGCCTACCCCTGGTCTATGCAGTTGAAGGCTTTGCTATAGTCTATAAAACACATGCTGATCTCCCTTTGGAATTCTTTGGTGCACTCCATTAGCTAATGTATGTTTGCAATGTGCACCTAGTGTCTCTTCCTTTTCTGGGATTTCTCCCTCTGTGTATGGTATGAGTCTGTGTTGCAGAATCTTGAGCATAATTTTGTTTGCATGGGAAATTAATGCTATGGTTCTATGGTTGCTTTTGTGTCTCCCTTTTTGTCAAATGGGATGTAAATTGAACGTTTCCAGTCTGTTGGCACTGTTTGGTTTTCTGCATTTATTGACATATGTTGCTTAGCACTAGTTGATTCTGTCAGTGTGAACTGTAGCAGTTCGATTAGAATATCATTTGTTCCTGGTGATTTATTTTCCCCAAGTTCTGTTATTGCAGATTTCACTTCACTTTTTAGAACTTGGGGTTCATCTTTATATCAGTCTTCATTCCATGTATGTTTCATTTTCTCATCTCTTATATAATTCTTCTGTGTATTGCCTCCAATGTTGTTTTATTTCTTCCTGGTTTTGAATTACGTTCTTTTTATTGTCATATAGCATCCCAGACATTGGTTTGAACTTCCCTTTAATTTACAAAAACTCATTTAACAGGAGAAACGCATAAAATATCACAATGTAACTAAACAGAATGTTTAAAGCTCTGTATGTTTCATTTAAAAATATATATAAGTTGGCTATGCACTCTCATTTCAATAAATAAACAAGTACATTTAATTTTTAAACAATACAGATAACTTTTAATTGTAGTTTGCAACTGGGAAAGGCATGGAGTGAATGAAACACTGGGAACTCCTGCTATGATGGGAGAGGGGATGGGTGGAGCAAAGAGGAAGGGTTTATGGGGGGGGGGTCTGTAGGCCCACAAGATTAAAGTTCACTATCCCTGATTTAAGCAGGTGTATCTGGTAAATTTCTGGGTGATTATTTATTTATTTCAAGGATTTATATCCCACCTTTCTTGCACAATTGGATTTAGATCGAAGGAAAAGGAATCCTGGCATTACCTTTAACAGTAACAGCAACAAAAATTAATCCTCCTTACTCATGCCCTAAGTTATACTTCTGAAATGAAGAAAGCTTGGGATAACTAGAGATGGCTTCTGATTGTGGAAGGACTTAGAACTCCATTCAATTTTGATACTCAGTATAAATTCCTGTGCTCACAATTCTTTTAATTATATGCATCTTGCTCCAGGCTCCAATTCATGGATCTTGGAGGTTCCATCAAAAAAATAAAATAAAGTAGATCTTCCAAGTATGAAGTCTCATTGCACTTGTTCTATATTGTTTATATTTCTGAGACATACTGTTCCATTTTTGTTCCGAGCAATCCTTGTCTTGAGTTTTCACAGGTGGGATCTCACAGAATAACAGCTTTTTTGTTTTGTATGGGATCCCATGGGAGGATAGAATTTTCTTTATGTGTAGATGGAAGCGATGGAAAATCTGTCAAATAATTTTCTCTCTTACTAAAAATAGCAGGTTTATACAAAATATTCTGTTTAAACCAACAATCTAAACATATCCAAGCATATACAAATTTGAATATTGTGTTAGAATTGCAAAATCATATGATTATAAAGTCATAAACCAATGGTTCTCAAACTTTTTAC
The DNA here is from genome assembly GCA_026167975.1 of Phrynosoma blainvillii. Lineage (NCBI taxonomy): Eukaryota > Metazoa > Chordata > Lepidosauria > Squamata > Phrynosomatidae > Phrynosoma > Phrynosoma blainvillii. Next base: position 79,432,885 of record JANUYF010000001.1, read on the forward strand.
TCTTGTGACCCCCTTTATGCTGACATCAGTTCTCCCCCTTCAGCCTAGTATATTTATAAAAATATTTTGTTTGTTTAGTATGTGTATTTTGTTCACACATTCACGTATATTCATAATTTAGCATTTTATAAGGAAATAGTGCTGCTCCTCCTCCTCCCTCAAGCAGAGGCTCCAAGCACCCTCTTTGCCTTTCTCTTCCCATCAAAAAAAAAAAAAAAACTTTGAGAGGAGGAATTAGGAACTACAAGTGTTATACTCTTGCCCAGGAGTTCCCTCCCGCCCATTTGAGAACCACTGCCAAAGACATAACTAAAATAAATATACTACAAGTTATTTCAAAGAATGGTAGTGCATTACCTCAGTCCATGTCACTCCTGTCTGGTTAAGTGCCAACACTCTCAGATTACAAAAAGCTTTTGAGGCTGGCAGCGAAGTAGATGGAAATTTCATTTTATTTTCACTACAGCAAAAAACAGAAGAATGATTTCTCATTTTCGGTGAATGGAACGAATTTCACGCATTATCTATTGGTTAAAGCTTATATTTAGCGCTCCTCCTCCTCCTCTTTTTAATTCACTGATTCATAGCTTATACCTGAGTCCTCACTTCACTTTTATATCCTTATGTTAAATTTCTATACATTATTATTTTGTATTAGTTTCATATTAGAGATATTTCAAACTGAAACGAGACCTTTCTCATTCTCAAACATTCTGCAAATGTATTTTTATGGCCAAGTGTTAAAAATATTAAGCCATAGCTAAATGACAACAAATTTGTAAGGCATGTCTACTGTTAAAATCCTAAATTAGGGGCCAAACTACAGGATATGCATACATTTATCTTCCAGTGTTTCTATTTTTAGTTAAAAACCTCTGCAGGCAACTTCAGGTTGAACAACAGCACATATACATAGAAGACAGGGTCAGTCCCTTCCCAGGTGCCATTTTCCTGATCAACATTTCCACTATGTTCATCCTTTTGGACTACAAAAACAACCATGAGTGGCATACATTGCACCTGCTTAGAAGTCAGTCTACCACTCCAGTAGTAATGTTCTTAAAGAGTTCACTACTACCTACTTAACTAAGGGCCTTTACAGACTGCCAGAAATAATGCATCTTGAGGCCACTTTAACTTCCTGGCTCAGTGCTAGGGAATCATGGGAACTGTATTTTGTTCTGGGACATTGAGCCTTCTCTGTCAGAGAGCTCTGGTGCCACAATAAACTACAGTTCCCATGATTCCTTAGCACTGAGCCAGGACAGTTAAAGTGGCCTCAAGTCGCATTATTTCTGGCAGTCTGTAAAGGCCCTAACAAACGAAACACTGCAAGATTTAATCATAAATTTCCTATTTCATGTAAATAACCTCAGTTTAGGATGTTATCTTCATGAACCCAAGCTATTCCAGAAAGCAAGTGTTGCTTGCTCAGAAAAAGCCCAACTTTCTTGATATTAATCCACATTAAGTTCTTCACATTGCTTCAAGCTACTATCAGCTTGGAGACAATGAATCCAATTAATTTCAAGATACTTTTATACAGTAATATTATAGTCTTTGAACAATTAAGTTAATGAAGGTGCTCCCTGCTAAAACACAAGGGCCCATCAGATATCTGCATACTATATTCCAATATAATAAATCACCATACAAAGAACCAAATAATTAAGATGATACTCTACCTGAGAAGTTAAGGGAACCTCTGCCCTTGGATGTTCCATATCTGGCCTGCAGACACTCGCAGGCAAGCTCTGTTCCCTGAAGGCTGGCAGGGAGAGGACTCCCTGCTATCTCATCAGTAATCAGAGATAGTAGGGATTTCTTTCCCTGCTCTATCTGGATGACGAGTGGCACATTAAACCATCTGTACTCTTTACAGGCACTTCCAGAAGCTGGCCAAGTCCCAAAGTCAGGCTTTAAGTGGCTACTGTAAGTACCAGAAGGTGAGAGCACTTTGCACCTTTGTCTTGGGGAGAAAGAAGGGTGCACTAGGTCTCTGCTAAGTAACAGGGTAAAGTTCCACCAGGCACTTCTGCCAGGGATGCAATGAGGTCAAGACATGGCCACACAGTGATGTTATCTGTCCCATGGAGGTGGGGGAGGGGGACACACCCAACTACAGTTCCTCATAATAAATTCCCACCATCTCCTACAAGGAAGATACTGGTCCTCATTAACAGCTACCTCCAAATATTAACACACACGAATACCATTTTTTGAAATTTTCACCCTGGGTTTTGATAGTACTAAAGGAAATAGGGAAAGGTGTGAACCATTCCAAATTGTCTTTCCATAAAGGGAAATGCAGGAGGAACTGAGCTCCAGTGGGCAATCCTACTGAAGGAAAACCTAGACTGGAGAAGTTATTTTTTACTATGTAAGTTGTTGACCCCACCCTCAGCTCACTGCATAGTGAATTCACTATGAATCAGTGAATTATTCAAAAATGTCCTGGATCCAACCTGCACATTATGTAATTTGTAAATACCTGAGGTTAAGAATTTCTAGATGTTCAAGCTGGCAAGCAATATCTACCATATCCTTCCAAAATGACAAAAGATTTTTTGATAGATTTATCCGTCTGATATCTGTGCATGTTTATTAAGATAAATTATATCCAACTTTGAAATCTTCAGCTTCAAACATAGGAACTTGCATCGTATTGCAATTAGGATTAGCATAGCTTTTCACTTTTTAAGAAGTACTATAGTAAGTTAAATATATTACTCTTCCCATCTTGGTCAGCTAGATGACCATATAGAATTAGTTCAGATTATTAACAGTCATCTTCTAATTCCTGAATAAATTCCTGCTTTGACCTTTTGGTATGCTTTTGCTTTAAGGTGGTTTTAATATTATTTTTGTATTAAATTTAGTCATTAGGAATACAGAATGTAAAATGCTTCCTTATACTGAATCAAACTATTAGTCCAGATGGATTAAGGGCCTTTGCAGACTGCCAGAAATAGTGCAAATTGAGTCCACTTTAACTGCCCTGACTCAGTGCTAGGGAATCATGGGAACTGTAGTATATTTTGGCACCAGAGCTCTCTGACAGACAAGTCTCAATGTCTCAGAAAAAAATACAATTCCCATGATTCCCTAGCACTGAGCCAGGACAGCTTATGTGGACTCAATTTGCACTATTTCTGGCAGTCTGCAAAGGCCCTAAGAGTGGAGAATCTTTAGCTCCTCAGATGTCTTGCCTGCAACTCCAATCAGCCACACTCAGTATGGCCAATTGTCACAGTTTATGACAATTGTAGTCCAAAACATCTGGAGGGCTGAAGTTTTCTCCCTTGTCTACCCCGACCAGCAGTGATCTCAAGCTTTGGACTTCAACTCCCAGAAACCCCAGTCAACACAACCAGGGATTCTGGAAGATTAAGTCCAAAGCATCAGTAGGTAAAAAGGCTGAGAAGCACTGTTCTGCAGGGTTTCAGGCACAACTATTTTCTGTCCTACCTAGAAATGTCAGGGATTGGCACTTAGACCTTCTGAATATGCTCTATTATTGATGGATGGATGACAAAAGTAACTACTGCTGAAGTACACAGCATTCTCCAGTAAGCATAGTCTGCCAAATGGACTCAGGAGTACAAAAAGCAAGGCACATGCATGTACTACATATGCTAGCACATCAGCTGGGAGTTGAAACACTGACAGAGCAAGCATCTGAACTTGAGACATTACATTAAAAATCTGTTAATCAGGGAAATGAATTTAATGAAGAACTTCAAGTAGGGATGGGCAGAAGCAGAACAAAGAAGCCAGTCAGGTTCAACTGAAAGTTGAACATCTCTTTTCTCCAAACTCTCTTGCACTCACTCTGCCAGTGTGAAACTCCAGAGCCTTTGCACTATACTTCCTGGGGGTAATAAAACTTCTTCCTTAGACACTAAACCATGTGCTCCTTCTCCTCTTCCTCTTAAACTCATTCTCAACAATGAGGTAAAGCCTCATCTCTTTCACACCACAGAAAAAATGAGTGCTGTATGTTAAGCCTCTCTGGAGCAAGAAGGAAACACATTAGGATATAAATAAATGTAACTAGTGTAACTAGTAATGTTACTAGTTTTAACTGGTAAATTTATGCACCTGTTTCTACTGTCTCACAGGGAGGGTTGAATTAGCTCATTAAACCTTATTTGGAAAAGAAAGTTAAGTGATTAGTCCATAACTGGACCATTTCCCTCCATAATGTAGAACAGAGGTAGGCAAAAGTGAAGCCAATGGGCTACATGCTGTGCCCCAGGGCCAATTTTGTGGGCTCCTAGGGTCAAAATTATTTCTTTTGCAAAACATTTTTGCTCTAAAATGTCCTGAAATTTCCTATAGGTGGTATGTAGGGCACATCCATCACATTTGGAGCTCCCATGGACCCTCTCCTCAGGTGTTTAAATGAATTTTTGCAAAAAAAAAAAAAAGTTTTTATTTCAAAATGACCCAAAATACCATCTAGGATCCCAGGAAAGCCTCAAAACATGGTGAGAATGCCCCCATGTCCCCCTAGAGCAAATTTTTGCAGCTGTCATAGGGTGCACTCCTCCAAGGTCTCCTGGGGGGATAATGCCACCCTCTAGCTTTCCACAGCTGCACACTTCTGATGTATAAGATGTTGAGAAGGAAAATCAACAATTAAAATAATAACAGAACTACCAGCTGTTCTCTCCAAAATGTAGGAGCAAGAAGTAGCAGCTTGGCAGTGGAACAATATGCTTAAACAAGCTCTTTTCTTATGGCTGAGTGGGTGCCTCAGGAATGAAGGACTACTTAAGCAGTATCACCTTCTCTCTCTGCACATCCTCTCCCATCCACATGGGAGTATGTGTGCTTGCTATTGTCTTTCCTGCATTCCTATCTGTTGAACAGCCCAATGACTATAGCAATATTTACTTCTGAGTAAGGAATTTGCCACTCTCTTGGGTCTGCAAGCAAGCTACAACCTAATAATTTTTGTGGGCTTACAAATAAGACTGCAAGCATAAACTAGATGGATAAACAGTTTAACTTGGTGTAAGACAGTTCCTAAACTCACACAATACCTGCATTCAGCACTATATAAAGAGAGAATTCCAAAATAAGAATGACTAAGGGGGGTTGCAGACTGCCAGAAATAGTGTGAATTCAGTCCACTTTTAGGGTTAGGGTTAGTGCTAGGGAATCATGGGAACTGTTATTTTTCTGAGACATTGAGCCTTCTCTGTCAGACAACTCTGATGCCACAATAAAATACAGTTCCCATGGTTCCCTAACTCTAACCCTAACCCTAAAAGTGGACTGAATTCACACTATTTCTGGCAGTCTGCAACCCCCCTAAGAATTAGTGCCATCTAATTGAGCAATTAAAAAAAAAAAGGATTCTAGGACATGTTCTTCTGATTTCTTCTTCTTGACCAGCTAGGCTCACTGCACATCCATCGAGTGATACGTCACTCAAATTATTTAACTGCCTATAAGAGAAAAGTGTCCATTAGGATAAAGCACATTAATAGACAAAAGGGCACATAACTCTGGGAGTAGTCAAATCTATAAATAGTGAAATTATTAAATATAAACATATAAACACTTAAATAAATTAGTTGCCTCCAGAAAAAATAAATCTGAGAAGATTTTTCAAAAACTGATGGAGATCCTTCATAGTGAAAAAGTGAGAAAAACAATTCCATTTCTATATATGTACTTTTGAGATCAAATAAAGAGTAAAGCAATTGAAAAGAGTACGGCAATATCACAAAGCAATGTGGAGATGTCAGAAGAAGAGTATCATTCAAGTAGCCCAGGGGGCTCAAAGCAGACAAGTTTTGAATTACCCAGAGGCCAATGACTGAACACATTGCTTCAGTCTGTGTTTCTATAGTTTTGACAACTAAAAATAAAATTCCTTTTCTCCATATAAAATAGTAATTTTAATTTCTTAATCCTAGAACAGTTAACAGTTTAGAAACCTCACTTTCAAAGGACTAATTAAGATGAAAGTTAAAAAGACCTGCTTCAAACATACCAATCTTTGGTTAATAAACTATATTTATTGAGCCAAGAGCAAACATCATGACTAAACATTTGCCTCTTCTGACTCTTCTAACTCTGACACTTTTATCATCATTTGTTTAAACTGCAGTTTTCCTTTAAATATCCACTGGGAAAATGTGGTTTAATCTCATCTGACTGATGTGGATAAGAAACCAGTCAAGGTTAAATCACAGTTTTTTGGTTTAGAATTTTAGATGTAGCAGGAAATTGTGGCTTAATCAAATTACAGAAACACTAAAATGGTGGTGTGTGGGCATGACAGGGCTGAGTGGACAGGCACAAAAGGCATTCTTGGCTTCTTAACCCAAGACTGATGTCTAACCTAGTCAAAATGCAATTTTGGCAAAAAAATAAAAAATAAAAACAAAACAAAAATGACTATGGAATTTTCATTTTCATTCTATAATGTTTGTCTCTATTTTTCCAGCTCTTCTCAACATATAAAAAGTTAAGACAGTCAATACCAATATGTCTCCCAATTTTTAAAAGTTGAGGAAATCACATCACTTTATTTCTGATTTTTTACAGTTCCCCCCCCCTCAAAATCTGGATCGTAAGGGATTCAGTGTCAGAGAAGTCTCTGATAATAACCCAATATCATTTGAGATCAGAGAAGGGCAGCACAGACTGAGCCAGGTCCAATTAGCATTAGCAGTGCTACTGTGTAACAAGAATTTACAGTTACCCCTCCGTTTTTGCGGACTTCGAGTCTGCGTTCCTCGCACGTTCAGAGGTGGCAAATGAGGGGGGACAAAATATACCCGCTGCCATTCAAGCTAATGCGGCTTGAATATTGGCAATTTTCCATTTTCGGGGGGGGGGGACAGATCCCCACGAAAACAGAGGGGTGACTGTACATGAAAGTGAACACTGAGAGTTCAAGACAAATAAAAGGGTGTATTGCTTTATGTAATATACAGCTTTAAACACATTTTTGTTATTTTCAATATGAACTTTAAACAGTATCAGCAACAACATTAGAAGGGAATCAATGTAGCCCAATTAATTTCATGGTGATAAATATCCATTTAGTACCTAATTTGGAGACTAATGCTTGATTTTTAAAGATGTTATATTTCCATCTTTTTTCTTCCTGAAATTAAAAAAATGATGCTACACTAACTCATATAATTTGTTGTTAAATTACAGTCAGCCTGCCCTAACCTTGGGCTTGCCATCTGCAGATTCACTCCAATGGTGGTGCATGCATGCAGCCACGCCACCATTAAAACCAACAGGACTGAGGTCCTGCTGTTTTTGTCATCCGCCGTGGATATGAAGGGTCGACTGTAACTATAGAGATACTGTGATATCACCTATTTCCATTTTCATTGTCTCCAGTTGTTTTTTGCATTAATTTCCTCAATATCTGTTTTCCCCTAGTTTGCTTGTTTCACCCCTCCCCCAATTCTGTAATTTCTATCTGTTTAAAGGTGTCTTTTTGCATTTTTTTTTCTTTTTAACATGGGTCACTTCCCTAATACAATATTTTCTCAGTACAATGGGCTTTTGCTATCTATGGTTTGGTTCCAGGACCCCCTCTGGATACTAAATTCTGTGCATGTTAAAATCTTGTTATGTTCAATGGGGAAGTAAAATGGTGTCCTTTATATAAAATGGCAAAATCAAGGTTTGCTTTTTGTAATTTTGTTTTGGAATACAGTCGCCCCTCCGTTCTCGCAGGGGATCCATTCCGGACTCCCCCCCCCCTGTGAAAACAGACAATCGTAAATATTCAAGCCCCACTGGCTTGAATGGAGGCGTGTGGCTGAGGGTGCGTGTGGGTACACGCCCCATTTTGCTCCATTAGCTGCCCATGAAAGGGCAAGGGATGCAGACTTGAAGTCCACTAAAACGGAGAGGCAACTGTATTTTCAAGCTGTGGATGGTTGAATCTATGAATGCAGAATCCATAGAAATGGAGGACTGACTATACAACTTTAATCTGTAACCCAGATTATGGATAATTATTTTCTTTTATTTCATTCAAAAAGATAGATTTCCCCTAGTGTTTACAGAATACTGCTTTTATAGTAATATCTGGGTTAGTTTCCACGTGAAAATGAATCCAGATGAGTTTTCTATTGTGAAACTACATAGATTATTATTAGAATGTGATCTATTAAGAATGAAGTTATTTTGCCAAAGAAAAACCTGCCCATCCATACGTTACTACTGCATATGAGCAGGAGCTGCACAGGTGAGAAGAATTACATTTACATTTGGATTTGAAATAGCCAGATACAGCTTTGGGAAGTATAGATTATGCACTGCAATCTTTTAAAAATCTGCTTGGAAGCAAGCCATGCTGAATCTACTGGGACTTTAAGGACAAGTCTTGTGGTGTCAATATATTCTTTCTTAGAATGGGATACAGGTAGATACAGCAAAATCACAGAAGTCAGCTCTGCTAGCAAATATACTGCTACAAAAGCAAATATCAATGAACCAATAATACAATCAATGTTCTGATGTTGCTCATTTACAGAGGAGGTATACTTGCTTTTGTTTTTCTTTAATGGAATCAAACCCAATAGTTTCCACAGTCCTCCTTCCAATTACTATTGATGTTTCTGTTCTGCTCTCAGCATCTTGTTGATCATCATTTAATCCGTACTTCTCACGGACAGCAGAAAGAAAGTCTACTCCAAAATTCACCTTGTTTGGACGGATAAAGGATCCCCCCGAGGGGTGCCTGAAAAGAAAATGCAAAAAAACAAAACAAAACACAAAACAAAACAAACTTCTAGTTTTGAATTTTCTGTAGCAGTTTGTACCATAACTGTCTATAGCATCCTATGCTATTTGAAGGAACAGACGGATAAAAATTTAATGTATATATCGATTTATAGTGCTGTGTGTGTGTTGCACTTCATATATACTCTCTATAACCCTCACAAAACCCCTGCACGATGTCACTATTATCATGTCCATATCAGAAGACCTGTGCATGTGCACAGTGGAGACAACAGCCAAACCAGAATAAGTGGTTGAGGCACACAAAACAGAGCAGAAAAGTGACAACTTTCTAAAGAATATTTATAAGAATGTGGTGGGACTGAAACAAATCCTTCCCATCTTTCTCTAGAAGAAAACTGGTGTTAAGTAGGTAGCTGTGATCCCTCAACATCTCTGTGGAATGGGAAGTAAAGGGATCTCTGCAGAGAGGAATTAGTTTCTCCTGACAATTCCTAAATTATGCTACTGTTGTAATGGAAGTTCTGTCCATGCTCCCTTGTCTTTCTCAGGCTGTACAATGCCACAATTACTCTTGTTCAGATGTAATAAAACTCTAGACTAAGATAGATCAACACTTTCTGTATCACGTTGATAAACTAGTCAGGGTGTATGTATATTCAAACCAAAATGATAATTTGAACAGTAAACATACTAAAATTACTATACTTTTACGACAAAGTCAAAGGCTATGGCAAGAACGTCATTCCCTCCATTCTTCATATATTTGAGCCTTATTAGAACAAGGGATGGTATTTCACCTGTTGCTTTTCTAGTGGCCTATGAACTATGAATTTATGAGCTATGTTCATACACATTCAAAGGTGCTGCTACATTACCTCTTTCCCCCCTCCCCCTCCCTTCCTCCTTTTAAGATGCAGATCTTAAATTATATACAAATAGCTTCACCCCAGTAAAACAGGCTACCTGGCTCAAAAAAAGAAAGAAAATTTTAACTATCAAAACACCTCAATTTCTAAGTCAACAAATGGTGGCATTCCCACAAAAATATGATGCGGATTCAGATTTCTTTCCCACAGCTTGACAATGCAGAGTGTAATGAAAATTCTGCCAAATTTTTCCTCTTCATCTTTTTTGCCCCACCCCACAAGTTCATCTATTTACTCAAAAAGTAACATATATTTCAAAGTTAACTCACCTGCATTTGAAGTACTGTGTCCCTTCATGACTACCATTATGCTTTCCCCTTTGCGGGTTGTCCCATTCCACTCCAAGCCAAATTCCTAACATAATTATAAACATTGCTTTACAAATGCAAGAATCAAACTTGAAACAAATGAATCCAACAAACCAAAGTTTTTAAAAACACATATATTACACAAAATCTCTGTATCTTGTATCTTTGAATTAGACCAGGGGTAGGCAACCTTTTTGAGCCGGGGGCTGGGTTGCTGTCCCTCAGACAATTGGGGGGCCGAAGCACCATAAATAAATAAATAAATAAATAAAATTAAAAATATATGCATACACACTCTCTCAGCCCCAGAAAAGCCATGGCAAAACCCCTGTGGAGATTTTGCCAAGAAAAACCCCAAGAACAAGTAATAACAACAATAATCAATATCACCATGATGGGGGGCGGTGGCTGGGGGCGGTGGCGGCGGCGGCGGCAGGACTGGCCTGGGGCCGGTCCAAAGGCCGCGTGGGGCCGCATCCGGCCCCCGGGCCTTAGGTTGCCTACCCCTGAATTAGACTCTCAGGTTAACAGCTATCTTATTCTGTAAGGATCTGAACATTCTGTATATTGTGATGCCCTTAATTTTATGACTAGTGTGTAATTCCATTGTCCAAATAACTACACAAAACAAAATGTTGTCTAAGAGTTTTGAGTACTGAGAAAATAATCAATACAGCCAAATTAGTCATCCTGCCATCAGAACAATGCAGTAGAATTCTCAAATCTGTCCAGTTTGAACCATAATTTAATTAATTAGAAGATAGATCTAAATGCTTATTTTAGTTTGATAAATTGACCTCTTCCACTGGAAAACTCGAAAATATTCCACTGGAAAACTCGAAAAAGTGTCTTGGACATACTGCTGCATTAGAGACTTTATTTGGCACCATAAATTCTAGACCAATTGTGGACAACTGAAACAAGCATACAATATACATTTCTAGTTTAAAGCATCTTTTGAATTTGCAGAATCTCTGTTGGAATAATGTTCCAGGGAAAATGCACAATGTGGTGAATGGCAGCAGCCATGATGACTAAGCATTTGGCCACTGCTGAGTCATGCAGCATCAAGGCTGATGAAACAGGAGGTGACATAATGACAGGGAGTCACCTGGTGCTGTAAAGCACAGTTAAGTGCTGCAAAAGGGCTGCAAACATGATGTGTCATACTGATGATTGACAGCTGTCCAAAAGGAAGAGGCAGGGCTAGAAAGCCATGTGGAGCACTGGCTATATAAGGGACAAGCCTCTGGACACATGTGTGGGTTGATTGTGGAAGGTGGAGATTGCTGGAGAGTGTGTTGGTGTATCGTTGTACATAGCCTTTGTACATAGAACTTCTGAAGATTAAAAGCCTCTTAGTGAGACATCTGCTGAGTCTCTCTCTGCTCTGTCTGGAGGGGAAACGAGTTTTCCTGTAACTGACAACGTTGCTTGCTTCATTGAAGACAGTCTGGATCCTGGTGCTTCATGTTAAGTGGTTCCCATGCGCTGCGTCACCACGCTAACAATCTCATACCATTTTCAAGTATTCAGCTTCTAGCCCTTACAGTTCTGCAGAAACTTTGTAAAAATCTTAACCTGGCTTTTCTATGTTCACCTCCCCCGCTCCCGTCCCCCGCTTGTATAGCCATAAGATTTTTATCTATTTCTTTCTCAAGCGCTCTCACTCTCTCTGTAATGCCTCCAAGAATTTAATCCATTCTATAGACTTTTTCCACAACTGGCAAACCAAGCTATGGGAGTTTGATTTCTGCTCTGTAAGTAAGCAATTATTTCTGTTTTTCATACTTCTGTTCATACTCTTCTACCTGTATCTGTATACCGTATTCTTAGTCTCACACAGAAAGCACAGTTATAGCTACTAGGTCACTATTTTATACTCTGTCCAGAAGTACACACATATTCAACACCCCTCAAGCATATACATCCCACATTCATAACTTCTTCTTCTCTCTCTCTCTCTCTCTCTCTCACACACACACACACTCACAAAGTTAACTCTACATACAACATACACTCCTCTTATCTTAGCAATATACCACTCTTCACAGTACAGCTGAATGACATACATCCTTTTAAACATTATCCTGTCAATTCATTTTCCAAAAATTTTAGGAGGAAGGAAGGCGATAAAGATGAAGGAAGCTAAAGTTACTTTCAAAGCTCCTGTATCTTCAGAGTTATCTAGCTTACCAATCATTTTTTCAGTTTTCTACTGGTGTAAATTGCACAGTATACGTCCAAATTTTAAGGAGCTTTGCTGCCAAATAGTAAAACCTAATACTACATGAGAAGTCGACTTGTGCAATACCACTTTCTCCTTTTCTTTCTTGCCCTGCACTGCCCATAAACTATGGAGAGTCTCCCCATGTTCTGGAATAGTTTGGGGGTAAAAAGAGGGAGAAAGAATTATACTCTCTGGTTCTACAGATGGAAACTCCACCAGCAAAACAGTGGGTTGGATTTCACTTGATGTACATGCTTTCTCACGTATCACCTGGAATACTGCGTCCAGTTCTGATCATCACAATTCAAAAAGGATGTTGAGAAGCTGGAGCGTGTCCAGAGGAGGGCGACCAAAATGGCGAAAGGTCTGGAAACCATGCCCTATGAGGAGTGACTTAGGGAGCTGGGTATGATTAGCCTGGAGAAGAGATGGTTGAGAGGTGATATGATAGCCCTGTTTAAATATTTGAAGGGATGTCATATGAGGATGGAGCAAGCTTGTTTTCAGCTGCTCCAGAGAATAGGATATGGAGCAATGGATTCAAACTACAGGAAAGAGACATTAGAAAGAACTTCTGGACAGTAAGAACTGTTCAACAATTGAACACACTCCATCAGAGTTTGGTGGAGTCTCCCTCTTTGGAGGTTTTTAAACAGAGGTTGAATAGCCATCTGTCGAGGGTGCTTTGTGAGCTCTGCATGGCAGGGGATTGGACTTGAAGGCCCTTGATATCTTCTCCAACTCTATGATTCTATGAAAAGCTAGTGATTCATAGAATTATAGAGTTGGAAGAGACCACAAGGGCCATCCAGTCCAACCACCTACCATGCAGGAATATACAATCAAAGCACGTAATTGCACTGGCAAACCTGCATTGAGATGAATTTATTTTCCTATAGAAAGTTCAATTAAAATGAGGATTGTTTCCCAATACACCTTGGGATTTACTGAATCAACTGCTTCTGTCCAGAAGAACTGCCCTATCTACAACAGTAAGCACAAGTGTTGGCTTCCAAAATAGTTTATAGATTATTTTAGCATGCAGTTTCAGCTTTACACAGCTTGTGTAGCTTCACCAGGAATTCAGAGTTATGTATAAAGCCTGCTGATTAGTTTGTGCTTTTCATCTCAACCACATATTTTGTACCAATGTTATTACTAATTCAAAGGCTGCATTTGTATTGATCAAAAATCCAACTGTCACTATTCCTACAACTCACCATTTTTTAACATTGGCATAAGAACTGAGTAAATATCCCACTTCACTTGTATTTACTGAGCATGACTGACAATTATTTACTGCTCAATTAATGAGCATTTGACTGGTCTCATTAAGCATCGGAACAGAAAAGGTTTCCATTAACAATATGAAAAACTAGACCTGGGCTGGAATCTTAACTGTAATGTATGCTGGCATTACTAAATTTTATGTAGCTATGCTAATATAGGTGGTGGTGGCAAGACGAAAAAGAAACAACAGGTTCAGTAGTAAGGCTGTGGATAAATAGGTTATTAAGAGCTAGTAGATTTTGTCTCCCACCAATGGCACTACCTTTCCATGATTATGGGATCCTGTGAGACAAGAGGCTATGTTGACGACAGCAGTACTGCTGATAGGGCCTCCCATGTCAGACAGGCTTTTGCTGAGGAGCCAGACTAAATGTGCCAAACAGCTCATTGTGTCTGAACAAATGTGTGAGTCGCAGCAGTAGTGGAGGGTAACAATGGCAGTGGCACTATAGCTAACATTTGTTAGCAATGTACACAGGGAGGGACCAGTAAACCTCCTTTTGAACATCTTTCACCACAAAAACTATGATGACACAATCCAAAATGAAACAGAACATAGTGTTAGAAGATGAGACTCCCAGGCCAGATGGCAGTCAATTAACTACTAGGGTAGAGCAGAAGATAACTACAAGTAGCCCTGTGGCTATTGACACAACTGTACTCAAACTAAAAGGATGTTCATGCTCACAGGTGGAAGTAAAGTCTGAAGCTGCACAACATATTGTATATTACAGGAACATGGAATGTTAGATACATGACTCGAGGGAAGCTAGACAAAGCAAAACAAGAAATGAACCAGATAAACACTGTAATACATTGGGCAGGTAAGCTAAAGTGGACAGGAATGGGACATTTTGGGTTACTTCATGTTTTATTCAGGAAATGAAAATCTGAGAAGAAATGAGGTGGCATTTATAGTGAAGAGAGAGGTAGTAAAAACAGTCAAGGAATGTAATGCAAAGTCAGAGCAAATCATGTCAATAAGACTTCAAGGAAAATGCATCAATATAACCGTAATCCAAAATTTTTGATCCAACTACAGAGGGAGAAGTAGAAATTAAAAGATTCTGTGATGGAGTCCAGGAGGAAATTGATCACACACCAAAACAAGACTTGTTAATCAGAGGCAACTGGAATGCAAAAATAGGAAACAGGGCAAAATCAAAGATTATAAGAAAATTTGGCCTAGGGATTAAGAAATAGAGACCGACTAAGGGCCTTTATAGACTGCCAGAAATAATGCAGCTTGAGGCCACTTTCACTGTCCTGGCTCAGTGCTAGGGAATCATGGGAATTGTATTTTTTCTGGGACATTGAGCCTTCTCTGTCAGTTGCCATGATTCCTTAGCACTGATCCAGGACAGTTAAAGAGGCCTCAAGCTGCATTATTTCTGGCAGTCTGTAAAGGCCCTAACTGAATTTTGTAAAGCCAAGAATTTGTTCATCACAAATACATACTTCAAACAAACTAAGAAGTGACTGTATACATGGGCACTCACATCCTGACACATGTACAAAAAGAATCAGTTTCTCGTAAAACTGCAGAGTAAAAAGTGACTTTTTCAACATTGCTTGAGAAACTCTTTCACTTTTACAGGTACTGTATGTCATGTGTCCTGCTTGCAGTGACTACAAGGTGAGTTTGAATTTTTTCAACAGTGGAGACAAGCTCTAGGGCTTGGAAGAGCACCTATGAAGGAACTAGACAATCTCCTGAAGTGTAAAGATACAGTACTGAATACTAAAAATAGGATTGCCCGTGTCATCGTATTTCCCATTTCCATGTACGGATGAGAAAGCTGGACAGTGAAGAAAGCTGAAAAGAAGAAAATCAACTCATCTGAAATGTGGTTCTAGAGAAGAGTTCTACAGATACTGATAAAAAGACAAATAAATGGGTCCTAGAGCAAATAAAGCCTGAAAAAGACAATAATGCTTTGTAAGGGAGAAGGCAGTTAGACAATAATGTCACAGAGGGGGTGTGGGGGACTTGGACTGTGCTGGATAACACCCCAGAAGGGGGGTGACATCCGGCCAGTCCTCCGTCCCCCACGGGGCCTCCCTGCAACTGTGGGCCTAGTTGACGGGGCTCCTGATGGCCGTGGAAATTAAATTTTAAACAATTCAGAAGTTTGCGGAAATACTCTGTCACTTCTTTTGTCTGATCATACAGTAGTGATGAGATATAAAGAAAAATATCCTACCTGTTGTAGGGGGAACACTGCCAAAAAAGAGAACAGTTCCATAATCACCGTTACATAGGATTCTTTTCCCAATGACATCAGAAGGAAGGCTGCTAGTCATCAAGAGACAAAGAAGGTACTTCTTTAAAAATCTAAAGAATGAAAATAATTCTTTGGTAAATTACCATACCAATATTATGTGAATTATATAGAAATCTAACCTCTACTTACAAATTTTTGTATTCCCCCTTTCTTAGATGTTCAAGGCAGGTAACAATAATAAAACCAGGAAGAGGGGTAGTTAGTCTGTTACTGCAAAACCAGCAAAGACTCTTGGGCCAACTAAAAGACGAACAGATTTTATTCAATACAGTATATGCTTTTGTGGATTTCATCATCAGATGAGGTAGACTGTCATATACAAAAAAATTTATGCCAAATAAGTTTTGTTAGTTTTTAAGGTGCCAAACGACTCTGTTGCAATAAAACCACACCTAAACTCCACAATCTTGCTAGTGCTTGCTGTTGTTGTGTGCCCTCAAGTCATTTCTAACTTATGTCAACCCTGAGGTGATCCTATCACAGGGCTTTCTTGGCATGTTTCTTTAAAGGGGTTTTCTAGGGCCATCCTCTGAGGCTGAGATAGTGTGATTCACCAAAGGACACCCAGTGGGTTTATATTGCCATGCTGGGATTCGAACCCTGGTCTCTGGAGTCATAGTCCAACGCTCAAACCACTAAGCCACACTGGCTCTCAAACATAATAGCAACAACAGAAATTAAAAGGTCACACTAATGAAGTAAAGCACAGAGGAAAACAGGTCACAAAGTTGGCAGGTTTTGTCCTTCACCACCACTGGTAAAAGCTGGTTCCCAAAGAAAAGATAGTTACAGAGTATTTACAGAAGTGTTTGGAGAGTAAGACTCGCTAACTTTCTTGACAATAAAATGTGATTTGAAAAATATTTGGTCGCTGCCAACTCAAAAATATTCTATATCTCACATTATATATTGTGTTGTTGCTGTGTGCTTTCAAATCATGTCTGCCTTATGGTGACGATATGGAAAACCAGTCTCCTTTGGAGGTCTCTGAACAGAGCTGAATGGCCATCTGTCAGGGGTGCTCTGATTGTGAGTTCCTGCATGGCAGGAGGTTGGACCGAAGGGCCCTTGAGGTCTCCTCTCCTCCAACTCTATGATAAACTAGAGATTCACAGAATCATAGAGCTTGAAGAGACCACAAGGGCTCTCCAGTCCAACCACCTGCCATGCAGGAATGCACAGTCAAAGCACTCCTGACAGACATCATTCCATTGGCAAGCCTATATTTGGATGAATTTATTTTCCTATAAAACAATTCAATTAAAATGAGGATTTCCCCCCCCCCCCATTACATCTTGGGATTTACCTCCAACCCTGTATCAACTTCTTCTCTCCACATGAACTACCCCATCTGCAACAGTAAATGCATCTGAGGAAGGAAACTGAAGTCTACAAAAACTCATACTGCCAATTGCTTTCTTTCAGTTTGCCTCAAAGGTGCTACAAAAACTCTCTGCATACTGATGCTACAGACTAACACGGCTACATCTTTGAAGTAAGCACAGGCGTCGGCTTCTAAAAGAGTTTACAGATTATTTTAGCATGCAGTTTTAGCTTTACAGAGCTTGTGTAGCCCCACCAGGGGATACAGGGCTAGGTATAAAGCCTGCTGATTAGTTTGTGCTTTTCATCTTAAAACACCTATTCAATACCAATGTTATATTCAATACCAATGGAGGATAATAATAATAATAATAATAAGTTTTATTTATAACCCGCCCCTCTGCTCGGCAATCGGGGCGGCGTACAACAATTTAAAAATACAATAAGTAAAACAATTCCTGCCCACCCACCTCCCACCCACCCCTTAAAATAAAATTAAACCATTAAAGAGTTAAAAATACAGCCGAGATAAATGCAAACAATTAAATCAATTAAACAATTAAGGATGCCGGTGGTGCTTTGATTGGGAGCTCCTGCATGGCAGAATGGGGGGGTTGGACTGGATGGCCCTTGGGGGCTCTTCCAACTCTATGAGTCTGAGGAGGCTGAGAGAGTGTGACTTGCCCGAGGAGGAGGCGGGTGGAGCTTTTCCTGAGGTAAACCGCCCCCTTCACGGCCCTGAGGCGACGGAAAGGGCCCCCGCTTCGTAGGCCAGTCTCCCCCGCCTACCTGGCTTTCCTCCTCCGCCGCCCCGGACCCAACGCTTCCCGGCCTCAGTCCGCTTCCAAAGAGCGCCTAACACGACGCCCCTCCCACCGCTCCCTTCCGCCTCAGTCGCCACCTTCGCCCGACTGCTGCCTGATGGGGGGGAATGCGCCACCGGAGCTCCTCTGCGCAGGCGCCGACTCCGCCCATCCCCTCCTCGGCCCGCTCCCCTCCATTTTCTCATTTCCCCTTCACTTTCCTCACCGCGGTGCATTTCGGGAGTTATAGTACAGGTGGGGGCAAATCTCCCTCGGAGGCTGCGGCAAAAGGGCCGCCGAAATACCCAACTACCCAGAACCCCCCGCGCGGGGGGCGAGTCTCTGTTACCTTCAGTACTGTAGTGGCTTTTAGAAATTACCTCAGTCTTTTTAAATAAGAGTTTGAAATCTAGGATTAAATGCGCTCTCCGGATTTAAAACAGCATTGAAGACCAGTTTTTTTTCTTCTGACAGGCTTCGCCAGACATTTTTTTTAAAATTGTGAATTTAGGGGCTAAATTTGAATTGCGGACTGTTTTAAATTGTATATGGTCCAAAACACACTTTAGAAATAATCCAGTTTGGGACTGCTTTAACTGTCTTAGCTCAGTGCTAGGGAATCCTGGGAATTGTAGTTTATTGTGGCTCCAGAGCTCTCTGACAGAAAAGGGTCAATGTCTCACAAAAGTACAGTTCCCAGAATTCCCTAGCTTTGAGCCAGGGTAATTCAAGTGGTCCCAAACTGGATTATTTCTGCAGTGTGTTTTGGACCACGTTGTAATTGCAAATACAATGGAGCACATATACTGTCAATTATATATATATATATATATATATATATATATATATATATATATCATGCGTCCATAGGTCACACCACAAAGCACAAAGGCAGCGCTGGGGGGGGGGGGAGGGATATGGCGAATTTCCCCAAAAATTGGTGAGGGATGTGCCAACCCTCTGCCACAGTAATCCCTTCCCTTCAGTTTGATGCAACTCAGGTTCGTCATTCCCAATTGCTGAACACTCTTGCTATAATTTCAGAAGCTTATTTTCAAAAGGACCATCAAAAAACTAGTGTCTGAAAAGAGCGATTTTTTTGCATTTGTAACTGTTTCAAATGAGGACGAGACACACTTAAAGCGATGAGCAAATCGATGTAAATCATAGTGGGAGTGAGCCCAAAGTAACACTAGAGACCCAATGTGGCGTATTGGCTTGAGCATGGGAATACAACTCTGGAGACTAGGGTTTGTATTCCCATTGAGCCATGGAAACCAACTGGGTGATCTTGGGGAAGTCACAATCTCTCAGTATCAGAGGAAGGCAAAGGCAACCCCCCTCTGAACAAATTCTGCTACTAAAACCCCATTATAGGGTTGCCGCCTTAGGGTTGCCATAAGTCAGAAAAGACTTGAAGGCAACAATGTAAACACATAAATCTCATTGATACAACTCTTTTGTTGAAACACCTTCACTGGCTACCATTCTGTTTCCTGACACAATTTAAAGAACTGGCTATAACCTGTAATAATAATAATAATTTATTTATAGCCCGCCTCTCCCCGAAGGATCGAGGCGGATAACAATCATAAAATATCACAATGACATTAATTAAACATAATTCCCTAACCCCCAGTTAAAATAGAAAACATCATAAAATACAATTTACTATAATCAATCTAAAATTAACTCTCGCTTAAATGATTCATTGTGGGATGAGTAGAGCAACCACAGTTATGGGACAATGGGAGAGTGCTAGGGAATTCTGGGAATTGTAATTTGTTGTGGCACTAGAGCTCTCTGACAGAGAAGGCTGAATATCTCACAAAACTACAGTTTCCGGAATGCCCTAGCACTGAGCCAGGGCAGTTAAAGTGGTCTCAAACTGGATTATTTCTGCAGTGTGTTTTCGGCCTTTGTCTCCCCCCTTCCCTGCATCTATTTTCATTGCCAGGCAAAGATCTTTTTGTTTAAACATGTCTTCAGTCTTTAACTAGTTGTGGCAGAAGGGTCTTTTCATGTGGTGTTCTGTACCTTTTTCACAGAACAGAACAAGTTTTGTGAAGTCGTAGGCTTTCATGGCTGGCATCCATAGTTTTTTGTGGGTTTTTCGGGCTGTGTGGCCATGTTCTAGAAGAGTTTCTTTCTGACGTTTCGCCAACATCTGTGGCTGGAAGATGCCAGCCACAGATGCTGGTACGTCAGAAGGAAACTCTTCTAAAACATGGCCACACAGCCCGAAAAACCCACAAAAAACTATAGAACAAGTTTTATTGATTAGTCATCTGACCGTATCAACAATAGAATACAGTATTTCAAATACAAAATACAGAATACAAATACAAAATACAGCGTATCAAAATACAAACAAATAGTAAAATAGCTCAGTACTAAAACAAATGTAAGATTAAATGGGGTTAAAACATATTCGTTCAAACAAACAGCTAGATAAATAAAATGGTATACAAAATAAACTACTAATACAATATAAAATATAACAAGCTAAAACTGGGGGGAATGACTGAAAAACTAAGGAGTTTAAATAAGCTCATCACCATAACACTACACTCCATAATGAATAATGAATTGCTCTCTCAAATGAGCAGCTTTTATAAGAAATTTTGCTGTACATCTCACTAAATGTAAGTTCTCCCCGGCTAGAAAATAAGATAATTTAGCAATGGGCTCCCAATTATTTGTTCTAGCCAGGTAAGATTGTAAAAAGTGAGATCTCTCCTTAACATATATACTACAATCAAACAGGATATGTATAGCGTCCTCTACAATGGAGGCACCACAAATATATGTTCTTTCGTGATAAGGTATTTTTCGGAATCGACCTGATCTGACCCTTTATCACATTTCATAAGTATTTTAAACTGCTTTATTATTATTTTTTATATTGTTGCTTAACTATTGTAAACTTTTCTGCCATATATTGTGTCAATTTTTTTTGTCTTCACTGTACTCTGTAAGCTGCCTTGGGTTCCTTTATGGAGAGAAAGGTATGCTATAAATTGTTATTGTTGTTTTGTGCCTTCAAGTCCTTTCCAACTTGTGGCAACCCTAAGGCAACCCTATCATGGGGTTTTCTTGGCAAGTTTCTTCAGAGGAGGTTTGCCATTGCCATCCTCTCGGGCTGAGAGAGTATGATTTGCTCAAATACAATACATTTATTCCTTTGAATTTACTTCATGAGAGCCAACATTGTGGTTTGAGTGTTGGACTGTGACTCTGCAGACCAGGGTTTGAATCCTGGCTCAGCCATGGAATCCCACTGGGTGACCTCGTGCAAGTCACACTCTCTCAGCCTCAGAGGATGGCAAAGGCAAACTTCCTCTGAATAAATCTTG
Organism: Phrynosoma blainvillii; assembly: GCA_026167975.1. Classification (NCBI taxonomy): domain Eukaryota; kingdom Metazoa; phylum Chordata; class Lepidosauria; order Squamata; family Phrynosomatidae; genus Phrynosoma; species Phrynosoma blainvillii. The sequence continues at coordinate 79,454,142 of JANUYF010000001.1, forward strand.
CCCAGAAAACTCCATGATATAGTGGCCTTAGGGTCACTACAAGTCGGAAATGACTTGAAGAAACACAAAGTAAATAATTAAATCACAGCCCTGGCTAAGGAGGGCATCACAAAGAAGGTGTGACAAGTGTTCAGTCGGGTCTTTAATTATTAAATCAGTAACCTTGAGAAGACATTTATTTATTAATTGAGAGTCCTCAGAAGAAGGGAAAAAAAATCAGAAAAGGGATCGAAGAAAAGCCAAAAATGTCCCTCTTTCCCCTCAGGTCTTTTCGACCATTTCCTGAAGTAACTGACGCCGCAAATGACATATAAAAATAGAAAACTGACACACAGAAGAGAGAACAGAGCCCTGGTGTCACAACTAAATGTAGCTCCCAGCATTCCATAGCATTGAGCCGTGGCAGTTAAAAGTGGTCTCAGGCCGGATTATTTCTGCAGTGCGGATGCCTGTCATCTTTAACTTCTCTCAGTTAAAGAAGGCGGCGGTTCTCTGGCTTCGAGCCAAGCGATGCTTTCGCTCCGAAAGCTTTAAAACAGGCAAAAACCGTCTCCACAGAAAGGCAAAAACAATGACATCAGCCCCAGTAGGTCCTCTGGCGCCTCCTTTCCTTTCCTTTCCTTCGTGGGCTGGGCCTTTATGGAAGGCCTTCCTCCCTTTTCTCCTCAGCCTCCAAGCATCCAAAGCCCGCCTTCTTCGGCCATAGGAAATGGTGCAGTCCCTGTGAGGATGGCCGCTCTGGAAGCGAAGAAGGAACTGTTTACGAAGAGGGAGAGGAAGGGAGACTGGCCTGGAGAAGAAATGTAGGGCATGCATGCCCAAATAAAAGCTACAAACACTCCTAGAAATATAAATCCATGCTCAAAATGGAGGGCCTTTTGGAATTCCTCCTGGACAGGAAGGAGGCTGAAATGGGCCACTAGACACGTCCTCCATTTTATTTGGTTTTATTTGGGCATGCCCTACATTTTTCTAGAATGTTCTACATTTTATGGTGCCTTGTCCTCCCTTGCAATGAGGACATCTGGTCACTCTGAGTCAGAGTGGCCAGACGTCCTCCCTTTCTAGGACATGCCCTCCATTTCAGCCTTCTGTCCAGGAGGAATTCCAAAAGGCCCTCCATTTTGAGCATGAATTTATATTTCTAGGAGTGTTTCTAGGTTTTATTCAGGCATACCCTACATTTTTCTTGAATGGTCTACATTTTATGGTGCCTTGTCCTCCTTTGAAGTGAGGACATCTGGTCACCCTGAGCCAGAGTGACCAGATGTCCTCCCTTTCTAGGACATGCCCTCCATTTCAGCCTTCGGCCCAGGAAGAATTCCAAAAGGCCCTCCATTTTAAGCAGGACTAAGAAGCATGGGTTTATATTTCTACGTTTCTAGCTTTTATTTGGTCATGTCCTACATTTTTCTTGAAGGCCCTCCATTTTGTGGTGCCTTGTCCTCCCTTGTGGTTATGACATCTGGTCATCCTGCCTGCAGTCCCTGAAAAACTTTTGCTACCTTAAGGAGCCGCAAGATGCTTTCTTGTTTTCACAGTTACTGACAATCTGGTTTGCTATAACTTGAACTTAGTTTTCAAAGAGCTCTAAACTCCACCGAGAAATTTAAAACAGGCATTACTAGAGAGTGATCAAGGGCTGAAAAAAGAAGGTAAGGATGTACAGTACAGTCATTTTACATTATGATTTAATAATCCTGTTTCTACAAATGTGCAGTTAAGTATTCACATTTTAATGTTACCAAAACTGTTGTAGGTACTTCTACTTTTATGTTACTTTTAAAAATAGGTACCAGATGTCACAACCATAATGGAAGACAAGGCACCACAAAATGTAGGACAGTCAAAATAAAAGCTAGAAATCTAAATATAAATTAATGGTGCTAGGTCATGTTCAAAATGGAGGACATTTTGAAATTCCTCCTGGACAGAAGGTTGAAATCTAGGACATGTCCTGGAAAAGGAGGATGTCTGGATGTGAGGAGGCCCAGTATTTACTTCCGTGGTCATAATTTTATAAAACTGTTTGCTTATCTGTTTCACTAAAATAACTAAATTGTTGCTTTTTGTTAGTTTTGAGGAAGACTTTTGCATTGGGTCTTTAACAAAAATACTCTTCCCCATTCCATCCACAACAGAATGTGAGACAACATTTGATTCATATGTTGTTGTATGCCTTTAAGTCCTTTCTGAACCTATCATGGGGTTTTCTTGGCAAGATTTGTTCAGACGAAGTTTGCCATGGCCTTCCCCTGGGGCTGAGAGAATGTGACTTGCCCCAGAGTCACCCAGTGCATTTCTGTGCCTGAGCTGGGAATCAAACCCTGGTCCCCAGAGTCATAGTCCAACACTCAAACCACTACGCCAGACTTAATATTCCTCCTCAATTATTTAGTGCTCACACCTCCATAACTATAAATGTAACTGAAAGGTAGACCACAAAAGAAGTGAGATCATCTGTCATTATGTGACAGTCTTTTTGAAAAAAGGGATTACAATTAATGAGGGTTTTTTTACCTAATCTTTCCAGTTTCCAATATCCTAATATTTTTCCATTGGAAGGAGTTTATAGTACATCTTCATACAATGGCTGTACTGTTCTCAACATCTATGTGCTGATTTCAAGTGGTTGAGAATATCAAAGTTCTTGTGAAATGCAGGATCAGCCTAAGATATTTTGTTACCTGAGGCAAAGCTGAAAATGCCACCCCCACCTGTTCCAGAAGGGTGAACCAAATTTAATCTGCCATCTGTTTTTTATCCTCCAGATCTTAAGAACCAAATGTTATAAATAGGGCCAGAGTTTATTATTTGCCATAATCTACACTATAAAAATGTTTCCCACCACCTCTGCAATTACAAACCCCTCTCTCTTTTACTGCAGTTACATATGTGGATTGATTCTAGTCATGGAGGTAAGTGCCACTTGTTTCTCTGGATCCAATCCAAATTTAGTTGAATGTAGAGGAGACCAGTTTAAGTCAATGGTGCTAACTTACATGGGTGTCCTCCAAGTATGGATCCAGTCCATGGTAATTGCTTTCTAGTAAGCATGAAAGGATTGTAACATAGGAGTTTATCACACGGGAGTGATCCAGTGCAAAACAGGGTTTTAAATCGGGGGGGGGGGGGGGAATCCATAAAAGCGGGTTGTTTTTCACACAACATCGTTGTTAATGTGTTGTTAACCCAAACGGAAAGTCGACAAAACCCACAAAAGCGGGTTGATTTTCACACAACGTCAGGGTTAATAAGCATTAATGCAACATTAACCCAAACGGAAAGCAGACAAAACCAGTCCCTTTTTACTTTTGGAAAATCCCGAAAGTAAAAAGGAGCCGGTTTTGTCTACTTTCCTTTCGGGTTAATTTCACATTAACCCCACTGTGTGTGAAAACCAACCCGTTTTTGCAGTCCCATCCCCCCCGGCTTTTAAATCCTGTTTCTGCACAGGATTTCTGCACTCCCCCCATGTGATAAACTCAATAGTTTAGACTCCTTCTATGTCAGAAGTATAGGGCAAAAAACCAAGTACACAACCCACACAATTAGATACGGTTTAGTGATCCTGTTGACCAAGCTAGTAAAGAGCACATACAAGGCTTTTTCTAGATAAAAATTCTTATAGGTAAATCACTTTATCAAAATAAGAAACATATCTGCTTGTGTATGTTTATGCATATTAAAAAAGAAAAATAATTTAATAATTTCCAGTTTTCTCTTTTGTCATACAAAAAGGCTATACCTATGCTCTTTTCAAAATGCCATTAACATTATAAAATAGTGCTCTATGCCATTGTGTGTATATGCTTTCCAGTTGCCTGTTGAATTATGGGTACTCTGTTCTTAAAATAAGTGATGCTGTAAAGTGATGGTTTCACCTACCCCTAATACACAGTTTAACAGATTTCCCACCAATTAAAAGGCTTCTCCACCCTTAAAAAAAAGGAATTGAGAAATGTTACGCCTGAGAACTGTGCTGAATCAGACCAGAGACCCCATGAAGTGTAGTATTCTGTTCCTGCAGTTGCCACCCTGAGGATTTAAGAGTTGAAGGGAAGCTTTCAAACAGAATGTGAGCAACAGTACCTGCTATTGCCTCCAGGAACTGGCATTCTTGAGTCCTACTACCAGTTTTACAGATTAGTAGTCATTACTCAACCTCATTTTTACTGACCTGAATGTATCAATATTTAATTTCTTTGGATTAACTCACATGCTGGTTATTGAGGAGAAGGCCTTTGGACTGGCCCCAGGCCGATCCTGTCACCACCGATGCTGCCGCCCGCCATGATGATATTGATTATTGTTATTACTTGTTCTTGGGGTTTTCTTGGCAAAATCTCCACAGGGGTTTTGCCATGGCTTTTTCTGGGGCTGAGAGAATGTGCATGCATTTTTAAAAATTTATTTATTTATTTATTTTTGGTGCTTCGGCCCCCCAATTGTCTGAGGGACAGCAACCCGGCCCCCGGCTCAAAAAGGTTGCCTACCCCTGCCCTACAGCATCTGGTATTAATTTTTTTTTCCGCCTCCAGCATCTGGTATTAATTTGTGGCATCCCATCCAACTACTAACCAGGACTGATACTGCTTAGCATCCAAGATCAGACAGGATCTGGTGCCTTGATGGAACTTAGGCCTCTTCTGTCATGTACTGGCTGACCTTAGTTCAGAAAGTCAAGCCTCAGTGTAAAAACAGAACTATAGTATTTCACAGCTTGGCAATTTGTTAGGAATAAAGCAATTTTGGTTATACAGCATATTAAAAACACCGAACAATTCAAACCTTTTTGCATGCTCAAACCCCATTCCCTCCCACTCCAAAACATCCTCATCCCAGGAGTGCCCCCTTTTCTCTCCATACCAGGCATCTCCATGGGACTCACCATGGCAGCTCCCAATGTCTATTACCTTCCCTTTACATCTGCTCCTTAACCTTCATAAGATAACCATCCCTTCCAACCAGCAACACCAAAGGTATGACACAATTAATCATCCAGTAATATAAAGCAAAGCAGGTACAGTATAATGGACTAGCAAGCATGGCAGGGATTATGAGGGACTCTTATCTACATCCATGTACATAAATGCTATCTACATCCACAAAAATATAGCACCTGCTTCAATTATATCTACTACTGTACTCTGCCAGCAACAATCTTATGTTCCAACCCATAATTCCTGCTGATAAGGAGGCTACTGCTGCTAGGGATGCAAGTAGTCAATTGTTATTTGATCCTTCTGCTGGACACATTTAAAATGTCAAGATCATCCCCAGGTAAAGCTTGCGGAGAGGAGAATAAGCTACCACCCAAGACACTACTGTTTTGGATTTACTATAGAGGGCAGCTGCATATTATTGACCTTTATCAATCAGATAATATGAGAACTTGATTGATGGGATGCATTAATAAATTAACCTAGAGAACAAACGTAGGCCCTGTAATTCTGAAGTACATCTCTGGGAAAGGGAGGTGGGATAAACACATTGAATTGCTTTCTCCAAGAACATAGTGACAGAAGATTTACTCTGCTCGAACTTACCTTATGTACCTAGTGTGGGTCTACACAGGCAGAGATTTGAAAAAAAGATAACACAAGGTTAATACATTTATTTGTTAATAAAAATCTAATTCACTTACATTTAGATTAGGAGAGAAACTTAATTCTTAAGTTTGTCAAACTGTAATTTAAAATTGTTAAATGCCTACACTAAAATCCTTATCAGAATGGTTTTACTCTATTACTAATTTGAGTTTGGGAGAGGAGGAAACTGCTACCTGAAAGTTTTAAAACCCCATTTTTTATCCAGTCCACCAAAACCAATTTCCTTTCCCTGTCTCTCTCCCTTATAATTTAATCTCCTTACCCCAGTGGTTCTCAAACATTTTATGCTTGTGATCTCCTTTACATGTGGATGTCACCCCCCCCCCCCAGCTTCATGTAGTATATGAATAAAAATAAAATAAAAATATTTTGTTTAGTGTGCATATTTTGCTGTGCAGAGGGGCGGGCTATAAATAAAAATTATTATTATTATTATTATTATTATTATTTGCATATTAATATACTGTACATTCAGTGTTTTAACATTTTATAAGGAAATAATAAATAATTTCATTTAAATAAATTAAATACCAAACTCAACACTTGCAAATTTTACACATTATCTCACACATAGCCACAGTCACATAGATCAATACTCACAGGTATGTACACACTCAGTCATGATCTTTCACTTTCTTTCACTCACACACACTCATTTGCTCTCACAGTCACATAGAAGCATTCATTCTATTGTGTATATTCATGTATACACAAGTGCATATGTGAGTATGTAAAAAAAAAGAGAGTGTGACTGAGTGTGTGAATTAATGTATCTCAGAGAGTCAGAAAAAGAGCATTACCGAGTGTGTGTGAAAGAATTAGTATGTGCAAGAAAGTCACCACACACTGAGAGGTATCAAGGGTGAGTGAATTGACGTGTGTAACTGTGAGAAAGGGTATCACAGCAATCCATGTGTGAGAGAGTTTGTGAATGTGTGAGAATCAGTGTCTGTGAGGGAGGAAGACAGGACCATGCCTTCAGAGAGTTTGGGCAACAATTAACTAGCAAAGGAAGTGTGAGGGAGAAAGCAAGCACAGAAAAGCATGCAGCTGAGTGTGTGTGTGTTTGTGTGCATGTGAGGGAGAGGGTTGTGTGTGTCACGAAGAGAGAAAGGAATCCTACCTAACACCTTTTAAGACCGAAATAAATTATTCTCAGAGGAATATGTCATTGAATCAGAATGTGAACACTTGTATGTGAAAGAAAAAGAACAAGAGAAACAATATGACTGTGTGTGTGAAAGAATGAGAGTGCTGGGGGGTGCGGGGCGAGAAACAGGGCCTTTGGGTTCTCCTAGGCCCCAAATCTCCTACCATCCCTGACTTCTCCAATAGCTATCCAAAGGCCTCTTTGTTTGTTCCTCCTCTCTTTGGGTTCTATCCAGCCCTGACCTGGCTTACTGGACCAGAGGAGCAGCTTGTAACACACCTGTGAGTGTGAGTCCCAAGCTGGTCAGCTAGGAGGGTGGAGGTGGCAGTACAGGGCACTGGCGATCTGAGGCACATGCTCTGCTCCAGTGTCTCGCAAGAAGCAATGTACTTGCACCTCTCCTCCTTGGCTGGCCAGTCCAATAAGCCATTTGTTCAGGAGCAGAGCCACTAAGGTAGCTTCTCTTCAATCTCTAAGGGGTATATGTAAATAAACTTACGTTGCGCATAATTATAATTTGAAGGTATAATTTTAATTTTGCGAGTTGTTTATGTCACAACCATTAGCATTACATTCAATGGTATATGGGAATTGGGATTTACGAGTAACATTGGTGCAAAAAAGCATTACTAAGGATTCTGTATGGTGTGAAATTGGAGCTCAATGGGGGGGTGACACCATGAGTTACCGCACCAGATGACACCAACCCTAGTGACGCTACTGGGGTGCACTGGACTCAATAGGCATGCTGGTTGAGGCTGCAGCAGTGTCAAATCCCGAGAACCAGGGCAGTGGCAGGATGGGTGGGGAAGGAAAAAGTGATAGCCCAGGATGGGCCTTGTCAGACTACCATGATCCAACGAACTTCCTATTCTCTTTCTTCCTCAGGCAGAGGCAGCTGCTCCAAGCTCCCTCCTCACCTTTCTCTTCCTCTCCAGGATAGAAAAGGTTTGGGAAAAGGAGGGATCTGGGCCTTAGTCTCATCCTCCCTGTGGGTCCTGCCCCCTCCCCAATTTGAGAACCATTGCTTTACCCCATCTTTAGTTTTCTGATTACCAGCAAAATTATCAGGCTTAAGAGCTTCAAAATGAAATTTCCCAGGCAAGATAAGGAATCATTATGTAGTATCCAACATAGAATAGAGATGGAGTATCTGGATGCAAAGAGTACACCCTCTAAAACCTGATCTTACTAGTTGTTGGTTTAAGATCTTATAGCCTTGGATTTAACTGAACTATCATTCTACTCATTAACAAAATTGAGTGATTTGGACCTTGTGACCTAAATATTGTAGATGCACAAATTTGACAGACTAACAAAAAGCATGAATTTTGCAAAAATCTAAGTAGGCTTTGAGTAAAGCATCCAGATACTCCATTTAATTTTCCTACTGTTTAGCATTGTCTCTAATTGTATTAATAACTTAATTCCAGACTTTGAAAGCCTACTTGTCTTTGGATAAATTCTAACTTATATCAGTGAATCAAGTAAAAAAAAAAAATACAACTAAGTTGCTTCTTATCATTAGGGAAATTTCCATCTTAACTGATTTTATCTAGTTCATATTTCTGTACCCAGGACTCTACTAGGAACGTTCCATAGAATCTAAAGCAAGCAGCTTGAAGGCAACATGGTATTTTATACCTGCTTGAAACAAGGATGCCATTATTAGGCAGGCATAAGAAAGTGCTCCTTACCTCTGGAATGTCATTAATCCAAGTTTGAATACCTCTTAAATTACTGAACCAGGAATCGTTATTTTATTTCAATTAACGATGTTAAATTTTGGTTTATATTAGCTACAGATGTAATTAGCTTATCTGAAGAGCACTTTTGGCTCAAAATGCATTAGGATGTTATTGCTACAATTTTGTGTTGTCATATTAGAGCGGCTTGACAAAGATCCTACTCCAGGATCCTTGTACTCAAGTTTCTCCCATCCACGTGGGAATTTTGCTTCCCCACACTTGTGGTTCTCTGAAACTGCACTTCAAAGCCAGTGTGAAAACGTTTGGGGTGTTAAGAGTCAACTTTTCAGATGCCTGTAGATAAAAGGTTATCACCACCCCTTGGGCCTTATAAGTACTTTTGTAGGCTTTGCCCACTTCCACATGCAAGCGCCTTTGTATGTTTGCTTCAAACATGATAAACAGAGATGCTGGAACTAAGCAGCAACCATGTCCATACTGTATATTCTAAAATAATGATTCTTAACCTCTTCTTTACCAGGGACCCCTTTGAAATATATTTTGTTGCCATGGATCCTCAAGGCTTAACTCAAGATATAAAACTCTAAAGTACATCCAAATATTGTACTTAGCATATACCTTGATTTGGAACAGCTGGGGTTACCTTGTGCTCCATGTGTGCTCCAGCTGCAGGATAAAGACAGGGAAGGAGGGCAGGTGGAGAAAAACACAGGGAGGACAAGCCCCCAGAAAGCATGGTAGTGGTGGCAGAACCCAGCAGAGAGAAGGACTCCACTCCTCACTCATGCAGGCCACTATGAAGACACTGTGGACCCCCTTAACTACCAGGTTAAGAACTGCTGTTCTAAATATTTCCCATGGTACAATAAAACTGACTGCTCAGTCAGAAGATTCGTGTGCCATTCTCAATTCGTTTAGGACACATTCTGATCTATTTGTCCGCTATACTAATTTGACAACATTTCCACATTAAAGTATATATTAGTTAATTGCTCCAAGGCTACAAGAAAAGAAATGTAAGAAATGACCAAAACCAGAACTGAATAATGGCAGAACAACATCATATACTTTGAGACATCTTGAGAACTGTATCTTGTAGAAGAATAAAAATGAGTCCACAATGAAATGGGATAATATATGAATATTTTCAAGTAAGACTTGGCAGCTTTATTTCAATGCAAGTGTGTAGCACTATGCAATACTGAATCAAAAGCTGAAAATAAAAAAGTTCAAATATCATTTTGTACACATCAAATCCCCTGCGCCTTAAAATATGCTTCAGAACAGCTTCCTATGTTGCAAAAATAGATATTGCCCAATGGTTTTGTTTTCTTGATTTGAGTATTCTTTCAAATAAAGCTTAATTGCCAAATATGTCAATTTTCATTGTCCTTGAACGTTTTACTTAAGTATTCAACTAAAGCTACAAGCTCAGGGTTGCCTCCAAGCAATTCAATTTGTTTATAAGCTTCAGACTCAAGTTCTTGTAATGTTTTACGGGTGTATTCAAAGGAACCAACATTCTCAAGATAATGTACACAGTATTTTTTAATGTCCACATTTTCAGTCCTTTGTCGCAGGATATTCTGCACCTGTGTGCTTTCTGGCTTGGACCATATGGCATGTATAGTTGGGAATGAGAACTTCCCTTCAGTTAGGTCTTCACAAAAACTTTTGTTCTCACTATATTCTTTGGAGTGTAAGTTTGCATAGTCATCTCGAATTTGAAAGAAGAGCCCAAGGGTGTTAAGGAGTGGTTTTAAATCTTTTTTGTAATTTGAGAACAACTGCATAAGACCCACAGCCAGTCCAAAAAGGCCACCCGTCTTTTGCAGAACCATGGCTTTATACTCTGATTCTGTAGGACAGGTGTAATTATCTCTCCAGTAAATATCCAAGCCTTGGCCCTTATGGAGTTCCAGAAGTTGGCGAGTGAACACTTTTACAGCATCTGGATGTTCAAGTGTCAATACCTTTTCCAAACCAAGAAAATACACAAAATTTGCACAGTTTATTACAGATGGTATTCCATAAATGCTGTGAGCCACTGGAAAACCACGTCGCAGTTTTGAATTGTCTTCTATGTCGTCTATAAGCAAACTTGCATTGTGCAACATTTCTGTCACTTCAATGATTACCTATTTAAAAACAAACCAAAAAAACAACAAAAAAAAAAACAAAACGAAAAGAATAAAGTTCTATATTGCATCTCACATTATTGCTTTTCTGTAACTATCTTTAGATTGTCCCATATTGACCTCAATTTCTGATATTTTTTTCTTTGAACATTCCTTACAGTATATCAGTTTTATACAATTATATGCACTAATCCAGCTTTTTGTTCCATTTGACTTAAGGGTGTATTTGCATTAACCTCCATTACCACTGGAAGGCTAAGTCCTAAACTCTGTACTTTTGTGTGCTGATCATTCATATGAAGGATTTATAATGCTGTTACAATACTAAGACATGGATACAGGCTGCAATTGTGTTCTTTACTTTCAACTCCACCACCATCTTAGTCTCTTAACCCTGGTGGCGCAGTGGTTAAATGCCTGTACTGCAGCCACTCACTCATAGACCACAAGGTTGCGAGTTCAATACTAGCCAGGGCTCAGGCTAGACTCAGGCCTGCATCCTTCCGAGGTCGCTAAAATGAGTACCCAACTGTTGGGGGGCAATGCGCTTACAGTTGTAAACCACTTAGACATTCCATAGCGTGATATGAAGCGGTATATAAATGAAGCTGCTTTGCTTTGCTTTAAAAGTACACTGCCAAATTTTACACATTCCCCATTACTCTTAAGAAGGTAAAAATATTTTACATTCTGTAGTATAGTAAGAGATTATCAAGTGAAAATTCAACTTGTGGCATACACCTAAGAAAGAGAAAAGAGCCAATTATCTGGTTAGCATATCCATCAACCATGTCTTCTTGTGCTTCCTTTTCTTCAAGACCAGGCAGATGCTGAACAGGAGTCACAAGTACTGGCTTGGCTTACTAGGCTATTTATCCTCATTATTAACTTTCTTTTCTATGTTCTCTGGCACACACAGAATGCTTGGAGAACGTTCAAAAATGTATCTGATGTGAACCAAGCAAGCTTTCTCATGCCCACAGAGGGCTTAAGAGAGATATACTTTCTTTAATCTTATTTGTATTGAGGTTTCAGGGAGACCCTACCTTTCCCTCAAGCCCTTTAGCACATAGGCATGGAGACCCCAAACAAAGTGAAAGCTTTTCCAAATCACAATACAGGTCAGAATACAGATGAGAAGATGTACATCACTAGACGTCCCCCTTAAAACTAGTACTTACCCTGGTGAATAGAAGCTTACATGAAACTCTTTTGTTGTTAATTGCCTTCAAGTCGACCTTGACTCACGAAGACCCTGTGGATGAGACATCTCCAGCACCCCTTATTCTCTACTGCTCTGCTTAAACTCTGCAAATTCAGCCCTGTAACTTCCCTGATCTGGTATGCAATCTTCCCCTTTTTCTACTACCCCTCTACTTTTCCTAGCATTATTGTCTTTTCTAATGAGTCGTTGTCTTCTCATGATGTGGCCAAAGTACGACAGCATCAATTTGATCATCCTGGCTTCCAGGGAGATTTCAGGCTTGATCTGTTCAAGGACCCACTTGTTTGTCTTTCTGGTTGCCCACTCTTCTCCAGCCCCACATCTTAAATTAGTTGATTTTCTTCCTATCCACTTTATTCACTGTCTAGCTCTCACATCCTGTATATGGTGATGGGAATACAATGGCTTGGACAATTCTGATTTTAGTGCTGCTGTATATTTTTACTCTTTAGAATTTTGTCTAGTTCTTTCATAGCTGCCCTTCCCATTCCTAGTATTTTAACTTGTTTACTGCAGTCACCATTCTGATCAATATTTGATCCTAGGTACGGAATTCTTCTACTATTTCAATTTCCTCATTGTCTAAGTTAAATTTATGTATTTTTTCCATGATTGTTGTTCTTGTTATTAAGCATTAAACCTCTGTACTTTCATCTTTGACCTTCCTTAGTAATTGTTCCAAGTCTGTGATGTTTTCCACAAGTAATATGATGTCATCTACATATCTTAGATTGTTTGCATTCCTTCCTCCTATCTTCTTTCCTTCTTCTGAGTCTAAACCTGCTTTTATTATATTTTCTGCATACAAGTTGAACAAATAAGTCATAGAATGTAACCTTGCCAACTGGGAAGCATTCTGTTTCTCCATATTCTGTGGTAATAGTAGCCTCTTGACCTGAGTACAGGTTTCCCATCAGGATTATAAGATGTAGTGGCATATGATGTGTTTGTAATGTGGTCCCTAGTGCCTCTTCCTTTCCTGAACCCCACTTGTATCTCTGGGATTTCTCTCTCCATGCATGATTTGAGTCTATGCTGCAAAAGTTTGGGCATAATGTTGCTTGCATGGGAAATTGCTATAATTGCTGCAGTCTTTTTCGTCTCCTTTTTTTCTGGATTGGAATGCCTATTGATCTTCAGTAGATTGTTCTGTGACAATACTTGCCTTCAGAAGTTAGACAGGTGGCAAAAGGATACAGAGTCTTTTCTGTGTGGACATCCTGGCCTTTTACTGAAGTATCCCATCTGGTACCAACTTTCAAGAAATAGTATGTACTGGCTTAAAATGTACCTGCCTGTGCAAATAAGTGATATTATTTCTTCTACTGTCCTCTTGCTGTATATTTCAACCACTGTTACTTTTGTTTTGCTTCAGTATTACACTATTTTATAATTAGGAACTGCCTTTAAGTTTCTTGACCTTGAAAGATGCAGTGCATAAAACATTAGGACTGACACATACAGATTAAAAAATGCTCAAATTACTCTTCACCTTGCTTCTAGTGTTATATAGTTTTGGGTACAAACATGAAACTCTCTATTGTTTTGTAAAACTGAAGTGTCACATTTCTATATGCACTTCATAATGTTCACAGAACAGAGGTCCACTATATTGCTAGTGTGGACAAAATATTCAGTTACTCCAGTATAGAAAGAAGTCAGAGAAAGGGAGTTGGCCATTTTTCATATCAACTACACAATTATAATTTTAAAAGGAATACATTTATTAACTGTCACATCAATTTAATGTTGGCCACAACTCACCTGTAACTTATCTTCAGGAACATTCAGCCAGTGATTAAATGCTTGGGAAAGTTTGGTTCTCACTTGCTTACCTGTAAGTTAAAAATAAAGGGATTAATAACTTGACAAAGAACAAACATTCTTAAGATACCAATTCATCCTACTCAGCTGGTATAATTACACTTCAATGGAATAATGTGTGTATAATTTTATGTTTAAATTAGTAAATGTTGCTTGTTTCCAAAGTTTAGAAAGGTATATTTTTGTAGTATGGGGTGTAATAAACCATAACGCTCTCTGGCCTAGCTGTAATTGGGCCTCCTCTTGCTTCAAGTCCATATGCAGAAATGCTTATAATGCCTCTGTGCATGCCCTGGGGTTCAATAAGCCTATGGTTTTTCTACATGTTGCTTCACAATTTTACTGAGTGCTAGCACACTTAATCTTAAAATTATTTTAGACACATCATTATATTAAAGTGTGGTATTAAGCTGTTATTCTCAGAACTAAGATATTAGAACACCAAATTTATTAAAAGACCACACCTTGTTCCACTATAATCCAATACTACTGAGCAGCCATTTGCTTAGTAGCTCTTTACATAATGTGCTACATCTGCTACTAGAAGCTAGAGGAGCGTAGTTAATTAGTATATTTCATCTGCATGTCTGGCATAATGTTCAAAACCAACAAAGACTCTTGCAGCTTCTTGAAGCCTAAAAGATATTGTTTGGATAAGGTTTTAGGCAGCCCACTTCATCAGATGCATCTGATGAAGTGGGCTTGAGTCCATGGAAAGCTTATATTGAACAGAAGAAGTTTTGTCTATTTAAAGAGCTGCAAAACTCTTTTGATGTTTTTGTTCAACACTGGTTCTTGGAACTGTACTCAGTACTTCAATTTCCGTGATTATGTTATTTATTAATTTATAGGATTTGTATATCACATGATATACATAAAATGTAGATTTTGATTTTATTTTGGTCAATATGAAAGCAATGCTGACAAACATGTAACCTTATGGAGCAAGCAGAGCAGCTTTAACTCCTAAAGGATGATTTTCAAGGCCATCCCCTCACCCTTTTACTGCAATATAAATGGAGTACAATAGTATCAATCTTCTACTTCCAACAGAGCATTTAAATGCTTGATTGACCCTGCTTTTTACTGACATGTTCATGGGTATACTTATCCATACATGACAGTTTGAGTTAGTAAAAAATGAAAATGCAGATAATGTAACAATCAGGTAAGAACAGAGAAAACTGGAAAGCTTATCTTCTTTAAGATTAATAGTATTAAATCTAAGTTTTAAAGTTGGGAAATAACTGTCATATTAATTTCCACAGAGCCCAAAGGAATTGCTATGGTCACTACTTTATCAAGCTAAAATCAAGTAATGAAATGGTACCCGGTAGTTGAAGTAGATAGCTGTATGGCTCCAGGAGAATTCTTTTAGACGTCTCTTCTACTTGTTCCATTTCTTAAAAAAGAATTTTGAGAGGAGCAGTTCACTCTATTTTAGAAAATAAAACACCCAACAATGTAGCTTTAAGACTTTTTAAAATAGATAAAGCTGTCACTTTAGAACATGATGTGGACAGGGAAAAACTGAGTAAGACAATATACAAATGACAGGAGCAGAGAAGACAATCACCACAAGCTTTGCACAAAATACAATGTAATTTTGTGTAATACTTTTACAAAGTTCCTAAAGTTTTATATCTTATTTATAAAAACCAGAAAAACTTCTTAAACATGTACCTATTTACACAGAAACCGTATTTTCACTAGTACTCTATGAACAGTTTCCTCATCCAGGACATTCTGGATTTAGGAAATGTATATTCTCAGCTATATTGTTTTGTCTATGGGCTTCACTATGATCTTTTTTCCTTTTTCTCATCTGTAATGTTTCTTACTGCAGTGCAGATGCAGACAGAATGAAACAACTCATCTCAGGCAATTTAAACACAGAAGCTCCAGCCATAACATGGGGTTCTGTGCCAATTCAGCAATTCGCACAGCAGAAGACAGCATTCTTAATGCAGCTTAAATGTGGGACTAAACAATAAGTACTGTCTAGGATTCCACTGGTAAATACTAACTATGCAGTTTATTAAAATGCAAAAGCACTGTACATTTAATGTGACTTATGTTTATTTGTATCAGTGGCAGACCTCATCCTCACTGTGATTCCCTAAATCTGCTCTGGTGAGTAAAAGCACACTGCAGAGCAGTTTTGACAGAAGAATAGAAGGAAATGGAAGCTCATGTTCTGCCAGCTTGTGTAATGTTAAAAATGGTAGCAGTGAAATCAGAAGTACTTAATAGCAACATTTGGCCAAACAGCTGAAAGATGCTGGCTGTGAAACCCATATGTATCAGAACATTTCCCCATCTTTTACATTGGAACTAAACAATTGATAAATTGGAATTTCCCGAAATACCCACACTTTAGCATTGTGTGAATCAAGAAGAATAGAGAAGACTAAATTCCATACATAAAATTTACATTCAAAATCTTACACCAAGTTTTGCAATCCAACCTTTTCACCAGTGTATTAAGTTAATAACATTTTTTAAACCAATATCCAAGCCAACTCTGAACTGGATTTTCAAGAAGACTTAACCGTCTTTGCTAGCATGTAATCAATTTAATTGCTGCTAATTAAAGCCTGAATCACTTTGGTGCAGCATCCTGATAATCTTACTTTCCGAACTTTTCCCCACCAAATACTTTAAAATTCTTATCAAATATTACATTTACTGTAACATTCACAAAGGAAAGAGAGGTGAAATGCATATGTTATTGTGTGCCTTCAAGTTGTTTCCGACTTATGGCAACCCTAAGGCAACCCTATCACAGGGTTTCTTGGCAAGATTTGTTCAGAAGTGATTTCGCCAGTGCCTCCTTCTGAGGCTGAGAGAGCGTGACTTGCCCAAGGTCACCAAGTGGATTTCCATGGCTACATGAAAATTCAAACCCTGGCCTCCAGAGTCAAAGTTCAGTACTCAAACTACTACACCACGCTGGCTCTGTGAAATGAATACACATGCATAAAATTTGGCTCCAAGTAGAGAAAAACCAAGAACATCAAATATGCAGACAAATCAGCAGTGCCATTCCATCTCATGCTGCCCAAGAAATGAACAACTGAACTACCAGAAGTTATCAAGTCGCTTCAGTAGTGAAAATCACACTTTTCTTGCACAGCTTGGTATCGAAAAGTACACAATACACTATTCTAATTGATGCACGGTTTCCTTGGGTGTAACAGCAGATAAGCTTCAAAACACACCAGATGGTTGACTTGTATTCTTACAGTAAGACACACCTGCACCTGATTTGGATATTCGATACTTTCTGCTTGGAGAGACTGACTTCAGTTAGTCTCAAAGGTGGTACAAGATCTCTCTACATCCTGATTGTACAGACTAACACGGCTATGTCTTTGACTTCAACTATATTATATATAAGTTTTACTTCTAAAGTTCTTGCACACTCTCAACTTATTCTATATTCTTTGTTATTTATGTTAGATTGTAAACCTTTAAAGACAAGCATCATAGTCCTCCCACCACAAGGAGTTATAAGATTTAATAAATATAGTGGCTCTCAGGGTCTTCATCTATTAGTTTTTTCAGTGTGCAACATCATCATCATCACCACCAAATATTTAATGTATTTCAACAAATGCGAAACTTTTTGCACAAACAAGTTGGGCATTTTAGACTAACAAATGTAACAATTTGATACATTTTGATACAAAAAACACAAAGAAAAAGCCAGAATACCACCCGAAAAGTTCATAAAATGTAGGCTTTCAAATTTTGATGAGGACAACTAGCAGCAGCATTTTTAAATAATTGATGCTAACAGAGGATGATGGGTGAGGTAGTCTAGCACATGGGAAAGGCAGCAGGTTAGAAAAAGTGATTTCAACCAAAGCAAACAAAAGTTTCACACAAACATAATTTAAAACTATTAGAAAGGTCCAAAGGCATTTAAAAGCATCGAGAGATTACTAAAGCTGCCTCTGCACTACAGAAATAATCCGGTTTGACATCACTTTAACTGCCAAGGCTCCATGCTAAGGAATCCTGGGAACTGTTGTTTGTTGTGGCACCAGAGCTCTCTGACAGATTTATTTTATTTATGTTTTTCAAGGATTTATATCCCGCATTTCTCCCACAATGGGATTCAAGGAGAATTACGATAATTTAAAAAGGCAAAACTAAAACACTGATCACGAAAGTTAAAAAAAGTAATTAAATATTACCAACATTCTCACAAACCATATTCCCAGAATCCCATAACACTGAGTTAAAGGTCCAAAACACACCACAAAAATAATCCATTTTTGAGACTGCTTTAACTGCCCTTTGGCTCAGCGCTAGGGAAATGCTGGGAATTGTAGGTTTTGTGGCACCAGAGCTTTCTGACAGAGAAGGCTCAATGTCTCACAAAACTACAGTTCCCAGAATTTCCCTACCATTGAGCCAGGGCAGTTAGTTAAAGTGGTCTCAAACCGGATTATTTCTGGAGTGGGGACGCAGCCGAACTTGCTTTAAAGCACTCCATAAATAAGCGATACCTGGAGAACTGAGAAGAAAATGAAGAAGATATATGGACAAAGTTAGGACCGAGGAGGACACAAGGAGAGGCGAGTCCGCCAGGAACCCACCGCCTCTTTCCTTCTCTCACTTGGGCTGCCTTTTATAACCGCCAAGAGGCGGGTGGAGCTTTTCCTGAGGTAAACCGCCCCCTTCACGGCCCTGAGGCGACGGAAAGGGCCCCCGCTTCGTAGGCCAGTCTCCCCCGCCTACCTGGCTTTCCTCCGCCGCCGCCCCGGACCCAACGCTTCCCGGCCTCAGTCCGCTTCCAAAGAGCGCCTAACACGACGCCCCTCCCACCGCTCCCTTCCGCCTCAGTCGCCACCTTCGCCCGACTGCTGCCTGATGGGGGGGAATGCGCCACCGGAGCTCCTCTGCGCAGGCGCCGACTCCGCCCATCCCCTCCTCGGCCCGCTCCCCTCCATTTTCTCATTTCCCCTTCACTCTCCACACCGCGGTGCATTTCGGGAGTTGTAGTACAGATGTGGCAAATCCCCCCTCGGAGGCTGCGACAAAAGGGCCGCCGAAATACCCAACTACCCAGAACCCCCCGCGCGGGGGGCCCAGTCTCTGTTTCCATAGAACTGCTGTGAGAATTACATCAGTGTTTCAGAAAGAGGAGCTAATGGCGTTAGGAAAGAGGCGGGCTTTGTGGGTAGGCAGCCAATGGCGAGGCGGCGAGGCGGAGGAGAGGGCGGGGTCGGAGCTGCCACTCAACGCTGGGCTCTGGGGGAGGGGAGCGAGACGCTTAGAGGGAGCCGCTGCTGCTGCCGCCGCCTCCGTCGTCTCTGCCGGGACGGGAGGGTTGCGGCGGGGCGAGACCTCGGAGCCAACGGTTTCTCCCTAAACGCGGGACTCTTGTTGTTGTTGTTCTCTTTTTTTGGGTCCAGCGTCGGGAGGAGGAGGCTGAGTCTGAGGCGGCTCCATCCTCCTCGCTCCCCCCGCGCAGCTTTGGGGGGAGCAGCGAGGAAGCGACAGCCGCGGAACAAAGGTAACGTTGCCCCGGGAAAAGGCCGAGGCCCTCTCCGGAGGAAGCGAAAGAGAAACAGAAAGGGAGGAGGAGGAGGAGAAGAAGAAGCGAGGCTGGCTTGTTGTTTTTCTCCTCATGGAGGAGGAGGAGAAGGAGAAGGAGGAGACTGCGGCGAGTCCCAGCGATCCTCCCCAGCCAGCCCCACAGGGCCCCCTTTTCTTCCCCTTCTTCTTCCCCGAAACCTCCGGGGCCTCGGAGGAGGGAAATGTGGGGAGAAGAGGCGATTGCCCCCCCTTTTTTCCTACCCTCCTCCCTCCCTCCCTCTCTCTTTTTCTTTCTTTCTTTCTCTCCTTCCCTCCCTCCTTCCCTCCCTCCATGGACTCCCGTCGCCTTCCTCCTCCTCGATCGCTGACCAGCCCCGAGGAGGAGGAAGGAGGGAGCTGCGGCGGCTCTTGCTGAAACTCCTGCCGAGGAGGAGGAAGAGGGACAGGCTTGGAAAGAGAAAGAGAGGGAGGAATAGAAAAAGAAAGGAAAGGAAAGAAGGGGGGAGGGTTGAGAGGAAAAGGCAGGTTGCTGGAAAGATCTTAGCCCAGGCAGAGGTCCTCCTTTCCCAGGACCTGCCCTTCGTTACAGCATTCTGCCCAGGAGGAGTTCCGGCAGAACGTCCTCCATTTTGAGCCTGACGAAGAAGAAGAAGCACGGATTAAATCATCCGTGTTTGTAGCTTTTATTGGGGTCACGTCCCCCATTTTTCAGGTCCTGCCTTCAGGCCCTCCATTTCCCCCGAAGGCTCTCCCTTCAGGCCCCCCGTTTCAACTGAAGTTCCTCCATTTCCCCTTCAGGTCCTCTTTTCAGGGCCTCCATTTCCCCCCAAAGGTCCTGCCTTCAGGCCCTCCCATTTCCACCGAGGGCCCTCCATTTCCTCCAAAGATCCTCCGATCAAGCCCCCCCCCCCCATTCCCCATTCCCCCGACGGTCCTCCCTTCAGGTCCTCCATTTCCCTTTCAGGTCTTCCATTTCGTCCAAAGGTCCTCCTACAAGCTCCCCATTTCCTCCCCCCCCCAAAGGTCCCCCCCTTCAAGTCCTCCATTTCCAGCTGAAGATCCTCCCTTTCCCCTTCAGGTCCTCCATTTTGTGGTGCCAGGCCCTCCTTGTCGGCGAGGACCTCTGGCCAGCCTGGCTTATTAGCTCGGGATGCAGAAAGCGGAGGAGGAAGAGGGAGGGCGGTTGGTCGGCCGAGGAGCGGCCCCCCTCTTCTCCTCCTCCTCCTCCTCTTCTTCAGGTCGGAGCACAATGGAGAAGCCTCCCCTCCCTCATAAGGAAAGCGGCGGCTGGTGCGAGGAAGCGTCCTGACTGGAGCTGAGGAGGCCCCTCCGCCACCCACCCACCTTCCTTCCCTTCCCTTTCTTTCTTTCTTTCTGGCCCCTTCCTCCTGGGGGACTTTGGGGGGCCACTCCCTGAGAGAAGCTGAGGCGAGGGGCGCCCTTTTCCCCTCAGCGGAGCCGAGGAAGAGGAGGGAGGGAGGGAGGTTGTTCAGCGGTTGTTGTTGTGGCAAGTTTCTCCTCTGACAGAAATGGCGTCAAAGGCGGCAGCAGCAGCAGCGAGAGAAGAGTGAGGGGGAAGCGGAGCCGCGGTGGGCGAGGAAGAGGAGGCTCTGAGAAGGGGAAGAAGAAGGGGGAAAGGGAGAGGAAGGGAAAAGGGGCTCTTTTTGTGTGGGGCTGAGGTGCCTTGGGGAAAGGGAGCGGGGTCTTGAGGACGAAGCCCCTGCAAAACAACCCTTGGCTTGGGGAAAGGGAGGCATGGCGGCGGCGGCTCAGCGGCTTTGTTTTAAATTCCAGGTCCAGCCTTCTTCACAACTCGACCTCTTTCGGGTTTCATCCCTGCAGCCCCACTCCATCATGAAGGTAAAAACACTTGCCCTGTGTGTGTCTGGTGTAGAGGATGGGGAGGGTTGTTATGTCCACTCCGGTCCCACTCTGTATTATGAGGACAAGCTGTTTTCCAGATCCGGACTCTTTTTCCTCTTCTCTCTCTTTTATTATTTTCTTCACTCGACAGGAATTGGTTTGGCTTTGGCATCATCCTCTTGTGCCCAGGTGTAGTAATGTAAATTTCAGTGTTTTATTTTCCTCTGAAACATCCCTTTTCTCCCTTTTGAGAGAATGAGGACATGAGTCCCTTGAGCAAGAGAGGGGCATTTGCTCCCCCTCAGAGAGAATTTGGGGTGGGCAGCCTTCCTTAAGCAGATGCATTTTTATTTTATTTTATTTTTGGTTGAGATTAAAGTACAGAGTCAGTATTTTTCCCTGTATGACGAGTGTTGTGTTGAAATTAGTCCTGTATTTCTAAGCTGCTGGAAGTGTCTTAGAAATAAGACAACAATAACAAAATTGCTGCAAGATGGAGAATGAAGGTTTAAAACAGCTTTGTTGTTGTTGGAAGCAGAGAATATTTATATAGCATGTGCTTGATAACGGAAAGGCTCTGAAAGGTGGTCAGTGTTTTGAAGCAAATGTGAGGGAAACAATATCAGTAACTATTACTGTCTATGTCACAAAACACACTGCAGAAATAATCCAGTTTGAGACCGCTTTAACTGTCCTGTCTCTGTGTTAGAGACTCCTGGGAATTGTAGTTTACTGTGGCACCAGAGCTCTCTGACAGAGAAGGCTTAATGTCTCACAAAACTACAAGTTTCCAGAATTCCCTAGCATTGAATCAGGGCAGTTAAAGCGGTCTCAAACTGGATTGTTTCTGCCATGTGTTTTGGAGCTATGTTGGTAAAGGATATTGTTGAATTCTCAGACCAAGTCTCTAATCGATGATTTCTTATGTTGTGATTGGTATATGTGGTTTTGAGGCTTTACAGAAACAAGGAAAGCAGTGCTTGAATAACTGGAAATGAAACATTGCAGAATGCTTGAATGATCTGTGCCGTCTACCATCTTTGTTGTTAAATATTGTAGCTAGTTCATCTGTCGCTTAAAGACTTTTTTTGAGGGTTGTGGATAGCTACAGTTATACATCAGCTGTGCCGGAAACACTAGGAATAACATAAAATCAAATAGTACAATTAAATCAGTAGTTCTCAGACAGTCTCTTGCCTTGATGAAATATTCATTATTGTTTCTGAAAGAAAAACTAGTGAGTTGATTAATAAAATTTTACGTTGTGCTCATTTGTGATGACAAGTGAAAGAATAGTCTTTTCAGTACAAAGAGTGCCCTTTAAAAAAGAAACACAGAACCAGTTCTTGTGTATATATGCAAGCTTAGGGGTTACTGAGGGTGAAAGAGTAATCATGCTCAGTTACTGTGATTACATCAATTGCCACACATTTCTGAGGTGCTTTCTAAAGAGATTATTGCAAATGCAAGGAAACGTTATAGGACAGTCTTGCTTAGTAAAACTTCTATTTGTGGTGTAAGTGGTAAATAGTTGTGACTGAATGTGCTGGGGCAACTTTTTTGTTTCTAAGAATATAGGACTGAAAGAGCATTTACAGTGTAATTCATACTTCAGAAATTGCTTTTTTCACATTTTAATACTGTAACATTTATGTTTACTTTGGAATAACATTTACAACTTCATTCTGTACATGTTTGTTCTGTTTGCAACAACTAGTAGAATCTAATACTTAAAAGTTTGACTAGATAGGCTTACATAAAAAGGCTTATTTCAAAATAAATGTTCATCAAACTACACTGAAAAAACTGAAATCAGTTACTGTTTTTAAAAAAACTATAGATGGTATTAAAATACTGCAAAAATTTGCAACTAGGTTGCCTGCTTTGCTTCCAGAATGGTAGATAGATGAGATACTTGGTGGCAACAATAATTTTTTTTTTTTTGTAAGTTCATAGCCTTGGCTAAAAAAAAGGAGGACATAAAGCTTTTAGTATTCCATAGTTAGAAACTATGGACAAAGAACATTTGTTTAAGACAGAAGGTTTTAGTCCCTAATAGCTGTAATATTAGAGAAGAAAAATAAAAGAATAGTTCATATGTATGCTAAGACAGTATTGAATAGGGTATAAATCTATATGCCCCATACCAGACATCATTCTTCTGCATGTTTGGGATTTCAGTAAAGGATGAGCTATGTGTGCACAGGTGGAAAATTGAGCATTGCTAGTCAGGAACTCACGCTACAGTACTACAGTACTGTTAGTGCTGTGACTCATCAAGATGTTTCTTTTGTCCTGTATTGTGAAAAGAGTTATTCCCCCCCCCTTCCAGCTTTGTGTTGTTCCCTTTGCTGCCTTTTCTTCCCTTTTACCTTGTTACAATTTAGATGGTGATGTTTATTAATTACTAACATGTTGTTTTGAATATTAATTTTAAGCTTCTAGAAAATAATATACTGCTTTCCTTTTTATGCTATGCTCAAAGAATATCTATACTATAAGAATAACTCTAACCTAAACAATAAACAAGCATGATTTTTTCCTTCTATTAAAGTAACGTTTTCATGGGATGAACCTAATATTTAAAATGATGTGAAAGAGAGTGCTTAAATGCATGAACAGTGGAAATTACAATAAGTGAGTGAACTGTGCAGTAGAATATTGCCATGAGAACTGAACAGTGGGCATATTGGTGATTCTCTCATCTTCAGAGGCAGTATTTGTCTTAGCAGATTCATGTTCAAGGCTATCAGCCTGAAATTTCCATTTTTATTTCCAGCTTACCATTTCACTTTCTTACCGTTGTTCGAAGTTGCACAAGTGATGTAATCCTTTATCAGTAACCTGGGGATAAATATAATTTTACCTCTTAAATTGAATATGCTCAAGTTTAGGCTTCATGTAGTATGTAACAATAAAATTTGCTTAGCTGCTTATGGTTTAGCAATTAACTTTATTATTAAGATGTGCTGTTACTCCCTAGCAGCAACTGTATGACTTAAGATAGGACTTCCATATAAATGAATGTATGGTATAGAAATTAATAACTAGAGAATTGTAATGAACCAAAAGACTTGAATAGATGTTTAAGTAGGTGTTAAATATGTCTTCTCTGACTTTAATCACATAATACTTACAGTAGCTAGAGATCAATTAACAGGGTATGTTAGGTTACAGAATGAATGATTGTAGTAATTTATTGGTCCAGGAAAACAATTCAGTAAATGTTTTTCTGTTAATTTTGTTTCTCAACTGGTTGTGCTCTAAATATTGCATTTGAAGTTCTTTTGTCCCCAGTGTGCATGTCCATTGCTTATTCTAGCTAAGGATGGTGGGTGTGGGAATCCAACAGATCAGGAGGGTACCTGTGAGGGAAAAATAGTAATATGGACAATAATGTGACAGGTTAGACTCAGTTATCTGGGTATTTTCTATTTGGAATATGCTTTTTTCTCAGGGTAAAGGGACTAAAATATGAACCTGGAGTTCACAACAGTATATACATCTCATTCAAAATATGAATCCACAGCTATATGTGTGTGTGTGTGTTTATGAAACATTTTCATTCACAGCGGTAATTCATAAAGTTTTATTAGAATATTATTAATAGTAATAACATTTAATGTTGGTAGGATGTGAGTGTACTTCACATTAAATTTTACAGTATGATACAGCTTGTTAAGTATGAAACAAGATTGAGAGGACTTGCATGCATTTTTACAAATGTGTTCTCAGTAGTCAGCTTTCAGGATACATTTTAAAGAATTTACCGACAGAATCTGTTGACCATTGTCCCTCCTTATATGTTGAAGCACATGAGATTGCTGCACAACATCTGTGAGGCACAGCATGAAATAGATGAGCTCTCAGTTGCTTCAGTTGGCATGAGCTTGGAGCTGAGGAGAGGGACAGAAAATTGTTTCAGCCTTCTCCAGCCCTTTGGAGTTTAGGCCATAATGACTATGTATTTTTGATGACAACTGAAGTCTGTTTCTTAAACAGCTTACTACTGCAAAGGGAGATGAAGCTATGCAGTAGGCTTTTCATACCAACTCCTCTTGTAGCCTTGATGCCCATCTGCTGTGGAAAGTAAGATTTAATTTTGTTGCATAGCAAACCGGACAAGGAGGTGGATGTTAGGACTGGGTGATAATCATGATAAAACCAGAGTAATGCAATTGTTACAGACACGAGTATTGTCTAAGTTGTATCTGGCATCCCTGTTGTCCAGTCTGCTTCTAAGCTGCCCCTCATCTAAAGGATTCCACTTTGTAGACATTGAAAATAGGCATTAAAATTATTTAAGCAAAGTGCAGATATAGTGAAACTATTCTTCATAACCATTCTAAACTGTAAGGGGGGCAACACATTAATTAGATGTTAGTGAGCTTCAGGTTTCCATGCCCTCTTTCCTTTCACAAATGAATTCTTTCTCTGACCCTCCATTTTGTGTGGAAATTCTCACAGAACCATCTTCATTTCAGCATTGTTTCAGAGATGGTTGGTAACTTTGACTGAATGAATCAAAGTATGCTGCTCAGCTCACTTTAAAACCTCTTGTTTTAATCGAGTATCTAGGATCATATACAAACTAACTTCTCCTGATTTCAGTGATCACATATCATCCGGAACTTGAGTTGACAGAATAGGTTGCAGATGATCCCATGCTCTCTTTTGCGTTTTACCTACCTTTTCCTCCAAGGAGGGCAAGATGGCCTACATAGTCCTCCTTCAAATTTTATTATCACAACAACACTATGAGATTAGGTTAAAATTAAAAGTCATCGTTCAAATTTAATGAACTGGTAGGGATTTGGATATAGATCTCCCCAATCCTACTTGAGTAGTGTAACTGTTTGGGGCCTAGAAGTATGAACTAATTTAAAAATAATGTATTGTTGAAATTTAAGGAGATAACTGAATGGATTCATACTCATTTTAGCAGGAATTTGAAATATCTGACCTCCAGTTTGGATGTTAGCCCCAGCAGTTCCCCATATGGCCTACACATTTTTTCTGTTATTGTTACTTGTCAGTTATCAAGATAAGAGGGTAGTTAATTTGAAAATAAGAGGGTAACAATTGCATTTAGCCTCATCTGTTTTGCTTTGGCCCACCACTCAGCCCTCCTATACCTATAGCCCCATCTGTTGCTGGAATGCATTCTGCAAGACTTCCCAAATCGTAATTCAGAACTCTTGCTGAAGAAAAGTTTATTTTATTAATTCCCACTTTATAGTCTGTTAATGTATGGTGTGTGCTTCTCTTCACGTTGGAACTGAATTCTTAGACTTTGTTCAGGGAAGGCACTTGCTGCCTTCTGGGCTTTCTTCTTATGCTCATTGAGTAAATCCTGCTTCTTCAAATCTGTGCAAGGTTGACTTCTTATAAGTTTTTGAGGAAACTTCCTGTCATAAAATCAGGATCACTGCCCTGTAGTCATGACTTGTCTTTCATTTAGGTTTTGCTTAAGTAAAATGTATGGATCTTCTACATAAGCATGACCATATATCCACATATTTATCTCTGCAAATGCCCAGTAGCAGATGGAGATATTAGAGAATTATCCATTCATATCCCATTTCTAGCAGTGAATGTCTTCAGTTAATGAAGAGATAAAGGGATGTCCCAAGAGTCTAGTTCCAAGTTGGTCCCTAACATGTTCAATATTAATTAATGGTGGAGAAATATAGTTAGTGGTGTTAGTTTTAAGTTTAGCATATTTTGCTACTATGAGGATATGAGAACTGTTTCCAAACAGTTTGCTTCTAATACACTGCAGATGGGGAAAAAATAAATGAAACTACAAGTCCATGACTGTTACATATTGAGTGGATCTTGGAAGGGGAGTAGTACTGATGCATAGGAACAACCAGAGTGTGTGTGGGAGGAGTTGGAGACAGCTGCACCAACTCAGTAAAGTTCTTATGTTGTAGGAGTGATAAGACTAGTAATAGTAAAAGGAGGATATGTGAATCAGTGTGCTCGTACAGTCCTCCCTCCTAGTTTGTGCACTTAACAACTGCATTGGTAAATTACATTTTAGAGTTATTTATGAGCAGGAACATGTCCTCATGAGGTTCTAGGTTCAAGTATCCCCTACTCCTGCACACTCAGAGGTGAAACAGACCAGAATTTAGTTTTGCTTTAGTAGATTCCCAGCTTATTACATGCAAAACAGGAGTTGTAGGTTACAATGACGTCAGTTACTAAACAAGACAACATCCAATCTAGATTAGTTTTTTGGGATGACTAGAGGTTATTTTAAAGCACAGTTTCTGGTTTGCACATAAAAATCTATTGAAGTGATTTTGAAGCCTGGTTTATTCCTCCTGCCAGTTGGTATGGGGAGAAGAAAGGAAATATGTGAGCCTGAAACTTTACTTGGGCTCATTCTTGCTCATACACATTATAGATTGGTAATGCTAAATTTTAGAAGAAAACTAATTCCTTAATGTTAAACCATTTAAAAACGTATATTTCAGAGGAAGGAACTGACAGAAACCACCTCCTTGACTTAGAACAAAAAATTCCTATGAAATTCATGGGGTTGCCATAAATCGACAGGTGACTTGAAGGCATATACGCACATATATAAACCATGAAACCTAGACATCTGAAACTTGGTGTGCATATTGAGGAGACTGTGGGGGATTGTGTATATTGGAGTACTTTTGCTCTTAAAATGAATTGGTTTTAATCAATGTCTGTTTGTAGCTTGTAACATATTGAATCACTGCATAACCACATATCACTAGGCCACTAGGTAGCAGACACCAGCTCATCTGAAGTAAGAGCTCTGCGGTTTGGTCTAAATGCCTGTAATCACTTTTGGGTGGGGCACCAGAGGACCAGGCTGTGTAAACTCTTGGCCATTCTGATTATTGGAGAAGCATATGTTCCATTTCTGTGCAACTCATCTGCTTGGTGAATTTTACGTGTTCCTGACTCAAAATATGTGCATGTGTGTATGTGATATGTATGTAAGGAGAGAATGAAAATTTATGCTGCCTGAAAGATTGAATGAGGAATAAGGTATAGAAAAGAAAGGAGAAGGGAATTTTATCTAGAAGATTAGAAGAAGCAGTTGCTATATATTCCAGTTAAATGTAGTCAGGTTTTGCTCTGTATTGCCTATTCACTTTTCAAAAATGAACCTACAAACCTTCAGTGTGTATAACCAATGAATAAAGCCACGACTGTGATCCACTTCACATTAGATATTTAAATTGTAGAATGGCCAATTTATATCTGTGTTGCTGTGGGCTTGAAACTTGGGGAGATTCTGAAAGCAGTAGTCCAAAACAGTAACATTTCCCAGCTGCTGTTTTTAAGCATAAAAAGCATTTCCCCATGATAGCTTGGTAATCCTTAAGTCAAATCGGTATGATTATTCTCATTTTACAGGGTTGTGGACATGAGTCCAAGGATAGGGTACCATTAGGGAAGTTTACATGTTTCAAGCAGGTCACAGAGTTTGTAGAATCCCCATTTGTTGGAGTGCTGTACCTTTTGAATATTGGCATCTCCATAGCCAAGAAACGCTGGTAAAGAAACAAGGTCATGGAGGTTGCACAAATGCCTTTAGGGCAAATTATGCACATGTGCACTGCATTAAAAGACACCAAGAAATGGGAAAACATTTGTTTCCTATCTGTAAAGCTTCTGATAAGGAAGTAATGCTTGTTGATCAACCCTGTTAGACTCACCACATGATATACATATTAAGTAAATAATCTGCATGTACGGCAGGATATTGTAAAGTTTTAATTATCACCTTTAAAAAATTTTGATAGAAAGTTTGTTTTGTTTTATAGTTGTTAACTTATCTTTACGTAGTCACCATCCAGATTTACACATTTCCCCCAGCATTTCTTGACCCTCCAAATACTGTTACTGTAGAAGTCTGCAGATTATGTCTTACGAGGATTTTACACTTTTGTCACTTCTGGCACAACCTGTCACAAAAATAAAGGGCAGAATGAGCTGATTTTCTCAACATCATGCACTTAGAGATGATGGTACTGACAAAATTTCATCAATATACCATAATAATTTCCAGGTGATAGTTATTACTTTACGATACCCCCTTGTAAGGCGCAATCAGCAGACTAATACAATATCAGGTATTCAGAGGGTGAAGAAATGCTGGGGAAAATGTGTAAATCTGGATGTTGACTATGTAGAGATAAATTAACAACTACAAATCAAATCAAAAACCCCTCGTATGGCTACCTGGATTTGGAGAACTATAAATATAGTGATTCTGAGGGGCAGTGGGAGGAAAATATTTCTTGTTGTTGTGTGCCTTCGACTCATTTCTGACTTATGGCAATCCTAAGGTGACAACATGTCATGGCCTGTTCTTGACTGCATTTTTTCGGGGGGGTACTTACCTTTGCTTTCCTCTGAGACTGAGAGAGTGTGACTTGTTACCCAGTAGGTTTCCATGGCTGAGCAGGGATTTGAATCCTGGTCTCCCAGTGTCCTAGTTTAGCACTAGCCATGATACCATGCTAGCAGCTGTTAAAGGGAGAAGAGTTAGTGGACGGAAAGGCTGAATGAGTACACGGGGGTAGTGGTGAGAGGATGACCAGCAAAAGGTGCACTGGGAGGATGAACGAGATATAGATGTACAGAACTTGTTGTGATCCTTGGCTTCAAGGTAAAATTGATTCTGAGGTTTTGTACTAATTTTATATTCATTATTAAATGAAAATTGTTTTAAATTAGAACTCTAGTAATTGTATGTCCAAATTTCCCAATAACATATATTTGTATGTCCCAATAAAAGCTGCTAAGAGATTTGTATATCTTACACTGGCCATCTATTCAGGGATTTTTGAACTCTCATTCAATTTAATATGTTAGTTACTACAGGTTCAGTACCCACATGTTTCTATATGTAGAAAAAACTGTGTAGCAAGTAGACTTTTATGGGAGGCTGTATTCAGTGCCACTCACAATGGTGGTCCATACTCGATTGCTGGTGTGCAAGTCATCAGCTTCCAAGAAGGAAACAGCTGCACAAATATGGTACTGGTTCCTGACACTTTTAGGGGGTAAAAAAGTCAGTACCCCCACATCAGTTAATCTGAGAAGTGATAATGTACAGTATCAGATCACTAGTCTTTGTTTCCTTTTTTTCAATTCTTTTAAAGGGGATGAATATTTTACATCCACTTTGCATTATGAAGGACTAGAAAAGACTGTTTTCTTTGTTTTATTAAAATTGTTCTTTGTGTTTTCTGCCTGATTCCCATAACATTTGTCATAGTGCAGGTGTTTTTACAGTTTAGGAACTTGTAAGTAAGGAAAAAAGGTAGTGTGCACATGATGTCACTAATATGATACTAGGCAATGATGTAGCTGGTGTAATCCATTTTACACTGAGGCCCCAGCAATTGATGGCCAGTGGCTTATATATCTTTTAAAAGATTTAGAAAATTCATGAAGGGTATGTTATCAGTTAGCCAAGATATTTAACACTGGACTCTGCATAGTCAGAGGTGATGCAACTTTCATCTCCCGATACGTAGATCAAACAGGATAAACTTCCAAGGGTACCTGAATAACTAGTTTTGGAGTGAGTGCTGAAGTGATGGACATTCTGCCTCAGGCAGCTGATTAAACACTTGGTTATATATGCATAATTGAATAATAAAATTTTCTATAAGGAGATTTTGAAATTAAAAGTTTTCTCTTTTTCTTAGTCATATGGTAAGCTCAGACTTAAACTTAATTAAAAAAAAATCAGCTAGTTGGTTTCATTAGCCACCTTGTAGAATATAGGACATGAAAGTGTTTTGTGTTCACAAATGCTGCAGTTAACATTTGTCTGCAGTTAACTAAGTTGACATCTGTGTCATAACAAGTACATGCATTAGTGAAAGATATATCAGTAGCTTAACTCACAAAGAAATCACACTCTAGGCAGTATGAAGATTTAATTGTTTCAGGGTTTGTTTGTTTTTCCATTGGATAATACATTTATTCTTACATACTTCTGAAAAAATTAGCTTGCTCCCACATATGAGGCATATGAGAAACACATGCTCATGCTAAAAATACTAATTTACATTAGCTGATAAATCAGCTATAATACACCCATGGATCAAAGCTTTCTTCCAATTGCCAGTCCTTCATGCACTGTGTGTGTATATATATGTGTGTGTGTATAATATATATAGAAAGTGACATAGATAGTTGTCATAGTAGAGTAGAGAGTGTGGATTGAAAGTGCTACCGACCACTCCTCAAAATTCATTGCTGACTGGTAAAGCAAGTGCAAGCATCTAATTGCTTTACATCTATGCTTGGTTAATTTATTTGCTAAAGTTAAACTGAAAATAAGATGTTGAAATGCTTCTCCAAGGGGCTACAATGCTGACCAGCCACAGAAGGCACAAGCAGGTATCCTATGCCGAATTTGGCACACAGATGACACAGTTAAGCAGTCCAAACTGATCTTAGATCATTATGGGAAAGCTAATCTTATTTCCTGGGCCAAGCCATTTAGGGCTTTAGGAGTCAGACAATCTAGAGATGTGCCTATAATGTGACAGGGAACCAATAAAAACTCTGCAATTTAATTTTCCACAATGACCCGTGGGTTGATCTTTTCTGCAATTTTGAAATTCCACAGCTTGCTCTTACACATTTAAATCAGTGTTATAAGCTCCCCAAAGTTACTAGCGTCCCATTTACTTTTACTAGCCTGCTCAGAGATGTCTTACAAAAGATAAAAAGCTGCATTTCTTTGCTGATTGCAGGGGAAGGACAAGCATAAAAATTACTAGCATGGAATTCTATATACTTGCCTGCATGCACAGTGGCTGCAAGGCTCATTTAAATTCTGATGGAAGAAGAGATGAGAGGGGTGATCTTAGAAGGTGATCATGTTTACAGTATTGTGAATATTCTTTAGAAGACTTTGAGATGATAAGTATTTGATCTGTTCATGCTTTAAGCATGAAGAAGATATTAAGTAGGCTTTTTAAATATCACTGGATACTTTTTTAAAAGTTTATGAACACTTAGTTTTCAGCCACTTTAAGAGTTTTTGAGGCACTGTGTTTTTTAACGAAGTAGGGCAATATTTTTGAAATTAAGGCATATCCTGTCAAAAGTTTTCTCTTTGACCCATATGCCATGATGGCAGCTAACTTGTTCTTGCAAATGAATTTTTAGGGGTTGCAGACTGCCAGAAATAGTGCAAATTGAGTCCACTTTTAGGGTTAGGGCAGGGGTAGGCAACCTTTCCCCTTTAAGGGCCGAGGGACTTCAGCTCCCAGAAGCCTCAGCCATGTTGGCCAGTAGTCCCATGTTGGCCAATAGCTCCTGGGATTCTGGGAGCTGAAGTCCCTCGGCCCTTAAAGGGGAAAGGTTGCCTACCCCTGGGTTAGGGAATCATGGGAAGTGTATTTTATTGTGGCACCAGAGCTCTCTGACAGAGAATGCTCAATGTCTCAGAAAAAAACCCAACAATTCCCATGACTCCCCAGCACTAACCCTAACCCTAAAAATGTACTCAATTTGCACTATTTCTGGCAGTCTGCAACCCCCCTTTATTGCTTTTTTTCAGTGTACACATTCAGAATAATAGGACTGTAGGAAAGTCAGTTTTCTTCCTCTTGGGGGAAAAAGGGGAATAATAGAGGAAACGAACAGTTTGGATAGTCTTTTGTATGATGATCAGATAGTTCAGTAAGAATCAGCTATACTTAGTGGAATGTTTGGTGGCTTTTCATTTTGCTCCTACTTGCTTAGCCACAAATAGTAAAATGGGTGAGGGAGCTTATGTATGTTAACAAGCACATTGGAGGTGGGAGTAAAGGATGTTATTACTTGGAAAGGGCTTGTGATTGTGCTAAGGAAAGAAAGGGGATATAAGATGGCATAAAAATTATTGGGAGAGTACTGAGAGTTAGCAAGAAGATTATTGCATTATCTGATCTTTTGGCCATATGTGAATGGGATAGGGAATGTGTACTGATTTGAATCACTATTCATACAGGATTTATTAAATTCAGAAACAACATAAAATTTTAACTTGCCAAAAGTTATGTTGTTTGTCATGTTCATCGATGAGTGATGGAGGGTGTCAGGCATCTGAATATTCCTTTTATAATTGGTATTGGTATGGACTATGACTCTGGAGACCAAGTACAGTATCATCCAAAATCCACAAAACAGTGATACCTTTATTGGGCCAACCAACATGCACATCATACATGTTGTAAGCTTTTGAAGCTCCAGTGGCCTCTTCATCAGACAAAGGTATTAAGAATCATACAGGAGAAAGAAAGAAAAAATTGAAGATGTGAGTCATAGCCCTGCATTTGGTCAAGATGTTGTGGTGGTTGTCCTCAGTTCAGATGGTATGGAAGGGTATTCATTCAGATGAGCCCCTCCTCCTCCTGTTTGTGTGTGTACTAGGAGATTCAGTTCAGGAAAAAAACCTTATTTTATTTTTAATATAGGAGGAGGGGCCCACCTGTATGAATACTCTTCCATACCATCTAAACTGAGGACTACAACCACAACATCTTGACCAAATGTAGGGCTATGACTAACATTGTCAGTCTTTTTTCCTGTATGATTTTTAACATGCATTTTGGTTGGCTTAATAAAGGTATCACCGTCTTGTGCTGTTTTGATGATACTGTACTTTACTATAAGGCCAACACACCTACCCTGGATATGTTTTCTGGAGACTACGGTTTGATTCCTGTTCAGCCATGAAATCCACAGAGTGATCTTGGGCAAGTCACATGCTCTCAGCCCCAGGGGAAGGCAATGGCAAACCTCTTCTGAACAAATGTTGCCAAGAAAACCCCATGATAGGATCATCTTAGGGTCGCCATAAGTCGGAAATGACTTAAAGGCATGCAACAACAATTGCTATTTTACTTACTATCCAGAAAGTTTTTCAGCCTTTTTGACATGTTTGAGGTGATGGTTTATTCTTGTTTGTTGTTGCAATATGCATTTTGTCCCTGTCTCCACAGGCTTTTATGTACATGCATACATTTAGCCTGTATCCCTAAATTTCTGATGTTACAGTTTTACAGCAACTCCCTAAGCTAGATGGTGTTGCTGCTTACTTCTTCTCTATTACCTGGGCAGGCACATGTGCACCCACCCATCCAGTCTCACAAATACAACTTTTCCATTGGAAAGTTACAAATTTGTAAAAACAAAAATGCAAGTAAGTTCAATAGATATATTTGGATATTTCAAACATTAATTCACATATTTCCAGGGAATGCATGCCAGCGGTTGTCAAATTTAAAGATATGAGTAGAAATCCTGTACTGTCAGGTAATGGATAATGATATAATGATGATGATTCATTGTAGCTACATCTGCCAATGGCATCCCAAGAAGTACTCCTGAGCCAAGCTTCTCTCCAGTTAAAATGTTTTCAAGGCCCTGTAGATCAGGGTGCTGGGAAATGACAACTGCAGTGCTCTTCTGTTCATGGGGCATGTTGAGACTGGCAGTTGGAGAGATCAGCACTTTCATTATTGATTTTGTACTTTTTTCTATTACTGAAATTAGAATGTATCAGCTGTCCCAGTTCTTTGCATTGCATCATGCCAAATCTTTTAAGGTTTAGAGGAGTGTAGGATTGCAGAACAATAGTGTGGTCCAGAAAAAGCTGTTATGCTGTGGAGTATTTCAAGTATAGCTACTTGAAAATGTATTTTTCAGCACAAATTACATAGTAGTGGTAGTGGGACAAAGATAGCAAAATGCAGAGCCCTTGTCAGAGCATCTTTAGTATCTCAATAGCTTCCTGTCAGTATCAAATGTTGTTTGCTATTGGTGCTGCTACATTAGTCACCAATCAACAAATGATATCAGCAGAACCAGGATGGTTACATCAAAGAATAAAGTCCATGATGCTCCTAGTTATAGTGAACAAGAGTTCTTTTATGGGGAGGGGGAAACCCATAGTATTTTCTGCCAGCAGAGCTAAGAGCATGGCCCAACAAGCAGAAGGTTACCAGCTCATGTCTGTTGCTGCATGTTCCAGGGTTCTTCTCAGACAAGGTTTCAAATCTTTTGCAAGCACAATCCCCAGCAAGGTGGGTACTCATTTTACTGACCTATAGAAGGATAGAATGCTGAGTCAACATTGGAACCCCTGGGATCAAACTCACAACATTGTGGCTGCAGGACCAGCATTTAACCACTGCACCACCAGGGCCTCCTAACTTGGATGATAAAGTAGGATAGCACCATTGGCAATTTGGGATAATCTAGGTTTGAGGACAGATAGATGTCAGAGGAGGCCACTGGGGCATACATTGCGCACCCAGTATGCTTTGCCCTATAGTGCAGGATTCTATGGGTGAGTTTCATCCAATGAAGAAGTACATATTTGCATAAAAGAGGATTTCAGGTATGATTTTTGATGAGGTATTTGAGAAAGGGCTGGAAAGAATCTGATACATACTCATCTAGAATAGCACTGCAGGCAAATCATACCGACAGATGCATGGATCAGTGTTCTCTCAGAATTGTCTTTTTACTGCTTCAGAATGCCTAGGCAGCTCCGTTCATCACATTCAGCCACACCTTGTTCTTTTCAGTAACAGACACTGATGGATGCACAAGGCCAGCAATAATTGTAGCATTGAACTGTTGGAATTCTAGACAGATACTCACTAGCAGTCAGTAGGAGAACTGTGGGCAAGATGTCCTATGGCAGGGATACATTTACTGGCTACAGGGGGCATACAAATCCCTTGTTGCAACATCTCTGCTGGCTTGTTTTTGAGCACAATTCAAAGCACTGGTTGTGACCTTTAGAGTCCTACATGGCTCAGGTCCAGATTATTTGAAGGACCATGTTCTCCTTTATGAACCAGCCTGTGCTCTGAAATGTGCTGGGGAGGCCCTGTGCTTTGCCCTACCTCCCTCACAGTTACATCTGATGGGAACACAGGAGAAGGTCTTTTCAGTGGCTGCTCCCAAGGTCTGAAACGCCTTTCCCAGAGAAGTTAGACTGGCACCCTCCCTTTCTTTTCTTGACAAGCAAAGACTTTTCTAATAGTCATTTGAAGAGTGATTATATAAGGCCCATCTTAAACAATGCAATGGATATTGCTCTTTGTTCTACTGGTTTATGTGTGTGTTTTAATTACATATATTTTAACCTGGTTTTAGGCTTTTTCTGATTGTTTAATTGTGTCTTAACTTTTGTATTTTGTGGATTTTCAACAATATCTTTAATTGTTGTAAACCACTTTGAGTCTCAATTTGGAAAAAGGTGCAATAGTAGTGGTAACAACAACAACAACAACAATAATCACCATGACCACCATTGTCTGACAACAACTAAAATGATCAAGAAACGGATGGGAGGGAAGACATGATCATCATTGTAAGAACAGAGGAAGAACTGAAACAGTCTACACTTATGTTCTGCTACTGCAGACTGGGTCAGCCAGAAAAATCAGCAGTAGCAGAACACATTATAAACCATCCTGGGCATAAAATGCTATTTGAAAACACTGCAATTCTGGACCATACCAACAACTGTCAGAATGCACAGGAAAGCCATCGAAATCCACAAACACTTGGACAATTTCAACAGGAAAGAAGAAACCCTAAAAGTAAACAAAGTTTGGTTACCAGTCCTGCAAAATAGGAAAACCAGCACTCAGCAAATGCAAATAGGAAACCACCCAGGGTCAGGGGCTTTCCCAGCAGACAATGAACACCAATTACCAGACAATAATCCTCGTTTGCATATCCTTCTACCCTGAGGCCCTGCCATCAACCCAGAACAATACACAATCAACAACAAAATAATGCACAGTTTACATGGGAATCACTCCTCCCTTCCCAAGGTCTCACAGTATATATATACTCACTCTCTTCCATTCCATCATTCTCTGAAGATGGCAGCCACAGATGCTGGTGAAACGTCAAAAAGAAACTCTTCTAGAACATGGCCACACAGCCCGGAAAACCCACAAAAAACTATGGATGCCGGCCATGAAAGCATATGACTTCACAGTCTACGCTTTTATTTGATAGCATTAATAGTAGGATGAATTTTGTCAGCATCATAGCAAAAACATTTCTATACTGCTTATCAGTGCACTTAAGCACTCCCTAAGTGGTATACAATGTGTAAGCTAATTGTCCTCAACAAGCTGGGTACTAATTTTAGCGACCTGCAGAAGCATGCAGGCTGAGTCAAACCTGGAGTTCCTGGCTAGTATTGAACTCCCAACCTTGCGACTGTGAATGAGTGGCTCCCTATGGGGGATCCACCCTTTGACTCTACAATGCATTTGAAAGCTTGATGCCATTATGACCAACAGGGGTAACCATCTTCATAACTGCATCTGTATACTGGGTAGTATTGCATCGTCATACATTCTGGAGAGACATAGGAGTCTAGATAGAAACAAAGAGGGCAGTCCCACTAAAGATCTGGCTTTTTACAAGTCACTAGTGTTTCTGCTATAAGATTTTATTGCCTTTTACATGACATGGGGTGTATGATGCATCCTTACCACTGTGCATATTGAATGATTGCCTGTCAGAAAGCTAGTGAGACATGATGATGATATTGATTAATGAGTAACAGCTGCAAAATTTCCTGTGACTAGGTGTGTATTAAGGATTGATGACAAGAATAAAAATGAGAAAGGTTGCTTTCCTCTAGGTGTTCTAAATTTCCCACCTGATCTACTCTCCCACTGGTAGCCCAGCTGATGGTTTTCATATACATGCATTGTGGGAAATATTTATTTATTTATATCCCGCCTTTCTCCCAAAGTGGGACCGAAGGTGGCTAACAACTTTTATAAAACACAGTAAAGCAACAATTAAAATAGTACAATTAAAACTGTAAAAAATATAAAAAATACAAATATAAAATTGGAAACCGAATTAAAAATAATATCTAAAACTAACCCCCCTCATCCTCCAATGAAACCAAGCCTGCAGGATTTTAAAAGGCTTGCTTAAATAAAAATGTCTTCGCCTGCCGGTGAAAGGCCAGCAGTGAAGAGGCTAGCCTAGCCTCCCATGCTCCCACCATGTGGAACTAGCCTTGGGTTATTGTGGTTATTAAGTACAATTCACCTATTAAATATAGGGAATTGAGAAGGAATTCTTGGCAGATTCTATTTCTACTCCATATGCTTCCATAAAGAAGAATGAATTATGTGTACGAGGTAAGCTATGGTAGCAGGAGGTTTCCTCCACCAGGTGGGAACTTACTCTGGATTAGAGGTCTGTTGATGGATGCAGGTTCTCTTCATGCACATAGATACGTAAACTATATATCCTATATCTAAGAGACTGTGCTACAAAGACTGTAGTAGAGTATATGGTTTCAATAGTGCAGGTGAAAGAACACACAGTGGCCATGGCTTTTTGGATTGTCTGCATATTTGTCTATCTTTTCACAGCAAAGTGAGGAATCTGAATTTGAAATGATTTTCCTATCTAATGAGCCAGCTTACCTTTTTGGATGTTTGCATTTTTAGCCCCTGTTGATTCTTGTTGCTGTTATTTCTCTTAGTCTCTTGATACATCTTGATATCTAAGATGTGTTCCACTTTGAATGCTTATATACTTCTGATGCAGTACGGTGATTGGTTAAGGAGTTAGTCAGCATCATATTCTCATATATTTAGTTGGCAGAGGGTGGTAAAGTTCATGTTTTGAACTACGGCTCCCAGAATTTCCCAGTGAGCATATTTCCCAGTTGCAGACAAGCATCTTGGCTCTCATGAATTTAGTTACAATACAGTTTTTTTAATTTTAACTTTACTTTGCTGAGTGGTGTGTGTTCTGACTTTAAAGGAGCACAGAATCCCAACTAAGCTAGTTACTCTTCTGATTCTTTTCCACTATGCCTCCAACTCTATCCCCCATGCAACAACCATTTTCCTTCATGAGTAGAATAGGATTCCAATTTAAGGCCCACTTATCTCCACCATTTCCTCCCTGCCCACTGTTTCCCACTGTTGAAGGGGTATTGTCATACTGATATGTTTTTAGCATTCTTTCCTACCAACGCAATGAAGTTGAGGACTAATTATACTCTGCCTGTCATAACTTAATGGTAGAAAATAACAACAAGAGAGGAAAAAAGTTAGAGCATGAGAATACTTCAAGTATGAAAAAGAATAATTTGCTTGGTGTGATTCTTTTGATTTTTAAAATACTGAAAGACATTTAAAGGTGTGTTCATAAAGTTTTTGAATTTTTTAAAAAAATCTTGAATATTGCTGCTGTCTCTTAAGGATTTTCTTTTTTTTTTTTAAGGATCTTAAAATTAGGTAACATTTAAAAATATTTTTGCGTTTTTGCCAACATCATCTGCTTTTAAAATCATCATCATACAAATGAGTTAGAACAGTGCTTCTGGAAAGTGGCGGTTCAGGGACCACTGCTGATCCACAAGCCATTACCTTCAGGTGAGTTTTCAGGAAAGAAAGAAACCATTGTAACCATTGGTACACATCCCTGGCTCATTGGAAAATAATACTTGTTAGTCCCCCACATCAGATACTTTGAGAATCACTGAGTTAGAAAACTACTGTGTTGGAGAGTGTCCGAGTGTTGTTTGAAAGTAAGAACCAGAATCTTTCTATTACCTTTTATTTTTAAAAAGAGAAGCACTTTTAATTTCAGTTTTATTTTCTATATTTTTATGCATAAAATCTTAATAGCAAACACGTATGAAATAGCTGAATTGCAAATATAAAGGTTCACAAAATTGTCAGACATTACCAAAAATTTAGAACAGTTGCTGAAAATAGTAAAAGAAAATGGTATGAGACTAATGGGACTACAGTTGGACCTCCGTTTTCGTGGGGATCCGTTCCAGACCCCCCCCCCCCCCCCCCCGGCTGCAAAAACGGAGACTCACCAATATTCAAGCCCCATAGGCTTGAATGGGGAGTGCCTCCACGGTCGTGCGCGGGGTGTGCCCCATTGATTTTAACGGAGGTTGCCCCTCTGTGAATATGCAAAACTGCAGACCTGAAGTCTCTGAGAACGGAGGGGCAACTGTATTTTTTAAATCCCCTTCATACATATTACAATTAGATAAATTGTTTGTAAAATGCAATGTGCTTTTGGCTTTAGTTTTCTGTTGCTGAGTGGCAGATTTCCGATCAAACAAATACATGCACAAAACTTGCGTTGGCTACCTGAAGGAAAGAAAGAAGTGTATA
Source organism: Phrynosoma blainvillii (assembly GCA_026167975.1). Lineage (NCBI taxonomy): Eukaryota > Metazoa > Chordata > Lepidosauria > Squamata > Phrynosomatidae > Phrynosoma > Phrynosoma blainvillii. The sequence goes on from JANUYF010000001.1 coordinate 79,494,430, forward strand.
TCAGACAATTTACTTGTATACCAGTATGTTTAGAATTTTCTCACTATGTCAGAAGGCAACAAGTGAGGCTGCTCTTAAACTGGAAGTATTACTGTAATACTAGTGTTGGCTACCTGAAAGAGAGAAAAAATACCGAATACGTATCTCCTGATACGAGGTGTTCCTGTTCTAGTGGGTTCAATAGACAGTCTGATTATACAGGGCACAAGACTTTTAGGCTCAACAGGGTTGGCTGGTTTAAACCAGGTTGATTTAAACCAACTGACTTAAAAAACAACAATACCACTCATGTTTTTTTTTTAAATTGATACTCATTTTTTAATAAAGTCTGGCTATTATTATTGTTTTCCAACCCTCTTACTGGAAGAACAAAGACTGTCTGAACAAAGAATCACTGCATTTCAACAGTTTATTGGCAGTTGTTCATTGTTAGACCAGTATCCAGTGTCATATGCTTTTTAAAAAATCATCTTATTTTATAGTGTAAGAAATGCCATTCAGAAAGAAATCCTTCAAGTTCAACCAAAATAACTTGCTTTAAAAGAACAGTTATTATTTAAGCTAGTGGCCATAACATCTGAACTGCATTTTGCTACTTCATTTTCTGATTTAGTCCTATATTGGTGTAGTCCTGCACTTTAATGCACAGATGGCGTAAGCCCCCCCCCCCCCCAAAAATCCAAACCCTTCTCTGTGTGCTTTAAAAATCTGTTTTTCCCTCCACTCTTTTTGCTATGGATTCCTTGGTTTTAGCTTGAGGCTAAAGGGGAGATAAAGGGCCAAAGCACATGGGAAAAGAAGCACAATTGGGGTGAGGTGGAGGACAACATAGAACTGGCCAGTTTAATTGGAATCCTGCTTTTTTCCACTACTCCATACCACATCCCTGATCAGAATAGTAGCACCTTGGCATTAATGAACAGAACAGTGCTACTGAAAGTCATGGTCCAGGGACTGGTGCTGGTCCCTGAGTTGTTAGCTGCTGATTCCTAATGAATCACTTTTAGATAATGGCCACAAATATGTCATCAGTCTCCCCCCTTTTTTTACCCTAGCATAGGCCTGCACAACTTGGCAGTAAGTAGGGGCCAAAATTAAAATAGGCCAAATGTCTTTGGGCCTCAGATAAGTTTTAATTAATAATATTAGTTAATAATACTAATTAATGTTAATTATAACTTAATTAATATTAAATAATAATATTAATTAGAATGAATTCCCTCCTCCTCTGCTTGGCCCTCTCCTCAGGAGAAAGCTGAGCAGTAGGGGAGCCTTTCTTGTCCTTCTCTTCTCAAGAGAAGGCCAAGTGATGGAGGAGCCTTGAGGGATGAGCGTCGGCCCCTCTTCTTCCTTTGCCACCCAGCCTTCGCAGGAGAAAGCCAGGCAAAGGAGAAGCCTTGCAGGGTGAGTGTTCCCCCGTCCTCTTCCTCCATCACCTGGCCTTCTCCTCAGGTGAAAGTCAGGTGGCAGAGGAACCTGGCAGGGTGGGCGTTTGCCTTTCCTCCTCCTTTATACGGTCCTCTTCTCAGGAGGAGACCGAGTGGCAGAGGAGCTCTGAAGTCATTCCACATCTTTGTGGGCTGCTCAAAATCCTTTGGCGGCTGCATGCGGCTTCTGGGCCGTATGTTGTGCAGGACTGCCCTAGCACATTGTTAAAAAATAATTTCTGATCCCTCACATGAGATAGGTGGTGTGTGTGTGTGTGTGTGTGTGTTTTAATATATGTTTTAACCTGGTTTTAATTTTTTTCTGATTGTTTAATTCTTTTTTAACTTTTGTATTTTGTGGATTGAGTTCTAAGCTAGGAAAAAAGGTGGAATATAAATAAATATAACAACAACAATAGTATCAACAGCTCAGGAAGCACTGCCCTATAGGGCTATTCTCCATTGCCCACCCCATCTACACTTGGAGTACAATATACCAACTTAACATAATTCCTAATCATAACTTAGCAGCAGAAGTGTATAACTCCCAAGTCAGATATCAAGATGCACTAGAAAGGATGGGAATGCATCACTGGGCTCTCATGATTTTAGAAAAGAGAGCCCTTAGGTGGGTGCACCCAGTTTAAAAGACCCCTTCAGTTTAAAAGACAAAGGAAGGAGTTTATTACATGGGAGGCTAAGTGCCTAAATCCCATGCAGAAATGGGATTTAAATCCTGAAAAAATCCCGCAGAAGTGGGATCGTTTTCAGACTCACTGGGGGCATTGAGCATTAACCCGAAAATAACCCGCACAAAAAGTGGACAAAATTAGGAGACTCCAGAAGAGGCTGATTTTGTCTACTTTCTATGCAGGTTATTTTTGTGTTAATGCTCAATACCCCTGACATAGTGTGAAAACAATCCCACTTTTGCGGGATTTGTCCACTTTCTGTACTCGTTAATGCCCAATGTCATGTGAAAACGATCCCTTGCGGGATTTTCCCATTTTAAATCCCGTTTTTACACGGGATAAACCCCGTGTGATAACCTCCTCAGTAAAGCAATTGCTTTCAGAGAATTCGTCTTTTGGGACCAGCCCCTACCTTAAGAGACTCACCCCAGCCTTCTGTTCAAACATGATTTGAACATGAAGCCAGGTTCCCCTGGCAACTAAAGAAATCTACAAGCAAAAGCAGACAGTGTAACAAGGGAAAGCATCATCTGCACTCAGAGGCATATTTGAATTAACATCCCATATGCATGCCATTCTGTGGCAACAAAATATTACTAAGTCCTGACAATACGAAAGGTTTCCTATTATATATTATGTATCTTATATGACTGTTAATACCTTTACAGTTCTTAAGTTGATTTGGAGATGACACTTGTACATTTCTCAATATGGAGTTTAAGTTTTCTTTTAGATGTCAAGATGAAGAGAACTGTAGACTAAACCTGGAGTGGGCGAGTTGGAGATGATAGCTCAAACATCAGCCCAATTCATACAAGGATGTGAATTCTGGAGGAGTAGCTGAGGGAGAGAATGGGATTCACAGTAAAATTGACAATAAATTAATGGGTGAGAACAAGCAAGGAGTCCATACATGCGCAGAGGTTGGGAAACAAACAAGATGAGCTTGATGTCCTAGTGCATAGTAAATATGACTTTATAAATGTAACAGAGACCTAGTGGGATGACTCCCATAATTGGAATATAACAATTGAAGTTTACAACCCATTTAGAAAGAATAGATGTGGCAAAAAAAGAGAGGGAGTGGCATTGATTGTCAAAGAAAAATTTACTTGCATAGAAATCAATGAGACATGATCAGAGTGGACCACCTGAAACCTTTGGTTAAAAATGGACTGAGAAATAAATAAAAGTAACATTGTGATAGGAGACTACTACAGGCCATCAAACTGAGAAGAGATGGTAAGTTATGCTTTTCAGAAACAAATATCAGAAATCTTAAAGATGGAAGAATTAGTTATGGGGAGAGCAATTCTAATAAGCATAGGTTGTCCAACAAATTCCTCTTGTGCCTTGCACATAGTTTCTAAGAAGAAAGAACAAAGAGATTAGCAATCCTGGACATGATTCTACCAATAGGAAGGAGTTGGTCACTGGAATCAAAAGTCGTCGGTACTTTAGGGGGAGTGACCATGTAATGGTAGAATTCATAATCGTGGGACAAGGCAAAGAAGGATACAGTCAGACACGGACCTTGGATTTCAGAACAGATGATTTTAACTAGTTCAGGGACATACTAGGTAGAATCCGATGGCTAGAGATGCTAAGGGAAAAAGACACCAGGAAAAGCTGGGAGTTTGCGAAGGAGTTGCAAAAAGCCCAATCACAAACAATCTCACAGAAAAAGAAAAATGGGAACTATCTGAAAAAGCCAATGTGGCTGCACAGCAAAATCAAGGAGTGAAAATAAAAAAGAGCATGCATAAAGAATGCAAAGAAGGACCAATCAACGAGGAAGTATATAGATGTGTAGCCCATGCTTGCAGGAATAATAAAGCTAAAGCTCAGAATGAGTTGAGGCTGGCTAAGCAAGCAGGGAGTAACAAAAAGGACTTTTTCAGATACATTTGAAGTGAGAAAATGTCCAAGGAAATAGTGGGGTCACTGCTCAGTAGGGAAGGGTAAAATGCTAATGGATCGCAACAAAAAAGCAGAACTATTCAATGCCTATTTTGCTTCAGTTTCCCCAAAAAAAGAGAACTGTGTGTTTTCATGCATCAGCAGAGATCCTGTTAAAGGATCTGGATTGCAAATCAGAATTGACAAGGAGATAGTCAAGAATCACCTAGTTAACCTAAATGATTTCAAATCTGCAGGGCCAAACTGCATCACAGATTACTGTAGAAACTTTTTGATGTGCTCTCTGAACTACTTACCATCATTTTTGAAAAATCTTGGAGAATAAGTGAGGTGCCTGAAGACTGCAGAAAGGTTAACAGTGTCCCCTTCTTCAAAAGGGGCAAAATAGAAGATCCAGGTAACTACAGACCAGTCAGCCTGATCTCAGTGATAAGAAAAATATTGGAACAGTTGATAAAGGCGTCTCTTTGCAGGTAACTAGATGACAATGCAGTGATTAGTAGGAGTCAGTATAGGTTTGTGAAGAACAAATCCTGCCAAGCTAATCTTTTTTTGATCATGCTACCAGTTCAGCAGATGGTGGGAATGCTGTAGATGTTATTTATCTGGATTTCAGCAATGTGTCTGATAAAACTCTTCTATTATATTTTAATTAGCATACTGATTAAATGTGGAATAGATGGGAATACTGTCAGACAGATCGACAGTTGGTTGGAAAACTGTGTTCAGAGTCATCGTCAGTTATTGTGTTTCAGACTAGAGGGAAGTATCAAATGTACTGTTGCAGGGTTCTGTCCTGGGGCTGATACTTTTCAATATTTTTCAATACTTTTCAATATTTTTATCAGTGACTTAGATGATGGGTTAGAGGGAATCCTTACCAAGTGTGCAGGTTATACAAAACTGGGAGGGGTATCTAACACATTAGAAGATAGATACAGTTCTAAAGGACCTTGATAAACTAGAAAGTTGGGCTGAAATTAACAAATTCAACAGAGACAAATGCACAATTTTACATTTATGCCACAAATACCAAGTGCACAAGGATGGGGGATACTTGCCTCTATTTATGCACAGGCAGAAGAAGGTTTTCTGTACCTATTTCGTTTTTTGTGAGACATATTTTAAATTAAGTAACAGCAAAATGCATAGTTACTGCATTTGGTTCTTTCCATAAGCCCTATATTTTAAGTTGTGGGGTGGAGTTGGTGGTGAGATTCTATTGCAGATATAAATTCCTGGCATGTTAAAAGTGTGACATGTTCCTTCAAACCAGCTGAATATTTACATCAGCAGGGATCACTGAGTCTCCTGATTATTTTAGTGCACAATGTCATACCATTAGATTATGTATTTGAAAACCAATTTCTTGTGAACACTGATTTTGTATTGTTTCTAATTGTTTTATTTGTGAAATGTTTCTGTTTCATTTTCTTAGTCTGTTATGTAGTCCTGAAACTAGAAAAACTTTTTCAGAAAGGGTAATGTCAGGTTATCACAAGAGATGACATATCAGAGGAACCCTTTTTTAAAAACAAAAGTTATACCGTGCCATAACAATTCACTTGGTTCCCTCCCGCACAAATATATCCAATATTCACATCTGAATACAGACCAGTAGTATTCCCCACCTCCATCCTAACGTAAATTTATTACTGGAAATATGTAAAAACTGCTTCACAAGATATTGTTTATGTGAACGTATAGTAGGCAACACTTATTTGCTAGCTTCATTTGACCTTTAGGATACAAGGGCATTAGTTCTAAAAATCAGATTTTTAAATGCATATGTTGTTTTAAATGTATAATTTTAATAACATTCAAAATTAGGTCAAGGTCTGCATGAGAAACAAAAGAGAAGTGAATATCACAAGTTCTTCCTTTATTTTAAAATAGTCACTGTGGGCTTTGGATTCCAATTGTAATTGGAATTATGGTGCTTGACATGCATGGTGTTCGTCTCTAGCACATATGTGGTGATTTACATGGAGAGGAAATTGACCAAGGATGCAAATGGTTAAAACCTCTTGCCTAGAACTGCTGCTTCAGACAAAATGGAGCTTCTTACAGCTGCCTTTCTTTGCTGCCATAATGTTTGTCTGTCTGTTTCTAGTTGGGTGTGTTTTCAAAGTTGGAAGATGCTGTCATTCCATAGTGTCATGTCTGTTTTGCCTTCTGGTATACATTTCTCTCTCTCTCTCTCTCTCTCTCTCTCTCTATATATATATATATATATATATGGAAAGTGACACTTGTTTATGTCCCTATATAGATGCTTGGTTCAGGAGGTTTAATTCTACAGACACTTTAGCCCTAAATGGATGGTAGAGATATAGCAGGCTTCACCTTCGAATGGCCCTATATCACTGTGTTCTGTGACCAGGATAAAGCAGGTCTCCCAGTAACACAAGCTCTGTAATGACATTCAGCTGAATGCTGTTACAAAACACTCTAGATCTTTTCACTTCATGCATAAAGGTCTAACTTAATTCTAATTCAGTCACAACCCCAACCCAATTTTAGGGGTGCTTGTTCAGGTGAATGTCTGAAGAGGAACGGAATGTGAGGGGCTTTGTTTGATCTTCTGGTTCTTTCTAAAGGCAGTTGCTTGACCCAGACCCTGTGAATTTTGCCTAATTTTTTTTTAAGTCCATCTGTCCTGTTATGAACAGGCTTGCCTGCACCTCTGCCCCCCAAGTTGGTTGCAAAGGCCTATTAAGTGCTATCTTAACTAGTATAGTTGTGGAGTGGGCTTACTTGCCTCTTTACTGCTTGCCTTGCTTTGATCACCTTGGCCTTTTCAAGAAGGATAACAATAAGTATCTTGCCCCAGAAAGCAACAAGAGAGTTGAAAGGCTTCAGTATGGAGACTGAGCAAGGAGAATTAGAGCACCAAAATAATCTTTCCTTCCTTGAGAACATCATGGTGCTTTCACCAGATCAAGACTATATAGGCATTTGTGTTCATTAAACTAAATGGCACAAATTAACACATTTGGAAAGTAGATGTCTTTATTAAGGATAGAGATACCTAGCCCTTTGATATTGAAGCCACTTTCCCTTCTCTAACTCTTGATTCTAATGATAATACCCCTTAAACTTTTCTCTGCACTGGTACTGACTCATTTGTTTGCTGTGGTGTCACATCACTCCTATACAAGGAGATAGAAATCTCGAGGTATCTGCAGCTGGTCTCTACAAAGCTTCTATCGTTAACTGTGGCAGCTTGTGATCATTAGTTGATCTAGAACAGCCCAGCTGGTATGAATGAATGGTGGAGTGGAATTGAGCCTTAAAAACAATTTTTATGGGACCCTTATATCAATATTTACCACGGTTACATTGTCATGTTATACAATTTTATAATACACTGCTAAGCAAAGTTGATATGGTATTTACTCAAAATGAACTTCACTAAAGTAAAATTGTTAACTGTACTAGTGACATTATAATCAGCTAAATTAAATTAACTTATGCTCTCAGCCTCAGAGGAAGGCAATGACAAGCTTCTTCTGAACAAACCTTGCCCCAAATGCCCATGATAGGTTTGTCTTAGTCAGAAATGATTTCAAGGCAACCAACAACAACAATAATTCTGTTAGAACTGCTGTATTACATAGTGTATTGACCATAGTTAGGAGCCAGCATGGTACAGTGGTTTGAGCATTGGACTATAACTCTAGAAACCAAGGTTTGAATCCTGGTTTGGCCATGTAAAGCCACTGGGAGACCTTGCCAAGTCACACCCTCTCAGTCTCAGAGGATGGCAATGGCAAACCCCCTTGAAGAAACCTGCCAAGAAAACCCCATGATAGGTTCACCTTAGAGTCACCATAAGTCAAAAATGATTTGGAGGCACACAACAACAACAACAATAAATAATTGACCATAGTTAGGTTTGGACTTCATTTCAAACATGAAAAGTTTGAAGTTAAAGAAGTTTCAGAAATGATGACTACCAAATGAAAATGTAAAGTGGGTAATACGCATGTTAATATGTACGGTAACTTGCCTGGCTCTTCAAAGCCAAGATCCTGAGCATCCCAGCAGTGATAGGGGTGCATCAAAAAATAGCTGAACATACAGTTCTATCTGTATTTTAGTATTAAAGTGTCACTGACCCTTTAAGTGTGTATGTGGGTGCCTTGCAGTTGGCAACTTATGTTGACCCCATGGATTTCACTAGCCAAGGAATATTCAGAGGCGGTTTTGCTAGTTCCCTCATCTGAAATATGGCCTACAGCACCACTGTAGCGTAGTGGTTTCAGTGTTGGACTGCGACTCTGGAGACCAAGGTTCGATTCCCCACTCAGCCATGAAAACCACCGGTCATATTCTCTCAGTCTCAAGGAAAGGCAATGTGTTTAAACTAGATCTGTTTTGTATACTAATCTGCCAATTCTGGGGAGTAGTATTCTAGACCAAATTTAAAGGGCAAATTTTTGGATTTGATTTAATAATTTTAAGCTCAGAATATTATCAACAGATGTTTGTCAAAGTAAAGATATATATATATTTGCTTACACTCTCTAAATTAGATTGTGAATAAGAGAAACATTTAACATTAGGTTAAGGGAAGCACTTCTGTAGAATTCATTCTTAAATATTTTGGGCTCCTGATTAAAATCTAATTTTAATTCAGGGGCTGGCAACCTACGGCCCCCGGGTCGGTTCCAGCCCAGGTCGCCGGACTTACCGGCCCAGACGGACCCCTGCCGCGGCGGCAGCGGAGCGTTTTGGCCTCCATGTGGCCGTGTGCGCTGCGGCTGCCATTTTGTTTTCCAAAATGGCGGCCACGACACGTTTGCGCATGCGCAGATGAGTCGTGGCCGCCATTTTGGAAAACAAAATGGCAGCCTCGACTCATGTGCACATGCGCAGTACTCATGCGCAAACGCGTCGAGGCCACCATTTTGGAAAACAAAGTGGCGGCGGCGGCATGCGCTGCACGGCGGTGGCGGCGGCAACGCACGCGGGGGGAGTTGCGTGTGGCGGCGGGGGTGCACGCGCACATACGCACCGCCATTCCCCCCCCCTCGTCCCGGCGGAGAAGAGGACTTCGGGGGACCGGCCCAGGGCTGAAAAAGGTTGCCTACCCCTGTTCTAATTTATCACATGTGCTCTTAATCTCAGGCAAACCAGTTTTCTAATTTAATATGTTAAAGCAAATATAGCTCAGGTCACTCATAGACAATTGTGCTGTGCTCCAGTGCTGTGCTACTGAAACTGCAACGTATCTTATGCCTGCTAAAGCCAACATGGAAGGGTAGAAATGCCGGGTGGTGGTGATGATGATGATGAAGAAAAAACAAAACAGAAAATCAGCAAATAAGTTTTCTAGCAAACTCCACAGCAACTAATTAGAAGTGTAGCCTACAGTGACAACCCATGGAGATGGATGTTGCTATGGTGTGAGTACAGCTTTAGAGAACATTCATTTCACAACATGACATTATTTTGCAAAGTTTCCCCATTTTTGTGTGGAGTCCAGTGCAGAGTGCTTCATTTTGCTTACAAAGTGATCTTTCTCTGTAGTATCTCTTAGCCAGAGTAATTCCTTGTGAGTTCTGAGTGTATGTAACATCAAGTTAGACAGGGGTATGCTCTCTTCTGAGGTGGGAATTGTCAGGAGTTGGGTAATGCTTTGTGTTCTCAGGGGACCTTGGATGGCTGTACCCTCACCTCTTCTGCCCTATAATTCTCCTTGAGGGCAGACGGGAAATTTTTACTACCCCAAAGAGGCCTTCTTCCCCAACATGATGTGATCTAGAAGTTAGCTTCTAGCTTGCATTCTGTTGGGAGACACAGGCTTCTCCTGGGCTAAAAACAGGCTGGGGAGGGTCAAAACCAAGCCAAATACCTCCACACCCCCATAGAGGCAAACATTTCGGAGGGGGCACAAAAATGGTCTGCAGACAGCAGTTTCCTCATCTTTGCAGTATGCCCCATGCCTAGACATCCCCTGTGGTTTGTGATTTTTATTTAGCGCTGTTGTATGAGATTTATTTCACTACATTATATAGGGCATATAACTCTTCTGTCACAAAAGCTTAATTGGCTATAGTACTGAATTACACTTTACCCTGAGATCCCTTATTCCAAAGTGGGCTGGAAAGTTTTTGTTTAAGGTTCCCCCCTTCCATTGAATTCAGTGAAAGGATGAAAATCTGCACCAACACTTGACCTGCTATGAAGTTCCACTGTAATTTTGGGTGTATTGTGAGAATTAATGGCGTTTAGGTAGGCCTAAGTATGCCATGTTCATGACCTGTCCATTTTAACCATTCCCCAGCAGAGCTGTGGCAGAGTTGTGGGCAAGTTCTTGATACCTTATTTTCCTGCGTATAAGACTACTTTTTTACCTGCAAAATCTGTGGCTAAAGTGGGGGGTCGTCTTATACGCCGGATATAAGGATAATGAGGATAGAGGTGCTAAAACTCTATATTTTGACTGGAAAAATGGGGGGTCGTCTTATATGTGGGTCGTCTTATACGCGAAAATACGGCACTTAAAACAAGCAACTTTTTAGACTTAAATGATGTTTTCTAACTTAAAACAATTAAATCTGAAGCAGTATATATTTCTTAATATTAACTACAATTTCTTAAATTGGAAATAAAATTATTTGTGACTGGGCCATTTTTGCTATTAGGTTGACAGATATTACCTATGCATCTCAAGAGCTATAGTCCAAAACATTTTGAGGGTATTAAATTGATCTAAACCAGGGGTAGGCAACCTTTCCCCTTTAAGGGCCGAGGGACTTCAGCTCCCAGAATCCCAGGACCTATTGGCCAACATGGCTGAGGCTTCTGGGAGCTGAAGTCCCTCGGCCCTTAAAGGGGAAAGGTTGCCTACCCCTGATCTAAACCATCCTAAGACAGGATATTGCACATCTAAAACATTTTTAACTAAAACATTTTTGTCATCCTTTTAATGCCTCTTAAGACAGTGCTTTACAAAGTAAGTTGGAAACAACTTGAAGGCACACAGCAACACAATCTCAGACCTTTGGGTCTTCCATATATTAGCAATTACAGTAGTTTTCTCTAGAGGATCAGTAGGAGGAATGAGAAGGGGGGAAAAGAACCTAGTGCTTTTTTTCTCCCCTATAAAGTCCCCTTGTGAGCCTATCCTGGCCTTGCTTTCTGTCTTGGAGGAGCTATCTGGTCCCTTGCACTCGGGGCCAGACACTGCGATTTGGGCACAACCTAGCCCTTGGCTCTGAGAAGATAAATCCTAAAAGAACCCTGTATGCAACCATCCTTCCCCCTCCCATTATGCAAAAACTCTGAGATTTTGTAGCAGCAGGCTGCTTCATAGCTTTCTGGTTCTTGGCTGAGTCCTGATTTAGGGGCTGCACTTAATGTCCTCTTTTCCTGAGTAAGACTGCAGAGGGAATTTCATAAGCATCAGATCAGGAATTTCATTGCTGATTAAGCATACCTTTAGTCTGGTATATATCACGCTCTCTTGGGTCAGGGGCTAGGAGAGGACCTCAAGCAGCATAGTTCACTGGTTCTTCAAATGAAAAGGCCTTTGGAGAATTATTTCATCCTTTTGATTCTCAGGGACTTGTGTTCTTTAAAGTATTATTCTATACCAGTAGCTTCTGCAAAGTCTTACTGTAGATATGAAGTGTCTTCTCAGAAACAGAGACTGCAAATGGATTCTGATATGTTCTCACATGCTGTTACTTATGATGTGATAAATGAAATGTGTAGCCAGACTCTAAATCACAGCTGGGAATCCATCTGAGGATTTCATCATTTGCAATGAATTTCTTGGATACAGAGAATCATACAAATAAAACAGATCATCCAGCACAAAGGAATGCTAATGGTATAGTTACCCAATAACAGTTGCTAAGTGCTGAATGATATACATGACAAATGATGAGCATTGAATAATGGCTGAAAAACTGAATAAATGAATATTCTTGAGGTCAAATGTTTATTTAGAATAATGTGATACCCTTTCTTTCAAAAGTGTTTATATGAGATATAGTTTTAAAATCTGTTAGATTTTATTATGAGTGATCTAAAAATTCATTTTGTGAATGTTTAAAATCTGTTAATTTCATGATGAGTAATCTAAAAATTCATTTTGTGAATGTCTATTCATTATTCTTCCATATGTGTATTTGGATTGTTTTAGCTTAGTAGTTTGTTTATTTTCACTTATTATAGCTGCAAAAGTGGGAGTAACTTGAGCCAGGAACAGGTTTTCATATTTAAGATAATATTAGTTGCCTCATTTTTACAAATGTGATATTACCTCATTTTAAAAGATTGGCTGTATGTGTACATTCATGTGTGCAAATATATCTAGTGGAGTTAATAAAATAAATGTTTTCCTTCTTCGTTTTTACTCCTATTCTAGGCCCTTGATGAGCCTCCATATTTGACAGTGGGCACTGATGTGAGTGCAAAATATAGAGGGGCCTTCTGTGAGGCCAAGATCAAGACAGCCAAAAGACTAGTTAAAGTCAAGGTACGTATCTGTGTATGTACTATTGTGTATAACTGTGTGGGGAATATTGTTGAGATGTTGCTATGTTGTTGGACTGTTAACACACATCAGTAAAGCCAACAGTGAAGGATTGTGGAGCTGTAGTTCAGTAACATCTGGAGGACCACATGCTTCCCATCCTTGAAATATATGAAGAGCACTCCAGTGTATAGATCTCACAGTGTGGATTTTTTCAAGCAAATTGAGGATTTCCTTCTCTAAGAGGGAATGACCACCTTCTAGTAAATTTTTTGAAGATAGGATGATTTTTAAGATTAGATACGATGGTACTGAGTGTAAGCAGCACCAGCATAACATTGCTGTTGTTTTTTGAAACACTAACTAAAAAAATATAGAAGTGGCTTCATTATTTAATACTCCTTAAGAGTGCACCATTGATATAAAGATATTGGAAATAAAGAAAATAGAAAACTTAAGGAGGCATAATGGATTAATTATATGTGCTTGCATTTCTGTCTAAAAGCAACCAAACTAGTTGTGATCTTGGCAAGTTTTGATCTTGGCATTTGCAGTTACCGTACTTGCCTAAATGCATGTTCTTGCAGATTCTATTCATTTCAGGGAGGCCTGGACATTTCTCCCCAAACTATTATTTTGTTAATACTAATTTATAATATTTTGTGAGCTTTCTGTAGTGGAACTATTTCCATTTACTTTCAGATGTTACCAGGACTGTAATCATAGTTAGGAACAGTAAAAATACATCAGTTAATCAGTGAGAGCAATTCGTTAAGCCTTTTTGAAAATATGTAACTGTAGCCATCAAATTATGAGGATTTTAATAATAAATTAACCATAGAATTGTGCCATAAGAATGATCTTAGCTACAAAGTATTTTAAAAATTTGATTGATCCACAAAAGGTATTGCTGTTCTGTGGATTTTCAATTATTGTATTTTGCTGCATGGCCAATACGGCAATCCCTAGAAGAGAGAGAGATTTTAAACTAGAGATTACTACAATTCAGCCACCATTTCCATCAAAGCATCTTGGTTTGGCTGCATATTCTTTACTAAGTATGGGGAGGAAAAAGTAGAGTGTGTTTATGTATTACATAATTGAAAAAAAATATGTCTTAGGGATAAAACAGATTACACAATGTATGCCTCCAAAGTGCCCCAAAGGACTCTGGTCCTTTGGACTGGAGAAAAAAGGACCTCGGATAATCTGACTCCTGTTGGCTCCTACTTGCACAGCCCATCTGGGGAGCGGACTGCGGTTAGCGGGGTTTGGATCCACTTCTGGCCAGGCGTGGACTCAGGCCGCTCTTTCCCACCTGTCTGTTCGAGCCCTTTGTCCATCAAGTGAATGTTGGGAATAGGCATGGTTCCTCACCCATATCACTTTCGATTGAGGGATTCAAGGTTCCTAGCTGGCTGTCAGATAATCTCTTTCTGTTTAGAGGTGCCTCTGGTCACCTGGATTTCCAAATCACGACCAGCAGTACCTCTCAAATGGGCAGAGTTAGCCTCTACTTAAGCACTCTGAAATACTTGACTCTGAAGATATATAATATGGGATAATGAACAAGCATTCTATTAGTCTTTTAAGCTATTTTATTCATAGATAAACATATATACATTCCCCTTAGGGAGGAACATAGACTTTTTGATGATTCTGCCTTTTTATAGCTGTTCATTTGGGTGGATTTGCAGAGCTTTCCTGGAAACCATACTCAGGATTTCAAGTGGGCAATAAGAAGCTTGTCATTTGCTAGGTTAAGCAAAGAAATTTGTGCTATCAACCAATTGTTATTCAGGAGTATATTTGGAAAAGCTAATCTACATAGTCAGTGTGTAATCCATAGATATAATGTCTCATGGTATTTCCACAAAATATCATCTGCTTTGAGATATAGAATTATAGAGTTGTAAGAGACCACAAGGCCCATCCAGTCCAAACGACTGTAACTACTGTTTCCATGTTATATATGTATAGTACTATTTGTTTTAAGCAGTTGAGTCAGTGGCATTACTAGGGGGTTGTGGACCACACCAGATGACACTCTTGCAGGGGACGACACCATGCTGTCCCCCCACCAGCATATACACATCACTGCCCCTCCCCTGACATGCACACTGCCGCTGCCACTCCCTTTACACACAATACAATCACACACAACCAGCCCCTCTTATGCTTACACACATGCACACACACTGCCTGCACGGACAAACACACACACATTCTGAGTTCTCCACCTGCTGCTGCTGCTCGCAAACAGAGGTTACACCCACCTGCATGCGTGCAGGCACACAATGCTGTCAGCCCCCCCACATGCACAAAGACACGGGAGTCCTTCCCACAACCCCTGCCGCTGCCTCCACACACCCAATACCTCCCATGTGCAGGTATGCACACACACACACACTGCCACCCCTGCCCCTCATGCCTTAGAAGTGGGATGGGCAACCAAAAACTTGAGACCACAGTGGTAATAAGCTTTTAAAACCTTTACTAATTAATAAATATCAACAAGAAGCAGAAAAAATATGTCTTTTGTTGGAGCTCAAAAGCTCCCTTTGTCTCTCGACTGAGCAAGATAGAAACCAGCTCCCCATTGCTGCTTGCCCGGCTGAAAATGGCCTCCACTGCATAGCCAGGGACTTGCCCCGCCCCTATCCCATGCAAAGTCTCTGGGATTTGGAGTCCCAAAGGAGACCAGGGTGGGGGGCAAATGAACAAAAACAAAAATGTAAGGCAGGGGTAGGCAACTTTTTTGAGCCGGGGCCGGCTGTCCCTCAGACAATTGGGGGGCCGAAGCAATAAATAAATAAATAAATAAATAAATACATTTTTATTTTTAAAAAAATATGCATGCACTCTCTCTCAGCCCCAGAAAAGCTATGCCAAAACCCCTGTGGAGATTTTGCCAAGAAAATCCCAAGAACAAGTAATAACAACACTAATCAATATCATCATGGTGGGCGGCGGCGGCAGGACCGGCCTGGGGCCGGTCCAAAGGCCTCGGGGGGGCACATCCGCCCCCCCCCCCCCGGGGCCTTAGGTTGCCTACCCCTGATGTAAGGGAAAAGAGAGGGAGAGAAAAAGGTAACAAATTGGGGAGAAAAGAGTGGAGCACCCCTGGAGCTCTTCCATGGAATATGGGGGCTGAGGAGCTGTTGCAAGGCAACCAGATGCCCTCCTTTTCCAGGACGTGTCCTCCATTTCAGCCTCCTGTCCTGGAGGAGTTCCAAAACATCCTCGATTTGGAGAGGACTCAGAAGCAACAAATTAGATTTATATTAGTGTGTTTAGCTTTTATTTGGTCATGTCTTCCATTTCTCTTGAAGGTCCAACATTTTGTGGTGTCTTGTCCTCCTTTGCAGTTAGGACACCTGGTCACTCTGGATACTGGGGGCAACCCCTTAAATTTTTGTTTTTTACTTTTTGGGGGTTGGAGGGAGCTGTGGAAGCAGAAGTATCCTGTACAGTTGGGAAGGTATGCACATTGAGAAGGGGGAAAATGAGTAGAGCACATAGCAAGGATTTTTTTTAATGTTTGGAAGAAGTTCGCACAGAAGAGTTAAGTTCCTAGTCCTTGTGGTTCAGATGAAAAGCTTGATTTTATTATGATTTAATGATGTTCAAGCTTCTAGCCCTCATACTGGCGTTTGGTTCCAGTCCCCCCCCCCCTTGATACCATACTCTGGATGCTCAAGTCCTGTTAAATGCAATGGCATAGTGAAACTGTGTCCCTTATATAAAATAGGAAGATGAAAGATTGCTTTTTTGAATTTATATGCTTTAAAAATATTTTCAAGCTGTGCATTGTTGAATCCGTGGATAAAGAACCCCTGGATATGGAGGGCTGATTTTACTAAGGATTCTTATGGTGTGTTATGGGAGGTGGTCAAGGGGGAGTACCCTTGGCATAGTCTTCAGCTATTTTAGACCCCTGACATTCAAGATCAGAAATATGATAGCTATACTTGCTTTCTGTTAATTGTTCTTTGAATTTTGTATTCTAGGTAACTTTCAAACATGATTCATCCACTGTGGAAGTTCAAGATGATCACATAAAAGGTCCTTTAAAGGTAATATATTTTAATATTTGCAGCAAAAAGTTTATTAATAATAAAGTATATGAAATAATTATTGAGCAGTTCAGTGACCCAGCATCAAAACTAACTTCTGAGACACAATAAATTATTTAGTATTGCTGGATCAAATGTAGTTTATATAGTATTAGAGTTGGATTAAAATATTTTGAACTATTAAATTGAGGAAGAGATACCTTATCTGGTACACTGCATCTGTGTGCAGGGTGGATATGGATTGTGATCTAAAGGACCACACACAATGTTCTGAGGGTGCACCAAAACTTTTTTGGCCTTTGTCTTCCATTGCACGATCTTGGCATCTCTTTTCACTGCCAAAAAAATTACCCCCGAGAGTTGAGGAACAGCACAGAATGGTGTGAAGTGTGTGTGTGTGCTGGAAATAGCCACATGCTCCATCATACATATGTGGAAGTGCATTTCATTTATGCATGGGCTCTTTCAATCCCAGGGATCTATAATGTGTTGCCATTCTGTTAACTATGCCGGCAGAAGAAAGGTTTAGGCAGTAGATGGCCAACCTGTAGACCACAGGCTAAATGTGGCCCTTGGTGATTTTAGCTATGATCTGCTAAGGTGCCCAAGCAATGCTCCTGTGCTTCTCTCCTCCCTCACAAATACACAACCCCCTCCCCACCCTGGTGATTGGCTTTTCTCAGTGCCAGTCTCTGTTTCACTGCACGCTTCTAGCACTTATAGCTAAGGTTAGAAATTCTCCTCCTGTAATTCCATATTCAGCAGCAGCATCTGGCAGAGTGCCCATTCCACTGCAGTTAATTGGCTGCTGAAGCCAAATCATACATTCAGTTTAGTCCAAAATAGTACATTGTTTAAAGAGAACCATTAAAAAACAGCGTTAGATTGGGAGTATGTAGTGACAGTCTCTTTCCCAACTCAAGACACCAACTGGATAATTTTTGTTATAAATCTTTCAGTTTGCATATGTGTACATGTTGTAAGGTGGGTTGGTTTCATTATATATCAAAGAAAGTATTGTGGGCACAAGGTTCCTAAGCAAATCACCACTTGATGTATCCACTTGATTTTACTAAAATGATGTATCTCTCTCTAGTTGTTTCACTATGCTGGTAATTTAACTCATCAGTAGTCTGCCTAATAATTTAAAGTACACATTACAGAAATGTAGAAAACAACAAGTAGTAACTAATGTATTTTGTTTGCCATTAAAATGTAAAGCAACCGTAGCCTCTGTGATGGAGGAAACACCGTATATATTCTGACTATAAGTCGATCTGATGTATAAGTCGAGGGCAGGTTTTGGGGCCAAAATTAGGGGGTTTGATATGACCTGTGGATAAGTTGAGGGTAAAATTCAGCACCCTTCCTCCCCCTCTGCAGCCTGGATGTCCTCTCGGGAGAGAGTCGGGGTGGGGATGAGGTTTTGAGGGCAGTGTTTGCCTTCCCTCCTCCTCTCCACCCTGGCTGTCTCATATGGGGCAGACTGGCTGGGGACAAGGCTTGGCAGACAAATTCTTCCGTCGGACAGCCAGGCTGGGGACGAGGCTTGGGGGTTGAATGTTTGCCCAGCCTCCTCCTCTGCAGCCTGGCTGTCCCTTCAGGAGACAGCTGAGCTGGGGAAGAAAGTATTACCATATTGATCTGTGTGTAAGTTGACCCAGGTTTTTTGATCAATTTTGGGACAGAATTTTTCAATTTATGCACGAGTATATATGGTAGTTTCCCTTTTCTCTCCAATATTAATTGCTCCTTTCCTGTGACTTCTACAGAGAGTATAGGAGCGCAGAAAACAAAGAGGGAACACTATGGTTAATGGGGGCTGGGGGAAAGGAAAATTTGAAATGGAATATTGACAGAAGGTTTTAAAAAGTGATTTCTTCCAAACATCTGAAACAGTTTTTATAATACTTAGAGGTTTTGTTTTCCTTTAATCTTCTTTAAAATACAGAAGAGTTGGAACAACAATGCATAATTGTTCAGATATTTAGGGCACAGTACAAAAAAGTTTGCTTGCTTTTTGTTTTAGACATACTATTAAACAACTTTGACCATCAGCTCTTGTTTACCACCTACTGGCAGTAAGGAAGTACTAAGGAGGCTTATCAATGTATCTGACAAGTGCTTTTGGGGGTGCATCTTTGGATTAAAGCTGTGAGCCTGGCTTTTGAACATAATTTGAACATGTTGTCCTATAAAAACACACACAATGTTTCTAAGTAGAATTCTGAATTCTTTCTGGCATAGCCCAAAATGTTGTGGTGCTGTTTGTAAATTATTAGTACTGTACTCAGACTAAATTTGTTAACTTTTGAAATACTGATCTTAATTATTCTGTTCACTGAGATGTGTCTGTGGCAAGGTATGTTATGAGTGATTACATTGATGATTATTCCTTTTGTTGAAAAAAAAGATAATACATAATGGAAGTAAAATATACATCTGGCTTCCAAACATAGAATCATAGAGTTGGAAGAGAACACAAGGGCCATCCGGTCCAACCCCCTGCCATGCAGAAACTCAAAACCAAACCATCCCTGACAGATGGCCATCCAGCCTCTGCTTAAAGACCTCCAAGGAAGGAGACTCCACCACACTCCAAGGGAGTGTGTTCCACTGTCGAACAGCTCTCACTGTCAGGAAGTTCCTCCTAATGTTGAGGTGGAATCTCTTTTCCTGTAGCTTGCATCCGTTGTTCTGAGTCCTATTCTTTGGAGCAGCAGAAAACAAGCTAGCGCCCTCCTCAACATGATAGCCCTTCAAATATTTAAACAGGGCTATCATATCTCCTCTTAACCATTTCTTCTCCAGGCTAAACATACCCAGTTCCCTAAATCGTTCCTCGTAGGCATGGTTTCCAGACCCTTCACCATTTTAGTCGCCCTCCTCTGGACACGCTCCAGTTTTTCAACATCCTTTTTGAATTGTGGTGCCCAGAACTGGACACAGTATTCCAGGTGGGGCCTGATTATTATATTATCATATTATTGCATGTTTACTTAGACATGTGTCAATAGTGTATGGCAGATTCCATCAACCATAGTGATGTTAGTGCATCTCTCCTTACGAGGTGCTTCTCTGAGAATTTTTGGATTTTTTCCCCCCTCTATATTCCAGAAAGCACATTCATCCCAGAACATATATTTTTGATTATCTGAAATTAGAAAGGTTCACTGGAATACAGGCTATATAGATTCATATATGTGCATATATTAATTGTCTGTGTGTGCACATGCAGAGACATATAGTGATTTCTCCATATCTTGGATGCAGTGTGAGCTAGAAGTACAAGCTCAATAGTGGTGGAGGGAACCTCTTGCCCACGGCCTAATCTGCCCATTGAGGGTTATCATTTGGCTTACTGGAGGCTTTCCTGACTTCCAAAGCCACCACCCCCGTAAAGGGGAAGGAATCACCACTATCTCTAATCAGAGATTCAAAATAACAGGAGAAATTCCACTGTGTGGTAAGATGTTCTTACTGACATCTCTGATAGGAGGTACTGGGGACCACTTGTTCCATTGCCATCCATCATTTCCAAAACCATCTTTAGTTTGAGTCTGAGATGGAAATGGTTCCTATAAATACCAGATGAAAGTCGATCACTCTTCCTTCCCCATGAAGGGAAAGAAAAAAGAGAACAACCCTGCAAGTTCTCAGTCACTGCTGGCCAGAGTTCCTGTCTGAAAATGGATCTTTGCTCCTGCTTCCTTCCCTCATGGAGAGGAGTGTGGAGGAGCAATGCAAAACAGTTCCAGCCAGCAGTTCAAGGGGCTTTGTTTTGCACCCTTCAGTTTATGGAGAGGAAGAAGGATCAAAGTCTGATTCCTGGCTGAAGCATTAAAGCTCCATTCTGGGCTTTGTCTGGGAACCCACTGATGGCAGGGGTCAGGGAATGCCCCTTGATGCCACCAACCCTTCTGTTTCAACTGGGCCCTAAAGTGTTCTCTGTGTGTGTGTGTGTGTGCGCGCGCGCATGCATGCATGCATGCATGCATACACACACGCATGCGTACACTCCTACACTACCCTCCCTTATGTTCCCAAAACGCACTTCTGAAGGTCAGAAGATTGTCACCTGCTATAGTGTACCATTAGTGTCTGCAACTAGAAAAGAAAGTTGCCCTTTCTCCTACTTTTGGAAATGCTTTGCACCCAGACTTTTGTATTTTCACCACAGAGCATATTTTATGGTTTGATTTAAAAAAAAAATCTGCAGCACATGGCAACATTTTGAATATACAGATTTTTAAACAATGTAGCCTCTGATATGTAGTGTTCTAAGTCTGAAAATCCAGAATGCTCTAGTGTTTTAATTTTGTTAATATTACATTATCAGTTTCAAAATTCAGTTTGGGAACAATATCATTTTAAAGTTGTAACAACTAGATTATGTTAAAGCAAGGCTTTGTCAAGGGTTGCCAGTGTCATGCTGAAATGGTAGGGTGATGAAAACACATACATACACAATACCATTCAGACTTCAGCATGCCACTGTTTTGAATTTTTACCCCAAGATCCCTTTGATGTATTGTTTTGGATCTTCTTTCCAAAATCTAGTCACATGCTTATGTAGTTGCAAGGGGGGGGGTAACTAGATTGGTTGGTGAGAAATAAATTAAATAAAATAAAAGTAAGATTTTAAATATTTTCTAACTGAATGTCTCTTTGAAATTTTTCTAAGTGGCTTTTATGTTTTAGGTCGGAACTGTGGTGGAAGTTAAGAATCCAGATGGAACTTACCAAGAGGCTGTGATCAACAAATTAACAGATGCTAGCTGGTACACTGTAGGTAAGGATAAAAAACTGCATTTTTCATAAGTCCAAAAATTAAAAGGCATTAAACTTTATTTTCTTTTATAATAGTGAAATAAAGTGTAATTCTTTTATATTTATTGAGCACTTTGTTGACCTAAAATATTACTTTAATGAAATGTTTAGCTATTTAAGAATATTCTTGGACCAAAGCTACTTAACAGTGTACAAGAAGAGACATAGGCATAACAATGACAATAAGAAAAAAATATTAAAAATGGCAGCAGAAGAATGTCTGAAAAAGAAGAGGGGGAAAGGCTATAGGAAAGATAAAACTAGAGCTGGAAACATTTTGGGGCATGCAGGGGCAAGAAAACTCGGCCCTCTTAGGGATTTTGTGCTTCAGCTCCCAGAAGCCTCAGCCATGTTGGCCAATAGTCTGGGATTCTGGGAGCTGAAGTCCCTCAGCCCTTAAAGGGGACAGTTTGGCTGCCCCTGTCTAGTCGCAAAAGGATTGTGCTTTCTCAGAGTTTGCATAAGTATGATCCTTAGTGCAGTCAGTCCTTCTGCAAGCAAACAGCCCCCTCTCTCACTTTGGACTTTGTGGGTGGAAAGCTAGTTGACAGTTACCCAAAAGGTGAGCTGAAGGTCTTGGAAACATTATGCAGTTAGTTGAACAACTGTGAGATACAGTATAAGTACATTGATATATGCTAAATGTATATGACTTTGGCCATAGAGAGCACCTTTGCCCAGTTTCACAAAGCCTGAAAAGAGGTTTGTTCTCATAATTCAATTAGTTTTAATTCTGTTTCTGTAACACAATAAACATTCAGAAAATATAAAAATGAATAATGTAAATGCAATAGAAATGTATGTAGAAATCTCAAATGAGAATTTGATTCCATTTCCTATAGGTTAATGTCCAATTTAAAGCTTTAATTCATGACATTTTCTACAGACTTCAAGTGCATCTAATGATTTGCACTTGTACATCAGAATTTCTCCACTTTGAATTGGGAACTGTTCCTTGTGTTGTACTGAAACTTTCCTCCCCCTCCAGGTACTCTCTTAGTTAACAGATGTGTATCAGTCAGGGCATGATCTGAGTTTGGACATGCCCCCCCCCCCACATCTCAAATACAGCTATTGTGAAGGTGCTTCAAGCCACTTGGGCATCTTATTACAGTGTTGGATCTGAGAGTACTGCTAAAGATGTGCAAATACTCTTTCAGGATGAGCACCCTCATACAGTTCTCACTGCACACAGACTTCTTGAACTTTGATCCACCTCCTGAAGTACCCTTTCATTGCCAGGATTCACCTTCAGTTTTAGCACTCAAATAACAGGCATCCATTCAGAGAAAACAACAGGTGCAACAGCAGGCATCCATTCAGAGAAAAGAAGAGCCAACTTTTCCTAACCCTGTCTCTCTATTACTTGTGTGCCTGTTCAGACTAGTAGTTTGAAATATTAGAACAAAGTCTCCAAAAAAGTTGGAGTCCAGAAGAGAGAATGAATATCAGCTCTTCCATTCCCCTAGTCTTCTTTTTAAGCTGGAACACCTGGTTGCTGTATCTGATTAGCATAGATAAGATAGATGAACAACCATTCTCTTACAGAATACCTAGTTTGGCTTCTTTTCTGTCCACATATTTTGATTTTGCACTAAGAGTGGCAAACTATAGTGAAATGTACAAGCCTTATCACTTCAGTCACCAGAGCAGGAAAGGTCTACCACCACATTGACCTGATTAGTGGCTAAATTTATATCTCCAGCAAAGGAAAGTCCACCACCCTCCATGGCAGTCTGTTCCACTGTTTAACAGCTGTTACTCTCAGGAAGTTCTTGCTAATGTTTACTCAGAATCTCTGTTCTTCTAGTTTGAATCCACTGGTTCAGATCTTATACATAGGAAAAACAGAAAACAAGTTCAGTCCATCTTTGTCAAATTATTGTTTGTCCAAGATGATACAACGTGAGAGCTGGTCATACCCAGCAAGATTACCCACCTTCAAACCCAGAAGAGCTGTCAGTTATTGTAGATCAGCTGACAACAGTCTAATAGAGGGTTTGGTGTGTCTTCCTTGATACCAAAGGCTTTTACTATGGCTTTTTTCTGGATACCAGGGCAAAGACTAGGGATGCTTTCCCTATGGTTTTCCTTACCATAATTTTCTGGTGCTTCATTGAACACTAATTTGATGCCAGCTCTATCTAACATGATAGCCACTATGGGAACAAACTCTGCACTCCAAGCAAGATCTTACAGTATCCCTCTTCTCTAAAAACAACAACCAACAACCAAAAACACCTTTGGGGGCATTCTATAAAAGCTATCCTAGGTCGAAAACACATTGCAGAAATAATCCAGTTTGAGATTGCTTTAATTGTCCTGGCTCAGTGTTGGAGAATCATGGAAATTGTAGTTTATTGCGGCAACAGAGCTCTTTGACAGAGAAGGGTAGATGTCTCACAAAACTGCAATTCCCAGAATTCCCTAGCATTGAACCAAGGCAGTTAAAGTGGTCTCAAACTATATTATTTCTTCAGTGTTTGGACCCTAATTGGCTTCTAGGATTGCTAGAATGCCAAAAAAATGAAAGTTAAGAAGTGCATTTTGAGGGAAGGGCTATCTTTTATCAGACACACACACACTTTAAGAACTACTGTTCTAATGTTGTAAAGTACTTTATTACTATGTAATATAAATATTGGTGAGATGCTGTAAATCCTTTGCATAAGAAGAATGCATGTCTGGGCACATGTTGATTTGCAGCTAATTTTTCCATTTTGGATGCATCCATGTGTCAAATCCCAGTCAAATGGGTCTCTGATTACCATGGGTTGTTTTTGTGGAAACTTGCTGGGGTGGTGGTAAGCAAAGCTGCAAAGAAAATGAGGAACCAAAAAGTAAACTGGATTTAAGGAAGCTTACAAAATTAAAAGAAGCCAATACAAATATATTGTTAAAGCATAACTAAAAACAATGTTTAAAATGTTTTACAACATCTAGTTTTAAAAGTTAAGATAAAAAGCAGTACAGCCCTTTCTTAAAAGCTGTCACGTATTGAAAGCTGGTTAGACTAACGAAGGCTTTCAATACGTGAATTATTCTAGCCTTCCAATGTATTAGGCATATGGTACAGACCATTTTTAACACCTCTCCTGTCTACAACAAAATTATTTTCAGTAATAATTATGAAATGAAATAATAATGCCAGAAAGAAACACAAAGAGTGAAAAGAAAGTAAAAATATAGGGTGAATCTGCTGAACCAACTTGGAACCCCCCTCTCCACCCCCTTTAAAAAGCAAAACCTCTCTCTCTTTCTCTCTCTCTCTCAAATATATA
Source organism: Phrynosoma blainvillii (assembly GCA_026167975.1). Taxonomy (NCBI): domain Eukaryota; kingdom Metazoa; phylum Chordata; class Lepidosauria; order Squamata; family Phrynosomatidae; genus Phrynosoma; species Phrynosoma blainvillii. Next base: position 79,519,147 of record JANUYF010000001.1, read on the forward strand.
CACACAACCATCAGTTCGCATCCACTTGTCCATTCAGTTTAATGTCATTGCCAAGAAACACTTTGCAACTTTCAGCCAAATCTGACCCTTTCCCCATCTCCTAAAAGTGTGTGTGTGTGTCTGCATAGAGGAGAGTGAGTGATGACAGATGCTTGGGGGTGTTATCAGGATTAGGATGTGAATAAAGAGATTTGGCTTACTTTCTGGCGACCCCACCCCCACCACTGCCACCACCTAGCAATAAATGCCACTTCTGTCCCCTGCTTGACCAGAGAGCACACAGTATTTCCTACTTACCTCCTCCGCTTCCCAACCCCCCTGCACACCAGACTTGCAGAAGCTACTTGGCCCAAAGCCATTTGAAGCCTCCTCTTGGATTGTTAACTGCCCATGGAGGCTTAATTATATGATGATGATGATGATGATGATAAATTCTGATGGCACAGTGACTTTAGCTTGTGTTTGCTTTTGGTTATAGTATTTGATGATGGAGATGAGAAGACTCTCAGACGTTCTTCACTTTGCCTGAAAGGAGAGAGACATTTTGCTGAAAGTGAAGTAAGTATTTGCGATTAAATGAAAAATGTCTTAAATTTGTAGATCTGGCTTTTTTAGACCGAGTTTGGTTCTGCTGTCAAAATTTTGCGCATTGCCAGTAAATTAAGCAAATGATTACTAGAATGATAAATATGGACCTTTGTAACACTGCTCTTTTGAAAAAAATGGACTAGGAAACCAGCAATTCAACATTCTACTAAATTGCTTTCATTTGGTGGCAATAATAATGTGTTTTAAAATATAGAGACATTAACTGAAAGCATTAACTACAGTTGAATCGTGTAACTGCATTCCTTGTTGTTATTGTTGCTGTGTCATTTCAACTTATGGTGACCCTGATTATTATTATTATATTTATTTGTATCCTGCTCTTTCCCCAAAACTGGGACTCAGAGCAACAAGAAAAACCCTAAGGGGTTTTCTTGGCAAGATTTGTTCAAAGGAGTTTTGCCTTTGTCCCCCTCTGAGTCTTAGAGAATGTGATTTGCCCAAGATCACCCAGAGAGTTTCCATTGGTCACCAAAGTTCTAGTCCAACACTCAAACTACTATACCACGCTTGGCTCATGACTGAGTGTCTAACACATCAAAATAATTGGCAGTAAATACTATTTATTGATTGACTGTGAAAAAGTATATTTACTTGAATTATCGATTGAGGTCAGTTGTTTTTTTTTATTCTTAAAATCCATTCTCCCTACATTTTGATGTCTGTGTAGCAGAATGATAACATGGTAAGTATCACATATGCTTGTCTATAAGTCAAAAAATAACGTATTTTTTCGGCATATAAGACGCATTTTTTTCTTCCCCAAAACGAGGGTGGGGAAGTTGCTGCGCCTAATAAAGCGAATATACAAGCGAGGCCTAGGCTAAAAGTAGGCCTCATTTCAGCCTGAGCCTCGGTGCTCCAGTGGGCTCCTCCCATCCCAGGAAGAGCCCATTGGAGCAGCCAAGATGGGGGTGGAAAGAGTCCTCTTTTCCTGGCTAGTTGAATGTGCTCCTCCTCTTTCCACCCCCATCCTGGGTGCTTCAATAGACTCTTCCTGGGGTCAGAGGACATCCTCCCATCCCAGGAAGAGTCCATTGGAGCACCCAGGACGGGGGTGGAAAGAGTCCCCCCCTTGAAGAAATCTGCCAAGAAAACCCTCATGGTAGGGTCAAAATGAGCCAGAAATTACTCCAAGGCACTGGATCCTTACCCTGGCCAAGTTACACTGTCTCAGCCTCAGAGGGTGGAAATTGCAAACTCCCTCCTCTGAAGAAATCTGCCAGGAAAACCCTCATGGTAGGGTCAAAATGAGCCGGAAATTACTCCAAGGCACTGGATTATTACCCTGGCCAAGTTACACTGTCTCAGCCTCAGATGGTGGAAATTGCAAACTCCCTCCTCTGAAGAAATCTGCCAAGAAAACCCTCATGGTAGGGTCAAAATGAGCCAGAAATTACTCCAAGGCACTGGATTATTACCCTGGCCAAGTTACACTGTCTCAGCCTCAGAGGGTGGAAATTGCAAACTCCCTCCTCTGAAGAAATCTGCCAGGAAAACCCTCATGGTAGGGTCAAAATGAGCCAGAAATTACTCCAAAGCACTGGATTACCCTGGCCAAGTTACACTGTCTCAGCCTCAGAGGGTGGAAATGGCAAACTCCCTCCTCTGAAGAAATCTGCCAAGAAAACCCTTATGGTAGGGTCAAAATGAGCCAGAAATTACTCCAAGGCACTGGATTATTACCCTGGCCAAGTTACAATGGTTCCGCTCCTTCCTCTCGGGCAGATCTCAGAGGGTGAGGCTCGGGGACAGTTGCTCATCTAAAATCGAGCTTAATTGTGGCGTCCCTCAGGGCGCCATCCTGTCCCCGATGCTGTTTAATATTTACATGAAACCGCTGGGGGAGATCATTCGGAGGCATGGAGCGCGGTGTCTTCAGTATGCTGATGACACCCAGATATATCTCTCCATGACCAGATCATCGTCTCAGACTTCAGATGGCGTCTCACCTCTTAATGACTGTCTAAGAGCGGTAATGGGCTGGATGAGGAAAAATGGATTGAAGTTGAATCCAGACAAAACGGAGGTACTAGCAGTCACAGGCCCGAAACCAGGTCTGGGAATACAGTCTCCAGTCCTGGACGGGGTCACACTCTCCGTAAAGGACTGTGTTCGCAGTTTGGGGGTGCTCCTCGATTCATCGCTTCACATGACTAGTCAGGTGAATGCGGTGGTCAGGAGTGCCTGTTATCAGCTTCGGCTGATACGCCAGCTGCGCCCTTATCTGGACATGAGGGACTTGGAAACTGTGGTACATGCCCTGGTAACCTCACGCTTGGATTACTGCAACGCACTCTACATGGGGCTACCCTTGTGCCTAACTCGGAAACTACAACTGGTTCAGAATATGGCAGCCAGGCTAATTACAGGAACATCACGGAGGGAGCACATAACACCTGTGCTGAAATCCCTCCACTGGCTGCCGATTAGTTTCCGGGCGCAGTACAAGGTGTTGGTTTTGACCTTTAAAGCCCTACATGGCTTGGGTCCATCTTATCTTAGGGACCGCCTTTCCCCATATGATCCCCCTCGCGCCCTGCGGTCCTCTGGGAGGAATCTGTTACAGCCAATAAAAACTAGGCTGTCCCAGACCTCCCAGAGGGCCTTTTCTGCTACTGCTCCCAGACTGTGGAATGGCCTGCCGGACGAGATCCGTCTGATAACCACTCTTGCTGCCTTTAAGAAGGCAGTAAAGACGGATCTCTTCCGGCAGGCCTTCCCAGAATAATATCTGTCCGCTGGGAGGGACAACTTGCTCATTGTCCTACTGACTCCGAATTGCGAATTGTGTTTTAAATTTAACCTTGTGTCATTTTAATATTTTTTGGTTTAATCTTGTTTTAAGGGGTGGGTGGAGGGATCATGCTTGGAGGGAATGCTTTTAACTGTGCTGTTTTAATATGCTGTAACCCGCCCCGATTGCTTAGCAGAGGGGCGGGCTATAAATAAAATTTATTATTATTATTATTATTATTATTATTATTATTATTATTACACTGTCTCAGCCTCAGAGGGTGGAAATGGCAAACTCACTCCTCTGAAGAAATCTGCCAAGAAAACCCTCATGGTAGTGTCAAAATGAGCCAGAAATTACTCCAAGGCACTGGATTACTCTGGCCAAATCACACTCTCTCAGCCTCAGAGGATGGAAATGGCAACCCCCCCCCCTTTGAAGAAATCTGCCAAGAAAACCCTCAGGATCAAAATAAGCCATAAATTACTCCATAAGCCAATGGCCTAAAAACTCCAAAGGTACCAGTCCATCTGATCTTGGAAGCTAAGCAGGGTCAGCCCTGGATAGTCCTTGGATGAGAGACCGCCAAAGAATCCCAGGTGCTGCAGGCTGTATTTCAGAGGAAGGAACTGGCAAAACCACTTCTCGAGCCTTCCTTGCCTAAGAAAACCCTAAGAAATTCATGGAGTCACCGTAAGGTGACAGGAGACTTGCAAGAAAGTTGGGCAGGGAATTTGTGCAATACCTGGCCCTGCTGCTGGCTTAAACTTACATTTACAACTTAAAATTGTTCTTAAACTGCTGTTAACTTTATACAGTTGATATAAAATATTTTACTACAGTATTTGGTTAAGAATCTTTTTTTTCTAGATTTTCCTTCTTTAAAATTGGGTGCGTCTTATATGCCGAAAAATACAGGATATGCCAGAAAGAGACTCAAAAACCTGGGTTGACCTTATATATGGGTCAGTACAGTAATACTTTTGAAAAATGGCAGCAGCTGTTCATTGGGATTTCTCTGCCACAGTGGGGGAAGAGGAGGGTCCTAAGAGAAGTGCTGGCACCCCCCCCCCCAATGGCAGGGAAATCTCATAGGGTCATGGCCATGACAATAGCAGGTAGAGTGGCAGGCAGTGATTATTTTTTTTAATAAGAGGCTATCCTCAGATGGACTACGGCAAGAGCAAGGAAATTCCCCGGCAGGGAAGGCTTTGGGATTTCCCTGCCAAAGCAGGGAGATTGGAAAGAGTCAGTGCTTGTTTGGTATTTCCTTGCCACTGAGGAGAAGAGATTAGATAGGGCCAGAAGAAGTTGAAAAAAAGTCCTGAGTAGTCTCCCTCCCGCAGTTGTGGCTCTTTGGTACTTCCCTGCTGGGACAGGGAGATTAAAGGGGATCAGGAAAGGCTGAAAAAAGCCTCAGTTTCCTCTGCTGTATCGACCACTAAGGCAGCTCATTTTGAGAGCTTTGACTGTCCATAGAGAACCTAAAAGAAGCACTGATGGTGCTCTACTCTCTCCTGTTGATATGCCTGGGTGAGAATATAGTGGTGGTGGTGGTGGTGGAAGCCTTCTGGCTCTATCTCTTCTCCATAGAATGGATCACATGAGCCATGTGCCGAGCTCCCAAGTTTTACCCTTGACATATCCATGGGTCATATAAAAATCCATAATCTTGGCCCCCAAACCTGCTCTTGACTTTTACAGAAGGTTGACGTATGCATGAGTTTATACAGTAACTTCACAAAAGTCTGTTAACTTTCAGCTGGGTATTAATACCTCATGTTCCTGTCTCTTTATAAAAACATAGAATATGTAAACAATTGAGAACTGGAGTTGAAATCTTTTCTTCAGAATCCAATCGTATACATATACACTCAGAAATATGACCCTCTAGGTCAGGGGTAGGCAACCTTTCCCCTTTAAGGGCCGAGGGACTTCAGCTCCCAGAATCCCAGGAGCTATTGGCCAACATGGGACTATTGGCCAACATGGCAGAGGCTTCTGGGAGCTGAAGTCCTTCGGCCCTTAAAGGGGAAAGGTTGCCTACCCCTGCTCTAGGTAAAGGATTTCAACCTTACTCTGATCTCAGATGCAAACTCTGCAATTTAGGTCATGTTTTCCTTTCTCATTTTGGAATTTCTGCAGCACTTTAAAGGGGGAGGAGTGTGGCGTCCATTAACTAGACAGAGAAGCCATTGATTTATGGCTTCTCCAAGATGGATTCCTGGATGTTCTGTATCTACTGCACTTCTGCAAACCTGGGCATATCCTGCTTCCTTATTAATTCCACTTGCTTATTCTTAGTGCTGTTGCAGAGAGCAGCTGAGGTGCCATTAAAAGTAGATCTTGACTTTGAGGAGGTAGTTAAATGGAGCAGGGCAAGACCAGGAAGCAGGAGTAACTCTGGTTACACATTTGTTTCCAAGCTGTTGTTAGAGATTTTGCAGAACAGAGAGTTGAACTTGTAAATGGACTGTGTTTGGGAAAATACTCCCCATAATTTCCAGTGTTCTGACAGACTGCCTAAACTTTCAGATGCTCCACTCAGATGAAAATGGAAAGTGGAGGGTGGGGATGAAGGAATAAAGCAGCATCTTTGAGACTAACTGATTTGTTTTGCCAGGAGTGTGCTTGGGTATCAGTCCACTTTTCTAGTTACACTGATCAGTGCTTCTGAAGAAATAGATTGATAGCCATGAAACTTTCTGCTAAAAAAATCCTTCTCAAAGGAGCTGCTTGATTCTTGTATCCCAGCCCCCTTTTCCATTTTATAGTACTGAAGTGTATTAACAGAGCTATCTTTGAAAATGACTCAGATGAAAAGTATGCTTTAAGTACCATAGATATTTCCTTGGGTTAGGAATACTGGTGGCAGGGGCATACATTAGGGCTGCAATCATACTCAATACGTGCCTGTAAACTCAGAGGGACATAGTTCTGAGTAGATTAAGAGGGGGTATTGTAAAGTTTTAATTATCACCTTAAAAAAAAATTGACAGAAAGTTTGTTTTGATTTGTACTTGTTGCCTTTTCTCTGTGTAGTCATCATCCAGATTTACACATTTTCCCCAGCATTTCTTGACCCTCTGAATACCGTTATTATAGAAGTCTGCAAATAGCACCTTAAACCACTTTTCCAATTCATGAATGACATCATTTGTGTTGTCAAATCGGTGACCCCGCAATGGATTTTTCATTTCTGGGAACAAGAAAATACTTGGTGCAAGATCAGGAGAATAAGGTGGATGCTGCAAAATCTCAAAGCCACATGCCCTTGCTTTGTTAACTGCAACTTGTGATGGGTGAGCTGGTGCATTGTCATTTAGGAGACAGCTGCCTCTGGAGAGCATACCATGGTGTTTCTTTTCCAGAGTATCTCGCAACTTGTTCAGAAGGTTGCTGTAGTATGTGCCAGTGATCGTTTTTCCCTTTGCAATCTGTGAGAATGACTCCAAAACAATCCCAAAAAACTGAGAGCATGACCGTCCCTGCTGACTTTTGCACCTTTGCCTTTTTGGTGGGAGGGGAATCGGCATGCCTCCACTCCATGCTCATGGTTTTGGTCTCTAGATCATACTGATAGATCCAAGATTCATCCATGTTTACCAGACGACCCAAAAAATCCTCTTCATCCTATTCCAACAGTGTCAACATCTGTCTTCAAAGGTCATGCCATATTTGTTTCTGGAAAGGGGTTAGCAAACGTGGAACTCCATGTGCAGACTCCTTAGAAATGTGCAGTTCATCATGAATAATTTTCCAGTCTTGGCTCGTCTGTGAGGGACATGTGACAAATTTGGAAATTCCCTTTCCACCTCAAAATAGTGTCATAAGATGGGCAATTGTTTCTGTAAACTACCATCATCTCATCATGAATTTGCTAGGCACTATTACCCTTCAAATGAAGGAACTGCGAGCCTCAATCTTCTCCATCTTACACTTTAATCACTTCTGGCACAGTTTGTAACAAAAATAAAGGATACAATGAGCTGATTTTGTCAACATCATACAGTTAGGGTCCAATGATGACACTGACAAAATTTCATCAATATACCATAATTTCCAGGTGATAATTATTACTTTATAATTATAGGATCTCACTGTACCTGTGCTGCTTCTTTTTTGCACCAATTCTCCATTCCTTTTGGCCTTTCTTTGCTGGTACTCTGCTCTGTGAACTGCAAGTTTTATATGTCAGCTTCACAGGTTCGCTTTTCAAATGGTAATACATGTAATGTTTTTGCCAACAGACGCTTGATCAGCTCCCTCTTACCAACCCTGAACATTTTGGGACTCCTGTCATAGGAAAGAAAACAAACAGAGGGAGGAGATCTAATCACATGTAAGTTTTTATTTTCTCTAATGTTTGTTATCTTAATTGTTAGCAGGGTATTTGAGGTTGCTTTTTAAAAGTTGTGTTTCATTCAACTTTATGCTAGAGGTGCTGTTGAGAAGTCCACTTGGTCAGTGTTAGCAGAGCACAAGAGGGTTTTGTTTTTGTTTTGTTTTATTTTTGTATTGGCATCATTGGGAATAGAGTTAGGGCTGTTGTGCCTGAGATTGCCAAGAGATGAGGCTTACTGCATCTGATTAAAGGGCCATCTAGTTCAGTATTCTGTTTCCCACTGTGGACAGACCAGAGCTCAAAACCCCCCAAACAAACAGCTTTTTAGACTACTATCTTGCCAGTGACCATACTGGATGGGAAATTCAGGGAGCTATAGTTGAAAAAAATAACTTTTCCAAGATCTGGCGATACACATTTTCCTGGGAAGCCCACAGGTAGAGCAAAAAGACAACTCCTCATTCTGCTATTTCTGCCCCTCAACTTTGAGACTGATAGAGATGTCCTGCACCTATTTATCTGCCATCTAAGTCTGTTTCTATAATTAAATCCTGTTATAGCAGATTCCACAAATTAGTTAAGCATATGTGAAGATTTTTTAAAATAAGTCCCAAATATCAGATCTATTTCCAGTCAATTTTATTAGGTGACAAGTTTTTTTGTGTTGTGAGAGAGGATTGCATTTGAGGCTGAGAATTGCAAGTTTCTCTTTACATTTATTAGTGGGTACAACAGCTACCAGGTTTTACATGCATAAGAAAAATCTAGAATGGGTTGGAACCTCAGCCCAATTTGAAGATATAACTCTGGCCTTCTGGGCTTTCCCAAATGGATGTATTTCCTGAAAAGATACATTCTTTTTGCTATGACACTGTCTTCCACCATTTGGTAACTTCCAGACTTCTTACGTCATAAGCTGAAATGAGCTGTATCTTTGTCTCATCTTTTTTCCTTTTTTGCCTGTGGCTTTCATGCCCCCCCCCCCCACATCCCAATGTAAAAAGTTTGAGTTTAGAGCAGGGGTAGGCAACCTTTTTGAGCCGGGGGCCAGGTTGCTGTCCCTCAGACAACTGGGGGGCTAGAGCACCAAAAATAAATAAATAAATAAAAATATTTTTTTAAAAAAAATTAAACAAATATGCATGCACACTCTCTCAGCCCCAGAAAAGCCATGGCAAAACCCCTGTGCAGATTTTGCCAAGAAAACCCCAAGAACAAGTAATAACAACAAGAATCAATATCAGCATGGCGGGCGGCGGCAGGGGCCAGTCTAAAGGCCTCGGGGGGGCGCATCCGGTTCCCTGGGCCTTAGGTTGCCTACCCCTGGTTTAGAGGTTCTCTAGGAGGTCACTTTTACTATCCCTTTGCCATTTCCCAACATATTTTAGTGCAGCTTTAAAAAAAATACACAATTGATCTCCATGTAATGTTATTGGAAAATGGACTCTCTGGTGCCTAAAACAGGCTAGGAGGATATTGTAGGAATAGTTCTCTTAGTCCATAGAGGGTGTCATCGACTTTCCTAAACTTTTTTTTTTTTTAATGTGGGATATCAGGGGGAAGTACCTCCCAGCCCTCTGCAAGTTGCCTACACCTCATCTGGAAGTTGGGATTTAAGTCTGGCTACTCTCATTTAACTATGTTTTTGTTGCATCAAACCAAGGTTAGGTAAAGTACAGACCTCCACATGTTGCTGGACTGCAACTACTTATACCCTAGCCACTATAGACCCTGGTGAGGAATGCTGATGAATACAATCCAACAACATTTGATGGTCGCACTTTGTCATCCCTTCTTTAATCAAATAACCAACAGTGACAGATAGGGTTGAGATCCTGTATTGCAAAGCATAGTGTGAACATTCAACAGGCAGAACTACATTGCATATATTCTCTCAACCCACCCAACTCACTGTTTAGCCACTGCAACACCCCTCCCCCCAAATTCAGTGGCTGGTGGAGAGCAGGGGAATTGGAGAAGCATGTGGCTTTGTCTTCATAAGGATCCTCCAGGGGTCCTTCCCTGCTTTCCACCAGCTACTGAATGGCCATGGGGAGGCTCTGCACAGCTAAATGGTGAATCCTGGGACAGCTTTGCTCATTGGTGAGGTAAGAAAAGAATATAGAAGTAAGGAGAGAAATTGGTCTGTAGTGACCAAAAGAAGAGATAAACGTGTATGTTGGACTTTCACTTCTGTATGTCACGGACAAGATGCTGACCATGCTGTGGTCTGAATTTCACTTTTCAAACATTGAAAGAGATGTGTGCGCCCAAATGTAATGACAACACATATGTTGAATTACTTTTACTTGTGTGTTTGTATGGAGGAAAATGCTATTGAAAAAATATCAAGTTTCTTTGCAATGTAGATAAGAAACACTGACACATTCAAATTAACATTTACTTTCAGTTCAACCCTAATCAGATTTCTAAACTATATACAGGTTGAATATCTCTTATCTTGAATTCCAAAATCCGAAATATTCCAAAATCCAAAATTGTCCACATTGGTGACTGAGATAGGGACACTTTTGCTTTCTGGTGGTTCATTGTACACAAACTTTGTTTTGTGCACAAAATTATTACAAAATATTATATATAAAATTATTGTCAGGATATGTGTACAAGGAATATACAAAACATAAATGAATTTTATGTTTAGACTTGAGTCTCAGCTCCCAGATCCCTCATTAAGTATATGCAAATATTTCAAAATCTGAAAAAAACTGAAATCCAAAACACTTGTGGTTCCAAGCATTTTGGATAAGAGAGACTCAACCTGTAGTACAGTTGGAGTGCTTGAAACTTTTTTCTTTCTTTTTTTCAGCCCGGAAGAAGAATCTTCTTCATCCTCAAGTGATGAAGATGAAGATGACAGAAAACAAACTGATGAACTATTAGGAAAAGTGGTATGCGTTGACTGTGTTAGTGTTGATAAAAAGAAAAATCTCTGGTTCCCAGCTTTGGTAAGTGTCTTTGATACTGCTTAAAGGATTTTTTTAAAAAAAAAATACGAATACAGGACAAAGGCAAAAGCTGTTGCATTCTTCTGATATTATGCCACAAAACTCATATTTGGAGTACCTCTGAATACTATGCTTCGGAACAAGCAATAGTCATCTTTAAGCCTGCTAGCCAGTGTTAGAAACAGGGTCATGAACTAAATGGACTGTTGTTCAATCTAGCCAGGGCTCTTATATTCTTCGCTGTTGCATAGCAGCAGGAGAGAGACTTAGTAGTAGAGGATGGAGGATGTCAAATTAGTATCTTATATATAAAAATAACTGGAAAGAAGTCACTATGGCAAGAGGACAAATGGAAGTCAGCAAACAAGAATTAAGCAGAGCTTATTCCCTACGCTTGTCTGAGCAGCCTTAGTGCTTAGTAATGATGCTCAGTAGTCAGTACAATCAGTGACTTGTTGTAAGCCTTTTCCTGGAGACTTAAAATCATTAGAGATACAGTTCCATATTCAGTTTTTAAAGATTATCTGTATGATAGAAGTGTGAAAAGTATAAAAAATTACTTGAATATGTACTGGAAGTAGGTTTCAGAAAAATCAAACTTCTAATGTTCTACATGTGGCATAATATGGAATATGGATGGCTATCTGAAAGAACACCTCCTTTCACACATGTCTACCAAGAATTTAAGATCTTCAGTGGAGGCCTTGAGAGGATAGGGTGGTGAGTTCATGAGTCAGTACTTTCTCTGTAGTAGTGGAATTCCTTCCAAGGGACATCCATTGAGTTTTGGATGGGCAGCCAAAATGACATTATTTTGAAACATCATCAGTTTTTAAATATGATTTTAAAATAGGCTTTTATTATTTTGTTAAATCTGGCTTTCAAGAATTTTATCTATTTTATTGTATGTTGTTTGGGACCCTGGTGGGAAGAAAGGTGATCAATAAAAGAAAGAACAATAAAATATTTAACTTGGCCAGATGACCATAATAATATCACATGACTGGAAACTGACTTAAATAAATTGTGATCTTACAAATGAGGCACTAACTTGCCATTATTTTGGCCATGATTGACTGCTCCACTTTCTGAGACTTCCAGAAAATGGTTAAGATTGGTGTCCCATGCTTTGTTTTGGAAAAGCAGAAACAGAAAGAGGCTTCTGTCTTCTCTCATTTTTCTCAAGGCACTGGAAAAGGGAGAATCAATGTGAAGGAATGCTACTTTTTTCCCCTCTCTTGAAACCTAGTGTAAATTGAGATGAGAGTCCTCTGTCGAGACCTTTGTGTATGCATGTCTAGGCACAGGATGTTTTTTTCTCTCACTAAGCACAGGACATTCAAGAAGGCAAGGGCAGTATGAACCCCATCCCTTTTGTGGGTTCTTGGAAATGAGAGATCAGTTTTCTGTCAAAAGACTCAGTGAGAAGTAGAATTCTACTTTTCATGCATGTCACAGTATAAGAACCTTTCCAGAGAAATCAGGAGAAGAGGGTTTTTGGGTTGGGCATCTGTGGGGAGGACTAACCAAATTTGTGGACTCTGGGGAGTGAAAATGAGCTGTGAAGTCTTTTGCCTAAATTTTTGCTACCATTCTGAAATAGTTTAAATATGTCCTTTGTTTTTGCCCAGGTGGTTTGTCCAGACTGTAGTGATGAAATTGCAGTAAAAAAGGACAATGTTCTTGTTCGTTCTTTCAAGGATGGCAAATTGTGAGTGGAAATATTTGATATTTGTGTTACTGATTTGTAAAAATTTGTAGCTGTGGTGAGCAGATCTGACTGTAGCTATTTCAAATATACTAATAAGTTGATTACAGTGGTACCTCTACTTACGAAATTAATTCGTTCCACAACCCATTTCATAGGTAGAAAATTTCGTAAGTAGAGGTAGATTTTGCATAGAAATGCCCTAGTCTGTTCCAAGCCCATAGAATAGCCGAGGCTGCGGCTGGAAAGCCGCCTCCTTCCAGCCGCAGCCTCGGCTATTCCTTGGGCTGATCCTGGAAGTGGAGGAATCCTCCGCTTCCAGGATCAGCCCAAGGAATAGCCGAGGCTCCGACTTGAAAGAGGCCTCCTTCAAGTCAGAGCCACAGCCGTTCCTTGGGCTGATCCTGGAAGTGGAGGAATCCTCCGCTTCTAGGATCAGCCCAAGGAATAGCCGAGGCTGCGGCTGGAAGGAGGCCTCCTTCAAGTTGGAGCAACAGCCGTTCCTTGGGCTGATCCTGGAAGTGGAGGAATCCTCCGCTTCCAGGATCAGCCCAAGGAATAGCCGAGGCTGCGACTGGAAATTTTCTAGTTACAAAATGCTTCTAAAAATATTGTCTCTACATACACATGTCTCTACAGCCATTCGTATGTAGAGACATATTCGTATGTAGAGACAATATTTTTTAGAAGAAGCGTTTCGTAACTCGAAAATATCGTAACTAGAGCCTTTCGTAAGTAGAGGTACCACTGTATTTATCCTGCTCTCCACTTTCCATCTTATTCATGTCAGTATGGCACAGAATGGCTACAATATATATTAAGCAATTTTGTGATGCTCCTTTGAATAGATGGATGAGCTGTTTATTTTGTAAAACAGTAAAAAATAGTGCTTTTGTATTAATTAACATAATTTGGTATATTATATATGACAACGCACTACTTCATGTGGTCTCAAAATGGCCAAATCAGTGGGCCACTTTCTGATTTGATGCAATGCAACTTTTTTCATTTGAATTTTTCATTAAATTGTTCCGCTTGAAACTTTTTTCTCATGTCATAGCTAGCAGGGCATTTCCTAGATGGGTTAAATTATAGCTCTAGGACTAGGAAGGCATGGTGCAAGAACTATGTCCTTAGAGGAAACTACCCATCAATCTCCAATCTGTCTTCCTGCCTGACACAGGGAAGTTGCATTTTTGCAGTGCTCCTCATTCCTCTGAAGGACGAGGAATGTACAAAAGAAGTCTGTTCTAAAATTCTTAGCCAGAGGGATAGGAAGAGAACTTCCTGTTCTTCTAATACATCACTCCCCTTGCACCAGGTAGAATAGAAAGGGCAGGAGTAAACCTTGGGTCTCACCATGCTCACATAATTTCACACATTTTTCCTTGCCATCTCTCAGTGGGTGATCATGTTTTGGAGAAACATAGCAAAAGGTTCAGCAGAGAACAGTATTATAGGAGTGTGAGCCATGTGGTTTTAATCAGCTTCTGTTTTCTTGATGGTTCAGCAGCAGTCACCCACTGTCCTTCAGCTTGTTTTATCACAAAGCCATTGGCTGGCCCTACCTTGCCCTGAGAGATGAAAATCTTAGTCAGTAGAGACACCTGGTCTTAATTAGCCAACCAGCTCCTGGATGTTTTGCAAAGGCACAGCAAACAATTCGGTGGAGAACAGCAGTATTATGGGGGTATGGTCAGGTGTTTTTACTTGGCTTCCCTCTCCTAGATGGCTCAGTTGCATTCACTCACCACCCATACACTTGCTTTATCTTGCTGTTCTACTTGCTTGAGGTACCTACAATTCCTTCCAGAACTTTAGAACCTGGGTTTTTGGCTTTTCCTTGGCCTATTTTAAAGGACCCTTTATTTCACCCCCTACAAACCTTCATAAAAACAAAAATAGGGTGAAGCCTTTGCCAGGAAGGCTTTTGTATGCACAGAAATTTTATTCTGTATAACCTGAAAATATTTTGTCTGATCATATATTTTCTAAACCAGATTCTCTAGTGGCCTTCCTGACTTCAAAGGCTATAGTACTCATTGAGTCAGATGAGGTTATCAGAATGAGCAAAGAGCTCAAAATGCTTTGTGTACAGGATTTGAACTATGGCTGTTTTTATTTAACAAATAAAAACATTAGTTGTTTAGCTCTTCAGTACCACAGAAAGAAGTGTCAGTTTTTCACAGAGCTACTTTCATGTGGGCTAGTAGGTTGGCTTCTATTTCTGATTTACCAGTCAGATTTTTTTAAAAGGATTCTCTGACCACAGCTTTCTTGGTAGATACAACATAAGATATAAACATAAACTCATAAACTCCTTCTTTAACTTTCAATACAGTAGCCAGAAAGAGTGTGTGGGTCTCTCATTGGAATTTGAGCTTTCGTTCAAAAGCAAGCCTTATCAAGATTGGTTTTGAAGAACAAAAGCTCTTGGAGACCTGCTTGATACTGTTCCATTTTCATAGTCCCTTCTCAGCAATTCTAGATTTGAAGTTGATTTTTTTTTTAAATTAACCCCACACAATTTTTAATAAAGAGGATTTTTTACTCCTCATGGGTCTCATGAAAGTACATCTCAGTTTCCCTGTGCTTTCTGAAATTTAAGTTGTGGGAATGGCCAGTTTAGTGTACTTCTAGACCTCCTTCAAATGCAGAAATGTTCTTGGAGATCCTGGGAGCTGTGGTTGCCCAGCTTAGATTACTATGAGTTAATCTTTGCCTCTGCTTACACCACAGACTCCTGATTTGTTTTCTTTTTCCATCACAGTCCCAGACGTGAAAGTATTTCTCCATTAGCACATAGGATTTCTATTTAGCAAAGCCAAGGACATTTTAGTACTTGCAACAAGTGTGGGATTGGAAAGGTTGTCTTGGTGCCAACCCCAGTCTGCCTTATCTGGAATTCCAAAATCTGAAATACTCCAAAATCCAAAACTGTCCACATGGGAGGCTGAGACACACTTTTGCTTTTTGATGGTTCAGTGTACACAAACTTTGTTTCATGCACAAAATTATAAAAAAATTTATGCATAAAATTACCTTTAAGTATAAGGGGTATAAGAAACATAAATTAATTTTTATAGTTGGGTCCCATCTTCAAGATATCTCATTATGTATATGCAAATATTCCAAAATCCAAAAAAATCCAAAATGCTTTTGGTCCCAAACATTGTGGTTAAGGGAGACTCAACTTGCAGCACTTCCTGTATAACACTCTGGAGAACTTCCTCTGAGGTTCTTTCAAGAGGGAGTTGTATGCCTATATGAATGGAGTGCGTAGATCGCCAATGTTTCAGAGGCTGCAGTCTGAGAATTTTTGCTCTACACTTTTCTAGCTATCTGGAAAATGACTCTTTAGCCTCAACTTTTTGATCCTAGAAACTGGACCTAGTTCCCCTAGGAATGCCCTTCTAATCATACAAAAAAAGTTCAACAAAGTAAAAACTTGATTGACTCATTTTGATTCATAGCTTGATGTATTCCAGTTGTATGGGTGACAATGAACTGAACGGTTAGACTGAAATCTTGTAAAATCTAATGGGAATAAACCATATTGAACTGAATAATAATAATAATAATAATAATAATAATAATGATGATGATAATGATAATGATAATTTCTATCCCGCCCCTCTACTGAAGTAATTGGGACGGCTAACAACAATAAAATCACACAATAATCCTCCCAAGCCCAAACCCACCCTCCCATTAAAACAGTATTAAACATCATAATTTAAAATAAATTAACAGTAATAAAACAATTATATTAATTTGCAGCGATAGCACTTAGAAAGGTCTAATAGGCAGTCCACTTAGTACAGCATAGTGTGGCAAGATTGGCGGCAAGAGGGGAGAATTTACTTAATGGGACTTAATTCTTAACAGATATGCACAGGATTGTGCTGTTAGATACCTACCCACCTCTGTTTCCACTAGCTTCTTCTTATAGTGACTTTGAATTAAATAATTCCTGTGCAGAATTAAACCTGCTGTGGTGATGAACATGAGATGTCACATGGCATGTTGATCATGCTACACAGAGAACTCCAGCCTTAAATGGAAATTTGTATTGCCAGTATATAGTAAACACACACACACACACACATCTGTGTCTGTATGTGATCAGTTTGTAGATCAACATCATCTTGATGCTTTTTGCTAAATAAACATTGTGAAACTGACAAGATCCACACTGATGAAGATAGGTAGGGTTTTTTGCAAAATATAATCAGGTTTCTTCCCTTTTCTGCTGATATTTTTTCTTCTTCTCGTGAAATCATTAATAACAGAAGGAGTTGTGTTATTTAAAATAAATGGACAGCCAAAACACAAATGTTTACACAAGTGTTTACACATGAATTTTTTCAAGTTTTTTTTTTTTAAATTATTTGTTTAGCTCTTCAGTACCAAGGAAAGATGTTCGAGAAATTAATGATTCTTCACCAAAGCCTGATGCGACACTAAAACAAGGTAAGAGGAATCTTGAAATAAAAAATGGGAACATTTTCCAGAGTAGAAAATAGTGGCATATATGATGAGGGTCAGTTATGATTGCCTATCCCAGAATGGGTGTGCAGTCCTCAGGTTTCAGTTAGCAAACCCAGAGCTTTTGGTTATAACTCCCAAAATCTACTGATTGGAATATTTTTGTATTTGTGGTCCCCCCACAAAAAACCATTACACGAACTGGCCAAATCATGCCCTCCATACTATTGGAACACAGAAAACTGTCTTATACCAAATTATACCATTGGGCCCTTTAGATCATTACTGTCAACATTCATTAGAAACATTTCTTAAAGATCCTAAATAGGAATTTTTCCAATCCTATCTGGAAATATTAAGAGATTGAACCCTGGAACCTTTTGTATACAAAGCAGATGTCTTTCCATAGACCTATTTTTGCCATTCACTTAATTCAGCTGACCCTAAAGAGATGGTGAAGCAACAGAACAAGCCCCAAATCCCCCAGATCAATTATTATTACACTTAACATAGGGCCTTTGCAGACTGCTAGAAATAGTGCAAATTGAGTCCACTTTAAGGGTTAGGGAATTATGGGAACTGTATTTTATTGTGGCACCAGAGCTCTCTGACAGAGAAGGCTCAATGTCTCAGAAAAAAACCCCACCAATTCCCATGATTCCCTAGCACTAACCCTAACCCTTAAAGTGGACTCAGTTTGCACTATTTCTGGCAGTCTGCAAAGGCCCATACTTTCCTAAATCAGTACCTGCTCAAACTGTTTCTCATAAGGGCCCCAAGGAAGGAAAAACATTTTTCTTCTTCTTACCTATGCCTTCCCTGTCTCTTGTTTTTGTAGTCTAGCAGAAACACTCCTCTGTTACTCTGACCATGGCTTGGGGTTGGGGGGGAAAGGAGAGATGATATTTTAAAACTTGACAGCTGTTGTACAATCAACAGCTACTTGATGTGCCAGTCGATGGTGCCTATTTCTACTATATCTCTTCTCCCATTGGCTTTTTCACCTAACAGCTACACAGGCAATCTCAAGTGTTTGCTGTAGAGGCAGACAGAGAATGAATATTGAAAACCCATTTTGCATGCCAGTAAACTGACCCATCTTGAATATGTTTTAAAAAATCCACTCCCATCTAACTCTTTTCAAAGGAGGGCCACTGGTGACAGCAGGAATGATGGTCAGCTGAATTTTCATTATTTATTTAAAATAACTATATGCCATGTTACATTAATAATTTCTGAGGTTGTTTACAGCATAATTAATTTATGTATAACAAAACCCACAGTGTAGAAAAAGTGAATTAAAACCAATTTCAAAAAGCTTTAACATGGTTTTAAGAATACTGGCAAGAAGTATAGCTGAGCGTTTTTCAGCTGTAAAAGCCTATCTAAAACAGCAGTGTCTTCAGCTGACAGTTGAAAGCTATCAAAAGTTCCTATAGCTTAATAATCAGGCAAGCCTGTACAAGAGAATAAGTATGGGATCAGATTCTCAGATCTCTTTAATGATTTGGCACTTTGGGCCTTTGCAGACTGTCAGAAATAGTGCAAATTGAGTCCACTTTAAGGGTTAGGGTTAGGGTGAGGGAATAATGGGAACTGTATTTTATTGTGGCACCAGAGCTCTCTGACAGAGGAGGCTCAATGTCTCAGAAAAAAAACAGTTCCCATGATTCCCTAGCACTAACCCTAACCCTAAAAGTGGACTCAATTTGCACTATTTCTGGCAGTCTGCAAAGGCCCTTAGTAAATCAAATCCAGCATATCAAATTGTGCCCAGAAATTCACTGGTGGATTGTAAAGTTTGTTAAGTAGTGTAAAGTTTGTTAAGTAGTGATAAAATATGTTTCCTGCTGTCGGTACAAAGGAATACCCATGCTGTAATATTCTGAACTGAGTGAAATTGTCAAATTACTGTCCCAGGTAAAACACATTGCAGGGATCCAGTCTGCATGTTATTAGGTTATAGAAAACTATGGCTGAATCCTGTTTTCAAGAACTGTAGGTTTCATTTTGACTAAAATTACTTAATGCTACATCAAGGAAACAGAAGCATCCATCTATAAAACTAAATCAGACACCACTTCCAAAGGCACTGGAACAGACAAGTTTTGCTGATCAGCCCCAGGACAGATTAGTTGAAGATAGCTTATGACACTATAACTGTTTATAACACTATAGATGACATTATTAGCATGAGAGGCGAACTATTATGGATGAATACATTTGATTTTGGCAATGCATTAACAATTATGTGATCGTGCCAGATGATTAAACTCGTCACCTGGTATGATTATGGTTCTGTATGATTAATGGCTATTAAGGGCTCTTTGAAAGTGTAGTAGTGGTATTTAGCACTAGCAGGTGCACTTGTATACCTTTTTGCGATGCCAGTATTATAGACCAGTGAACACACTTATTACGGTCTGTTGGCCAAAATACTTCAGAACAAATGTTGTATGTATCTCTTAGGATAATGGGAAATCCCACAGTCAAATAAATCTAGTCTCTCTCTTGATACTTTCTTTTTTTTTGCTGTGAAAAAGCTTGTTTCCTTTACTGTATTAGTCAGTACATTTAATCCGAGGAGCTAAGTAATGTCTCACTACTTATCTCTCCTTTTTTAATATTTTTACCATTCTGCCTACTATTTGATTAGTTTTTAAAATGTTGGAGAAAATTCGATATTGGTCACATTGGGATGATAAAATCCTACTTCAGTAATTCCCATTTTGCTATACTCTTGGCAAATGTGATGTTCATGACCAACAAACACTCAGAATTAGTTTTAAACCATGGCTTCATATCCTGTCTTGTCTAGAAGCCCTTAATCGTAGTTTCCCAGTTCACTGTGGCTTCCTAGCTTGCTCACTCATGTGAAAAAAGGAACAAAGGATTGTGCCTGTGAACACAATAAACTTGCAGATTTTCAGTGGTGAATTGTGCTGATTAATTTTAATCCATTTACAGCTTTTGATCACGCCTTAGAATTCCATAAAAACAGAACGGTTCCCAGTAACTGGAAGACTGAATTGAAAGAAGAAAGCTCCAGTAGTGAAGCAGAAGAGGAGGAAGATGATGAAAAAGAAAAAGAAGATAGCAGTGAAGAAGAGGCAAGTATAGCATTGTGGTCTATTTGGGTTCATTTTATGATATTGTATATTGATTGTTGAATTACTTCAATGGAACAAACAGTATCAATACTGAATACATTTTGAGCAGAAGCACCCACATTCTCAAGTTAGAAGCCCCTTAGTTCCCCCAGCCCATCCTAGTGTTATTTGCCTCTGTATTTTGCCTAAATACTCTTTTCTTTCTCACTGGCCTTTCTCTCCCTCTGTCCCAGTGTTCAGTCTTTCCCTCTGCTCATTGTCTTGCCCCAGGTCAACTATTCTTAGGAGATGGGCCTTCTATCTCTTCAGCTAATTTTAAAAATAGAATATAAGGGTGCAGATCCTAGGGTATCTGTGCCAGATTTGCCTAGATTTCAGTGTTGGAATGATAATTGACATATATACTTTTAAAAATTATTCATTCATTTATTTGTGCTGTTATACTTTAGCATTTATCTTCCTGGTGGAGAAAAGCTGGTTAAGGCCTTACAGTTGCCATATTTCCAATCTAAACAGTTATTAGATCTTAATCTAACACCATAATCCTAGATAAAGAACAAAAGATAACCTGATTAAGAAGTGACACACGAATATAATGAGTATGCAAATGGATCTTGTAGCACCTTTGAGACTAACAAAAAGAAAGAATCTGGTAGCGTGAGCCTTTGTAGACTTGAGCCTACTTCGTCAGATGCTGGAGCTCAAGTCTACGAAAGCTCACGCTACCAACTTTTTTCTTTCAGTCAGTCACTAAGGTGCTACAAGATCCCTTTGCATACTGATTTTCCAGACTAACACAGGTATGTCTTTGAAATATAATGCGTGTTCAGCATTTGTATCCATAACTGGTTCAACAGTCAGTAACCAATTGTATATACAAGATTCAGTACCTGGTTACACAACCTTAAGCAGTTGTGACTTCAAGTAACTATTTCTTGTACTTATTGCCTAGTCGCCACATTGGTTTCAATGAAACTTGATCCATTCTGACTTGCAGAATTGTTTCAGCTCAGTGTCATTTGAGGGCTTCTTTGCATGACTAGGTCCTTCCATACCATTTTGAGGGATTTTAAATATGAACTAAAGATGAAAAATTTCTGGAAAGTTTAAAGCCATTGGGGGCAGGGAAATCATTTTTTTCTCTGAGAAAAATGGTTGTTTTTTAAAATGGAAAAATGGATATTAGCACCTTTTACAGATGGAGAATCACATTGTTACCTTGGGAACGTAAAATGTATGTTATATATTTATAACTTGATTTGGCATTAAACTACCTTATTTCATATGGTAAAAGTACAGTTTGTTCAGACAATAATCACAAGCTGAATTTAAATGAAGCATTTATTTTTATTACAAGAGGGGCTGCAAGGTATTGAACTGTAAGAAACACTGAACTGTAAGAAGCCTCTTTGGTTTTATCAGTTTTTGAGAAATAGGCCAAAAACAAAATAAAAACAAAACACAGCAACACAAGTGAAACAAAATTATGTTGTCTTCTCCAGTTCTTCATGGTGTAAAGTACTTGTTCCCATAAAAAGAACAGAGAAGGACACCAGCTCCATGAATTGCAGTGATCTGATACCATACATAGTCTTACATAAAAGTTTTGCTACATAGTTCTTAAAAACAATTTTGAGAGTGTAAATATATATTTAAATAATTTATCATTCACAGACATTTTTTGCTAAACATTTTCCATTTTTTTTCCAAGCAAAAGGGATTAGATAAAAAAGGGGAGATCACCTTTCCTAGTTTTTGGTTTTGTTTTGTTTTTAAATTGACCTTCACATTTTGGACGTTGTTGCATGCCTCACATTTTGCTTGGCTCTGACAGATGGCCTGACATTTTCAGGCCAAAAACTCCTACTTTTGACTCATTTGTACAGAGAATATAATAACAGAAATTTTGGAAAATATTTAGGTCATTGTTGCCAAACATCAGAGGAACAGCAGCATGCCTTTTAGAGAGCAGTGTCATTCTCCTGGATGCTCTTGCATTAACACAATTCTTGTTCAATCTTTACCTGATTTTTTGAGTCATGAATAGCCAAAACAAGAATGGCCTCCAGATTCTTGGATGTTACTGTGGGGTTATTTGTGATTTCCTAGATGATGCACAGGTTTGTTATTGGAGTAATGACAACTCCTGGGTTGAGAGATGCTATTAAACCTTCCCCATTTGTAGGCTCAGTCTGTCTTGACAGCAATTGTTGGAGCCTCAGATCCTTTGAAATAGATGTGTAACCCATTGTAGACTGATGAGCAGGAGTAACTGCTTGGGTGAGGACCTATGAAATGTCTTCACATTGTGACATGATATGTTTCTATGCAGTTTGTAGGGTGAAGATCAAATTCACTTTAAGTGTCTGATTCTAGTTATTCCCTGTTAGCCGGTGTAACCAGTGGTTCACCTACTTTTATACCAAATGGTTATGTGCTCATTGTTTGCCTAATCCATACATTATTTTACTTCACAACACACAGAATTGTTTAAATAAACCTTATTAGACATGTTAAAAGGAGTGTTTGGGATTCATTAGGTCTGTCATGATAATATAGTGGGCCCTTTGTATTCACTGGGTTTTGATTCCTGGACACACACACACACCCATAGGCAAATCTAAGATATGCAGATGACACCATAATACTAGCAGAAAACCTCACAGACCTGGAACACCTACTAAGGAAGATCAAAGAAGAAAGTGCAAAGGCAGGCTTAACGTTGAACATAAAGAAAAGAAAAATAATGATCTCCAAGGACCTTCACAAATTCAACATAGGCAATGAAGAAATAGAAATAGTAAAATAGTTCTCATTCCTGGGATCAAACATTAATAGAAATGGGGACCGCAATCAGGAAATCAGAAGATTAAGACGGGGGAGGGTGGCTATGAAAGAACTAGAAAAGATTCTAAGGTCCTGTACAGACTGCCAGAAATAATCCAGCTTGAGGCCACTTTAACTGCTTAGTGCTAGGGAATCATGGGAACTGTAGTTTATTGTGGCACCAGAGTTCTCTGACAGAAAAAGCTCAGTGTCTCAGAAAAAAACTACAATTCCCAGGACAGTTAAAGTGGTCTCAAGATGGATTATTTCTGGCAGTCTGTACAGGCCCTAAAATGCAAAGGTACACAACTCAGCACAAAAGTTAGAATCATACGAGCCATTGTATTCCTATTACCATATATGGATGTGAGGGCTGGACAGTTAAGAAAAATGATAGGAAGCAAATCAATTCATTTGATATGTGGTGCTGGAGAAGAGTGTTGAGGATCCTGTGGACAGCCAAGAAGACAAACAAATGTGTCCTAGAAAAGATCAAGCCAGAAACCTCCCTGGAAGCCAAGATGACCAAACTGAGGCTGTTGTTCTTTGGACACATGATGAGAAGGGAGGACTCTTTGGAAAAGACAATAATGCTGGGAAAGGTGGAGGGAAATGGGAAGAGAGGAAGGCCACATGCCAGATGGATCGGCTCTATTAAGGAGGTCATGGGTATGGGTTTACAGGATTTAAGCAGAGCAGTGGAGGGTAGGGGGTCTTGGAGATGTCTCATCCATAGGGTTGCCATGGGTCGAGATTGAGGGCAGTTAACAACAACAACCCCCACCCCCTCAATGGATACCCAGATCTGTGGATGTTCAAGTCCCATTATATCCATGGCATAGTAAAATTGTGTCCCCTATATAAAATGGCAAAATCAAGGTTTGCTTTTTGGAATTTTTGTTGTTGTTGTTTATTTTTCAAGCCGTGGATAAAGATACCATGGATGTGAAGGGCTGACTGTATTGTAAAGTTTCCATAATTATCATTATAGATCACATTCTTACCACTATATTTGTGAACCATTAATTAGTCAATTAGGTCAGCTTTATGACACAAAGAAAATTAGTGGATGATCAATGGGAATGTTCACAGAAAAAGAACTGGAACTGGAAATCTTTGAACTTTTGTTAGAGTGGGGACAACCACATGTACCCTTTGTCCCCAAATCTAATTTAAGTTTAAAAATTAATAGAAAATTCTAGGACTGATTCTTATTGATTAGATTAAAGGAGAAAAATATAAGCCACATTATATTTTATAACTATGCCACTGTTTACATATTCTATGTGTTTTTGATTAGCAGCAGGAGCAAAATGGAAGTTGGTAGAGTGCTCAGTCACATATTGCACTGCTGTTCTGAAACAATTAATTACTCCAGTTTGTAAACTCTGGGCCTGTTTTAAAAAGAACCGTCACTTTAATATTAGCTTACTGCTTTGTAAATCCCTCCTGTATATCCAGTCTCTTGTGGTGATATGTGTTCCTTATATACTTATGTACAAGTTGACCTCATGTATAAGTCGAGGGAATGCTTTAGGGCCAAAATCATGGATTTTGATATGGCCCATGGATAAGTAAATGGTAAAATTTAGCTTGGTTTTCAGAGGAAATGCAAGGAGGAGGAGGATTAGAAGCAAAGGGTTGGAGATCGGCTTGAAAGTGGTGGGGAAATGGTGAAATGCAAGGACACTTTTTTTGAAGTATATCTCATTGAATTTGATGGGAATTACTTTTGAGTAGCTATACATTTGCATTAATTGAATAAATATATTAAATTTTATGTGTTTCTGCAGTAAATTAGTTATTTGTTTAAATATGCAGAGATAATAAAAAATTTAGAGCTAAAATAGTCTATGATTGCCACTGAACTTTGTTTTATAGTTAACTGGATGCACCGATAATTTCTCTCCTTAATGTTGTATTATATAAATTAGGAAGAAGTAGAACCCTTTCCTGAGGAAAGAGAGAACTTCCTACAGCAGCTCTATAAATTCATGGAAGACAGGGGTGAGCATTTTATCATGTTTATTGTATAGTTTATATCTCTGTAGAAGAATGTAATATAGTCCTGGGTTTTATTTCTGGCCGTTGAAATCTGTCCCTTTTTAAAATTGGCATTCTCATAGTTGATAAAATGCATACCTTAGCAAAGTTACTTTGCCTTTATAAGGCAGGGCAAAGTGCAGCCTCCTATATGTTGCTGGACTACAGATACCATCAGCCTTGAGTCACTTGGAAAATTATGAGACTTGCAATCCAGCAACACTTGGAGGTTCACACATTGTCCATTTTAGGTATAATGTATAGTCTAATTATTTGTGTATTAAACCTTTCACCTGTTTGTAAAATTTGAATCCTGTGTAAGTTACAGTTAAAGTAAAAATAAAATAATACAATAGAAAGTAACAGCATAAGAATTTTAAAACAACAGCAAAATGCAAAAAATCATTTAAAAATCCACAGACCACAATAAATATTTTGAGTATATAAAGAAGTATACTGGACTGCACAACCTGTAATCCACCAAAACCAAACACAGGCCACCACCCTAAGCTTGTGGACTACTATATGCATTTCTTAACTCTAACTTTTATGAGCCCGAAACCCAAGCAGCTAAACCAGACCCCAGATGGCTCCCATACATGGTTAGTCCAGGAATGGGGAGCTGCTCTCAACTTATTCAGTTATTTACAAATTATATGGACCTAAACATAGACATTAATGTAGGACAAGTACTATTTCATTATTTGTGTAGTCATTGCTGAATATTATCACAAACCCGTTCACACAACTAAGTGCCTGCTAGTACTTGTAGAGGAAATTGAAATTCTTTGGAAAGAAATCTGAATTACGGTAAATAAAATCAACTTTATTTTATGAAGACATTATATCAGATACATCTTTCTCTGTGTGTGGTCTTAACATTATATCATTTTTGCTCATTGAGGAGCCCACACATTTTTGATTGAGAACAGCTAAAATTATTTGGAAGAAATTATCTTTTTTTAAAAACTGTGATTTCATCTGTCACAATATGAATGATAAGGCTAAAATTGTAACCCCTTACTTACCTGGCGTATACAACATTGAACATGGTCAGAATTAAGTCTGAGTAAATATGCATCAGCATATATATGTTGTACAGTTTGTGGGACTGAAACTCTGAATTAATGTAAGTGCATTAATATCAATATGAGGAGTTATGCTTACTAAAATACAAAGCCACACTTCAAAATACTTTCTTTCACAGGGACTCCTATTAATAAACGACCTGTACTTGGATACAGAAACTTGAATCTCTTCAAATTATTCAGACTTGTACATAAACTTGGAGGATTTGATAATGTAAGTACTCTAAATCAGGATAGATAGAATTTTACAATCTGAAGAAAAGCTGTAAGACATACAGCTCCTTTACAGCTCTTTCAAAGATTAGTTTTTCCAGTGCTGAAGGTCTCTTCCACGTGTAATATTTGATTAGCAGGCTGTCTTTTTTATGCTAGATACATTTATGGGGGATGACTGCGCAAAGAAGAATGCTCCAGTTGCTGATCAGCTATTTGCAAGATACATTCTTTCCTTTTTCTTTTCTTAGTATGGAAAAAAAATATTGACCTTAGAAGAACTAATGGGTAAAAGCTCTCTAAGATCTGTACTCTGATGTTTCCTTTTCTGTCAGCACTGCCAAGTTTTGTTTTGCAGTGTATGGAAATATTAATACAACAATATGAATTATGTGATTCCTTGTAAGCATAGCAAAGGCTCAGAATTTGGTTATGCATACAAAGCTTCCTGAGAATATCAGATTTCAATTTTTAATGGCAAGGAAAATTTACTACACTTGTGGTAGTGTGCCTTACTGTATACAGTAATTATTTGTGTTACATAGAAAGAAATTACCTGTTACTTGACTAAAATTGCTAAGCAAGAACTGAAAGAATGCAAATGCAATACATATTTTGTTATGGTTACTAGTCAAATAGTTATAACTTCCCAACCAACTCTTTCCTAGATTGAGTTTTTCTTCATGCGTGTTTAAAGATACATGTCAAATGAGTGTGTAAGACAGACAGACAATGCATAGCCCTCAAACTTGAGGTTTGTTTGTTCTGAAATTCTAGAAATGCTTATGGCAAGAGTGAAAGCACAGGCAACCCCCAATCCATGCACTCTGCCCAATCTTTTGTGTTAACATATTTTTCTCCTGAAAAAGCCTTCTCAGGGCTTTTTTTGTGTGTGTCTCTCTCTATGTGTGCCAAACCAGACGTGATTTCCAGTCACTTCTTGGTATACTACCATTAAAATGTGGAAAAAGTTTCCCCCACACCCTCTAGAATATGAATGGGCAACTGTCAAGAGAGTGAGGAGCCATTTGCCCCCATGATTCTCTTCCCAACAGGATCCAGCATCTCATATGTAGTGACTGGAAGCAACATAATGTCACTTTTGGTTCCGGGGTCCAGCTGAAAAATTGCTGATTCTTCATGCCCCCTCCCACCCCAGCATTTGGGGGATTATGAGGGTAGTGATAAGCAAGGGGACCCAAACTGCTTTTGTTTGTTTGTTTGTTTGTGATAGCTTGGAGCTGTCTTGGAAGCAAAAGCACAGTCTGCTTTTTAAAAATGGGTGGGTCTGGGGACTTGGGGTGGTGGTCTGGTGGCTTCTTGGGCCTTGGGTTCCAGAGGCTGCATGCAGAGTGTAAGCAACAATTTCCCCATCCTATCCTAAAGAGTGCAGGAGCAGGCTTTTGCAGGGACAAAAGATTTTCTTTTTTTTCCAGAAAAAAAATTATGGAGAAGAGCGAGGGCCCTACCAGATCTGGTAGAAGTTGTGTGTGGCCTCCCAACCTAAGCAGCTAAAGCTAAGCTAAGCTAAGCAGCTTCATTTATATACCGCTTCATACCACGCTATGGGGTGTCTAAGCGGTTTACAACTGTGAGCTGATTGCCCCCCAACAAGCTGGGTACTCATTTTAGCGACCTCGGAAGGATGCAGGCCTGAGTCGAGCCTCAGCCCTGGCTGGTATTGAACTCGCAACCTTGTGGTTTATGAGTGAGTGGCTGCAGTACAGGCATTTAACCACTGTGCCACCAGGGCTGGTAACCTGAGCTGTAGCAGCAGTGTGACAGTTTAATATAAGTAGTTTTGTTCCAAGGTTGTATGGAAACAGTATTCATATATTTTCAAGTGTATTGAAAAGGCAGATGAAAGTATGAGGAGCTGATTTCCAATTTTTAATATTTAAGGATTTTAGATGGCTATTCATGTTTGTATGACACAAATGATAAGAAAGGATGTGGGATTCCATATCTTTATGTAATTATGATCTGAAAATTGATAATAACGTTTGGAGAATGATATTACAAGTAAGGTTAAAATTGGTTCACAGTAAAAATAACATACTGTGCTGAACTGTATATACAGATTGGTGTTTCAGTGGCAACCATGCTGCCAGAGAAGATTGGCAGTGGTCTAAAGCGGTGAACGAACCACTAGATGTTATTATAAAGTTGAAGTGTTAATCTCCTTCTAAAACAATAATGTATTCAATATTAGTGAAATTACAAATAAGTTCTTAGCTTGATTTTAATTACAGAATCATACAATAGAAATATATTTTATCTACTCGATAGTTTCCTATAGCAAATCTGATTCAAAGTTGCCACAAAACCCTCTGGAATACCTTGTGTGTAGTTCAAAACGGGGCTCAATAACTGCTACTATGCTCTTTAAACTGCCTAACATGGGTGCTTGGACAAGGGTAAACATAATATTCTATTTGGGAGGGATGGGAGTCTGCTAGTAATTCCCACAGTTCAAATATAGCTTTAAAATGGTGGAACTAGCATAAAAAAACAAAACAAAACAAGATAATGTAATGAGACAAACCTAAGGTGTATACAGGGTTTCACAACTTCCACTACTTGTCATGACTGAGAGAAGGATAGGAGGAGAGAATGGCAAGTTCAGCACACCTTGACTGAAGGCATATAGAACACTTTTAAACAATTACGTCCAGTATATTCAACTAGTTCTTCTGAGCGAGTGATAATAATTAAGCTTGACTGGGTAAAGGCATCCTTAGCATCTTTAGTCGAGAGTGGCCAACATAATATACCTTTCTCACTTTTTGAAAAGAAAGTGTGGAATGGGGAGAATGGTCTGTTGGATGGAGCTGCAGAATCACCCTGAGCACCTTCAGGCAGCAGCATACACAGCACTGCTGTGTGTCTTGATCCCGAGTAAGAAAGACCAGTGAAGCGGGTAGGGTTTCTGGATACTCTGTCCATTGCTGCTGTCAAACAATTTCCAACCTTATTCCCAGCTGCAACATGGCAACTGCCAGATCATTGCTTAACTCTTCAGTTTTAAAATGGGCAAAAATTTGGCTGCTTACCATGTTTGGAGTAGGGCAGTACACACTTGACCTGACAAATGTAATCATTGAAGCCTGGATGTATGATCTACATTTATGAAATGCATTAGAGCAGGGGTAGGCAACCTTTCCCCTTTAAGGGCCGAGGGACTTCAGCTCCCAGAATCCCAGGAGCTATTGGCCAACATGGGACTATTGGCCAACATGGCTGAGGCTTCTGGGAGCTGAAGTCCCTTGGCCCTTAAAGGGGAAAGGTTGCCTACCCCTGCATTAGAGTGTCTGCCCATGAAAGAAATTCAGCTTCTTGCCACTTCCATCTCCTGCACCTTCTTGCTACATCCATCTCAACGATAATAGTGACTTGGAATATGTAGGAAGTTTTCAAGAGGGAAGATATGTAAAAAAAAAACACCTAATCATGAATATGTTATCACTACCTATAAGAGTTTTAATTGAAGTTGTAGGCTTTCATGGCCGGCATCCATAGTTTTTTGTGGGTTTTACGGGCTGTGTGGCCATGTTCTAGAAGAGTTTTTTTCTGACGTTTCGCCAGCATCTGTGGCTAGCATCTTCAGAGAGAGAAAAATATTAATTGATGTTAGAAATGTATAGAACAGCCAAAACATTAATTTCAAATGACTCAAAAGCCAAAGAAAGTTGGAATTAATGTATCTTCAGTAGAAGAATATACAAGGAATATGTAATCTTTGGATACCACGGGCAGCCAAAAAGACAAACAAATGAGTCCTTGAACAGATCATACCTGAACTCTCCTTGGAAGCCAAGATGATCACATTGAGGCTGTTGTACATTGGCCACATAATGAGAAGGCACAGCTCATTAGAAAATACAATCATACTAGGAAAGGTAGAAGGTAGTAGAACAAGAGGAAGACCACATGCCAGGTGGATAGACTCAATCAGGGAGGTCATAGGCCTGAATCTACAGGACCTAAGAAGAGCAGTGGAAGATAGGGGCACTTAAACGTCTCATCCATAGGGTCGCGATCAGCCAGGGTTGACTCTAGGGCAGTTAACAACATATAAATAATAAAATCATAGAGTTGGAAGAGACCTCAAAGGGGTCATAAAGTCCACTCCCTGCCATTCAGGAATACACAATCAAAGCACCCCCAACATATGGGCATCCTGCTTCTGTTTAAAAACCTTCAAAGATGGAAACTCCACCACGCTCCGAGGGAGTGTGTTCTACTGTTGGGAAGTTCTTCCTAATGTTGCGGTGGAATCTTTTCTCCTCTTATCAACTGTGCTTAAATTTGAATTTTTCTACTACAGACTGCTTAAGTTGCCTTGGGTCCCAGTTTCACCACAGTGTACAGAAACACAGTGATAACCCGTTATTACCCCCCGATATTATGAGGCATAGATCCTATTTTATTTGGCTCAGTAAAACAAATTCTTCACATGGGCATACATACTATAAAGGTTAGATCCAGTGTTTGTAAGTGGGCTAAGTATGAAGGTAGTACAGGAGTAGATCTTCACACACTGAAATAATGTAAAATATTGAATCAACCTGCAATACAGTTGTAGTTTGATATTAAGCAGTGTACTGTTCTACAAATGTGGAAAGAACATTTTGAATTTTTCCATGCAATTTTAGACTCTTGAATTTCAGATTAATGGCTTGTTTAATTTTCATTAGTTTAAACAGAAAACAGAAAACTTTTATTGAGGCAACTATTTTTATCAATTTTTGTAGATTGAAAGTGGAGCAGTCTGGAAACAAGTGTATCAGGATCTTGGGATCCCTGTCTTGAACTCTGCTGCTGGATATAATGTTAAATGTGCTTATAAAAAGTAAGTAATTCTGTAATTACGACATTCAGTGCTGCATTTGGGCTTTCTAAAATGTGGTTTTCATCTCAGCCAAAAATAGCATTTCATTTATATTCTTTTCTAAATCTTTTATTGTTTAAAATAACTTTTGTCCTGGTAAAGAAATTTATATTATGAAATTCATGTTAACTCCAGTAATTTGAAAGTCTATGCATATTCAATGCCTTTAATATTGTCAAAGTCATCCTTGAAGGTAAGGTCATTTTGACTAACTGTTAAATCCAGTTTCAGAACATGCTATAAGATACAGGTATTTGGAAATTTCTTAATTTGACTCCATATTACTTCCATTGTGACTAGTCAGATTCAATGCAGCTACCTTTCATATATTTTCTATATAAACAAGTCAGTATATTTTGCAGTTGCAAACAGTTATTCAAATAGTACCAAGTTTTTAACAAGGCAATCTTAAGCTTTCGTTGTTTAAAAAATTAATTCAGGTAATGAACAGAAATTTGTTTAATAAAACAAACAAATGGCTAAGGCTAATTATCATTTGCATGTTGCTGTCATATTTTAGATACCTTTATGGCTTTGAAGAATATTGCACATCAGCTAATATTGAGTTTAAAATGGAATTACCAGCGAAAATAACAAGCAAGCCTTGTAAGGACCATGAAAAAGACATGAAAAAGCCTGAAGAAGCTGAGCTAAATGTAAAAGAAATAAAAGTGGAAACAGAAGAAAAAGATGATGAAATAACAACTGCAAAGCAACATGTTGCAACAATTGAGAATGAAAATGAAAGAAAAGAAAATGATAAATCTTCCTGTTTGGTAAGAACTGACATTCTATTTTGTTTGTAAGATATATCTCTGTATAACAGTGTGTTTTATTCAGGCACTCTTGTGTTTAGTACAATTCACAAAATATGAATGACATTTGCACAGTTAAAAGGACTACACCTTAGATCTTTGTAGGATCTACATAGACAGAGTATTTGTAGAGATTCTGCAGGGTTGTCAAAGCTGAGAAAATGTTCTGTTTAGGCTAGGTCACGCAGGAACTAATGAGATCAGTCATCCCATAGTGCTTAGCAAGAATGCCCCCCCTTCCTTTCAATTAAGATTGTGGCAGAAAGCTAGATCCCTACACCTCGGTTTCCAAGCCTGTTTCTAGTTGCCAGCACTGCTCAATTTTAAAAGACTTAGTCCCACCAGACCTTATGAATAATATGTGAACTTTCCACTTCGCTATAGCAGCTCTGATTTTTCTAAAATGCTATTTATTATAGTCTTTAGTACTTAAGCAAATTATGTAAATGAAAATAGTTGGTAAACATAAAACACGAGGGCCAGTGTAGCGTATTGGTTTAAATATTGTTGAGATGTGTGTGTGTATCCCACCTTTCTCCCAATATAGGGACTCAAGGTGGCTAACAACAAATTTAAAACAGTAAACATTAAAAACAATAGAAAAGCATTAAAATGTAGATACAAAGTTTTGAAAGCAATTAAACAATTTTAAAAAGTTAATAACATTATACATTAAAAATTAAAATGTATTAAAAACTCTATACAAACATTAAAATTTGAATTACATAACATTTATGAGCCCAGCCATCATCAGTTTGAAAAAGCCTGACAGCACAGGAATGTTTTTACCTGCCACTGAAATGAGAGCAGGGATGGGGCCATCCTGTCCTCTCCATAGGGGGAGTTCTATAGCCTGTTGGAATATTGAACTAGGACATTGGGAAATGAAAGTTCAAATCCACCGCTTGGCCATGGAAATCTACTGGGTGACCTTGGGCAAGTCACACTCTTTCAGCCTCTGGGGAAAGCAAGAGGAAAACCTCCTCTGAACAAATTCAGCCAAAAATTTGTGAGAGGTTCACTTTAGGGTCTCTATAAGTCAATAGGTACGCTTTATGGTCTCTCTAAGTCCAAAATGACTTAAAGGCACACAACAATAATAAGCATAAAATAATGCAACCATAAAATTAGCTATCTTTATTTTCAAAAGAACATAACAAAAGTCATCTTGGCTTAGGTCACAGGGTTATCTTGTCTACCCCCCCCCCCCCCCGAAGTCTGTGGAAAGTTCATGAGTAGTTCATGAATGCAGCAGCATCTCTGGTTCATGTTCTCCAGCAAATATATACAGAGGTGCACTGCCTCTGATACTGGAAGCAATATACCTGTATAGCTGTCATGACTAGTAGCCATTGATAGTCTTGTCCTTCATGAATTTGTCAGTGCCATACCAGTGATCAGCCATCTCTGTCTTTTGTAATAGCAAATTCCTATTCTTTAACCATATGCAGTATGAAAAGGTAGTTCCTTTTGTTTTCCCTAAATCTCCCCATTTAGCTTCCTTGTAATGTTAGCAATTTATTTTTTATTACTTTCTTAATCACCAGTGTAGAATTTTCCCCTTTCACAGCAGCCATACATTGGGTCAACATTATCATTGAGCTGTCTGCCACAATTCTAAGAACTTTTTCTTTTTCAGTCACCACCAGCTCAAATTCCATCAGTGTTTATTTGGCTAAAATTCTCTTTGATATAATTTTATTCACTTAACATTTGCTTTCATTAAACTTCATTTGCATTTTAATTTACTCTTGCTCATTTGAAGGTTCTTAGATCTGATGCAGTGTCAGGAGAGAGAGCCAGCATGGTGTAATGGTTTGAGCATTGGACTGGTACTCTGAAGACCAGGGTTCAATTCTCAACTCAGTCATGAAACCCACTAAGTGACCATGGGCGTGTCACATGCACTCAGCCTCAGGGGAAGGCAATGGCCAGTCTCCTTTGAACAAAATTTGCCAAGAAAACCCCATGATAGGGTCAGCATAAGTTGGAAACAACTTGAAGGCACACAACACACAAACACAGTGTCAGGAATCTATGAAGTGTTATGAAAGATGTTTTTCTCTTGTATCCTAGTTGTTTTCTCTTCAAACTGAAAACATGAGAGAAATAGATTTTTTAAATATGAAAGTATTTGGGGGAGCATTGTATTAGATTTCATTAAAACTTTGTGGCTGTATTTCAAACCACACAGACATTTATTCAGGTCACAAAATGATTATTTGACAATAACCTCAAATAATGCAAAGTATTGAAATAACTATGTCAGTACCAGCAGATTTCTTTCTAGAACAAAAAAATTTGCCCTTCATCAGTACCTTCTATACACTGAAAGAACAGTCCAAGAACTATTCAAGGAAAAATGGGTCCAGGCAGGTAGATGCAAGTGGTCCTGTGGAGTCCCTTCAAATAGATTCCCAATGATAGTGAATCTGTACTTTCCACAGAAGCAGATCTACTAGTGAGTAGTGCTCCAGTCTTCAACATCACTCACAGATATAAAGGCCTAGGAAAAATGGGAAAGTTCAAGAAAAATTGGTTTCTTTCCATAATCTCAAAGGGGGAAGCAGTAACACTTGGGGAGAAGGTGGGGGGTGGGAAAAGTTGTTATTTTTTTGTTTAAATGGGATTAGTTTCAAAGCAGTGTGTTTGAAGTAATGTTAGTACAGTTCCTTCACTACTAAAAATCTATTGAATCCAAAATAATGCTATTAATAATAATGATAATTGCTGCTGTATTTAATTGCACACTCAACAAGTAGTACCCTTAGCTCTTGATACTTAAAAACTGCATCCAAATATTGCAGAACGTCTTGAGGTTTAGATTCAGATTGGTGGCAACTATATTGCTCTTCCCACATACTATTGTGGCAGTTATACAGCCTGGCCTCTGACTTGCTTCTCACTTGTCTCATGTAATCACATTCCTCCTTTTTCTATATCAAGTGAAACAAGCATATGGATGTTTGAAAATACTAACGAAACTGGTGGCCTGCTGAGTTCAGTGGGGCTTGTGTCCTCAAGTGAGCATACATAAGATTGCAGGCTTCGTTCTTTGATTATATTGTACTGAAGAGTTCAGTGTAATTATACAGTTTAATTGAATTTTGAAATGTTTTGCTAGTGTATAATTATATTATACAGATGATTATTTTCTGAACTTTTCCACAAAAAGTAGAAGCGTTACACCATAATACTAACTGTGCACTTAAACTGTAGCAATAACACACTTTGACACCACTTTAACTGCTATGGCTCCATTCTACAGAATCCTGGGATTTGTGGTTTTGTGAGGCACCAGCACTCTTGAAGGCTAAACACCTTGTAAAACGATAAAATCCAGGATTCCATGGGATCATGCTACAGCACTTAAAGTGGTGTCAAATTGCATTATTTCTACAGTATAGATGTACCCCAACATATATTATCTTTTGAAGCCCATATAAAAATATTCCATTTTAGTTGACAGTGCTGTTAGTTTTATTTTCAAATTCTATTTTATTCCTGTTTTCCAAATGGCAAAAGCAACATATATTTGGATTTTAAGACCCCATTCTGTACTCATTTACCTGGGAGTAATCTAATTAAACTGAGGTGGACTTAATGCTGAATAGGCAGCATATTAGATGTGTTGTTAGGGTGCATACATAACACTGGGTACATTATTATATTAATTTTTAAAAAGACATAAACCTACAGTGCAGTTGTCTTATTCATAGGGCAATACAGTAAAATTAGATTTGAAGAGAAAATATGGCATATAATTTTGTTTATTATTCTCCAGAAAAAGGAAATCATGTTTTCCCTACGAGTTCAAAATGCCATGAAACCTTTACACCTCTGATCATACAACAGCCTTAAATTTTATTCAGATCCTCTAATGGAAGTGGGGATGCTACCTTGTACTCCAAAAAGATAGGCTGTAATGCTGACCTGCAAGCAGATTTAGTTAACAATATGTATACCAAGCAGCAAGGTTGCAAGAGAACAGTGTTCCTCCCCAATGTACCTGTTTTTTGGGGGGTGGGACTCTTGGAAAAGCAGCCTTAATCAAGAACAGTTGTCCATGGTGCAGTGTACATTGCGCCAGTTGCTTCTTAGACATGTCCAGTTTAAAATGAGTGATGCAGAAGCATTGTATTGACCATTAACAATTCCTCTAATAATTGTGATTTTAGCAATGTTTTATTTCTCTTAGGGAAACAAAAAGGGTTCTCAGGAACCTCACACTGATCAGGAAAAGGAATTAAGAATAAATAAAACAGATGATGAAGCAAATATGCAATCTAAAGATGATGAGAAGAATGAAGACCTGGAGAATCAGGATGTCAATCTAGAAACTGAAGAGGGGGAGAAATCAAAGTAAGAGCCTATTATTTTCAGTTTAATTAATGAAGCACTACTGGGTTTCAAATCAGAATTAGCTTTGATTACCAAATGGCTTAATTTTAAAAAGAATTTACGGTCTAACATTTGCAGTAAGGATGTTCAGTTCTGCTGTTGGATACTGTTAGTCTATCTGACTGGTTCACTTGGATACTTCTTCTAAAGTCTGCACAGTAGTACAAGAGACCTTGCCTTATTAATAGAAAATCAGTAGCAGTGAAAGGGAAAAGATGAAATACAAGGTAAATAAGAATGTTGGAGTGACCAGGCCCTGTAGGGAGAGATGTGCTGAATGAGAAAACTGATTGAAAAAATATATTGGAAAAATGTGATGAGTGAATGCAAACATTTGAGGGTAAAGTAGAGGGGCTGATTTATAAAACAAAGAATATGTAGAGGTAAGTAGAGAAAATAGTGTGTGTGTAAGAATTAAAACCATGTGATCTCTATTATAGAAAACTGGAAAATGTTGAGAATGGATTCATGTTGGATTCATATCTTAAGTGTGTTAGCATAGGTGTAATGTCGGCCATGTCGTTGTGGATTGTTCCTTGAACTTAGAACAGCTAGAATATGATGGGATTAGGAAAGAAAGCTGTCTCAGTTGATTCCACCAGAAAGAAAGAGAAATCTAGACGTTTACTGCGTGTAAATGGACACTCTGTAATTTTACTGTCATGCAGAGTGACTACATCTGTAGATCTAACATTGCTATTTGTTGAAGTACCTAATCAAAGAGTTGCATTGATCCTGCCAGAGCTCCCCTTGCTTCTTTTGAGAATGGTGTTATTGGTTCCCAGTCTCTGAATCATAGAGGCTGTTAGAATCCAATTTTCATAATTCCTCACCACTGGTCCCACCATTGGCTGTGGTTTCCAGGACTTGAAGTCTAACAACATTGAAGGACCCAAGTTTGGGACCCACTGATTAATATGAAATTGTTGATTTGCTGTTCCACCTCTGTAATAAGTGCTGTAGTGACTTTAATCTGGATATCATACACAGGTGGCTGAATTCAATTTTGGCCCCAATCATGAGGGGAGCAGGTCTGTCTGAAAAATTGATACCCAAGCATGAGTAAACTTATAGGTGCCTTTTAGACAGGAGAGTAGTTGAATAATCAATTTTATTAAAAATAAATCAAGCTACTGACTTTTTTAAAAATGCAGTTTTTTAATGAATAATATTGACATTGATTTGCTGTGTTTCTTATTAAAAAGAGTTTATTGCATTTTGATACTGGAACTTGGATGCTTACTTATTTTGAATTTATCTTTCTGGCATTTATTTTATAAGAAGAGGGGGGAGAAGGAGAATTTTGAGCTGAATGTTTAAATTTTTTTTTTAACTTCAGATTTCAGAATTTGTTATTTGTGACTTCCTTATACCATAGTTTGTGCCTGTTTTAGATTTCTGTATTTGACTAGTAAAAATTATGTATCTGTTCAGTGTTACATGTTTTCTGGTGTTTTGTTGTTGGAGACTTGGGGCTGGGTTGTACCAAGAGGCTTCTAGGAATGAAGTGAAACTAAGGAAAAGAAGTCATTCAAGAATGCAACTAAATGGAGCATATTATTATTACTATTACTATTTCCAGGATTTATATCCCACCTTTCTCCCACAGTGGGATTCAAGGCAGATCAAGCATACTTAAGGAGCACTTTGGAAAATTTTGTAGGAGGGATATAAAATGTTTTTACTGAAGAAACAACCATAACAGTTAATGCATGTTACGTGTATGTGCCTTCAAGTTGCCTGTCGACTTAAGGTGTCCCCATAAATTTCATATGATTTTCTTAGACAAGGAATAATTAGAGATGGTTTTGCCAGTTCCTTCCTCTGAAATATAGCCTAAAGAACCTGATATTATTTGGCAGTTTCCCATCCATAGTATTGTCCCATTAAAATGTAGCAGCCAGTAGATGTCTGTTTATTGAATTCAGTTGTAGTTCTTCCTGTATTCCTACTTCCTTTTGTTGTTTGTGAGATGAACATGCCATGGTCCAAGGTCTGATGCCTCTAATTTGCTTATATATAGTAAAGGTTCTGTTAGAATTCTGTAACAGCTAGTATTTTTATTATTTATATTTCCGGTTATCATAGTTAGCCACTGGAAACAAAACTTGATCTATATGAAAGCAATGTAAGCTTTGGTTGCCACGTCCTTGAAGTGGAGTAAAGGGACAAAGGAATGCCTCAGTCTGGAACACTCTTCTGTGTGATTTTTACTTGATAGTCAAGAGATTTTATATCTGTTAATGTTTCTGTATGGAATAGATTTTTTTACACTTCTGAAGTGGTTAATGATCTATAGCAATCCAGTTTCATATCTTAGAAGGCATTAGTAATTTGCATCTGAATTTACAGCCTTGCATTGTTAATGGTGTTGTTGTTGTTTTGCTTCAAGATACGTATCACTGGTTGTACTGCATCAATTCCATGGTCTGAGATCATTCCTAGTACTATGCATTGTCACAGTGGCTTTCAGTCAGTTTAAAATGTCCTGAATTATAGCATGTTATACACAAAATAGAAAAATGTGGGGTACAGAGATTGTCTTGGGTTCTATAACTGTCATACTGTTGAAGAACAAAAACAGACACATTAAGATTTTGTGTGTGTATTATCAGAATTGCAGGGAGGTGTTTTTACAATCAAGATCAGCAGGCTAAGAACTTTCAGCAACAGTATAGGAGCATAGGAACATAGAGAGCCCTTTGGTCTTTCTAGCCTGCTGTCAGTTCTGACTGGCAGCAGCTTTCCAGGACTTCAGGCAGGAGTCTCCCCAGTCCTACCTGGAGATCACTGCAATTTTCTGTTGGTCTTCCATCCAAGAACTGACTAGGCTCATTTGGTGAGGACATGGGAGTCAGCCTTCCCAGTGGCTGCTCCCACTCTCTTTCATGTACAGGATCATCTCAGGTCAAAAATCCAAGTTCTAGTGGTAAAACAAGAAAACTTTATTCAGAAATCAAAGATGTTCACAGCAGACTCATGTTGTCAGAACTAAAGTAATGGCGTGTGTTGTGTGCCTTCATGTCATTTCAGACTTATGGGGACCCTATTACAAGGTTTTCTTGGCAAGTTTCTTCAGAGGGGATTTGCCATTGCCATCCTCTCAGGTTGAGAGAGTGTGACTTGCCCAAGGTTGCCCAGTGGGTTTCATAGCTGAGCAGGGATTCAAAACTCCAGAGTTGTACACCAAGCTGGGTCCGATGGCAGTTACACAGCATAATAAAAGCACATAGCAATTCAAACTTTAAGCTGGCTTACACCCCACTCGCCCATACAACAAAACACTCCTGCATTTTGACTTTCCCAGTCGCTCCTCCTTCCATCTCCATGTCAGCCATTCTCATGTGACCAGCCTTGAAACATCCAGTGCGATCTCTTCTCCCCATACATCTGCTTGTTAGCCACCCCAAGGAATGTAAGCTGCCAACATCATTATTACCACAGTGTAGCATCATCTATTTAAATATGGCAAGCATGCAAAGTCTATAAGCAACTAGGACCCGAAGCAGACAGGCCAAATAAAGCAGCTTCTGGCTGTTTCAACAATGTGATGTTTATACAACACACACGCACCCCAAAGTGGCTGGAAGCCACTCTGAGGCAGGCTAATGTGGCCCAAAGCTGTCAGGAAAAGGAGCATCAAAAAGCCGCTCCTGCTGGCAGCTTGTTGAGGACTGTGATAGCAGTCAGCTTTGGGACCGCGGCATCTTGACTGCTGGGGTCCCAGAGGAGTTAAGACCACTCCTTTTGCCTGTCTGCTTCGCCCCTATGGCAGCAAATCTGATTCAGATTCCCTTCCATGGGAAGCTGGGCTGGTCCTCTCCCTCCCTATTCTCCTTTTGCCAGGAGGCAAAGAAAGACCTTTTTAAGAAGCTTTTAAGGAGTAACTGCTTATAGGGAACCTTTTATTTGGGAGATGTGTTCTTCATGATTTTATGCTGTGCATTTCTATTATTTTAATGTGATCTTAAATTGTGTCTTAAATTTTATTGTTCAGGTTTTAGCTGGTTTATTATTATTATTATTATTATTATTATTATTATTTTGTGAGCTGCCATGGGTTGCATCCTGGGAGAAAGGTGACACAGAAATGAAATCAATAAATAATAAAAATAAATAAGTAGGTCTGACTCTACGTTGATTCTAAAGACAGATGAGATTGATTGTACACTGGATGGTGTGATGGTGAACATAAAATAGCTGTTGTGGAATTGTGAGAATTGTCAGTGGGTTTTGGCCTTTTAGATTATCAATGCCATTTTTATATGGGTTTTATGGTCTTCTGATGCAGCTTTGGCAGCTAGGACATCAAATGTATAAAGAGCTCAGCTTCTGGATGATGACTTAGATCCGTTATATGAAAGGTGCCAATCTTTATTTTTTGGGCAAGTAAAATGGATTTTAAAGTGATTATGGGGTTGCTCTTGTTCTGTCGAACCACATGAGAGTGATAAAAAGTAGTTTTTCATGCCCATGTTTGGTTAGTATAGAATTATGCTTTGTGGACATATTGATCAATGTAACATGCTAAGTAAGACAGCAAAGAGAACTGTGGCTACTTGTTATTTTGTTACAATGAAGTACATTTAACATTGTGAGATATAAAAGGAGATGTTCATAGTCCATCTTCTGCTGTCTACAATCATTCTAAAACATACATTGATGTTTATGTTTATTGCAGAAGTTTTAAAATTATGTTTATGTAATGATTCTGTATGTTTATATCAGATTCAGTACTTGTGTTCTGGATGTTTTGATGTTTTCCCCCCCTATTCACTAATCTTTGTTAAATTCTAGCATGTCAAAACTCTGATAAATACCCTAGGTTTTCTTTATATTTTGGTGAATTTATGAATGTTTGTCTGTTCATGAATGGTGCCTTCCCCCCCGCCCCCGAGAGTAGACTTCTAATGCTTTTTAATCTCTGTGTTACTCCTGTGAATAATGGGATACTGTAATGCTTAGACAAAAATTTAGAAATTAAAAGCTAAGGGTTATAACTGTTTACTAACAGTGTTAGGAACAACTCTGTGAAGCAATAATTGAAACCCATAGAATGTTTAAAAGAAATATTAGACATAATTAAATAGTACTGTATTGTGATTGTTCTTTCAGAAGTGCTTTTTTTTTTTTAGATTAGTTGTGTTATAGTAGCATCAAAAGAAATTATTTGAATGCAGTTAGGTCCAGAACACACTGCAGAAATAATCCAGTTTGAGACTGCTTTAACTGCCCTGGTTCAGTGTTAGGAAACTCTGGGAACTGTAGTTTTGTAAGCTATTCAGCCTTCTCTATTACAGAGCTCTGCTGCCACAATAAACTACAATTCCCAGGATTCCCTAGCACTGAGCCAGGGCAGTTAAAGCAGCCTCAAACTGGATTATTTCTGCAGTGTGTTTTGGACCTTAGTTAACTTTGTAGTAATTAAGAATAGTTTGCATTCCAATACATATTTTATAAACACTACTTTTAGAAGATGTCCAGTGTCCAAAAGCTGAATCCATGTCATTGTGGCCTCTTGCTTCTCATGGGCTAGAGTGAAACTAGGAAACATCTCCGTACTGTTTGGTCATTCTGTGATAACTGTTACTTTCAGGAGTAGTACTGGTTCCCTGCAACCATACCATGCAAATTTTAAACCAGCCACAATTTTCTCATGCCTTCTAATGTCTACAATATGGAATTCTTTCTTCCTTATTATTCTTATCCATGTTTTAATGTTATATCCACATAAATATAATAGGTTTGGAAACCCATTCAAATTAGTGCAAACTGTTTATTAGCATCATTTAGTCAAAATAGTGTCATTTGCCAGTATGGCTAACTGACAA
Organism: Phrynosoma blainvillii; assembly: GCA_026167975.1. Classification (NCBI taxonomy): domain Eukaryota; kingdom Metazoa; phylum Chordata; class Lepidosauria; order Squamata; family Phrynosomatidae; genus Phrynosoma; species Phrynosoma blainvillii. The sequence goes on from JANUYF010000001.1 coordinate 79,561,215, forward strand.
AAGGAAGGAATTAATGCTGATCAAACGGACAAAGAGATAGCATTTTCCAGAGGCTGGCTTCTGAATCATAATTTGAATCCATTTTTACAGGTGCCAGAAACATGTCTTTACTTTTGGACAGGGAAAATAATAAAGGGTTGTGCATTCTAAATCGATCATAGGATTTTTCTTGTTTTTCTACCTAGTCAGAGAAGATTTATTCTTTTCTTCATTAATGTGTTCTGTAAATATGTGTTTGGGAGTGGGATGCCCTTTTACTACTTACTCATCTGCTTAGGTTTTATCTTCCTGATCCTGGGATTTGTTTTTCCCACTACTGTGGCATAGTACTCCCTTTCTCTAGTGCTGGCATTCTCTCTTTCCTGGGACAAACTTACCATAGTACATTGCTACATTACCTGTTGTGGCCAGTGCCGTTTTTCTAATCTGGAAAAGATATAGCTGTGTTGTTTGTTACTTTCCAGAATATAGGATGAGGGCCGGAGTTGTGCTGTAAGCATTAGTGAAGCAAATAAATTGTTTTTAGTAGGAAATAGGAAAAAAACAATCTGCATTTTGAATAAATTTGTCCTTTTATTTTATGTACAGAAATGTGCTCCAAGTATTGATTTGTGCTGGATTTTGATTTTTAAATTAACAGTACTGCAGTTTGTTTATGGTTTCAGAAATAAACATAATTACAGATCTGTAATTAAAACAGTATTTTTAAACAGAAGATAGAGGTGTGGTGTTTATTGTCATTGTTATGTACATAGATTGTCTTAGAATTTAACGTGTTCTATTCTAGCAGTACCATGTAGAAATGTGTAATTTAGATACTCACAGATGAAACAAATCCTTCAAATTTAAACATATTTGTTACAGAAGGCCCTCAGTATCCGCTGTTATTTGGTTCCAGGATCCCCCATGGATAGCAAAATCTGTGGATGCTCAAGTCCCATTATATACAGTGGCAAAGTAAATTGGCGTCCCTTATATAAAATGGCAAAATCAAGTTGTGCTATTTGGAATTTATACTTTTTGGGGGGGGGGGATATTTTCAAACTGTGTATGCTTGAATCTGTGGATTTAAAAATCCATGGTTGTGGAGGGCTATAACTGTACTATGGACGGAAAACATTCTGTGCTTCTGAAAACATTTGTCATAGTCACATTTACAGAGTACATTGAGTACTACAAATGACAGCTCAGGTTGAGTCGCCCTTATCCAGAATACTCCAGAATTGTCCACATGGGCAGCTGAGATAGGGCCTGTACAGACTGGCCACAAGTGCTGGCCTGGGGGTGTAGTTGGGGTGGGGCGACCGCACACCGGCTGCCTCGACACTGCCACGGCATGCTGTGTCAGAGTGCTCTGTTGACACAGCGTGTAGACACGCTGCGCCAAGGGAGTGCAGAAGAGCTGCTGTGGTAAGAGCGGCTTTTTGCTGCTCCAAAAAGGAGCGGCATTTGCCAGCTCTTTTTGGAGCGGCAAAATCTGGATCAGGGCCACAGTGTGTGGTTGCCACAGCCCCAATCCGGCGCTCGTAGGAGCAGCACAGAGCCACCCCTTAGGGGCCATCTGTATAGCCTCATAGTGACACCTTGGCTTTCTGATGGTTCAGTGTACATACACTTTATTTCATGCATAAAATTATTTAAAATACTGTGTATAAAATTACCTTCAAGCTATGTGTATAAAGTGTATATGCAGCATCAATTAATTTCATTTTTACACTTGGGTTTCATCTCAAAGATCTCATTATGTATATGCAAATATTCCAAAATCTGAAATTCAAAGCACTTCTGGTCCTAAGCATTTTGGAAAAGGGAGACTCAACCTACAGTAAATGGGACAACATAGTGATTACCTCCCCTAGTTACAGTCCTTCTGATTTCTCTCAAATACTTCTGAAGGATGAGCTGTTGAATATTATCTTAGTATGAACAAAAGAAACTTCATGGGAAACATTATACTGTTTTCATAGTGAATTCTAGAGCAAACATAAAGAAATGTGAATACACATCCTTCTGAAATACCAGGGATTGAAGTACTTCACTTCATTTGTCCATTGATTTATCTAGGACAGGGGTAGGCAACCTAAGGCCTGGGGGCCGGATGCGGCCCTCCAAGGCCTTTGGACCAGCCCCAGGCCGGTCCTGCCACCACCGCTGTCGCCGCCCCCTGCCGCTGCAGCCACCACCGCCGTTGCCCGCCATGATGATATTGATTATTGTTGTTGTTACTTGTTCTTGGGGTTTTCTTGGCAAACTCTCCACAGGGGTTTTGCCATGGCTTTTCTGGGGCTGAGAGAGTGTGCATGAATATTTTTTTAAAATTTTTGATTATTTATTTATTTATTTTTGGTGCTTCGGCCCCCCCAATTGTCTGAGGGACAGCAACCCGGCCCCCGGCTCAAAAAGGTTGCCTACCCCTGATCTAGGATTTGAGTATTTGTTATTTCTTTGGAGTGTGCTCTTGAGACTTGCAAAAAGCATTAAGATACAAATTTTCTGATTAAATGCATATTATGGAGAGTGGTCACTAATACAGATATAGCAGCCTAATTTGAAATTTAAAGGCTGATTTACACTTGAGAAGGATCCAATGACATTTGATATTCTTCTTTCAAATATAAATGGAATGCATACCTTCATATTATTGTAACTAATATTGTGATCAATCTTTTTACAAGATTTACATTTATGATCATCAAATACACACTTGCCCCTCCATTTTCATGTGGGATCTGTTCCGCCCCTGCCCCCCAAAAATGGAAACTCACCAATATTCAAGCTCCATTGGCTTGAATGGCGCAGCTGTGCATGTGCCATTTTAGCCAATGGAGCCCACCCCCTCCGCGAAGAACCAAGACAGCGGACTTCAAGTCCGCGAAAACGGAGGGGCGAGTGTATATATGTTTCTTATCAGCATGTTAATGTAGTTGCTACCTTCTCTTGTTACTGATTTCTTTCCTTTTCCTTTTCTGAAAGTTGAAGCTCCTGTTCTTTGGGATTTAATTGCTTAAGAGGTCGACGTAGTTTAATATGTAGGAACTGCTTACATTCTCATCCTAACGTGTCATCTTATTGATGTACTTTAGATTCTTGAGTTCTAATTTTCTGGACCTTTGGGGCCTTTACAGACTGCCAGAAATAATGCAGCTTGAGTCCACTTTAACTGCCCTGACTCAGTGCTAAAGAATCATGGGAACTGTATTTTATTGTGGCACCAGAGCTCTCTGACAGAGAAGGCTCAATGTCCCAGAGAAAAGTACAATTCCCATGATTCCCAAGCACTGAGCGAGGACAGTTAAAGTGGCCTCAAGTTGCATTATTTCAGGCAGTCTGTAAAGGCCCTTAGTTGCCTCCTTTACAACACTGTACTTTTACTGTACTGCCATTCAACCAAAACCTTGACATTGCTGCAGTTTTGTGAAACCTATGTAAGAGCTTATAGATGTCATCTACTATTCAGATATATCTTGTATTAAGTTTACCAGAATTGGAATACAAGAAATCTAACATTTGCCTATTTCAACACATGGCAAAGTAAGGTTTTCCAAAGGCATACTGGGCTACTTTGACTATATTTTTTTCTAAGGATGTCTGCTTCATGGTGTTCAGTGCTTTTCTTCTTATCTGTAAGGCAAGATTTTTTTCCCATCTGGGAATAGACATCTGTGGTCTTCATAGTACAACTGACCCAAAAAAATCTTTTGGAAACCGTACAGGCATGTATTCTTGACTGCTGCTGTTCCCTGAAGTGAATATCTTTTACTTGAGTTACATCTGTATTATCTTCCATCTGTGATTGCAAATAATGCTTCACAATTTTTAAATATCAAAATTATCTCTTACTGTAACTTTCTTATGAGCCCTGGTATTTGCTTCCAGAAGATGTTATACCCTGTTGTGAGAATTTAAGGATACTTTTATTTGCTTTAGTCTGAGGTTTTACACTTGCATAATTTTTGGAAGCTTTCCCCCCTTTTCCTCTCTTCTGCAACACAGAATGTTAGAAACCCACTTTAAAAAGAAAAGGGAGAGAACTTAATAATGCTAATGAAACACATAATTATTGTATTGTGACATTTATGATTTTTTTTAAAGCGGGTAGGCCCCCTTTAAATTTGTGAGATCCTTTTTTTTATCCCAGGATCCACTAACCAAAGCCAAGTATTTATTTTATTATTTATTTTATTTATTTCATTTTTATGCCACCTTTCTCCTAAAAAGGGACCAAGGTGGCTCACAAGATAAAAACACTTCAAAAACTTTACAATTAAAAAAAAAACAATTAAAGTAATCCAGTTCAAGTGTTGTCTGTTGTAATTTAGTGGACATGGTAAGAATTACTGAAAAGTTAAGGGTATCTTAATATATGCATGACACTGACATTTCTTGTCATTCCTTGAACTGAACTTTTATCCTTTACACACACACACAATCACTTCTGGGCCCTTTTTTGTTAGTTTTTGCTTTTGTTTCGCAGCCAAAGCTGAGAACTTTAGTTGTTGATATTCTTCAATAGCTAAAAGTAAGAAACTGTGGTACTCACCTAGAGATCTCCAGTAAGTCTTGACTTATCTTTTACTTTCTCCTGATCTTAGCAATAACAATTTATAAAATAATATACAGTATAGCTCTGTAATACATAATATAATTGAAAGAATAGGATTATCTGTCTAATTGGATCTCATTCATCGTTGTAAACAAACACAAAGAGTCTAATGGTACCTTAAAGGCTTATTTGGTATAAACCTCCGTGTACTGTCCCACAGGCCTGATGGTGCCACTTCTTCAAGTTGGCTGTACTCTATGAAGCTTATTCTGAATAAAAATTGTCAGCCTTTAAAGCAATAGACTGTTACATTGCTGCAACTGAGAAACAAGGGTATAATCCCCTGGAGATTCATCAGTCTTACCTTATATTGCATACCTTTATTTGCTATGTGTTGAAGACATGGGTGATATAAGCTGATTAGAAAGAGATAGGGGAAAGAGTAATGTTGCAATCCAGAAGAGGTTCATGCAGTCCTTTTACACAACCCCCCCCCCCAAAAAAAAAAAACCCTGCCTAAAACCTCCAGTGGCCATTGACATTGAGAATCACATTCACACCCGCTCACACTTTTGCATTTGACCATATTCTCCTTTTCCTCCTCCATGTCTCTGTTGATAGCAAATCAATTTTGAGATGATAATTTTTGGTGTAGCTCTGTATAGAGTGTGAAATACTATGAGGAAATGTTTGATGAGCCTCAAATTTCTTTTACGCCACGGGAAAGATATTTCTGGGATGTGGTTATAAGGCATTGTCTCATTGACAGCTTTAACTGAACTGAAAACATAAAGATACATTGAGGTTTGCTTTTGTTGTTTTGGGGAGAATGATGTCTTTTTGTCTGTATTACCATGAATTTATATCACTGAGCATTTTGAGGTGGGTGAGAATAGACTGAATTTCCTTATATAAGAAAATTAATCTAAAATGAAAGTTTAGATTTTATACTGCTGTTGTGGACTCTTAAATGTCCTTGTAACCTCTTCACAAACATTTTGCTGTGGTTTTTGTTTTGTTTTGAATTTTGTCTAAAATAATGTTTAGCTATTAATCATAGCTGTTTCTAACAAATTATGAATTAAATACATAGAGACATCTTGTTACACCTTTGAGACTAACTGAAAGAAGGAAATTGGCAGCATGTGAAGTAAATATTTTGCAAAATTCAATTTATCAATAGTGTTGGATTACTAGGTCCGGGTTGCAGAGCACAGACATGTACAATGCAGGAATACTGCATGTGTACTATCTTTTGTAGTCACAACTGTTACTGGTTAAGAGACAAATTGCTGTTTATGTCAAAAAGAGCTCTGTTTCTTCAGCAGCAGAAAACTGCTGTGGCAAAATAGCCCTGAAACCTATAGCTGCACCTATGTTTCAGTCTAACCTAGCTTGTTCCATCTTTGTATTGTGTTTTGGGTATTAAAGAAATAAATTGCTTCTTTAAAATTCGAGACTAAATTCGGTGGGAAATATGGCAACCGTCTCATCAAGCTTCTCTTAACGTAAGAAATACCTTATTTTTCAAATAGATGAAAACTTGATAGGTATTAAATTGCATGCTTACTTGAAAGCTTTTGCCATACATTAAATATTTCTGCATTTCAGCCATAATCCAAAGATTATGCCCGAGGGTTTAGGCGTTCCCATTTAGATTGTTTATTTTTGCTTTCAGCTGCACACGCGTGCACATGCTCTCTCACACACACGTAATATCATATCACATACCACCTTAGAAACCCCCTTTCTTAAAAGATGTACATGAGGTTTGGGGTGCTATAGCCTGAAAAATTCTAGCCCAAAGTCTCTTTGAGTGCACAGAGGTAAATGTATGGCATTTTGAAGTAAAGCCTTCGCAACCAAGAAGTGTATGTTTTCTGAGCAATTCTTCACCAGTTAATTTACAGCAACAAAACAGACCACAAAAGTATATATTAATATATACCATATTGTGAAGTCTATTCAATATATAAAGCACACACTGAAAAAATGAGAGCAGACAATATATCTGTACTGAGAAATAGGAATCCAAGATGGGGTCAAATAAGATATTTCAGATAGAAGCAAACGGCTCCAGTAGAATCTTGGCATATAAATGCATCTTTAGTCTTCACAGATGGTGGTAGACATTTTTCATTAAATCAACCCATCCTTTTAAATCTTCTGTTCATTTTAAAACATCTTTTTGTCTCTATTCTGGTTGCTTGGCTATATTCTTATCAGTTGAGAATACTAATTAAAAATGATCATGCCATTTGGCACAGAACATTTTTTCAATATTTTTATTAACTGACATTTTTTAAACCTTTCAAGCGATGGCACCATTAAAGAGGAAGATGAAGAAGAAGAAGAAGCAGAAGCAGAAGAGGAGGAGGAAGAAGAGGAAGATGGCAACAATGGGGAAGAAGAATTTGAATGCTATCCACCTGGCATGAAAGTCCAAGTGCGGTATGGCCGAGGGAAAAATCAAAAAATGTATGAAGCTAGTATTAAAGAATCTGATATTGAAGGTGGAGAAGTCCTTTACTTGGTGCACTACTGCGGATGGAATGTGAGGTAATTGAGATTTAGCTAGTGATTACTTCCTTAAAATTACTTCTAAAATACACGTGTGTATGTTAAAACACACTGAATATTGAATTTTTTTCAATATTGCTGCTCTATCAAGACCATTGTATTGTATAAAATTATTTATTTAATAGAATAAAACCACAGCAACTCAGTAATAAATAGATCAAACACAATAATCTTGTTCTTATCATGACTCGGCTTTACTCTCAAATAATGAAATAAAATGTGTAGACCCCTTGTTCTGCTCAGTAATATAATGTCTCTACACATTGCTCAAAATCCAGCATGAAAAACAAGCATACATTTTTTACAAGAAGTAGAGGTGAAGTGAGGTGTGGCTTCATCTGGAAAATGGAGGTCTTTCTGGACTATTGCATGCAAGAAGCTATAGTTCATTTTCAGCATTAAACCAGATGACCAGGCTTTCTGAGCACCCAGAAGTTTTATGTTCATTTTGTGGACAGCGACTATCAGACTTTCACTTGGACAGATCTGGTTTCTTCTTGTGGCCATATATTTCTGAAGAAGATTCATCTTGGCATACTCCCTTGTGTTTCTGTTTTTGTGTCTGAGCATCTTCTTATTAGTATGGCTTGGTGCCATAATTTAGTGCTTTTGGGAAGTGGTGGGCTTGGTATTTTGCCAAAAGGATTTTTCCCATTAATCTTCTTTTATGCCATTAACTGCATTTTCTGTTCTGTGCAGTTCCAATATTGCTGTCTCCTCAGGCCCTTTCAAAAGTTTGTTTTATGAATATGTGCTTTGCGAAGTCTTCTGTAACAGAGCCCATATTTCTCATTAATACCCACATGGAATTCTCATCATCTTTGCTTGCCATTTGGATCTGTATAACTTTTATAGTAATCTTTGTCTAAGAAGGTTGGAGAGAAGCCATGGTAGACTTCTGTTTTGTTGGCAGAGGCAGCCTACATGAGTCATAGTTGAAAAACGCTATCATTCTAGTATCTCTATTTTCATAAAGGAGCTATGTTTGATGAAGTCATTATTAATCAAACAAAAGGCTGATATGGAAGATTCTTGATCTTAGGCTTTTAAAAATATTGTTTCCTTAATTGTTGTTTTACTCACAATACATCTTTAACCCAAGTGGAGTACATCTTGCAAATAATGACATATTGGATTCTATGTTAGATTATAAATTATGAATATACAACATGTTACTTGTATACTTCTATAGTGGACTTGCATGAAGCATTTGATTTTGTCCTGTTTGATTTCCTTTGGAAATAAACAAGTGTGCATTTTAGACTTCTGGAAGGAGTGTATATTTTAGACTATTACTGAAATAGCACTATTATTTTGTCCTCGTGTTAGGATGAGGTTGAAATTTAAGCTCAGTTTTACATTTTGCTTGCTTGCTTGCTTATAGAAGAAAAGGCTTTGTATGGAGCTAGCTGAATTTTCAGAATAATTTATAGGTCAATATAGAGGATGTAAGAATGGCTGTGGTGAAATTTGGTATAGTACCAAAAAGTAGGATATAAAAAAAATGACTGTAATTGAACTTAGATTGGTGTAAAAAGTTTGAAATGTCAGATTTGTGAGCATTTTATACTTTAATTATGGCTTTTGTTGTTTCCCGTTGACCTTGAAATGTATTCCTAGCTTGATTGGTTGGGATAATAGCTTAATAGAGTGTTTTCAGAATCCTCTAAATTTACGCAACTGCTATTTATTTAGGTTCTGGAATTTAAATGAATCTCTATTACACATGCTTACCTTTGCAGTGTGATCCTATGAGATGTTGTACTCCCTCAAATATAAAGACAGTGTGGTTCTAATTTAAATTCCTTATGTTGTTGTGCCAGAGCCTCTACAAGTACTGAAAGTCTTAATTCAGGAATGGGTAATGTTGGCCTTCCACATGTTTTTTGGTTTACAATTCCAGAATCCCACAGCTAAGGATGGTGGGAGTTGTAGGGCCACAGTTTCCTCAGCCTCTGCCCTAAATCTGTAGCCTCACTTTCCTAGTGATGGACTTCAAGAATGGAGTAGAGCTTATCATCTTGATATCTAGGCAGACAATGCCTAGATATTGTGGTAGGGAGAGAAGTAAGGAAAGGCAGACAGAGATCATTTTGGTGGTTGTACTTAGACAAAATGCATTATTCGATTATGAAGCTTTCTAATTACTTTTACTGACTCATTTCTTTAATTTTTCAAGGGCAAATATTTTTATAGTGAAAACACATTGTTATAGTTCTTTGTGTCTTTCCCACTTTACACCAGCATATAATGAAGTGTGCTGTATATGTTGTTCAATGGATAATGTATTGTGCATGTCTCACAGCTGGTAGAAGTATTTATATAATCAATGATTATACCTTATAAGTTGGGAAAATCATAACTGTACAGTAATTGCTTTACTGTTTGAGTTCTACTCTGTTCGCCATATAGACTATACAAGTTTATTGGATATTGATACTCTGATGTTTAAGGGTAGGAAACCATTTGTGACTAAAATTTTCTCCATATCTGTGACTGAGTGGGTGAACTTCTTCCATAATTCTGGACTTAAAGGGTGTTAGAATACCATACAGGAATATGTAGTCATTTTAAGAGATGGCAGAAAATTTATTCTTAGTAACTGGAGTAGCTTTGAGAAGGAAGCTCTTACTCTGTATATCAGGTATTCTCTTAATCTTCTGTGTTGGGATTATTGAAAAGAGAAAATAACCTGATTCATGGCCTGATTATATGTTTCTGTTCGAATGCCTTTTTTTAGGTGGGAGAAAGTGCCCTCTTTTTGTTTAGGGCAAGTGTCAACTTTGGGCATAGCACTGTTAATGAAAACAACATTTAACTCACTAACATGTACTTTTCCTGCTCTGTACTGAATGTCAGGTCACTTTCATTTTATCTCCCCAGTGGGACATGTAGTAAGACTGCTAGAATTCTGGAGTATATATTCTTAAGAAGTACAAGTGAAATGTTTACATTTTTCAAGTTAAATACTTTCTTATTCATTTAATATTACTTTATCCATTGTGTCTGAATTGGCTCAAAATCCTCTTCCCTCTTTTACTTAAGATTTAAACTGAATATCATAGAATATACTGATGAGTCATTTATTGGCTTACATCCAGCAGATACCCACTAGTCACTAGCAACTGGTGCCCCCCTCCCTTGCCTCTGTGCCATCCAGAAGAACACAATCAAAGCCTTTCTCAGCCCTTGAAATACAGTTTTAGGTTTGCACCGGATTGGTGAGGAAGATTTCTCCTGCCAGTTCTAACGAAAGAAGCAAGGGAGACTCACCCCATTGAATCCCAACCACTGAAAGAAAAACATTTTTAAAAAGTTTAATACCTTTGCGTTTAGAAGTGAGTGCCACTTATATATAACCAACCAATTTACTCTCTTTCAAGGTTTTCTGTCACTTACGTTAAAACTTAAAATTGAAGGAGTTCAGTTGAACAGATAATGAGTGGTAGAATGGACAGTAGGAGGCCTAAATACCCTAAAGACACCAGATCCCATCTGATCTTGAAGACTAAGCAGGGTCGGCCCTGGTTAGTCTTGGATGGGAGACTGCCAAGGAATACCTGGTGCTGTAGACTATATTTCAGAAGAAGGAACTGGCAAAAATCACCTCTAAGTATTCCTTGCCTAAGAAAACCCTATGAAATTCATGAAGTTGCCATAAGTCAGCAGGTGATTGAAGGCACATATACACAGAGAGAGAGAGTGGACAGTTACTGTTCTAGTTTATGACATCTGATTGTCCTGATCATTCTGGTACAAAGTCCTGGAATATTCAGTTTTATTCTGATTGTGATTTTACTTGTGATAATGGTCAGGATGACCACCAGAGCCACCTCATTGCTGATGAGCAGAAAGGAAAGTGATCTCTGAATCTACATCAAATAACCCTCAAAAACTATTAAACTGACACAGAGCATAACAGTTTTTTTCTAGTTAATTGAAAGTATATTTACTTACATCCTCATGAGCAAGTCAACACAAGAACAGTTTGCCACCAGGCTTTGCATCTATTTATTTTCAGGCTACTGCACATATTAGATTTTAAAAGCATTCACCTAAAAATAAAAAGTGGATGCAACAGAGTCATACTTATCACAGTACCAAGATTGCCCACAACTCCCTGTCAAGTGTCCAGTCAGTATGCAAGATGGCTCTTAGTATTTCATTCACAGTTCATAGTTCAAGTTGGGCACATTTTCTATAGATTTCACTAGGTCTGCTTGGTACTTGTATAGATGGTGTCTAGATTCTTACACTCGGATTGCCGATATATATTGCTAAATGTATGTAATAAGTACAGACACGTTGTCCCTCCTATTTTGTGGACTTCCCGTTTGTGTCCCTCCTATTTCACGGACAGGAAGCCAAGAGGGATAAAATGGCGTGCCTGCTGGGGTGGAAGCACGCAGCCATTAAAACAATGGGGCTTGGATATCTGCAATATTTGCGATTCACAGGGACAGAACTGATCCCCCATGAATCGGAAGGGACGACTGTATTTTGTAAGTTTAATGTTTAGCAAACTAGTATGTGACTTATAAGAATTTTCCTGATTTTTTAAAAAAGAGTTGAGCCAGCATGGTGTCGGGATTTGAGCATGGGATTAAGACTCTGGAGACCAGGGTTTGAATCCCCACTCAGCCATGGAAACCCATTGGGTAATCTTGGGCAAGTCACACCCTCTCAGCCTCAGCAGGAGGCAAAGGCAAACCCCCTCTGAACAAATATTGCCAAAAACCCCCACAAGAGTCACCTTAAGTTGGAAACGATGAAGGCACGGCACGCACACAAGAACAACAAATGAAATATGTTATAAATTAATATGCTGTTTATTTCTAAATAGAAAAATTCTAGCATCTTTGATAAATGAACTTGTTCATAAGATGATTGTGCCATTATTTTGTCTTTTACATTTCAGTGGAAATACTGCTAGGAAGAAGGGTAGTTGTCATATATAAATATCTTACTTAGTAATTTTATGAGGTATTTTTTTCAGTACTCTTGGATATTATTTAATATTAATTAAATTGAACTTTTCCTGTCTTTAGGCTAAGACTTGCATTTCTATTATTGAGATAAACTACAAAGAATATGCTGGGTTTTTATTCTTAATCCAGTAACAATATTTAAATGTATATTCAAAGTATTTTGCTTCAACTGCCAGTCTTCCCAAATTAAGTGACAGTGGTCTGAAACAGACAGATGGGAAAGAGTGGCTTATGGCTGCTTTCAGGGCAGGCTGTCTATATGATGCACGGCCTAAAAGTGGCCAGAAGCTGTGTGGAGAGCGCTCCAACTTGGAAAAGCCAGCACAAAAAGAAGCAGCGAAAATCTGCTCTTGCCAGTGCCTGGGCTTAGGACTGTGGAAGCAGCCCGCTTCAGAAGCGGGGCCATGCGGTTGCTGCAGTCCTGGTGTGATTGGTGCCAGTGCAGTCACAGCACAACCCTTTTCGGCCATCTACTTCAGACCTTTGATGGCACTGAAGTAAATTTATATGGGAAAATGGGAGAATTTGCAGAGTGGCAGAATGAACACTTATAGGTAGATTACTTGAAGAGAACTGTTGTTAATAAAGTAGCTAAGTGACTGACCTACAAATCAGGTACTCCGCAGATGAAATCCTTCATCAGCCTTAAACTCATTAGATTGTCTTAGTCAAACTACCCAGTTCCCTTTCCTTCACCTCCCCAGCTGCAATATGGGGTAATAATAATTGACCTAGCTTAAAAGGTTTTTGAAAGGATTTCAGCAAGCTAAAATTTGTGAAGCATTTTAGATACTGTAAAGCAAGGGTTTACACAAGTTTAGCATCTACTTGTGGATCTCTGAGTGAAACCAGCAAGGCTTTTTGATTACAAAAAGTTTAACCATTGCAAACTTTATGCAATAAGAACAGGAAGACATCTGTTACAGCTGCTGGTATGACAACAGCTAGTTTTTCAGCCTATGGGATTCCTCACCTGGAGAATTGTTTACCTTAGACTAAGTGTCTGTGTGGCTCTGCTAATCAATTTTATAGTTTTGGTTTAGAATCACTGATCTATATTAATTGAGATGCAAATCTGTATTTCTATCAGCAGTTTGTCCCAATGTGTGTCTTGTATGGTGAAATAGATAATGTGGCTGTCCTTTCCACCCTCAGCTTTTATGTTACACCTGACTCCAGTGGCTATACCTTGACAGTGTAGTGACCACCACCCCCAGCATTTGTGTAGCTATCCAAAAGTTTTGTATGATTGCCAAGTAATTACTACTGGTATTACAATATATTTGAATATCAAAAGTACACTGCCCTTTATAAAGCATATATTGGTTGTTTATGCCTTGAATATCTCCCAAAACATAAGTTTACTGTATATTATTTCCTTGCAGGTATGATGAATGGATAAAAGCAGACAAGATAGTGAGACCTGCTGACAAAAATGTGCCAAAAATAAAGCATCGAAAGAAAATAAAGGTACTTCACTTTAGATTACTGCTGAACTTTATTCTCATGACTCAACGACATGTATAATATCAGCTGCACAAGCTGGAGATAGAATCGGTAGCACACAACATACTTGCAGCTTTACTTATTATGGACCTCACTGAGAACTTGTATTTAGGCCTTCTCTGCTAACTGTAGATAAAGCTATTGGCCCAGTATCACATTTAGCATGTTATTTAGAGAGATACAAAAGTATGTAGAGTGGTGGACTTGATGGCCCTTGAGATCTCTTCCAACTCTTTGATTCTATGATTCTGTGATAGTTTTGATTGGCCTAGTGTTGTCCTAGTACTATTTAGTGAGCTATTATGCAAGCTTTTGATCAGCATAGAGTTCTTCTTGAAGTAGATATTAAACTTGTGATATAAAATGAGAAATGCAAATTATTAATTTGAACTATTGGAGCCTATTGAGGGAAGTAAGGAAGATGTTCTTGGGCTGCAGCCATAATGAACATAATCATTGATGAGGGAATGGCAGTCCAACAAAATCTGGAGGGCAGCAATATTACCATGTGTAATTTAATATCACACTGGGACATTTTCCAGTGTTTAGCATATAAAAAAGCTTTTTACCTACCAATAGTTATGAGCACATTTTAAGATAGGGAAATAAAATAATCAATCAGAGGGTAGTAAAAAGCTTAGGAACTGCTCCACAGGACTTCGTATTCCACATTATGTGTGATTTCTAACTATTGAATTCTGTTTTGCACTGAAAATATTGTGTATGGTTTAATTTTTTTTATTTCAAACTAGAATAAAACTGACAAAGAAAAAGATGAGAAATATTCTCCTAAAACGTTTAAGTTGCGACGCTCATCAAAACCACCTTTTCACGCTAGTATCTCACCTGAGTTGGCATCCAAACCAGACAGCGCTGAAGCCAAAGCTTCTGAAACAGCTTCAAATAAATCTTTAGAGATTATTTCTATCCTTAATGGGCTGCAAGGTAATGTACACAGACTTTCTAAGCTATTGTGAGAATATTTTAAAGTATTAAGAGAAAGGGGATACTTTATGTAGCTTAAAAGTAAATCTGTATCTAATATTTTGTTGTGAATAAGAATTGTCTACGAGCAACCAGGCACAAAACCTTTCTATGAGCATTGTAGGGCACGATAAAGATCGAATGAATAGTCACACAGAAAACTCTAGGACATTTATTTATACTTTGTAATTTGTCTGTAACTTTTTAATATTGTTTGTGCATGCTACATGCATATTGCTGTGAAAAAAAAACCACAAACAATATTGGTAGTGTTATGTGTCTTCACATTAACTTATGGCAACCCTTTCATAAAGATTACCTTTCTTTAAGGCTGAGAGAATGTGAATTGCAAAAGAACAACCTGTAGGTTTCCAAGGCTAAGCAGGTGTTTAAATCCTGGTTTCCTGGAGTCCTAATCCAACAATCAAACCACTACATTTACTCTACCTCTACATTTACTGTATCTCTGACATTTGTAACTGCTATTGAAATGTCTGTTTTCTTCTGTGGAATAAATACATTGCCCATCCACCCCACACATTTTCTGTTTTAATGCCCACATTTCAGTTGTGAAACTCAAAGATAAAATTGATAAAATTATCTCTTTAGCTTCATCAGACAAGGTATATTTTTACACATACTTCAGCCATGGAATCTTTTGTTCTAAATCTAGTTATCACACCTGGGGAAGGGAATATTCAGAGGCTGACAACAAAGAAGGGCTTGTTAACTCTCCCTTCTTGATGTATTGTGATTCCCCTATAAAACCAGTTCCTGAAAGTTGGAGATAGAAAAAAAGGTTTCATTTGCAAAATGTGACCTCCCTCCTCCCCCAAGCCAAGTTACTACACCAGAGCAGAAGAGAAGAGAATGTCTAAAAGGCTTCATAGTTCTAGTCCCATAAAATAAAATATCAATTTTTGTTTATTTTTTGAAACTTATACTATTTGGCTCCTTTGGGGGGGTGTTTTCCTTTTTTCTTTTCTCACTCAATACCTTTTTAGTACAGGTGGTGTTTATTCACTTTCATTTGCCAAAAAAATTATTGCATTTCCTCTTTAAAGCTATACCTCTAATACACCCTTCCAGAACCATCTCATTTCCTTTTTCCTCATCATACTTTCCCTTGAACTGTTTTGTCATTTATATTGAAAGTTATCAGCTTGCTTGGATTGTTTACCTCTGTGGGTGTTCATGCAAATATTTTTATTAACAAGATTTAGAGGTAATAAAAATAATAAATATTGTTTTCATTCAATAAGTTGCAAGGAGAAAAGGGAGGACAACATTTTCGTACTCCTTGCAAAGCTATGACTTAAAGATAAATGGCTAAGATCCAGAAGCTGTGTTCCATGAATAGAAGCGCCTTTAGAGCCATAGGAAAGCTGCTTCTTTACATATATGTTTATTTTAAAAAAAAACCCACTAGGTTTACTTTCCTGCTCCCAAGTCTGGCAAATGCAAGTTGCAAATGCAAACATGTCTTCTGCGCATTCTGTACCTTTCTAAGTAACATCTGCTGTATAGATAAAAGGGTGTTAAATATGGGGGAACTTGGTGTTTCAGGCCTATCGCAAATACTATTATTTTACTGATTATATTCAAAAAGTGGAATCTAGACACCTGATTTTATCTAGCATTTGATCAGTGCTATAAGGCAAGGGCAGTTAAAGTGCAGCCTGTGGTCTACATGAGTCCCCTGAATCCCATTTGTGGCTCCCAGTTTTTTATAATTTGCTTTCCAGTATGATTTTCAGACTATTTTCACTTGAAAACTACACAGAAGGCTCCTGCACATGTGCAGAAATATGCAAAAAAATTGCACAGCCCCTCCCCCAACCCCTTCACCACCCCATCCCTTCTCAAAATGTGAACAGAAAGTGATGTAGCATCACCTCTAGTGGCCACTTAGAGGGACTGTACAGAAAAACAGGACTGCAGCATGTGGGTGCAGTCTGGAGGTGAAATTAACTCCCAGCCTTTGTGCAGTTACTTATCCCTGCCATAAAATATGGTGACATCAATTGTATGCTTAACAAGGAAGAACTCTCCAGTATACCATGCCCCTAAGGTATACTGTGGAGACCAGGCTTCACTTATTTTATGAGTTTCAAAAATACTGTGGTATTCTTAGTATAATTGCCCAGAGACATTTTGTTGCATGAAATTCCAGATTTTTTTTTTAATTGCTACTAGTGTAGCTGGAGAGTGTATTCTTTTAAAATATATTGGGGAAAACTGCCTTTTGGCTTGTATTATTTGATAGTTTAAAAATTCAGATAGAAATATGACCATAAAGGATTTGAAAAACAATGAAAATTTTGCTTGTGTTTCAGTGTACTCGTACTAATTCTTTGACTTTTGGGGGATGACGGCCTAAAGAGCTGATTTTCTTTTTTCACTCTTTCCTCCTGCCATTAGCTTCTGAAAGTTCTGATGACAGTGAGCCAGAAGATGACCAAAGTGCTCCAAGTGCCTGTAATAATGGTAAGGAAGAACATAAAGATGAGGCTATGAACCAAGACAAAAATGAACTCTGTCCAAAAGAGCAGAATAGCTTATCTTTTCCTGAAGATGCTAAGACTCTTGGAGATGCTACAGCCTCCAAACCTGTATCAAAATCTCCAGAAAGAGTGCGGAAA
This sequence comes from Phrynosoma blainvillii, assembly GCA_026167975.1. Lineage (NCBI taxonomy): Eukaryota > Metazoa > Chordata > Lepidosauria > Squamata > Phrynosomatidae > Phrynosoma > Phrynosoma blainvillii. The sequence goes on from JANUYF010000001.1 coordinate 79,578,458, forward strand.
GAATCGGCAGAATTATCTGATGACACTGACTATGAAGGAGAGAATGAAGCAACCAAGAAGAAGAAAGAGATCAAAAAGGAGGCAGTGGATAAAACAAAACCACCAGCAAAACGTGGTAAACGAAGGTACTATGTTACAGAGGAATGCTTAAAAACCGGGTCACCTAATGCTAAGGATGAAAAGTCAAATGGTAAAGACATGCTTAGCTTGGAAAACAGTAGCAATAGCTCCTCAGATGAAGAAGAGGCTAAAAATAAATCAAAAACACCTAGTAAGAAGTACAATGGATTGGATGACAAACGGAAGTCCTTACGGACAAACACTTTTTATCCAGGTTTCTCTGAAGTGGCAGAAAAGAGAGTAAAGCTCCTAACTAATTCTGATGAGAGACTTCAAAATACAAGAGCTAAAGACCGGAAAGATGTTTGGTCAAGTATTCAGGGGCAGTGGCCTAAAAAAACCCTCAAGGAACTTTTTTCAGATTCTGACACAGAAGCAGCAGCTTCCCCACCGCATGCCACTCCTGAGGATGCCACCCCAGAGGAACATCTGCAAATTCTTGTAGAAGAGGAAAGTTCTTTGTCCAGTTCTAAGGCTGAAAGACCTTTGCCACTCAACACAGATACTAAGTCTGTTGAGGAAAAACCAGTTGAAATGGGTGACAAGAAAGTTGAATTCCCAAGTAGTGGCAGCAATTCGGTCCTAAATACTCCTCCCACTACACCTGAATCTCCACCATCTGTAACAGTAGCAGAATCCAGCAGACATCAATCCAGTGTATCTGTCTCTGAAACTTTGGCACCAAACCAAGAAGAAGTGCGAAGTATCAAGAGTGAATCAGATAGCACAATAGAGGTGGACAGTGTTGTAGGGGAACTGCAGGACCTCCAGTCTGAAGGAAATATATCTCCTACAGGCTTTGATGCCAGTGTCAGCTCCAGCAGCAGCAATCAACAAGAACACACTGAGAAAGGTATAAGCATTGTACTGTTTACATTTACCTCTCTTCCAAATTGGTTAGTAATATCTAAATATATCACTGTAGGCTTAGAACTTACAAATAAGAACAAAAATATTTTGCTCTCTCAAAAGTTATCACCAATGCAGGTTAATTACTATGATGTAATACAGGGGTAGGCAACCTTTCCCCTTTAAGGGCCGAGGGACTTCAGTTCCCAGAATCCCAGGAGCTATTGGCCAACATGGCTGAGGCTTCTGGGAGCTGAAGTCCCTCGGCCCTTAAAGGGGAAAGGTTGCCTACCCCTGATGTAATAGATCAGAGGTAACCAGCATGGGATCCTGTAGATCCTTTGGACTACAACTCCCAGAATCTCTGACCAATAACTATAATGGCTAGTGTTTATGAGGGTCGTAGCCCATAATCTGCAGGGCACCAGGCTCTTTACCCCTGTAGTAGATATTAGTCATCTATGGTTTCTAAGAAAATACAGGTTGAGTCTCCCTTAACCAAAATGCTTGGGAGTAGAAGTATTTTGGATTTTGGACTATTTGCATATACATAATGTGATATCTTGGAGGTGGGACCCAAGTCTAAACGTGAAATTTGTTTGTTTCATATACAGCTTATATACATAGCCAGAAAGTAATTTTATACATAATATTTTAAATAATTTTATGCATGAAACAAAGTTTGTATACACTGAACCATCAGAAAGCAAAGGTGTCACTACCTCAGCTACCCATGAAAAAAGTTTTGGATCTTGTTGGATTTTGGAATTCCAGATAAGGGATACTCAACTTTTAGTTTCAAAATTCAGAACAATTTTAACTATAATACATATAGACATAGCTGTGTTAGGCTGGAAAATCAGTATGCAGAGGGATCTTGTAGCACTTTTGAGACTATCTGAAAGAATGTTGGTAGCTTGAGCTTTCATAGACTTGAGCCTCCCTCCTCTGAATCTGAGGAAGTAGGTTCAAGTCTGTGAAAGCTCATGCTACCAACATTCTTTTATTTAGTCTCAAAGATGCTAAAAGATCCCTTTGTATATATATTGTATAGTAACTGTAATACTGAAATGGAGATCACAGTGCACATTAAATCTTCATTAACCTGTAACTGCTAACCATTCTTGGTGTGTTCTACTCTATTTTCCCACTTCACCTCTTTTTGCCTCCTTTGCATCCTCTAACTCAGATCTTGTTCTTTTGTTCACGATACTAGTTTTATATGTCTTGTGAAGAAGTGCAGATCACCATCCTTAGAAATGAGGCCAAAATTACCTCAGTCTTAGTAGTCCATTGAAAATAACTATAGCTATCAGAAATGTACAAGCATGATTGAATGCTTTATATCTATAATAAAATACTTAATACTTAGTTTTATCCCTAAATCTGTCAGGCAGATACTGAATCTTTTCTTGCCTCTTCCAAAGCGGTTTCTGACTTCTAAAATGGCCATTATTCTTTCACGTCCATTCAAGTGTGAAGGGTGTGCAGATCGATGCATTGAAAGTTTATTTTAACATATTTAATATACGAGGGGGTATCATAAAGTTTTAATTATCACCTTTAAAAATTTTTGACAAAGTTTGTTTTGATTTGTAGCTGTTAACTTATCTCTATGTAGTCAACAATCAGATTTACATATTTTTCCAGTGTTTCTTGGACCTCTGAATATCATTATTGTAGAAGTCTGCAAATTGCGCCTTAAACCACTCTTCCACTTCATGGATATTTCATTTTTGGGGAAAGAAAAGTCACTTGGTGATGATGACACTGACAAAATTTCATCAATGTACCCTAATAACTTCCGGCTGATAATTATTACTTTACGATTCCCCCTCATACTTCTCCATCTTACACTTTAGTCACTTCTGACACAACCTGTAACAAAAATAAATGATACAATGAGCTGTTTTTCTCAACATCATGCACTTAGGGACCAATATGACATTGACAAAATTTCATCAGCATACCATAATAACAGCTGGTTGATAATTATGACTTTACGATACCCCCTTGTATGTCTTGCTGTTTCTTAGTTTTCATGAATCACATAATAAAATCCTTCTGTTTCAGAGTATCTAAATTTCATATTTTCTGTGACTGTGGTTTAAAGAAGGATGTATAAGAGAGGACCAGGCATATAGATATAGCTTAACATTTGCCACATTAGTTTCCATTAATTAAAGGAAGTAATGCTTTCTTAACCAAACAGTAGTTTTATCACTGTAGGAGCTGCTGCTGTGACAGATACAGTAAGGAGAGTTCAGGTTGTACTTGTGATTTCCTCCCACATTCCTGTGTCTTTTCTTTGGGTCTTAGACTACGTATTTTAAAGTTGTAACAAGCTAGGCGATACATAGTCAACTTCTACCCCAGCTTTAACTTCGCCTGTCAGTCGGGTTGAAGAGAGCTCTAGCAGCTGATTGAAATATTTATAGACATTTTTCTTCTTTAACATACATGAACCATTGCATACTCCTTATGCAATGTACTACTTAACAATTCTGAGGTGGTTTTTTTCTGTGATGTTTCATCTTTTTAAAAAGTACATTAAATCAAGCTAATCAGGATCCAGTCTACCCCTACTGGAATGAATGGGAACATTCACTTACCAGATGTCAGGCTCACTGGGGGGAGGAGTCCATTTTATCTCCAGCAACATCACCGAATAAGATAGAGAAAATAAGGTAGCCCTTTTCCTATATCGTAAGTTCCATTTCTTGCAATATTTAGTTGGTTCACTTGGTTGTTATATCACATCAGGATCATGGGAGTACAGTAGATTGTTTCCTGTTTGTTCTTGTGTGTTCCCACCCTCTCCCAGAAAAAAAAAAAACATTGCAAAGATCTGGAGGGAGCTAATGGCCTCAGGAGTATGTTTTTATCTGGGAGTTACATTATTCTTCTACACATTGACTTTATCTTGACATAGACATTAGTGCTGTCATAGTACAGACATGCAACATTTCTTTATTATTTGAAATGTTATCTTGGAAGGAAAAACGTTTTAAACTACTAGGGCAATAGTACCCTCTCTTTTCTTGCACTATGAGCCAGTTTCATACTTAGACATACATGAGATTCTATTCTTTCACTCATTTTGCCCCTAAGGACTCCCTGATAGCCCAGTAACAATTATATGATGGTTGTAAACTTTAAAAATTAAGTTACCATTATGGGATAAGTAGTTTATATTATAGCAATACATTGTATTCTTGAAATCAAACTGAAATCATTTAAGTTAAGACTTGGAAGAAGACCATTGGACCCAATAGGATATAAGTTCAACCAAATCATGCAGAATGGTTATTAGTACTTTTGCTTTGTACTGTCTATTGTATACTATATTGTTCTTTCTGTTATTTTTAATAAAGCTTCTACAGGCCAGAAAAGGCTTAAAGATGCCCAGGGAGGCAGTTCCTCAAAAAAACAGAAAAGAAGTCACAAAACATCTGTGGTGAACAACAAAAAGAAGAGCAAAAGTGGTAAGCATGGCAACTGAGTAGACAGCAACAATTGGACCAAGCCCTACCCCATTATCTATTGTTCTGCCTAACATTTTCCTAAAGTTCCATCCATCCATGGCAGACATCTGATCCAGTACAGCATTGCTGTTGGTGGAATGTGGGACAGGCAGTTTTTCCTTATTCCTGTGTCTTTTACAGGTTTTTTTAAATCACCTACTCCATCCTCAAGAAGAATTGGAACAGCATCTAATTTTTACAATAGGTGCTGTAGTGGGTGGTAAAAATAAGTGAAAATTACACACACACATATTTCTATCAGCTGAAGCATTCTGAGAAGAGTAATGCTTTGTGAATGCTCTTACTGATGTCAGCAGATCCTGGATCTAACTACACATGTGAAGATCCAGAAAAGGAATGGAATCTCCTGTCTCCCACATGGAATTTTTCTGATGTTTTTCTCAGTCTTAACATCTCTAGATCTAACCAAAACGTTCATGATATACTAGAGAAAATATCTATTCCTGAAACATGAAAGGTTGTTTCATGTTTAAAGAATAATGTACAGTTACTCATGTAACTGTCCCAGTTTTGTGGTCTGTCTTGGTGCACCAACTTTGTTTCTGCATTTAGTTCATTTACCTTCTTTACAACATGATTGCATTCTGCATTATTGTTTTTGTAAAGAATATATGGGACCCTATACATGAATGCTACCCCACAGAATAGTTTTTAAACATGGTTTAGGCACTGTGGAAGTCTGCCAAGCCCAGAAAGCACAGCATATTACTCTAGCCCATATCCCAAGGGCCAAATAACATTCTCTCTGAAGAAACAAGTGTAAGTTTTCTCTCCCTTTTGGTTACTAGCATTTGCTATTTGCTATTCAGTTCATAAGGTAAGCCTATAAATATATTGTGTTCTTCAGCAGCAAACAGCAGTGACAGTGAAGACCTTTCTGCTGGAGAAAGTATTGCTAAAACCCAATCAGCAAAATCAGTTTCTGCAGGGATAAAGTCTCAGCATACCAAATCTCCAGCAAGAACACAGTCTCCAGGAAAATGTGGGAAAAATGGAGAGAAGGATTCAGATCTCAAGGAACAGAATGCTCGCTTGCCAAAACTTTACAAGTGGAGTTTTCAAATGTGTAAGTAAGGATTACCACCTTCTGTGCTAGCATTCTTGACTGTACAATCCTTTGGGAGCCAGAATTGGAAGAAGGCACATAAGCTTGTATATTGTACGATGAAGTGCACTCAAACCCACAAAATCTTATGGTAAACATGGGGGCAATTTTCTATTATTAAGAGAACAATGGACTCATCTTTGTTTTTTTAATTGTCAGTGAAATCTCAATTGTATTTTTATTCATATTCCAAAACCTGGTGACTATTTTGACTAAAAATACTGTATGTATATACATTTAGTTTAAATATCAAAACTAGAAGTTGTGGAGAGCTGTATACATGTTGCTTCTTCTTCACATTCTTCTGTCTATCGTTCTTGAGTCCTTCTTCATTAGAAGAAAGAATTAAGATTTTGTTTTAATCTAACAAGTGTTGCTTTACATACAGCTGACCTAGAAAATATGACCAGCACAGAGCGCATAGCAATTCTTCAAGAAAAACTTCAAGAAATCAGGAAACACTATTTATCCTTGAAATCTGAAGTAGCTTCCATTGATAGACGAAGAAAGCGTTTGAAGAAAAAAGAGCGGGAAAGTAAGTATATCAATCTACATTTTGTTCCCATTTATTAATATTGAACAGGGTTATTACAGTTAGAATATGACTATTAATTTTTTAAGCAATAGTTGTCTTTACTGTGCCCTCTCACTCTTTATCTTCAGTTCCTTGGAAATAAGTGTAATTGATTTCTCAAGGTATGATTTTTCAACAAAACACAGTTACGAATAAACGTCTTATGTCCCATGTTTGTACGGAAGAAAATGTTTCTTTGTGATTTCTCTCCTGTCCTACACATAGTTTTTTACTAGTTCCAGAACATTCTAGAGCTTCAGTAAGAGCTGGTGCTCCTCCTTCCCTCAGTGGGTGACCACCATGTAGTCTTGTCAGTCATGGGAAATGGAAACTATTGGTGAATTTAATGGAAATTTACCCAAAGTTAGGGAAATTATGATTAAGAAATACTCATGTAATTTATTTATTTTTTTTTTTTTTTTTGAGATCTCACTGCAAGCCTGTGTACTTGTGACAGTAATCACAGCTGTAACTAACCATGTATACATGGTTCATAGTAAGTTGTTTAGATATTGTTTTGTTTACTGAATTTTTGGGCTGTAATAAAAAAAAACTTTTGGATCTTTGCAGTGTTGAGTATCTATTCAGAGATTACCTGTAGTTTCCATCTTGATTTAAGTTTAATGCAATTTCAAAATAGATGTTTCTTCAGTTAACAGTTTTGAAACTTTTATATTGACCAATAAAACTCTCCCACATCAACAAACAGTTCAATATTTGTGCGGTTTTAAACTATTTAATAAAATCTTTATTAAATGTATTGCAAGCTGTGCGTTTTAAAACGTGAGGTTATTTTTCAGTGGTGATCCAGAAGATCAAAAAAGTTGCCTAAGAAAATCCAGGAAAGTGAAAAATAAAATTCTGCTGGTAACTATGTCCTATAAGCATGCTCCTAGAAGATGCTTCTCTTATTTTTCTCATCCTTAGTACAGTCAGCCCTTCATATCAGTGGATTCAACCATTCATGGCTTTAAAATATATATATTTTAAAATTTCAGAAAGCAAACTTGGATTTTGCCATTTTATATAAGGGATACCATTTTACTATGCCATTGTTGTCATGTTCAGCAGACTCAGAATGCAGGGACCAAGATAGCGTGATAGTGGAAAGTACTATAGCTTTATTTTGGATTTCCTGGACAGATGTTCTCCACGGGCTTGGTAGTGTCAAATATGATTTTCCCTCAAAACTACCCCTCCTTTAAGAGTACCCTTCCAACCTCTCCCTGCGCATGATTTCAACTACATCAAAGTGTTCTTTAAACTTGCTGCTTTTCCTGCAGCTTTCCCAGCCCTTGTATCAGCCCATCTATTTCAGGAAGGAAAATGATGCTCTGTTTGTCATCAAAGTCTTTTCTCAGGATGTAATCAGTGCGATAAACTGCCCTCCTCTCAGGCCAATGCCCAGCTGTTCCTTGCTTGCCTTCCATTTGGATTATTGCCCCCCTCCCTTTTCTTTATTTCTCCATAGCACCATTTCACCATATCATTTCACCCCCATACTCACATATCCCTTGCCATGACAGATCCATACACTTCTGGATGTGACATTTGTATATAATTGTATATAATGGTACTTGAGCATCCACAGATTTTGGTATCTGCAGGACGATTGGAACCAAACCCCACATGATACCAAGGGCCCACTGCAGTTGCCAGTACAATATTTATGCAGAAACTGCTAAGATGAAAAAGAAAAGAAAAGAAACCTGCTCACACTCACCCCTCCTCTGGCCAGTTTTTCTGACTTCTCACATGAGAGAAACCACAAAGAAACAAGCACATTAATGAGAAAAGAGAATTATCTTGCCACACCTACTTAGGGCCAAAACATACTGAACCAATATTCTGGTTTCCTGGTGCTCCAGCAGCTCGCCATCCAGATGGTGCACAGTGCCAGGAAGCCACACTAACTGCATGTAGGCCAGTTTTCCAGCACTGCGGCAGCGTGCTGTTTACATACCGTGCGCCACAGCAGCACCGAGAAGCTGCCACTTGCTGGGAAACACTGGCTTTTTTCCAGCTCAAAAGGGAGCGGCAATTTGCTGCTTTTTTTTGCGCCAGAAAGGGGCCGCAGCGTGCAGTTGCCGTGGTCTCCCCTGGCTTTTTCAGGAGTGGTGTTACACCGCCCCTTTGGGGCAGTTTTAGTCTTTCTCATCATAGCAGAAATTGCCTTGATCCGTTTTCCTTCACATTGAGGATGACACTGTTGGAATTACTAAACTTGCTGCTTAAACTCCCAGTCGTGTTTCAGTTGCAGGCAGTTCATGTCACACAGCGAATTGAATTGTAGTCTCTTTCTGTTTCTCTTCTTTTTTTAATATGATGGAACACTAGAATTGATTTGTATATGTATTTATTGTTAATGATGGTGCACAAACACAAAATAATCCTAACTGCAAAATGCATAAATGTGCTTAGAGATGGGTTTGGAATCACACTTAACGTACCTGCCATGTTTGCTATGTATTATACTTATTTACCGTACTAGAATATACCACAGTTATTTCCACATAGGAATTGTTTGGCTCTGTGGTTTCATTCTAGTAAACGAACTCTGAAGTAAACAAAAGTGCCTTTCTGACAAATGCTTTGAATTTCTACTCCTGATCTACATGGAAGTCAGTTTCTTTTGATTTCAGTTGAATACAGTATATGATTGTCTAATAGGACTTGAGCTCAAAGTCAACATACTTCAAAAATTCATATATACTATATGTATGATGGTCTGCTATTGGTCCATTTAAAAAAAAAAGGCTTGATGTTCATACCTGTGCTTAACAACAGAAGCAAGCATTCATAGTATTGTGGAATATTAACCATGCATAAGATTGCAGCACAAATATATTTCAAATTGCTTTAATAAGTTTTGAAGAGACAACAGCAATTAGAAAAGTCTTTTGCAGGTCACTATCTCAATTGCTACTTGATTTCAGTACCAATTTTAAAAAATATTTTTACTCTACCTTACAGGTGCTGCTACCACATCATCATCATCTTCTTCGCCTTCCTCCAGTTCCATTACAGCAGCAGTTATGTTAAGTTTAGCAGATCCACCCATGTCAAATTCATCACAAAATGGAATGTCAGTTGAGTGCAGGTGACAGCAAGACTTGCCTAAGCACTTTGCACTTAAAGGCTGCTGAGAGCCACTTTTTATACTGCACAGTGGCACAACATTCAGACAAGCACTATTTTGTATTTAAAATTTTTGTTGACAAGCAAACTTTGCACTTAAGTGCACTTTTATGAAGAAAAAGTACAACAGACTGCTTTTCCTCAAGCAATAATTGTTTCCAACTTGTCTGGGAATTGTATGTTGAGTGAGTTGAAGGCCTTCCTCTGTGGCAAATGGAGGCTGTTCACTGCCGGTAGAATCAACACGGTAAGCATACAGTTGTTGGGTAGGCCTAATTAATGTGTTAAAGTGGCTTACTGTTCACAATTCCCTGGTATTCTGTTAAAGCTGGAGCATCTGATATTTTTCCATTATTTAGGAAAAATGAACCTATTTTCATTTTTACAAGATAATTGTTTTTTAACCAAGTCATCTTAAGGTGGCTATAACTGTACACGTCAAGCACATGTAATTTAATTCCAAACCTGCCGTTAATAGGATGTTTCTCATCAAACCTGACAACCAAAAATAAGGATTCTGTTTCAAAGGCAACTATGTTTACAGGTTTGAATTAGGTTAAATGGGTTGCTGTGGGTTGTAATAACCCATGAATTGGAATGAAACTACTGTACTTCGCCATTTTTCTATGAATCAGTATTTTTTTTAATTTTGATAAAAATACATTGTGAAAAAAGGAAGAAAATGGCTAACAAACTGTATTAAATCTTAATGTATAAAGATTGTATTTAGCCAGTTTAAAGTGTATATTTATTCATAATGAATTATAACACTTATATTTTTGTGTTTTCTTGTAAAAGTTTCTTTCAGTTAAGGCAACAAATACTTCATTTGTGTTGCTTATTTTATTATGAGCTGCAACAGAGGTCTTCAAGAAGGAGTGAACTGTGTTAATATTAAGTCATGGTTGTGAGAAGAACATTGCCACAAAAGTATAGTTGTTTATAATATAAATAGCTAACTGAGTGGTAGAGAAGATTTTTTTAAAAATTGCCTTGTACAGAATAAAAAATCAAAACTGTTTTCACTTCTATCAGATTTATGTTGTATGGATCCCAAGCCCTCTCTTGTTTGGCACTTGTATTTAATTACACAACTTTGTAAGACATTTGTATATTGCGAAAGTGTTCATTCAAGCTATTTAATACCTGGCACTGTTAATACACAGTACTTTATTGTACAGATTGTTTTACTGTTTTAATTGTAGTTCTGTGTAATTTTATTTTATTTTTATTTTTTTTGGCTGGGCTTACAGGGACTGGCATGTTTTTTTTTTCCTTTTTCTCTTTTTCTGGCAAAACAACATGTAAGAATTTCAAACATTCTGTTTGTAGATGCTAGAGTGTCAGAATCTTTACATTCGACTTTTCTAAGAAAAGCATTTTCAGTCTTAGTAGTGTGTGCTTAAAGGTAACTGATTTTATTGAAAATGGTTTCAAGCTATTCAGATATGTACAGGACTGTATAAAATGTTGACAAACATTGAAGGAAAGGCATATAAAGTAAAGCTATAAAATATATATTAGGTTCTGCAGACAATGGAATTATGTAATATATTGTACAAATGTAAGCAAAGGCCTCTGAAATAAAATGCCATAGTTTGTGAATATTGGATTCTGTTTCTAAAAGTTTAATCAAAACATTTGATTGTATTCAAGAACTAGAAATCCAATTTTGCAGATTTAACATTAGTTATTAAGTCAAAATATCACATAAATGTATCTCTTTTTTTAATTAAAGCTTTATTGAGTTTTTATAATAAAACACATGCAGTCTATAGAACAATGACAAAAACAACAACAACAATTGACTACAAGGGCCAAGGGTATGTATCTGATGAATAGTTATTCTGCAGCAGAATAAAAAAAAATTAGTTCTCAGCAAGAGCCAGATAGTCTGGCTTGTTAAGGTGTAGAGTGTTCGTCCAAAGATCCGTCTGGGTAGTAGGAGGTTGGATCTGGTGGGAGTGATGATTAATGTAGTCAATAAGGATCATCCAGTCTTCTTGAAATGTGTTAGTCTTTTTGTGGCCAATGCATAGCAGACAGTTTCTCCATCAACCACATACCCCGAATTCTAGGCCACCAATTCTCAATGGAGAGGTCACCTGACTTCCAATATTTGGCTACTTCTAATTGAGCAGCAGTAATTAAAAAAAAATCAGTTTCCTATGCTTCAAGTTAGAATTACCTTTAACGAATATAGAAAGCAAAAGCAAAATTGGACAGAAATTTATGGTTTGATCAGTGATACATGAAATTTGACAAGAGAACTGCATCCCAGAATTTTCTCACTTTAGGACATTCAATCCACATATGCATATACGAGCCACTAGATTTACAACCCCTCCAACAATCCGGAGAAAGCGTTTTAACCATATTAGACAGCGTTACAGGTGGGTGATACCATCTATGGATGGTTTTCAAAGTATTCTTCCTCACAGATACTGAATGGGATTTGTATGGGCATGAAGACCAAATATAAGCCCCATGCAGTGTCTGAAATCGTGGTTTTCAATTCTCCTTGCCAAAATAAGTGCATATATTGGTCTTTCCCATATGTATGTTTGAGATGTTTGTAGATAACTGCTGCTGTCCCTTTAGTATGAGATGCGGAGTTCGAACAAAAGTTTTCAAAAAAGGAGAGCAGATGTGGAGATTCTCCTGCTGAGGCTAGGTGTGATGCAAAGGAAGCAATTTGGTGTACTTGTAGCCAAGTAATGTTAGTTTGTTATAGGGAAGTTTTTATGGTGCTGGTGGGCTTTGGTAATCCACCAGAGAACAGCTCTCAGGTGTGGTAGAGTCCACTTCTTCTCAATAACCTTATTAGTGGGAATTGATCATCTTAAGTGAGAAAGAGAGTGAAGAAAAAAGGGTTTAATGGGAGAGGGGTCCAGAGCTAATATGTGCTTCCATTTATGCCAGATGAGTAGAGAGTTAGATAAAAACAGAGTTTCTATTTTGAAGTTTGGTGTAGAGGCAAGTAAATTCAGTGGACTTCATATTATAAACTTCTAGATTTACCCATTTGGTAGTACTGTTGTCCTTGATTAATTGAATAGTTTGGCTGAGTTGGAAAGCCTGGAAATATAGTGCAATATCTGGAATGCAGTGGCTCAAGTGGTTAAGACGCTGGCTCTGTTGATTGCAAGATTGGCAGTACGAGGCTCAGTTGCTGCATGATGGGGTGAGCTCCTGTCACTAGTCCCAGCTTCTGCCAACCTAGCAATTTGAAAGCATGCAAGTGCAAGTAGATAAATAGGTACTGCTTAGGTGGGAAGGTAAACAGCAGTCTGTGCAATCATGCAATCATCTAACAATGCTGGCTCTTCGGCTTAGTAACAGAGATGAGCACTGCCCATTATGGTGACATGACTTGACAATGTTGTCAAAGGGGAATATCTTTACCTTTATTTGGGACTGCCAGACCACGTTTTTAGAAATGTTATGTCCAGTGGATTTGGAAAATCTACGTCTCTTTTTATTGAAAATAAATTGATCATTTAATTTTTGCCATTTCTTGAATCTAGATGGGGGAGAAGTCAATGGGATTGTTTGAAACAAGGAAAAAGAGTCAAGGGATCATGACCATCTTGACTAATGCAATCCTGCCAAGGATAGAAAGATTTAAAGCCTTTGATTCTTTAGATTTACGTAGCATCCATGTGTCTACTGGGTTACAGTTTTAGGGTATGAGCTGCTGGATGTCTTTCATGATGATTATTCCCAAATAGGAAAAACCTGAGGGACGAAGTTGCAAGCCCATTAGGTCCTGCCAGGATTTTTGCTATTGGTATGAACTGTTTAGAGCCATTAATGTGGATTTGTTAATTTTTATACATGAATAACTACCAAAGGACTCAATTGTCCTTTTTAGAGACAGAAATGATGATTCTAGGAACAATAAAAAAATCATCACATAACCATCATAAAGCACAACCTTATGGTGTTTGTTGTTGTTGCAAAGGCCAGTGATACCAGCATTATGCTGAATCATGTTAGCCAAGGGCTCTATTGTCAGTGCTAATTGGAGGGGTAACAATAGGCATCCTTGTCTGGTGTCCCTGGGAAGTGCAAAAGGTGTTAAGTCGAGGCCATTGACCAACACCGTTGCCTCTGATTTCTCATAGTTAAGGTGGAATGCTCCTATGAAGCCATGTCCAAAATCCATTCCTTGAAGGTCCCCAAAAAGAAATGGCCATTCCAACCTGGCCAAAGGCTTTCAAAGCATCAAGCGAAAATAAGGCTAGAGGAGTCTTTGACTGCTTGGAATGGTGGATGATATTGAGTACCCTGCAGACTGGGTCTGCTAGGTATCTGCCCAGCATAAAGCCCACCTGGTCAGGATCAATTTATTCTATGTGTCTCTGAGCCAAATTCAAGTTAATTTATTCCAGGAATTGTTGGCCCATTGACAGCAATTAGGCCTCTCCATATTCCATAGATATCATATAGGTTCATTAGCCATTATTGGACACTAAACCATTTCCCCAGTTTTACAGGAAAATCACAGAGGGCTTGGAAGAAAAGCAAAGATTTCTTTCTTTTGTGCTGTAGTTGCGGAAAGGCAATAAACACAAGAGGACTTCCTGTCATTATATATCTTCTCCAAACAGCACTAGTAAGACAAGACTTCACCACTCTTTTCAACTCATCTGTCACATGCAGATTTTTTTTCATCCCTTATGTTTCTCAAAGTATTTTCAGATATTTAGTACTTGATGGTCTCTAATATCGTCTTTCCTTGCCATTGGTTAGTGAGACTAAATGTAGCTCCATCTCAATCACTGATATGGTGCTTACTCACACCAGCACCTAACTGGGTTCCTGCTATGTAAAGGGACCTCAAATATTATAAAATGCTATTGTGTGTGTGTACAACGCCAAGCACAGTCTGGCCTTTCTTTGTGGTGGCAAAATGGGCTGGAACCTTTCCTCAGAGTGGCAGCAGTTATTCAGAAACATCTATTTGTGGTTCTGCTGAGACAGGGTTCATACTGTAAGCATTACCCACGGCTGGTCCTTGGAATGCCACCAGACACAAGTCAGTGTTGCTTACTTATATCTATTTTGTTGTTTTGAAGTTGTGTACTTTCATGTTGACTCAGACTTAAATGGTGACACTATCTGAGGATCTGTTTGGCAAAATTTATTCAGAGGAGGTTTGCCATTGCCTTCCTCTAAGGTTGGGAGTGTGACTGGCCTGAGGTCACCTAGTTTCGAGTTGGATGCCATGGTTGGGTGGGGATTCAAACCCTGGTCCCTGTGCCCCCCCTCTGAAGTCCAAGACAAACACGGAACCCACTGCACTACTCTCCAATTTATTTTATTTATTCATATTTATACTTGAATTATTTTATTTATTTTGTATTAAACAGGACCATAACAGGTAAGTAATCAGTGTACCTGTCCATATCAGCACAAAATTTATAAGGCAGACAGTGATAAAGCCAATATTTGTTTGAATTATGTCCTGCTTTTCTCTCAAAACTGAGACTCAAACTGGATTACAGTGGAATTAACTGAAATGATATAGATAAAAATGGTGGTGATAATATGGAAATACACACATTATTGAAACAATTTAATTAGAAGCAATTTTTAAAAATACAGCAGCTACCATCAGTTGTTAAAATGTTTACAGTATGGTAAAAATCTTGTCCCTCTTCTTTTGTGTTTGTTGTGGTTACTAAAGCAGCAGCAGCAGTAGTAGTAGTAGTATATTTATTTATTTCTTGCCCTTT